>CM052807.1:17447180-17765881 GCA_028533885.1 Nasua narica
AACCACAAAACTCTTCAAATTCCAGGGGCTTTTTATGCTCTTACCTATTTAATAACACTGAACACTACCTTTAAGATCTGGTGGGAATGTAGCTATCCCTCCAACTCCCAGTCCTCAACTTTATGATTTAGATCATAACCAATTTCGACCTTGTTTGTCCTGGAAGCGGCACGTATACCTTTCCTAGTGGCCAATTTTCCAAGGTCACGGGTTTCTTTACATTAGACCCTTAAAGCACTGATTAGCTCCCTTTGGAGAATTTCTGGGTGTTTTGCAGCCAGGAATCTCAAACAGGCTTCAGCACTGCAGTTTGGCCAGCCTGCATAAACCTCTCATTCTCTTTCGCATCAGCCCCTGAAAATGAAGCAGCCGCTTGCAAAAGGAATAGGAAAATAAAGCCAGCGCTTTCCCGGAGCTTGTCGGCTGGCTAGCTAGCGTGCAGCCCAGCAGATGCCAATTAGCATCCGATCATTTTAAGGAGTGATCCTTCAGTGCGTGGGGAAGCCTGCCTTGCAGAATTTAATACTCAGACAGCCATTTTGCAAAACACGGCAGGTCCGTGAAATAAGGGTTATTTCAGCGAAACAGTCACAGGACGATAAAGCTGCTGTCGATGCTGGCGTAACTGCAAGAGCTGTGTCATCCATCAAGCGATCATCATCTACTCTTTCTCTGGGGCCGTTCGAAATAGGATTGAGCAGTAGCCTCGGTGGCCAGCTTTAATATCACCAACTCCCTGGTATTTCCCTCTGAAAGAGATTCTTTGCCTGCCACCATTCAAATAGGAAAACAGGACTCCTTTAGGTAAAAGAGATTATCAACTAGTCTGAACTGATACAGATCTCCGAGACAATGGACCTGCCAAACAATCCCCGTGCAAGTTATTTCCAATCTCACCAAAGTAACACAGCACTAGAGATCTATTTAAAAAAAAAAAAAAAAAAAGCCTCCGGAAAAATCTCAGAATCTCCTATACCTCAGGTGCCTTGAAAACTCGTAGGACAAATGATTAATTCTCTGGCCGATCAGCACAGGGATGATAAGCGTCGGAAAGAGGCAGCATGCACCAGACAGACACGAATCGTATTTTCAGCCCCTCGCTGCAAGTCTACAAGCAAAGAAACTTACATAGGACACCCGTACTCGCCGCCGATGCACCAGCCCACAGCACTGCATGAAGAGCGGTACAAAACGCAGTCAGCGTGTGGCTTCACCGAGCTGCACTGTGCCTTCTCGTCTCATCAGAGCCACTGTCCATTGCTTCCCACCTTGCACTCCCAGGTAAGAGGCATGGGCACATCGACACTTAGCTTCTGCCTCCTAGGTAGTTTCTAAAAAAACACCACCGGCTCCTGCCAGCATGCCAAAACTTTGTTTTCCCTGTTTTGTTTTGGTTTTTTTTTCCCCCCTTTTTTTGGGTAATTTGAGATCTTCTTCAGGGAAGTTGTCGACTGACCAGAGATCTACCGAGAGGAGAACTTATTTTCCTGAGAGAACTAGTACTAGCACACAGTGGTGACTGTCCAGATGAGGAGAGTTTCGTGGCCACATTTTTACAGTGGCCATGCTCCACTTGGGAGATGGGCAAGCATCAGAGAATCTCGCCTTTCAGGAGCCTGCAGTATCCTGCTTTTTACAAGAGGAGGCCTACTCCTGATGCTGTTGATGTCCCTGCTTCTGAGCACGCCCCCCCCCCGCCTCCGCCACCGCTGCTCTACCATTACCTCCTCCCTCCCAATGCCTCAGACCGGCGACAGCATCCCTGTTACCTTTGTCACGCTTGGGGCATATCTGATCTGCAGTTTCTGCCTCTTCCCTTGCTCCCGAAAAATCCCAGGGTCTAGACTTTAATTCACTCTGGATTCCTGGGACCACGGAACCGCCCCCCACCCCAAAATTGTCGGACGCTTTGTCTTGCAGTGCACGTCTCTCCTGGATTGTCAGGACAGACTGCCCGGGGTGGCCTCGGGACCCGGCTCCCTCACCCGCTGCGGCTAACCAGGGTCGCTCAGCCCGTTTGCTCCCTGCCCAAATGTTTATATCCGACGTGAAAAGCACATCAGCTAAACATTAGAACCCCGGTGAGCCAATCTGATCAGAGTCAGGTGGAATCAATTAGATAATATAATTAATTAGAGGGTGTCTCACCTATGATTTAGATACGAGAAACTAGATGCGGCTGCCTCCCAAGCACAAGAACCTGCAAGGGAAGGGTCCTCGCAAGCTATCATTTGCATCCTTCTCTACAGACACAGCTCCTCCTCGCAGAGGCCGAGCTGATCATCACATTCTTCCTCAAAGGCCTTTGTGCCTGTCACACCTGAAAAGATGAATTATTAATAAGCATTTGGGGATAAAACTATTAATTGGTATGGTAGCCCCCGTTCTAGTAAGCAATGACTCATACAGCCTTTTAGTGTGTCACAGCTATTGATCCAAATGTGCCCTCACGTCCAAGTCCCTCCACACACCGCCGCCCCTTGAGGAGAGAGGTTAACTATTTCACGTCACAGACGAAGATCGCTCACTATCATGCTCGCTAGGCCCCTAGAAAGTGCCAGCCTGTGATGAGGCCAACACTTCACTGAGATTTCCTTAAAACTGATGACTTATAGCAATAAACCTTTGTTATTTTTAATAGTCCAGGAGGCTATTAGAGATAAAAAAACAAACAAACCCTGCTTTAGTTCAATATTCTCATTTCACTAATTAAGTAAGGTGCCACACAGTCAAGCATTTTGTCTATAAGTAACATAGGTAATAGTATTACTACACCTAGTGAGTGATGTCATTTAAACAGTCTATGAAAATTCTATGGCTTTATCATATACCAATTAATCCTCCATGTATTCGAAGGCCCAAAACAGAAATAAGGAATAAACTATAGACAATAAGGTTACCTTTGTGTGTTTTTGTATCAGAAACCTAGAAGAAAACAAAATTTCTAAATTACCTTGCAAATTTGCTTGCGAAGAAAGAGCTGAGAAAAGAAACCTCAACGTCTCCTGGACCACCCAAGATATGTTTCTAGTAGGTAGGTTATCAATTTGATTTTTCGAAGAAACTTTAGTGAGAAATATAAGTAAGTGATATAAGAGAATATATAATTCAAATTTAGGTTTTTTCTTGAAGACCCTTCATTAGTCTCATCCAGGACACATCTACTAGAGTAACTGAATAAAAATGAAGAATTAAAATTAACTCTTAAGAGTAAGACGAAAATGTTGGAGATATGATCTCTTCTATGATTCTGAATTTGATTTGGCATTCACTTAACTTTCTTAACTCTGATATTACTATATACAAAATGAGGGAGAGCCCCAGTTCATTAGAGATTCCGCTCACCTTGCCATTCAAGAATCCATGAAAGGATGCCAAGCACCAATTTGATTTAGCAAACATTTATCGAGTACCTTCTATTTGCTTGACACTATGTTAGGTACTCGAAATAGGAAATGATTAAAATATAGTCCCTACCTATCTCTAGGGACTTATAACAAAACAGAGGAAAGAGAACACAGAATTTGAATGCTGTGGGAATACCAATGATACAACTTCTACCTATCCCTGGAAGGAATGCTAAAGGTTTCACGAACATGGGAACTTGGGCTAGTCTTTGCAGAATGGGTAGATAGAATTGCATCCAGTGGAAAACTGGGGCAGAAAGCATTCCAGGCAATGGGACAGCAGATGCAAAAGCACAGAAAATTATATGCAGAACATATACAAAATACATTCTACTTATATAGAATGTAAAGAAAATGTAAATAGATTAAATATTCACAATATATTCAGAGAACCCAAAGTCCCTCAAACGAAACTGGGTTCTCCCCCAAATCCAGGCCTCACTCATCTCTGTATCAATGGTATTTAGTGAGGTGATGGACACGTAGTAGGCGTGACGAAGATTCACAGTTGTTCCCTCATTATCCCTTTTTTACTTTATTAAGAGTGACAGAAATGGACATGTGGCAGCTGGGTGAGGAGAGCTATCCCAGGCTCCCTTGCAACTTGGTTTGGCCGTGTGACCGGCTTCTATTCCACAGAATAGGAGGAACTGACTCATGCCGACATCTTAGGTCTTAGTCCAGTCCTTAGAGGGAATGGAGCACGCCTTTCCCTTTCTCTTTTCCCTTTCTTGCTGCCCTGACTGTAGACGTAGTGCGGACAGCTAGAGCCATTTAAAAGCCATTTTAATTGAGGAGGAAGCTGAATGTTTGGGGGAACAGAGCAAAAGAACACAAAGCTCCTCAGTTCCTCTGTTGCTTACATTCAGACTGTAACGTGGAAGAAAAATAAACTCCTATATTACTTAAGTCACTTTTAACTTGACCTCAGTTTTCTATTCTTTCAGAGAGAGAGAGCATGTGCACGATCAGGGGGAAGAGGCAGAGGGAGGGCGGGGAGAGAGAGTCTGAAGCATGCTTCATGCCCAGCATGGAGCTCCATCCCAGGACCCTGAGATCATGACCTAAGCTGAAATCAAGAGTTGGAGGCTTAACCAACTAGCCATCCAGGCCCCTCACCAAGTGTGTACTTTAAAAGTACCTCAAAATGGGGCGCCTGGGTGGCTCAGTGGGTTAAAGCCTCTGCCTTTGGCTCAGGTCATGATCTCAGGGTCCTGGGATCGAGCCCCGCATCGGGCTCTCTGCTCAGCAGGGAGCCTGCTTCCTCCTCTCCCTCTGCCTGCCTCTCTGCCTACTTGTGATCTCTCTCTCTCTCTCTGTGTCAAATAAATAAGTGAAATCTTTAAAAAAAAAAAGTATCTCAAAATGTTTCTGGATTAATTCACAGAATTCATTTCTGATTAATTCACAAAATCTAAGACTGGAGAGGGGTTGCAGGAGTGGTCTGAGAGCAGGAGAGGACTAGACTGTGAAGTACTTTGAACACCACAGCAAGGACTTCAGACTTTATTTCGTGGGACATATAAAATCAGCAGGTCTTTAAATGTGAAGGTATCTGTTGTTTTATTTAAAAAGTAGGAAAGGGGGTGCCTAGGTGGCTCAGTTGGTTAAGTGTCTGCCTTCAGCTCAGGTCAGAACCCCACGGTCCTGAGCTCAAGGCCCCATCAGGCTCCCTGCTCCATGGGGAGCCTGCTTATTCCTCTTCCTCTGCCATTAACCCCCTACCCCCACCCCATGGTCTCTGGCTCTCTCTCTCTGACAAAGAAATAAATAAAACATTTAAAAAATAATAAAAAGGGGAAAAAATCTCCAAACTGTTTAGTTTTAAAAACTAGTCAAAAGTTCAATATTAGTAAGAAATCTATAGCTTTTGAACTTGTGTAGTTATCTACAATAAATGTCTGTCCACTAAAAAATCAAATCAGATAATGTCAATAAAACTAGCTGTTTGCTTCATTCAGCTAAATCACAAATCTAATGAATTGTTAGATTAGCTATTTTGTTGTCATGCAAAACATATTCAAGTAAAATATTAAAAGGTGATAATGAGAGGTAGAATGACAAAGGCAACAAATTAAAAATAAATATGGATAAATGATGTTGAGGCCAGGTATTTTTTAGAAGTCCAAGATACTTATATCTAGGAAGTCTTTATAAAGTATGAGAATTCGTCTTAATTTAGTCTTCCCTTTCTACATTACTATTAGTTCGGAGGGAAAAAATTATACAGTGGATGATAAACAAACACAAAAGAAGAGGAAATGCTTCTTTTGAGAAGAAAACTCCTTGATACCAAAGAATAAAATCAGATCTAGAGAAGTCTTTCGTAGGACAGTGGAAGGCTCCTCATCAGGGCTGCTTTGGCTTGAGCGTTTATGGCTTTTTTTGTGACTGTGGTTTCCCTCCCCTCCCAGACCCTCCAGCCCGTAAACCCAATGGACTCTTCCTTCACCATATGCTGCTGTAAAGGCAACCATTCAGAGCCTAGTGTTCTTAAGTGCACCAAAAAGTTTTCCACTGATTTCAATAAAAACAAAACAAAACAAAGCAGGGGACCAAATGTCTATATTCATAAACAATATCATGCAGTCAACAATATCAGTTGAGTGCTACTTACCGCATGTGCCTGGATATGCTGGGCACTAGGTGTAAAAGAACAAGTACAATGTTCTTTTGTACGTCTTTCAAGTCCATGGTCCTTGACTACTGAGAGACTAAAACCCGAGGGAAAGACCAGGTGAATCAAATGATCACATAAATAGAGAACTGCAAACTGCATAGGTCTTTGAAAGAACGTATAGACTACTATGATACTAGATAGCAGTAGACAACTCCTAGACCTAGAGGTGTCAGCAAAGGCTTCCCTGAGGCAGTGCCACTGAGTTGAGGTGGGAAGTGTGGGGCGAGGTTAACCAAATATACGAGAGATGAGGCAGGGAGAGGGAATACAGTATTCCTCCATATTCCAGATGGAGGAACATTATTTACGAAGACCTTTGTGGTAGAAGAGAGAATGCTGAGCCGAAGCAGCTGAAGGATAAAGAAAGAGGGAAAGTGGGACAAGAACAGGATAGAAAGGTAGATAAGTGCCCCATCATGAGCACCATGCAAAGGATTCTTATCTTTACACTAACAGCAGTGGGATTCCATTCATACAGCTAAGAGGCAAGATCAAGTTTGTTTCACTTAAAACACACTTTGGCAGTGGAGCTGAAACAAGAGTGGGAGAGGGCCAGAGAAGAGGCAGTGAACGCAGCTCATACATAAGCTGCTGTGACCATCCAGGTAAAACATGATGGTATTTTGTACTAAGGAGGTGGAAGGGAAGAGAAGCGGGTAAATCCATGAGACGGTTAGGAAATAGAAATGGATAAGCACAAGGACAGAAAACAGAAAAAGAAATCCAGTGGAACAGATACATGTTCCCGAAGTCTCTCAATTCTGGATGTTTCCATCTACTAGGGAAGGTCAGTCTCCAGTAGCACAATCCATGATAAATCTTTATTTTCATGTCCGTTCCACTCTACTTCTATTCCTCGTCAATCCTCATGTCTCAGAATCCTGAATAGGATCTCTGTTTGGCCCTCTGTCCCTTCCATTCAGCTGTACTTATTTGCCACCCAAAGGTACCACTCTATTTTATTCTACCTTCTAGAGACTGAAAGTCTTTTTTTTTCCTCTTCTCTCACCAGGGTGTCCAGGTTCTCTTTTTATCCACTGGTTCTTTTGTTTGTTTGTTTGTTTGTTTGTTTTTCAGACTAACAACCAGGTGTTTCTTCTCAGTGATGAGAGTGGCATTATTGGTTTATTTGCCACTTAAGAGCACAGGGCAGCAGAAGTAAACAAAACAGTTGCATGCAACATGACTGGGGGAGAAGAAGTCATACTCGAAAATGAATAATAATCAGGAAATGTATACTGACTATAGTAAGTCCAGAACACATCTTGGGTTCTGGAGTCAGAATACATGTTGTATTCAAAATCGTGAGGAAACGATGCAACTCCAGGAAATCCCAGGTCTCTCACAGCCTAGTCATATTGAAAGAAATGCAGTCTAACAAAAAGTGATTGAAAATCAAGTGCTGATCTTTATATATAACTCAAAGAAAACAACAGAGAATCCTCTAACTCAGCAACACGGCCCAAGAATTTCCTTTCCTTTTCTCCCTAATTCTTTCTTAAAAGATTTCATTTATTCATTCATTCATTCATTCTTGTTTGTTTATTTATTTAGAGAGCAGGACCGTGGGGAGGGATGGAGGGAGAGAGAGAGTCTCAAGCAGATTCTGCACTGAGCATATAGAGGTCATGGGGCTTGATCTCACAACCCAGAGATCATGACCTGAGCCAAAATCAAGAATCCAACGCTCAACCGACTGAGCCACCCAGGTGCCCCTCTCCCTCATTTTCTCTTCCCCTGAAGTCATTTATAAGACTGCCTTCACTTTTCAACACAAACAAAAACATTAAAAAAAAAAAATCAAAAACTCCTCTCTCAGACATTCAGTCCCCTGATTCTCTGTCCATCAATACGCATCCCCAGCCTTCTATCTGCTACATTTGCTTAATTTCTGTTGTTTTTTATTTTCTTTCAATTTTCCTCCCTTTGCCCATTACTCAGATTCTGAACAAAGACAGCCAGCAAACAAAAACCCTAGCCCTTCTGTGTGACAGCTCCAGCACTGTCTCTCTCTACCCAGACTTGAGGTTTTGTATCACCGGGTGGCTGGGCCTGAGGGAGCATGGAAGAAAAAGCTGATGAAGAAGAAACAATGAGTGGGCATTTATTATGGAAGGCAGAGGAAGTGAGGAAGGAGAGAGGAGAAGTCTAGAACATTCACGGGTTTGAAATTTTTCCATGCCACGCTAATGCTTTCAGAGCACAGATTTGATCAGTTCATTTCACGCATGATAGCTACGAGGAAAGGCAACACGGATATAAGAAAGAAAACATTGACACTTTGGTGATAAAGGGCAAAGCGCACCGTTTACAGTGCAACATTCCATGAGCGCAGCTATCACGGGAACAGGATAAGATACTCCGCAGCAGCTATTTCGATTTCCTGTTTGTCTGGAAAGACCGAGAAAGAGGAACACGCCTTTGGTTCCTAGTGTCCAGGAAACACTCGCGATGGCTTTTGGAATTCTGCGACGTGTGTATAAGCCATGTGTAGATAGTTTTCGTTTCTTATTAGAATCGTTACTTGCCATGAAGCCAGTCACCAGCATCAGCCCAACCGCTAGGTGACTAACCGTACTATGCAACTCGTTACAAAATTGACAACCGGCATCTTTTTCAAAATTCATGGGCTCCGGTGCAGAAGGTGAAGACGAATGGGTGAGAGGCGCTGACTCCTACCAAGTGTCAGTCACAGTTCTGAACACCGCACACAGGTTACCGTTGACTCGCCTGTGAGCCCTGTGAGGTAAGCACTGCTTTATATCCACTTTATAAACGGAGAAACGGAGGGGCACAACGAAGTTAAGTAAATTACCCAAGGAAATGGCAGAGCCAAGGTTTCTATCGAGGAGTCTGACCCCTGAGCCCATTGGTCTTCCCCTGCTCTCTATCAAAGGCGAAGGTTATGTTTATAAGCTGACACAATGATTCACGAATTAATTAAATCAATCACACAACAGACGCCTTTTGAGCTCAGAGGTTCCCCTTATACTGGTTTTCCAAATCACCCTTATTTTTCTGCAAAACATTCACACTCTTGAACTTATTCCTCATTCTTGCGACACCTGAAATTTTACTAATTCGAAAATCACCTCGATGTAACAAGTATCTTCTTATAAAAATTAAACTTCTCTTAGATATTGAAGCTATAAGTCGTTTACACAGGTTATTTTTTTTTAAAACCTTATTTTACCTTTTTATCTCTACCTAGCTATCCCCATCTTGCTTCAGAAATAATTAAAGTAATTTACAAGAATCATTTTCAAATAACTCAGGTAGCATAAAATAAAAGGAGAAAAAAAAAAAAAAGAATAATAAAATGAGGACGTAAAATGGAGGCAGAAATGAGGCTTGAAATGCACCCCGTAGTAATCGATGCACTTCCTACAAACGAGGCGTACATTTGGCTCTAAGCTTTCTAGCAGCCAATTCAAGAAGGGAAACTTGGTCCATTATATAATTTACTGTCCATAAGCTTAAAATAACCCGAATGCTCAGAAGAATGACTCTGCCTGGCACCTAATTCTCCTGGAGGTCCCCATAAGAAGGAACATTGTGTAAAGTGATAAACAGCACTCTTGACGGCATCCTTGACGGTAAATGCCACAGTGGGGCTTTAAAGCGAGGCACCTCGGCCTGACCTTCACCAGCAAGTACAAGTCTGAAGTCATAACACATTCAGTAAGGCCATGGGCGGGCAGGGGCCGGACTCGGCACCCGACTCCTCACAGATGCGGCCCGACGCAAGAGTAACAGAGATAATAAGAAAAAGAACTCACAGTTCCTGGTGCTGGCATGGAGCAAACACAACTCCTTCAATCCTTACACCAGCTCTGAGGGAGGGAGGGTTATGATTTATCCCCGGGTGACAAAGGAGGGAACAGACTTCAGGCCTCGGCACCTCAGTGCGGGCCACACACAACTCCTAAGCAGCAGACGCAGAATTTGAACTCAGGTCCGTGGAACTCCAAAGTTCCCGCTCCCAACCACTGGGCCTGCAGAGCTTTACATAGTGATGGACTTACAATAATTCCACTGAAATATTGCTTCTCATTGATGAGCTTCTGATAAAGATTTAGATGACAGTGACCTTAACACTGATTTGTGTGTGTGTGTGGCTCCTTCGACACAGACCCAATACAAGCTGGAAGTACAATGAAATCTAAGAATAGGACAGGGCCACCCCATCTCCCAGCTTGCAGCACAGAAAATGGCTTTTCTTCCCAACGTCTCACTACCATGGAGACATTTCCGAGAATGGGAGACAGAGGTAGGTAGCTTCCGTGGATGCACAGCTGGGTCCCAAGAACAGACCTGGGAGGGACTGAAGCTTAAACCTGCATGCTCCTGGGTTTTGAGCCAGCAGACGCGGGGGAATGTTCACAGAGGAGGCCAACGATAAAGGTGGTCTGGCTCAAAAGCGATTTGCAATTTGGGTTGGTTTTTTATAAACCACGGCATAGTTCTCCGGGAGTCACGAGTATCCGCATATGCAAAACCTTACGTCTTCAGTTCATCCAAAAGCAAAAAACTTTCTTCTATTGCCGCCCCCCTCCTCCTTGCTGCAGAGCCTTCATGTTTTAGAATGGACAACTTCAAAAAAAAGGGAGCTCACAACAAGGCAAAAAGCTTGAGCCATGGAAGCCTGGAAAGGCAAAAGGGCCCCACAGTGACCCCCCCATTGACCTGAATGCAAACAGGCAGTGAAAACAGGCTCCTAAAGCCAGCCACCTGGAAATAACCATTGGTCCTTACTGACCGATGATGATCAGGCATGGTTCCCCAGATGACCCAAACGGGGAAAATTCTATGCGTTCCCACGCTCCCAACACTCCTGTGTGTGGTCCCTTACCACCTCCTCGGGGCCGACAGGTTCTCCTTTGTCCGCTGCTCCCTTGCAGTGTTTGATAAACTTTTATCTCTTTTGTCCCACCTCTGCTGAATTCTCGCACTGCCCCAACCGGCCTCCGTTGGACCGGACGCCCACACTGGGTTTGCCCCCCCATCCAATCAGAACACCCCACAGGAACAGGAAGAAAAGACGGCTCAAAATGGTCAAACACTAACCGCCTTGGGGCACGTCTCCAATTGGCCATTTTCACCTTGCTTTGGGGAAGATCAGACAGGCGCAGAAGCTGAAAAAAGGGACAGCAGAGTGTCTGCATTTTAGGAGAAACCGAATTACATAAAAAATTACTAACATCGCTAAATTGGAATAGATGCTCAAAATCACTTTGCAAACCCTCT
Organism: Nasua narica; assembly: GCA_028533885.1. Taxonomy (NCBI): domain Eukaryota; kingdom Metazoa; phylum Chordata; class Mammalia; order Carnivora; family Procyonidae; genus Nasua; species Nasua narica. The sequence continues at coordinate 17,458,515 of CM052807.1, forward strand.
AAAAATAGACTACTAGATTAGGTGTTAAGGTCGCCTTTTGTTCATTTGATATTTTACCGTTTTAACGAGCTTTTTAGATTTTATTGTATCCTCAAAGGGAAGCATGCAGTGTTATTCTTTTCTATCCTAATATGAAACTGAGTGTTTCCAGATTAACTTAATTACTAGAGAAGATGAAAGGAGTGCTCTGGTAGGCCGCGTTCAAATCAAGATGATTAGTGGGCACCCCCTATGAATGGGCACCATAATGGATGTCAGCCAAGAGGAGATGAAAGTAGCCAACAGGGGAGCAAAGACTATATATTCTCGAAAGCAAGACTTTCAATACTTCCACAAAACCTAAAGTTTTCCATTTAAAAACAAAGTAAGAAAATATCACTCGAGCCAAATGTTGTAGAGATTCTGTGAAGTATCCGTAGACACTTCCATGGAAATATCCTCCCAGATGACCAAACTTTCTGTTACCTACTCCACTCAAGCATAAAAACAAGTTGATGTTTTTACTACCACTGAGTCCTTTTCAGATTATGCTCTTACTACCTTATAGGGTTTCAATATTGGCCGTTTGGTTAAACAAATGAATATATGCCCTTAACTATCCCTGGACATTGAAAACACAGGCCGAAGTCTAAGCATCAAGAATAATAAACAAACTGAGGATTGCTGGAGGGGGGGGAGGGATGGGGTGGCTGGGTGATGGACATTGGGGACGGTATGTGCTATGGTGAGAACTGTGAATTATGTAATACTGATGATGCAAAGACCTGTACCCCTGAAAGAAATAATACATTATATATTAATTTAAAAAATTACAACCTTAGGTTCTCTTTTTTAAGAAAAAAAAAAAAGAACATACAAAACAAATACAGTGGGTAAGAATCCCCTTAGAGAAAGAAACACGAGGAGGGGGAGGGGATGGGGGATGATGATGATAGTGTTTACATTTAACAATAGACGATGGGGTGGCCTGGGTGGCTCAGTGGGTTAAAGCCTCTGCCTTCGGCTTGGGTCATGATCTCAGGGTCCTGGGATTGAGCCCCGCATCGGGCTCTCTGCTCAGCGGGGAACCTGCTTCCCCCCACACCTCTGCCTGCCTCTCTGCCTACTTGTGAACTCTCTGTCAAATAAATAAACAAATCTTTGGGAAAAAAATAGAGGATGGGCATCAATGAATCGGTACTGACAATTAAAAAAATTTTTGATATATAAAACAAAAAGGTTTTTTTTAGTAAAAAAAAACTATATCCATTAAGATATTTTGTTAGATATTTGTCTAATGCTGAGTTTCCCGGTTTAAGTAAAATACATATAAATTAAAATTTACAAATATAGATGTAAAAATATGTTATATATTTATTATAAAATATTACTTAACGGAAATGGAAACAAATATTAAAAGTATCAACATGCAGCTTTTCTGCATTGGGTAAGTTGGGGGGCAGGGAGAGCGAAGACAGATAGAAAGTTCTGTCATACTTAAGTCGATCAGCCTCCTGGATGAACTCTGAGCAGAATAAAGTGGGAGCAGGGGGAAACAAGTGACCATCTGGGGATAGAAAAATCCAGGCAGATGCACGGAGAGAGAACGCACTTGGCCCATGGGAAGAATGGGAAGAAGCTGCCTGTGTTGGAGCACAGTGAGTGGCCAGCGGCTTGATCATTTAGGGTCTTTAGGTCTATTCTAACTGTGAAGGGAGATCATTGGAGTGTTGTGCAAAGGACACACAATTTGATTTACACGTTCAAAGTGGCGCACTGTCTGCTGTGTGGAGAACGCAAGGAGCTAGCGTGGGTACAGAGAAACTGTTTTTGAGACTCCTGTAAGTCGAGGTAAGAGAGAGAGTTCTTGATCAGGGAGACAGGGCTCATAGGTAGTATGGAGGACAGGTTGGTATTAGTGGTCATGAACTCAAAGGAAAACAGTTGTGGTTCTTCCCTGCCACGCTTATCTGCTCAAATTCAACAGCAGAGTCCGTGAGTCGGATTTTGCATAGCTTGGGATTTCCCAAAAGTACTAGACGGAGGGAGAAGGAACCAGGGACGAGAACACATACATGGATCATGGAACATAGAGGAAAGAGGAAAGGGAGGATACGGAGTAGGGGACACGATGGGCTATGAAAAGATGTTGGCTGTTGGGGCACCTGGGTGGCTCCATGAGCTGGGTGTCTGACTCTTGATTTCGGCTCAGGTCGTGATCTCAGAGTGTGGGACTGAACCCTGGGAGGGCTCCACGCTCAGTGCAGAGTCTGCCTGAGATTCTCTCTCTCCGTCTGCCCCTTCCTCCTCGCGCGCACGCTCTCTCTCTCTAATACATAAACAAAATCTTAAAAAAAAAAAAAAAAGATGTTGGCCACAAAGACACAAAAGCCTAGAATAACAAGAAGACCTTTTGGAGAGGCACATCGGACGTGTCAGATGAGATCACAGACATTGTTTTCTCAGGTAGCTTCAAAAGAAGTTCACCTTCTTATAAAACGGTACTAGCAGTGGAGCAACATAAAGGCAAAGGAATGGACAAGATAATCTCAATTTTTCTTTCTGTTCAATTTAATTAGTTGAGAATGCTACAAGAATGATAGATGCAACAGAAAAACAGTCTTTTCAAAGGGAAGATCAAAAGAATGGAATTTGGGGAGAGTCACCCGGTTAGGGATAAACAACATCTAAAAAACAGTGTCTTTGCCCATTTTCTTTTAATGACAGACCACAGAAGTATTTTAATATTTTCACTTGGGAACCAGACAGATTCCAAGGAGAAATAATTGACCTATGAATTTTCCTTTTTTGAAAGATCCAACTTGTTACGTTTGATTATAAACGTTTTTCCTCCTTCATAAAGAACAGTTCATTTGGGTCCTAACTCAAATTAATTGGCTCTGAAGAAGTGAGGCTTTCCTACTGAATTTCTAAGCTTAGGTTTAGACATTTGAATTTCATTTTTCTTGTTTGGTGGATTTATTTTGGAAAGTACCAACAGATGTGCCTAAAAATCTCAGTGTGATTTTTTTTTAAGGTGTGATGGAAAGAATGTAATAATTTGAGATATTTGACATTCCTGACAATCTTCCTATATCCAACACTTCATGCCCCAAATCGGGCAACTCTATGGAAAACTAAGACATTTACATTTCTGTCCCTTGATTCTATTTAGCTTATTATGAGGGGGAGAAGCAAAAATGTGCTTGAATGTTCCTTTACTGGGAGTTGGTGTTGGAAAAGAGAATGCGGGGGTCTGAGGGATCTGGGGGATGATCAAGGAAAAAGAGAAGACTGAGGTGGCAATGACACACAGAAATTTTATTGAGTGACTGGCAGATTTGCATTCAGGGGGGAGGTTTCTCACAGTCGGAGCCTGTCCAGAGGCTACGGCACCAAGGGGTGCTACTCAGAAGGGGAGGAGGTCAAGGGAGCCGGTGACTGGCAGAGGGGCCTCAGTGATGTCACTCTGTGGCCTCCCCCCCGCTCCCCCGGGCCTCTGGGTCAGAGATCTCCAAAGGTCTGAAGTAGGTTGGGGCCCTTATGGCTTGTACCCGTGGGTAAAATCTGTGGGTTAAGCAATGCAGGCGGGCTCTAAAGAGCTAAAAATCTGCTCTGGGGCTATGTTTAAAACCATCAGATATGTAAGGATTCGCATTTGGCGCTGGCTGACTTTTGAGCTAACGGGTTTCAGCCCCCTGAAGAAATAAGCAACCCACGAGCCAATGCACGGAGGCCACCTTTGATCCTTTATGTAACAAAGCAGGCAGGGAGAGTGTTGTATAAGTAAATCAATCAATTAATTAAAGAAATAGAGGAATGGGAGCCTATGCCTTCCCCCTTAAAAAATTCTGATGTTCCCTAAGGTTATAATAATTATAATGATAGCCTAACACTGATAGAGCACTTACTATGTACCAGGCTCTTTACATTTTTCTTTTAATTTTTGCATCAATGCTTTAAGCTAGGATTTTTGTACCCATTTACCATATGGGAAAACTGAGCATAGAGAGGTTCCCTAACTGGCTTTGGCTCACAGAGCCAGGGAATGGGAAGGAGGTGGTATCTGGCCAGGAGAGCATCTGACCTCTCAACTAAAGCTTTTTCCCGCCCTCCAGGGACCCAGGGAAGCACTGCAGTTTTTGACCCAGAGCTGTTCTCTGGACTCTTGGAATGGAATAGCCAAGAGAGGGCCCCTTCTGAACGTTCCTCCCAGCATCAGAGTGTACGATCTTTGTCTCTCCTCCCCAGCACCTACCCCATGATGCCCACGGACTGCTTATCCAGCTCCTGATTAATATGAGAACTACGTGCAGTTGAAAGCAAGGTCAGAATAAAAATAAAGTTCTTGCTGTGTAAAGGAAAGTAGGAACACTTCCAACCCCATCCCCTCACCTCCCCAGGATTTTCTCTCTCTCTTAAATGAAAATGCTCTGCTCTGCTTTAGAAAGCGCCCCGCTGGAGAGGATAATGCCCGGCAGCGGCTGACCTTCTCACTTCTTGGTGGAGGAGGGGTAATCACATGGCTAGTCCAAAAGATGGAACACATCCTGCGTTGTTTTGGCAAAAATAAAAATGAGCGCAGACAATAGCCCTGCAGTTCCTCCTTACTTCACCGCAACACACATACAACAGGCCCCCTGGGGCAACTTTACGCACCATTGGGCTTACGTTCTGGGTCTACGGCCGCTGTGACCCATTACCACCAACTCAGCGGCTTTCAACATCACACACTGATTATCTTACAATTCTGGAAGTCAGAGGTTCCCAAATGAGCGTTAGAGGGAGAAAAAAGGTGTCCTTGGGACTGAGTTCCTTTGGGAGACTCTAGGGGAGCGCCTGTTTCCTTGCCTTTTGCAGCTTCTAGAAGTTGCCACATTCCTCGGCTCCTGGCCCCTTTTCCATCTTCAAAGCCAGCAACCCCAACCCCTCTGACCTCTTCTTCTTTGGTCACCATCTCCTTCTCTGCTGCCGATTCTCTTATCTCCTTCTCTTGCAAGGACCCTGGCGATTACCCTGGGCCTCCTGGGATAATCCAGGATAATCCTTTCCAGCTCAAGATCTTTGCAAAATCACATCTGCAAAGTCCCTTTCACCATGTCAGGGAATATATTCACGGGTTCCAGGGATTAGGACAGAGTCCTGTTTGGGGGGAACATTTCTCAGCCCCCCACGTCTGTGTGTAGGGAGCACCCATCCTTCTCCAAGGATGCTTCACCATGGAAGCCTAACAAGCCTCAAGTGCTCCTCCATAAGGTTGACAAAAGAATCAGGAATACAGTTCAGAAATTTGAAATTCACAACTGAAATCCGAACTCCCAGGCAAAATTTCCAAGTGCACTTAACAGATGTCTCTGCTGTGGGCAAGAATCAGTGTTATGTTTCACCTGATATGCATTAACACACTTTTTTTTTTTTAAATGAGAGATGAGGTTGCACATTAGAAAAAGTCATACCCTACAGGGACCTCCATCGCCATAGGCATATGGGGCTGGGAAATGGTTTAATCATTCTACTTTTCGACTTTAAATGGTTTTTGTTCAAAGGTTAAATTTTGATGTCAGAAATTCTTTGTGAGCTCAGTGATCTTATTCTATACGGATCTCAGCAAAGAAACCAGACATCTGTGCTTCCAAACAGACTCTTTTGTGATGGGTTTCTGATGAGGTAATAGTCTTGCAGCCAAGGTCATTGCAGCAGATAGTAAGGACAGTGTACTTGGGAGAAGCCAGTTGGCTAAGTGAACGCTTTTCAAAAGTCCATGACAGGAGCCAGCCCCTTCTCACTTGTAGTCACTGCATCTTGGAACTCTCCCCAGAAATGGAGTATCAGTGAACAGTAGCTCAGGTTCACAACTGAGGAAACCAGGTTCCCAGGTGACATGACGGATCCGAGGATACATGCTGGTGAGAGCCAGAGAAGGATTCCAGTTCAAAGCCCTCCAACACCTGCACTTTCAACTTTGCCAGCCTGCCTTGGGTGGTGGGCTCTTTCAACTTTCTTCCAGTTCCCACACTGGCCCGCATGATTCCAGGACGGGGGGCTGAGTGGCCTGGCCCCACCCTTGAACACAAAATTTCCCACCTAGCTATGCAGGAGTCTTCTGAATCACCATTTGTTTCTTAACTTTGATAAATGTCTTAACAGGCACTTTCTGCTTATTTTTTGTCATATTTAATACAACAGTGAGTCAAGATTGCTGTTGAAATTGAGGGATTTTTGTCTTGGGGTCCTGGGAGTTCTAAAATAGTTCCCTTTCATCCTTACCAGAATGTTTGATGCATTTGTTCCAATTTTATTGAACATAGAACAATACTGCAGCTTTAGAAAGTAAAAAAATATTAGTTCTTATCTCGATGTGTGAACTGGAAGGATTTTTGCATCGTTTCTTTAAAAATTCAGTTGTTTTGGGGTGTCTGGGTAGCTCAGTGGGTTAAAGCCTCTGCCTCCGGCTCAGGTCATGATCTCAGGGTCCTGAGATCCAGCCCCAAGAAGGGCTTCACACTCAGTGCAGAGTTTGCTTGAGACTCTCTCTCTTTCCCTCTGTCCCTCCCTCCACTCTCTCTCCCTCTAAAATAAGTAAATAAAATCTTTTTTAAAAAAGAAGGGGAATAGGAGAAAAGTCAGACATTTGAGTCATTATTATTGCTTTGGCTTTCTCTCTCTCTCTCTCTTTTTTTTTTTACAGTAACTGTAGTTCTTACTTCCAGAGCACAGAGATGATCTCCTTGCTATATCATCTGAGACTATTAGCATTCTCACATTCAGTTTCCCATTCTTCACTTCCCATCTTTCTATTTTATGATTTGTATATCCTAATGTTTAGCCACATACTTTGCTATGAAATATACTTCTACTTGGTATCAGTTCTATACTAAAATGGATTTGATGCTTATTATAGACATTTTCCCATTTTTTCCCTTTTTTCTTGTGCTCTCTTGATCTCAGCATTAAATGGCTGGATTTCATTGGAAAGGAGGGTTCTCAAAACAGGCTCACAAATGAAATATTCTCTGAGGTTTCTCATGTTTGCCATTATATTGGACAGATATTTTGGATGAGAACAATATCCTGAGATCACATGCTTCGTAGAAAATGTTCCCTTGTTCCCTGGAACTTAGAGGTATATGGAGAAACTAGAGGAAACTGATTTCTCCCTCATCCAAATAATTCTTCTTTTTAAAAAAATCTTTACAGTTCAATAAATTTTTTGTATAGTATTTTTATGGAATACAGTGAGTTCTTGCAATCTCCTTATTTTTTCATTTCAAAGAATACATCTTGTGTCTTACTGAGTTTTTCCTCCTCCCCCACTAAATAGCAATTATCCTTATGTTGGCTCATCTTCATCTGCCTTCTATAGCTATTAGTTTTTCTTTTTCTCTTTTTCTTTTCTTTTTTTTTTTTTTTTAAGATTTTACTTATTTATTTGACAAAGAGAGAAAGAGAGATCACAAGTAGACAGAGAGGCAGGCAGAGAGAGGGGGAAGCAGGCTCCCTGCTGAGCAGAGAGCCCAGTGCAGGGCTCGATCCCAGGACCCTGAGATCATGACCTGAGCGAAGGCAGAGGCTTTAACCCACTGAGCCACCCAGGCGCCCCTGTATGCTCCTTTTTAAAGTAGTTTTTTGATGTAGCATTTTATTCGATCTTTGTTTTTGGTTTGGTTCATGCTTAGGCATTCTTAGGCAGCTCTGTCCTGCCACTTTATTTGTTATAGGGTGAGTAAATTCTTTCCGGGATTCTTCAGATCAGTTTGTTTCCACCTCTGAGTTACAGTTCATTCATCCAGGGATACCTTTCTCATATTCTATCTTTATGAAATGAGAACCTGTGAGTGTGTATATGTGTATATAGTGGGATGGAGGTGTGGAACCAAAGGACTCAACTAAGTAGCAGGAAGTCTGTTACAATTCCTGGACTTTGGTCTCTCTTCTGAGATTTTGTTAATGGTCAAATGATGGACTGACCCTTTTCCTTTGGAAAATTTCTTCAATTCACTATGGAGTCTGAAGCTTGCATTTCTGGGGAAAGGGTTGGTCCTGCTGTTAACTTTCTGTTTCACCCATTTTTACTAGTCTCTGTGACTCCTTACTTTTAGAAGGAAAATATAAAAGTATGTGGAGGAATTCTCAAGATGGCTAACTTGTAAGAACTGAACTGTGAACATGCCTTGACTCCACAATCTTCTGTTTCCTTAGATGCCAGTTTTTGAAAATGACTTCTGTAGATAATTCCCCTTTCCTTATTTGGTTGCTGTTAATAAAAATTTGTTTGCCTTTTTAATGAATACTTGCTTATTTCTCTAGGCATTAAGGAAGCGATCTTTGGTGATGCAGTTTTAATTTACCATCTTAGTCCCCATTAGAGTCTACTCATCTTCCTTACAGACACAGTACCTGAAAAGACAGCTGTGTGTATTCTAGGGCAAGCCACCTGTGACAGTCAACACTTCAGTGTCCACTGAGGTTGATTTAGCCAATCTTACCTGTAATGCAGACATTCCCTTTCTCCCTCAAATCCTTATGTTCATTTATCCTGGAGAAGGGGCCTTAATGGAAGACATTTATCTTCTAGTTTAAATACATCATATACAGCTCTCTTTAAGTTTATCCTTGGAAATTTCAAGAACATCTTGATTTTTACCTTTATTTTTCCTTGCCTCATTTTTATGCCTATTGTTAAGTAGTCATTAATTTCTCTTTTCTATATACCTTTTTACACGTCACTTGTATATTTACCATTAAATATAAAGTACAGAACAAAGTACAGAACACATTAAAAAGTATACGTTTTCTGTTCTTACTCTAAATGTAGTCTCTTCAATGCAATTTTAAAACTACATTACAGCAGCATCTTATGTTTTTTCTTATATCTACCTTTGTTTTACTCTAAATGCCTTTTACTTGATGCGTTTTGATTTTTTTTTCAGTTTTATATGACAGGATCATCCATTTCTTTCTAGCATTCATTTTTATTTATAATTTGTGTTATGTTCCATTGTCATGAATTTTATTTTTTTAAAGACTTTATTTATTCATTTGAGAGGGAGTGAGTGAGCATGAGCAGTGGGTAGGGCGGAGGGAGAGGGAGAAGAAGAACCACCCCCCACACCCGCTGAGCAGGGAGCCCAACATGGGGCTTGATCCCAGAACCTGAGCTGAAGGCAGATACTTAACCAACAGAGCCATCCAGGTGCCCTGGTACTGTCCAACATTTTATTCAACCTATATACTAGGTAGCCTGGTTGATGGGAGTATGCCCAGTGTATCTGCTATGTTGATGTCTGCTACAAGAAAAAAGTATCCAACTTTTGGTTTATTTTACTATCTATTTTAGTCTGATAGTAAAATATTAGCTTCCTCCTCAAGCAAATTAGGATTATCCAAGAGTTTTACAAGTTTCTATTTGGTTTGGACTATTTCAACATTTTGAGTTTAGCAAATTGTGATAAGAGAATGTGCCTTATAGGTTTATCTACTTCATGTGTCCCTGGAGCATTCAGTATGAGCCTGGCTAAACTAAACAAGGAGCTGGAGATTCACTGGGCAGAGGACGCAGACAAAGTTTATCCTCGGTATGCTTACCATAAAATCGCAACTGCAACAAATGAGTCAAAGAAAAAGTTTAAATAAAAATAAAAATAAAAAGTTTAGGTGTTGTAAGAGCTAACCACAGAGCTCCTATTTCATCTGGTCCAAGATTTTCCTGAGGAAATGAGACAAAATATGAGATCTGAAAGATGATAATGTTAACTAGGTGAAAGGGAGAAAGGAACAGCAACCCAGGGAGAACGTCCTGCAGGGGGAAGTATCACCAGTGTGGGGACATTAACGGGGAACGTAGTTCTACTGAAACTGGAGAGGAAAGCCATGCTAGAGCATGGGAGGCGGCCTGCAGGCAATTTTAAGGGGTTCTGTATTTTTCATAAAAAATGTTGGAAAGTTGAGCATCTGGGTGGCTCAGTCGTTAAGTGTCTGCCTTCGGCTCAGGTCATGATCCCAGGGTCCTGAGATCAAGTCCCACATCGGGCTTCCTGCTCAGCAGGGAGCCTGCTTCTCCCTCTCCCTCTGCCTCTCCTCCAGCTTGTACACTCTCTCTCAAAGAAATAAATAAAATCTTAAAAAAAAAATGTTGGAAAGTTAATGAGTAGTTTTACCAAGAGGGATATATGACTTGACTTTCATTTAGGAAAGATCAAACTGGTTACATACGGCATGGGAAATGAGCTGGAGGGAGGACAGAGTGAAGATCAGCTGACCTCTGTAGTGGTCCAGGAAGAAGACATGGAGATCTGGCTTAACTGGAAGAGGAGGGGTAGGAGACAAAAGGGTCTGTTCAAGATACTTGCACGGTGAAATGAAAAGAACCCAGTGATATGAGAAGTAATAAATCAATTCCGTAAAGTTGCAGGATATGAAATTAATTTAGAAACTTGTTGTGTGTCTATACACTCATAATGAGATAGCAGCAACAAAAATTGAGCAAACAATCCCATTTACAATTGCATCGCAAGAAAAAAATACCTAGGGATAAACTTAACCAAGGAGGTGAAAGATCTATACCCTGAAAACTATAAAACACTGATGAAAGAAATTGAAGACAACAAAGATGGAACTATGTACCATGCTCATGAATTGGAAGAATGAATACTGTTGAAATGCCCATACTACCCAAAGCGATTTATAGATTCAGTGCAGTTCCTATCAAAATACCAATGGTATTTTTCACAGAACTACAACAAATAATTCTAAAATTTGTATAGAACTGCAAAAGACCCCAAATAGCCAAAGCAATCTTTATTTTTTAAGATTTTTTTTTTTTAATTTGACAGAGATAGAGGGAACACAAGCAGGGAGAATGGGAGAGGAGAAGTGGGCTTCCCGCTGAACAGGGAGGCCAATGTGTGGTTCGATCCCAGAACTGTGGGATCACGACCGGAGCAGAAGGCAGACGCTTAACGACTGAGCCACCCAGGGGCCCCTAGCTAAGCAATCTTGAGGAAGAAGAATACAGCTGGAGGTATCCCAGACCCAGATTTCAAGATATACTACGAAACTATAGTAATCAAAAGAGTAGGCTACTGGCACAAAAATAGACACATAAATCAATTGGCATTGGCTATAGCAGCATTTTTTCTAGATACGTCTCTTCAGGCAAAGGAAAGAAAAGCAAAATAAACAACTTGAACTACACTGAAATAAAGGGCTTTTACATAGTGGAAAAACCATTAAAATTATAAAAAGACAACCTACTAATGGGAAATGATATTTGCAAATGTTATAGCTGATAGGGGGTTAGTATCCAACATACATAAAGAACTTCTACAAGTCAACACCAAAAAAAACAAATAATCCAATTTAAAATAAGCAGAGGACCTGAGTAGACATTTGCCAAAGAAGACATGCAGATGGCCAACAGACACATGAAAAGATGCTCAATATCACTCATCATCGGGGAAATACAAGGCGAAATACAATGAGATATCACCTCACATCTGTCAGACTTGCTAGTACAAAAAGACAAGAAATAACAAGTGTTGGTGAGGATGTCAAAAAAAAGGACTCCTTGTGTACTCCCGGTGGGAATGTAAGTTGATACAGCCACTGTGGAAAACAGTATGGAGACTCCCCCAAAAATTAAAAATAGAATTACCATGTGACCCAGTAATTCCACTACTAAGTATTTATCCAAGAAAACAAAAACAAAAACACTAATTTAAAAAGATATATGCTGGGCACCTGGGTGGCTCGGTTGGTTAAGTGTCTGCTCAGATCATGATCCCAGGGTCCTGGGATCGAATCCCACATTGGGCTCCCTGCTCAGCAGGGAGTCTGCTTCTCCTGCTCCCTCTGCTCCAAACCCTTGCTTATGTGTACACATGCTCTCTCTTACATAAATAAATACAATAACACAGTTAAAAAAAGAAGAAAAGATATATGCTATGTTTATTGCAGGATTATTTACAATAGCAAATTATGGATGCGATCTAAGCATCCACTGATAGATGAATAGATAAAGAAGATGTGTATAGAATATATATACAGTGGAATGTTACTCAGCTATAAAAAAGAATGAGACCTTTCCACTTGCAACAACAAATACGGACCTAGAGTGAATTAAGTCAGACAAAGACAAATACCATATGATTTCACTTATATGTGATATGTAACAAAATAAAACAGACAGACAATAACGAAAGAAGCAGAAACAGACCCCTAAATACAGAGAACAAACTGGTGGTTCCCAGAAGGGAGAGAAGGTAAAGGGATGGGCAAAATGAGTGAAGGGGAATAGGCTTCCACGTTATGGAAAGAGTAAGTCACAGGTATGGAAGGTACAACATAGGGAATATAGTCAATGGTACTGTAATAATACTGTATGGTGACAGCGGCTACACTTGTGGTTAAGCATAGCGTAACAGAGAGAGTTGTCGAATCACTAGTTGTATAACCAAAACTAATATAACAGTGTGTATCAACTATACATCAATTAAAAAAAAAAAAGGAATTGGTGATAGATTGGTTACTGGGTCTGAGGGTGAGGGAGAAAAGACTGGAAATGAGCCAGGTCTGGGGGGTGCGGTAAGAGGAGGGGTGGGCAAGACCTCAAGTTAAGTTTTGGACCTACTGAGTGTGAGGTGTCTTTGAGAAGGCTAGGGGGCGATGTCAAAAAGGCAGCTGATTTGTTCCCCAGATAAAAGATTAACAATGAATTACCTGGTTATGCCCTCCACTATCTCATTACCTCACTGTGGGCGAATTACCAAAAATGCAGAGCCAAGCAGGACTCCTTTTGAGTGCAAATCAACTCTCTGTAAAGACCTTTAATCAAATCTTTGGTTAAGTTTTATAAATGCAAGCAGGCATGTTTAGTTATCTGAGTCACAGCAAATCTTTTGCAACATGTTTTTCTGGACTGTAGACTAATATTGTCCAAGAGAAGGTCCAAGTGGAACCGAGCAAAATGTCAAGTAGAATATGTTTTTAGGCATTTGTCTAATGTCAATAGAATACTCACGGTTTTTGTTTTGCTAGTTCAGAGCATGACCTATTCCTATCAGTCCAGTCATTCAGTATTTTTATGAAGATAAAATTTAATCTCTCACGCTTAAGGTTTTCAAATATTTTCAAAAATATGAGGTTATTCAAAGGTCATGTGAAGTTGTTAGGGCTGATAAGGCAGCTGTGTACACAAGACTCCAAAGGAACCCACAAAGTTAGGACAACATCCACACGTGCTGATGTAAGATGTAGGGCTCGGACCCCACAAGTCCTCCTTGGAGACAAATAAAAGCACTTAAGGGCTTTTATATAAGATTTAGGGGTCGGGGTGACATGGTGCTGGAGGGCGCTAGAAACAAAACACAATCCAGAACAATTAAGACCCAAGACTAATTCGTATTGAGAACAATTTCCTACTTACAAGGTGGACTTGATTTCTAAAGAACGTAATATAATAATTGCATTCAGTGGCCAATGAAACTTCACATAAAGGAGCCTTCTTTTGTGCCACCGCTTAAAGCGAAAGTCTGTTTCAGTCCTTTGCGGCCACTAGGTGGCAAACTTTGCTAAAGAATCCTGCCTTCGTTGAAAAGCTCAGTCAAAGTATTTGGGTTAAAGCTGCCATCAAATGTTAAAATACCTCCTCAGAGTTCACGCTGCTTCTGTAGTTAAAAAAGAAACTCGCAATTGCACAACTGCAGATTTTAGAAACACTCGAACTGGACCCCTTCTCATTGTCTGTAACTCTGAGGCCAAAAATAATCGAACAAGTTTCTGTTGCATTAGTTAACGGCGGAGAGAGGGCTCAAACTCAGGCCTCTGGCATTTTCCTTCAGTACTTTTCCACTCTGTTTTTGAAATTATAGCACTATAACAGTTACTATCATCTGAATGAAGCTATTCTGGCAAATATGAAGTCATTTTTTCAAGAAGATCACGAGGAAATTTTGAATCACTACCATCCCATACCCCCTGGCAGCCAATTCACTCACGCTGCACTACTTAAAGCAACTCGGAAATGCAAAAGATTTAAAATGGTCCTTTAAGAAAGCATAGCGAGCAGCTTCTTATGTTTAATTTAGATTTTTTTATTGTTGTTGTTCACATGAGGTAGAAAACCCATGAGTCAGAAGGTTTGGAAATATCATTAATGAAATAATGAGAAAAATGAAAAGACTGAAGTGGGTTTGGGGTAAGAAAATATGAACCGAAACCCTGACCCGAGGCAGACCAACGCCTCTGGCTTTCAACAGTGCACGACGCAGGCACAAACGCGGGGGCAAGCTTGGATACTTGAATAGCTATCGAAAGTTTTGGTTTTGTTAAGTCAGGACCAGACGAGAATTGGAAGGGTTTCATGAAATGGTGCCAAGAATCTGAAAAACAAAGCAGACTTTCGTCGTGGTTTGGATCCCGGCGCACTATATGCCAATCATAATGCTGTGTCTGGGAGGGATACGGGGAGCTATATAAAACCAAAAGCCACGAGGAGAGGTATTTCAGAAAACAGTCTCCATATTGCCAGGCCCAAAGTCAGTCTACATCTGGCCCAACCTTGCATCTGGAAGAACTCCAGAGGGCAAGGCAACATCAGGTGCAAATAAGGATACACTTTAGGCCGCAGACTAGAGCGCGTGAGGCCGCAAGGGCCTTTTTACGATCAGCCGTGAAATCCTCGGCGAACAGAGTCCAGACTCCTTAGCAGAGCAGAAATGGCCTGTCTGCGATGGCTCCTGCCCATCTTTCTGCCATCATTCCCTGTCACGGCTTGACTCTGCCCTTGGTATGCTGGGGCACACCAGTGTGACCTAGTATCCCCATATCCCAATGGGGCACCCTTTTCTGAATGGCTCTGGTTTTTCTTCTGCTCCACTTCCTCTTGTTTTTGCTTCTCCACTTGCAGAACTGCGCCTTCTGAATGCATGTTCCATGCCTTTCTCAGCGTCTGGTGTTGCCAGCGGTCCCTTGGCATTCCTCGGCTCGTAGTGCCTCAATCCACTTTCTGCCTCCATCTTCCCGTGGCCATCTCTGTGTGGGGCTGTACCTCAGTTTCTCTTCTTTTAAGGACATGGGGCCTGTTGGATTAGGGCCCACCCTAGCTGAGTAGGACCTCATCTTAATTCGATCACATCTAACAAAGATGCTATTTCCAAATAATGTTACATTCACAGGTACCGGGGCTTAGGACTTCAACATATCCTTTTGGGGTACAGAGTCAACACACACACCACCTTTCCCCCTTCCTGCTCCTCATCTCTCTCTTTGCCCTTAGCCTCTATCTGTAGCTCGCTAACATCGGAGGCAAGTGCTACACATACATACGCTTGTTAGCCTGCCGCATCCCCAGGTGAGCGATGGCCTCTTTCCTTTCCATTTTCCATTCTTGGGTTTGCCTTGCTTGGCACTTTGCCTGGTGCATAGTATTCTGGGCCCATGAATGAGTATAATTCTCTGCAGCTTGGCTCTGGACTATATCCAGTTTCCCTGGCTTATTCCCTATAGATAAGCTACAATGTCCTATTGAAACAATCTCCCAGAGGAGACTTTGGCTGAAGGGAGGCCCGAGCTGTGAAGTTATGGACATGACGAGGGTGGGGGTAGAGACATAAATCTCTGGGTCAGGGAAGGCAGTATTTCCAAGGGTGTCAATGGCTTTCGAGAGTAGCGGGGAGAGGTGAGGCATGGGTAGGCTGTGAATGGAACCTGCCACTTTGGGGGGTACTAGTTTGTTTTTTTTTTTTATGACACAAGTGCATGTTTCCTGGGAGAATATGTTTTTTCTGCAATAGCCTGATCCAAAACTAGTACATTTCATTCTTTTTATTCACTCTGACCGATTCTGACACTTGGCCTTTATGCTTCTGCAGAAGGTGGCCCCTTGCTCTTGGGGAAACCTGGTGGGACAGCTCTGGAAGCTGGGATAGAATGAAGGACTGTCCAGGGAACGACATGGGCGGCTCGAACGCATCTGCAGAGCGCCCCCCCCCTTCTTTTTCTCTGGGCCTCCTCTGTTCTTCAGGGATTCGTGATACAGAGGTGTCTATGGCTTGGGCTCACACCCTCCCCCCCCCCATTTCTGAGATGTAGGTGGTGTTTCTGCAAGCCGGTTTGGAACCAGACTTAGAAGGCATGACACGGGATTAGAGTCCTGAGCTCAGGCTGCGGCCAGCTGGAACCACGGCATCAGAAAGCCCGACTACTGTCTCACCAACCCAGATCTCGTCGCCCCTCTTGCTGTCTGACGCAATCACAGCAAGACAATCTGAGGTCTGGGGCAGCTTCAGGGCGGAACCAAGCAGCAGCTCTTGCTGCCGCTGACTTGCCTTCAGCTGTTGGCCCATCCAGAGAAGCCACCCCCTCGCCTGAACAGAAGTCTGCTGTCAGCCATCTTGTATTAGGTCCTTCTAGTTTCGTCAAATAGATCCCTCCTTCCTTCTGGAAGAGGAGCCTAAATTTTTTTTAAAAAATCATTGCGGTACAATATACACAAAATAATAGTTACCAAGTCAACCTTTTTTAAGGGGGCTGTTGTGTGGCATTGAGTCCACTCAGGTTGTTGGGCGCACCACCATCCATCTCCAGCACATTTCCGTCCTCCCCGCCGGAAACCCTGTACTCTGTAAACACTAGCGCCCTCCTCTCATCTCTCTCCAGCCCCTCGGCCATCTACCGTTCGCTCTTCTTTCTCTTTGGGTGTGGTGGCTGGAGGCACCTCATCTAAGTGGAACTGCAGTACTTGTCCTTCTGTCAGCGATTTAGTTCCCTCAGCATCATGTTCTCAAGGTCCATCCGTGTTTGTTTGGGTTTTTTTTGGCAAATATTTTTATGTTTTTAATCTTACAGTTAAATTTCTTTTTTTTTTAATTAACATATAATGTATTATTTGCCCCAGGTTACATGTTTGAATCGTCAGGCTTACACATTTCACAGCACTTACCATAGCACATACCCTCCCCCATGTCCATAACCCAGCCACTTTATCCCTACCCCCTACCCCCCAGCCACCCTCAGTTTGTTTCGTGAGTTTAGGAGTCTCTTATGGTTTGTCTCCTTCCCAATCCCATCTTGTTTCATTTCCCTCCCCCAGCCCCCCATGACCCCTTGCCCTTTCTCTCAAATTCTTCATAACAGAGAGATCATGTGATAATTGTCTTTCTCTGACTGACTTACTTTGCTTAGCATAATACCCTCCAGTTCCATCCACGTCATTGCAAGTGGCAAGATTTCGTTTCTCTTGACGGCTGCATAGTATTCCACCGTGTATATATAGACCACATCTTCTTTATCCATTCATCTGTTGATGGACATCTAGGTTCTTTCCACAGTTCGGCTATTGTAAGGTCCACCCATGTTGTGGCAAGTGTCAGAACTTCTTTTCCTTTCAAGGCTGAGTAATATTCCACTGTACAGATCTATGACATTTCGTCTCCACATTCATCCACCAAGGGACTCGTGGGTGGCTCTCACGCTCTTGCTATTGAGAACGCTGTGTACTTGGTTGTGTGAGTATCTCTTCGAGTCCCTGCTTTCATTCTTTTGTGTGTCTACCCGGAAGCGGAATTGTCCGAACCTGTGGTGATTTTTGGTTTAATTTTTTGAAGCACTTCCCTACTGTTTTCCATAGTGGCTGTGCCACCTTAGAATCTCACTGAGGCTGTATTCTTTCTTCTCATCTTCAGATGTACTGAAGAGAAGAAGTGACCCAGACACCTCCCTTCAGTGCAAAGGACATCAGAAGACAAGACTCCAACCATGTTCCTGGCAACCTCAGGCCAGGGTGGAGAACACGTGTCTGTCTTAGGTCATGTGTCTCAGGCCTGACCTGGCCCCTGAGAGTAGAATCTAACACTGCAGCCTAAGCTCCACGGCCAAGTTCTGCCTGCCTCGGGTCTGTGAAGGGATCTAGTGCCAGGAAACAGGAATTACCATTCTCTCGTTTTGGACCGCAGTCTTATGCTCACATTAGCAGGGGCCTCCTAAGCTCTGAGCAGGAACATATTTGTTTTGGGGAATTTGGGGTATTTCAGTCAGTCTGCTCCCGGTCAGTGGGCTCTCAGAGACACAGTTCTCTCCACTGGACCCTGACACTGGCTGATTCTCCTAAGCTCAGCCACCAACAAGGCACTTCCTTGCTAAGTGGATTTTTTTTTTTTTTGGTTGTTGTTAGGATTTTACTTATTCATTTATTGGAGAGAGAGAGAGCACGCATGCAAGCAGGGGGAGGAGCAGAGGGAGAGGGACAAGCAGACTCCATGTGAAGTGAGGGGCCCAACCCCGGGCTCCATCTCAGGACCCTGAGATCATGACCTGAGCCGAAATCAAGAGTCTGACTTTTAAGCCACCGAGCCCTCCCCCCCCACCCAGGCACCTCTGCTTGCTTGCTATGTTTAACACAGGGGTGGAGACAGGGGAGGGGACATAATGTGTGTGTGGCTTTTTTAAAAAAAAGTTACTACTAAAATAAATTTTCAAACAAGATTTGTTATAATCCCAGTGGCCCCATGTATTCATGTATAAAGTCTTGGGAGAGAGGACCTCCTTTTATTTCTGAGCCCCGAGGGAATCTAGGGTAGTATTTCTTTCATAAAGAGCGGGAGTTCAAAAGATGCCTGCTGATCCAGACAATATGCACAAGAACATGGCACTCGACAATCAGTGCTTAATAATTGCTCGGCTCCTTTAACGATGACACCCAGAGAGCTGACTTTCCTTCCTCGGAGTCACCGTTCTTGGCAGAGGCTGAGATCAAACCCCAATCCTCCCAGGGCACCGCCTTTTTTTCTTTCTTTTTTGGGACATCATCCCTTTTTTAACCTAACAACAAGAAACCTAGCTAGTCACAGGAATAGAAACAAACAGATGTTTCCACTAGAGAGTAGCTCCCAAGTCTCAAGTGCTTACAAGTTTCTAAAGCAACCCACAAAAGTTACAAGTTAAGGTCACTAAACACATAAAAGTAGCAACATCGCTAATAAATCGAGAGACGGCTCAAGCGCTCCATCCTCCAGCGTAAACCACATTACGGGAAGTTGCGGGGGCGACTTCAGTGTTCTCTGGAATGACGGTCAGTTTTGGAACATAAGCGTCCAGGCTAGTATGATAACCAGGCGTAGCTGCCGGCCAGACTCTTGCCAATTTCATGTCAAAAGCACGTGTGAGGAACATAGCTGTGTGTTTTCCCAAGCTCTACAAACTATTTAAGATACTGGGAAACTTAGGCTTATGCGTTTAATGAGTACGCAAAAGAATTTTTTTTTTTTTAAGTTTCCAAAAATTGCAATAGCTCTTATAGAGAGCCGTGCAAATAGTCAAAGCTGACCACAAGGCTCAGCCCGGCCATCCGAAGACACGATAAGACTGTCAGGCCAACACCTCAAGAATGAGTATAATTCTGACTCCTCCCGAAAGGATACTTTTAAAGATGCACAGATAATTCAATAAGCTGTTCTTCCTCACTAACACAAACATTGCACACCATGAATTTGAGATTTCGACTATTCTTGTCCTACACTCTTCCTACGTTCAAGAGGCTGCCCAGTATAGTAGCTAAGCAGGTGGTGATGTAAAGTCAGGCGTGGGCTCAGCTCTGCACCAGGTAACTGCAGACAGGTTACTCAAGCCCCTTCCGTTCCTAAGCTTTTGTAAAATGAGAATGGTGATAATATCATCAGCTGCATGGATTGGTCTTCAGAATCCAAGGAGCGATGACATACGAAGTGCCATGGGCAGTCTTAGTGATAGCGCTCTCTTGTCTGGAGGCAAATTCTTCTTACTAGGCTTTTGTTTTCAAATCCAAAAAATAAATAAATAAATAAATAAAATCATCAAATATCGTTATCTTCAAAAGAAAGCTTGAAATGTTGTATAAATACCATTGTGGTCGTTTTTATGTGCTTGGAGAAGGAAAATAAAACCAGCAGAGGAAAACTTCCAAAATAAGGCAATAGAATATTTTACACGGGGGGGGGGGGGGGGGAGCAGTTGGTCCATTCCAAATATGTATTTATGCAGATAGTATCACTATCATTGCTAAGACTTTTGCAGAAGAAAAGAAATACGTCTTGTTGCTTACAAGGAGGCTTGGGCTAGAGAGGCGTAGAGGGCTATACTCCCAGTTTAAATCTTGAATAAAAGACATCGAAAGCAATCAGAACTCTCGGAGAGAATATGGAAGAAAAAAGAAGGAAAATACTTGACTTAGAAAAGCATGTCTTTAGCATACTTAGCCTTTGAATCCCATTAGATAACGAAACATAAAGCTTCTATTTTAAAGGTACAGGTATCAGTCAACGACTAATTGAACCATCGAGTTTCTGTGAAGTGCCACAACAGGCACCAGTTAAGATGGATAAGACACAGACTATAGTATGTGTCATGTGTCCTAAAAAAGATGGCCGTCTAGTTGAGGAGAGAATTCAAATACAAAAGGGATACACAAAACCTAGTAGCTGTATTATGGCATACACCAAGAGTCATGCATTATAGCAACCAAATACTTGGGATTTGGGGCAGTATTTTTGTTAGTTTGCATTAGACCACTCCTAACCAGGGCTACGTCCACATAGGCTGCTACAATACACAAAAACAGAAGTTCTGAGAAGTATCCCTTTATTTCAGCATGCTAACCTTCTTCCCACTCCTTCTCTCACCAACCCAGGCTGCAGACTATGCATTCTGCCATTGGATAATCTCATTTTTTTCCTTGAAGAGTTTATGGTTCATTGTAATCCCTTCATGTACACACGGATTGACTTGAAATTACAAAAGCATAATGTAACTTGCCCCAACCCGAGACCTCCGTCCCCTGGTTCAATTCCAGTTCACGTGATCCTTGAAATAATCTATTATTTTAATCAAGGAAATAAGACTAAGAGGTTTGACTAAAGGATCTTCAAGGCTCCTTCCGAACGTTAGTGATTCTTGAAGAACGGCAGGTTTTGCTTCAGACATCATTTGCAGATTTTTCCGAGACAAAACTAGTTTTTTCCCCATTTGCATTCTCTGTCTCTTATCACTATTTAGCACGATATACATCTTCAACATGTGGGGTTTTTTTTTTAAGATTTTATTTATTTATTTGACAGAGAGAGAGATCACAAGTAGGCAGAGAGGCAGGCAGAGAGAGAGAGGGGGAAGCAGGCTCCCTGCTGAGCAGAGAGCCCGATGTGGGGCTCAATCCCAGGACCCTGAGATCATGACCTGAGCCGAAGGCAGAGGCTTTAACCCACTGAGCCACCCAGGGCCCCGAAAATGCTTTTTTTAAAATCATTATTTATTTAATTAATTTTACATTTTTAAAATTTTGAGTTCAGTTGACACATAAAGTCACATTAGTTTCAGGTAAAAAATTTTAAGAATTATTTATATATGAAAGAGAGAGAGAGAGAGAGAGAGAGAGAGAGAATGAGTGGGGGAGGGGCAGAGGGAGAAGGAGAGAGAGAATCTCAAGCAGACTCACCATTGAATGCAGAGCCTGACACAGGGCTTGATCTCACGACCTGAGATGATGACTTAAGCCAAAACCAAGAGTCAGATGCTCAACCGACTTAGCCACCCAGGCACCCCAGGTGAGAAATGTTTTTAAATCTCAAGAAATTAGCCTATGAAACTATATCCTATACACTAATGCTATTGGATTTCTTTATCTACTGGAAATAGTTCTTATCATACCATAGTTTATCGATTCTGCATATTATGTCCGTTTGTTGAATAATCATATGAAAAAAAGATGAGGGCAAAAAAGGAGTGTGATAAAGGATGGTCTCTCCACAAGATGGAGCTCATTCTTTTTGCTTTTATTCTCTAATGGCAAGGAAATTTTACACCAATCACAGAAACCTTAGTTGTGGATTTCATATGCTTTCAAAGGTTCTATCATTTTCCCCCTAACCATTCCATTCTGGAGGGTACTGTCTGTGTCAGAGAAAGGATGCTGTGTCCCTCTCCTGCCTCCCCTCTAATAAGAAATTAGCCTTTTTAAACCTACTGTGTAAAATATCATGCCAATAATTTCCTCTACTAGGTATCGCAATGAATAATCCTGGAACATGACCAGTGAACTAAACGTTGGTCAATGAGTTCACATTACAATAACTGCTGTCACCTGGATTCACATACTCCAGGAAGATCTGAGGCTGAGTTAGAGAGGAAGCAATCATGAGATTCTTCTTTTTCTTTCTTTTCTTGTTTCATTGTTGCTGTTGGTGGTGGTTTGTTTGGTTTTGCTCTGAAAACGGGTCCCTGGTTTCAATACTAACTACATGCCATAATTCAGTTTTCTAAATGGTAGGACAAATGGCATATCTAATTTGATCTTACCAAGCCTTAATTCAAATTTATTCAACTATATATAAAAAAAAGAACTCAATCCTAAACATCCTTTTAAAAAGTGCTCTAACACTGTAGCTTTGCCCCTCATCGTTGCCACATATGAGCACAAACCAAATTACAAATGATGAGATGTGTTGCTAAGAATTAGAAATTTCTACCTCTTTTGATATAACAAATATGAAATCTACTAAAGAAATCCCTTTAAAGAAAATCTACTGTTTTGTTAATATTTGAGTATTTAATATATTTTTCCTGATGCCAAATATCTGAAGTATCATCATGAAAACATAAATACATTCCTTAAATGATTTTGATATCTTACCAAATAAAACTGAAAAAATGTCTGAAAGTACATTTTCTATTTGCTTTGTACAGTGCTACTTTCAACTATTTAACTCCATGAACTTTAAAATCCCACATTAAATTTGGCTGGGTACATATCTGTGGTCTTATAAGACTAATTTTAGATCTCTGCTATTTTCCCAAGCAGAAATACAACTCAAGTTTTGAACTTCTGCCTCAACCCCTGAATATGGGAATAATCATTCTTGTTTTCTAAGAATAAATAAATAAAATCATGTAACTGAAATCGTGGATCTAGTCTTCAGATTGGCAACCGACCGGTCTTTTTTTCTTCATTAACACGCCCAAACCCCCCATACAAACGATACTAGTGATACTGACTGCTCATGCTAATTACACTAACATTACTCACATGGCTCCATAAGAACCACAGCTGGGATATTTTATCTTCCACAACTATATTCACTGTAAAAATGCTTTTTTTAAAAAAATATTTTATTTATTTATTTGACAGCGAGAGATCACAAGTAGGCAGAGAGGCAGGCAGAGAGAGAGGGGGAAGCAGGCTCCCTGCAAAAAAAAAAAAAAAAAAAAAACTGCAAAGAAATCTGTTAAATGAAGAAAGCGAGCAGGAAAGGATGAAAGTTTGGTACGTCACCTAAGGCACACCTGGCAGAGGACTTAACTACAGTCACAGACTAAGCTCTGTCCCCAGGCCCTCTGCCTATGGGATGGACGTTGCGCCCCCCTCCCCCCACCCATGGAATGGACCCAAGGTCAGACAGCAAGAACAGGGCAGAGCTGGGATTCCAATACAGGGAGTGTGTCTCTATGAGCCACACTCATCACTCCTGCTCTGTGCTGTGCTGCAGCATGAAGGGGAGGCTTTCCATCTCCGTCTGAAAGCCGAGCATTAGTTTTTAAATAAGTCATCAAATAATCAAACCTTTTGACCATGAGGGTTTCATTTGTATACAAAATGACATTCAGTGGGGGGTTGTCTTCTCACTTCAAAGAATATAAAAATGGTAACTGTTACTTTTTCTCTTTTCAGAAGATTACATTGAAGGTCCCACTTGTTCCCTCTCACTCTTCCAATAAACACTTTTATTATGATGGAGTTAAGTACTGAATTGAAAACGCGAGTATGAGTATCTCGGGGCTTGCCTCCTCTCGAGGCTCACCCTCCCGACTGGGTCATTCATTATTCTCATACACCTCTTTGATTCTCCAGCCTCTGGCAAAGAAGTTCCCAGGGGCTTTCGCCACTTCCCAGCCTACACCTAGTGCTAACTTCCCGCCCAGCCAGGACTCACCATTCCCGAACCTTCCATACCCTGCCATAGCTCTGGGTGTGTATTCCTATTCTGTCTCTCAGTAAGGAAGGTCTTGCCTCTTACCCCCCTTTGGCTTTGGATAAATTCTGACTCACTCACCAGACCCACCTTCAATGGCATCATCTCCGTGAAGTCTTGATGACCCCACTAGGGAATTTAACATAAAATTCTTACTCTAATTTCAGGAAATGCGTTAGCACCATAGTCTCAGATGGAAGGTTTCCTTTTCAGCTGCTAACCTGGGTGGGCCACTAATGCCATCCTTAGGAGCAACCAGAGATGAAACAGTTTCATAAGTGGCCATTCCCCTTGTTTCAAAATTGCAGCTACTACGTAATCCTTTCTCCCTTCCACCCTCTTTTTTTTTCTTATTCTCAGGCTGAACAGCAGCGGCATCTCGAAGAAACCCAGCAACACAGAGGCAACAGAGAATCATAAAACTTGAAGTTAAAGACCAGAGTGCCCGACTCTACTAAGCCCCTCTTCCACATGAGAAGGAGAATTAATTGTGATGTCCCCTGGCCTACGTCTTTCGTCTGCTCCTGGGTGAGATTTAAATGAGATTATAGCTGTAAAAAACTCTTCGTCAATTGTAAAGCCACACATAGAATGTAAGGCATGGAACAGACAATCAAAGTTACGGTAATTCATTAATGATCATTTGACCACAGATTCATGAATCTTAAGAAGTCCTGGCAAGGGGCGCCTGGGTGGCTCCGTCAGTGAGCTTCTGCCTTTGGCTCAAGTCATGATCCGGGGGTCCTGGGATCAAGCCCTGTGTAGAGCTCCCTCTCCCTCTGCTCCTCCCCCCTGCTTCTGCTTTCTCTCTGTCAGATAAATAAAAACTTAAAAAAAAAAAAGTGCTGGCAGATGGTGGAAGCAAAGGACACAGGAAGATCAGCTTTTAAACCCCTTCTCTACAGCAAATTAAAGAGTAGAAAGCAGAGGACTGGTCTATTTGGGGCACTCTGGCTAGACTACTTTGGGAAAAGATCTCAGATCTCTTGGTAACTCTTACGAAGCTCACAAAATGGGCCCAAGTCCTGCGGAAGTGGCCGGTGCCCACGAACGGAAATAGAAAAGCATCCCTCACCATCACCATCACAACTAAGAAAATGTTCCGCATCTTTGGATATCATTTGAATGAGGATCAGGAGACTGCCTGCTTTTAAGTGTCCACAAATCCATGTTCGGTCCTGACTCTGGCATACTTGTTACAACCTTGGTTTCCTGTTCTGTACAACGAGGGATGGAATAGTTATTGTGAAAAACTACTATAATATTTTGAGATGACATCTAAAATGTTTGCAGCAAGTAGAGATTTAATCCAATGGAAGTGTCGCTAAGCTGCTTAGCCATGTTTCTACTTTCTTCACCCTCAACCTGCCACGGAATTTATAATATCCGACATTAAAAGGTCCCATTGGCTCCTCCCTAGGTGGAAGAATACAACGGAGCATATATTTTAGAAGGTATTTTTACAGAAAGCCGGAAAACTTGAGGAACAGTAGTCATTTGTAAGGAAGGAAATGTCTGGTAAGTAGTCAGATGCCCTTGACCTTGAACATATAGAAGCCTTGCTGACAGGAGAACAATTACCTCAGAGAAGATGAGAGAAATGGGCAAACATTTTTTGGTGCCCACGCCCACGCTAAGCTAATCTGGAAGAGGCAGTGAAACGTTGGGGTACAGATAAACCGTTGGGTCAAGGTGCAGATGGCCAAGGTGAGGCCATTTAACTGATTTCTGCTCCTATGGTCAGGGACTTGCCTTGACTTTGATTTGGCTCTGTAGACCATGGAAGCCTGTTATAAAGTTTACACCTTGGAAGAGTGAGCCAGGAGCACAATGAACTCCAAGAAACACTTGGTTGGTCACGGTCGTGGGACATATACCTCCCGTCCCCAGCCATGACCTCCAACTCCAGGATGCAAGAAACTGCGGGGAACAGCCTGGGTCTTGTCCTGCTCTGTCCAGCACGAGCTCTTTGGCCGAATGTAACTCGCTCCAACTGCCTCGGTCTCACGAAAATAAGATTAACATCTGCTCCATCCCTTCCTGGGATAGAGAAAGAAAGCCTTTGGAAAAAGTAAAGCAGCTGCAGGACGAGAGACTGCAAAGAGCCAAGCAATCTTGTCAAATGGAATGGGATTTCTTTAATTTTAAGACAACTCACTTCCCACAAGTGGGAAGTCTTCTCTAGCTGTGTAAACCTGTTTCTTCCTCACATGCAGAGCTCTGAGCCTAGAAAGGAATTAGAAATTTCTTTTTTTTTTTTTAAAGATTTTATCTATTTATTTGAGAGAGAGAGAGAGAGAATGAGAGGGGAGAAGGTCAGAGGGAGAAGCAGACCTCCCGCAGAGCTGGGAGCCCGATATGGGACTCGATCCTGGGACTCGATCCTGGGACTCCGGGATCATGACCTGAGCCGAAGGCAGTCGCCCAATCAACTGAGCCACCCAGGCGCCCAGAAATTTCTTTTGAAAGAAGTTGGTAGAGGGAGGAAGAAAAAGGGAAGAGGGCATGAAGAAAATAGGTCTTCAACAAGCTTAGGGCCAAAAGGATGGAGTTTCAAAAGTTCAGCTTGTTCAAAGTTAAAAGATTGTGAAGATTTAGAATATGCAAAAAAAAAGTTTTAAAACCCAAGAAAATTTAAAAAATAAAAAAACCTACTACTTATTTACACTTAAAAAAGTGAAAGATATCTGATTCCCTGCTCCAGGTTCTAGTAGCCATTGAAATGCAAAGAGACAAAATACAACAGGAGCATTGATGGAGAGTAAGTGTAGAGGAGGAAAGCATTGCAAAGGCGCAATATTTTTTTTTTATTTCTTTATTTTATATCTTGGTATTATTTGTTACTAATCTCCAGGTCCATCCAAAAACAGTAGTCACCAAACTAAACCTCACTATTTCTAGAAATCCAAATAGCCCCATTGTTCTCAGGGCAAATACATAAATATAAATATTAAAAAATTTAAAAATAGGTCTTTTTGATGTAGTCATATGTTACTGAAAAGTGTTGACTGTGCTTATTTTCTATTTTTTCTACATATTTCACTGGGTAAAAGAGTTCCCATTTTCTAAAAAGCTGAGAAGTTCCTGTTTTATTAGAGAAAAATAATGCCAACAAGAAATGTAAAAGAAAACATTTATGCAATGCAATTCTGTCTCTAAAACTGAAGGCCAGAGTACTTCTTACTATGATCATAGCTTTATTTTTAAAAAGACTAAACAGAAATAAAAATGTTCACAGTGGTTGGGTCTGGTAATGAAAACTTTTTCAGTACTTCTGGAGTTTTCATTAGTGACTATGTAATAGTGTATAAAGAAAAAGTTATTTTTAAAATAAAAAGAAGTTCCTGAAAGTAAAAAAAAAAGAAAAAGAAAGAAAGAAAGAAAGAAAAGAAATATAGAAGCATTTTCTGTTTTTTTTTTCCCCAAATTTATTTTAATTTTTCAGTGTTACAAGATTGATTGTTCATGCACCACACCCAGTGCTCCAAAGCATTTTCTGTTTTATGCAATTTTCTGCATGAGTATTAAAAAGTAGTATATTTTCATTATAATGATTACTCCTAAAATCTTGTAAAACATATTGATCAGTAGTTACTGAGGAATGTATTAAGGGTATAAGATTCTTTTCTTCTTGCAAAAAAACCCAACATAACTAAATAATATTTCACTTATTGGCACAAATATTGGCTGCATCCCTGTTGCTGGCTAGCTTTTTAAATGATATAATATTCTACAGTGCTGTCAAGTTGTGATGATTAACAACAATAATCAACATTCAGGGGCGCCTGGGTGGCCCAGTTGGTTAAACCGCTGCCCTGGCCTCAGGTCATGATCCTGGAGTCCCGGGATCAGTCCCAAGACAAGCTCCCTGCACAGTAGGATGTCTGCTTCTCTCAGTCCCTCTGCCTCCCGCCCCCCTCACCTGGCTCCTGCTCTCTCTCTCTCTCTAATAAATAAAATCTTTAAAAAAATAATCAATATTTAGTATTAAATAAGTAAAAAGTTTGAGTATATGATTTAAACCACAGTTCGTAACTGAAGACCATCATACTTGTAAGGATGAAGCAAAAAGTATCAACGTTAAAGAATTATTTCTGAGGCAAAATTAGTAATTCTCAGAATCCTACATAAATGGGGTCATTGGTCTGTGTGTCATGCCTGTAACATACGCATGTGAATGACAGCAAAATAGCAAGCGTTCTCGGGTTGTGTCAGATGGGATTTATGGGTCATTTATGTAATACAGAGAATGATGCAAAAAATAAGTTAAATGAAATAAGTTGAATGAAAGTGTAATTTTGAGACAAGTTTCATATAATTTATCAATGTGCTTTTTAATTTCAATACTATTTTTTCATTTCATTCATAAAAATTGCAGCACGTATCTCTAAAAGATTGGTATTACTTTAAAAGAAGCCAATAGAATGATCGCAAACTAGCAAATTAACAGTAATTCTGTAATAGTAGTAAACACTCAGTCTGTTAACAATTCCCCTATTGTCCCAGAGCATTTGTTTTTTGTTGTTGGTGGTGGTGGTGTTTTGTTTGTTTTATTTTTTGTCTTTGGGGTTTTTATTTTGTTTTTTGTTTTTTACCTTTTGCTTAAATCAAGATCTAAATAAGGACTGTACGTTGCAACTGGTTACTGGTCTGGACTGTCCTTCTCCATCCCTTCCCATTGTTCCCCTTGCAATTTGGTTGTGGAAGAAAACTGGCCATTTGTCCTACAGAGTTCCACACATTCTGGATTTTGAATTTCTGCGTTGTCATTGAACACATTCCGGTGTGGACTGCTAGCTAAATCTAGAGGCATGATCAGATTTCTATCTGGATGTGCAAGGACACTTCATAGGAGGAACATAGGCCAGGTTCCTCCTTTCTTTATGGAGTTATCAACAACGACATCACTGCCTTCAGCCAATCGATCATTAGGATTGCAGAATGGTGAAACCATAATTTCTAGGGCCCTTCTTCATTTATTAGTTGAAATACTTCTATAAAGGGAAACTCTGCCTCAATAATAATTCAGCCCATCCTACTTTCAAAAAGTAATCGTTGCAGTTTTTGAGAAACATATGATACAAGATGCATTCTGAGATTCTGGACTGGCTTGAGTGAGTGAAAGGAAAGTTGTACCAGGTGAGAAAGAGATAGCCTTTTCAAATATGTTACTTCTCTTTCGTGGATATACATGAAGGTCTTTTAAAATGGTTGTACAGTGCTCACAAGCAAATACTTTTTTCTAACTGAACCCGGTGAGATACCTAATGAATCCTGGTGAAAATAAGCAATAGTTCCGACCATTACCAAATGTGTGTGCGGCACGACAAACAGTAAGTTCTTAATTTCCATATGGCTCCGTGACACAATCAATATTCGTGCTATTGGGCCTTACAATGGGTTTATATACTTGCCCAGGCGTCAAGTTCTTAAGATTCTTGACACTTGAAGAAGAATACTGAGACCTCTGAGAAGTTGCTCTCTCTCTTCCTCCCCTCTGCTCCCCTCAGCTAAGCCCCTCTCTCACTAGGACAAAGAAGCCAGCCAGGGGGAATTGCTCCATCCCTCCTCCAGGTAAATTTCCCTGCATCGCAAGGGAGACTGTATTTTCCTATAAAGGGGAAAAATTCAAACTTCATCCTTTAGGGTCCTCTAGGCTCTAGAAATAGAGATAATGCTATCCAATAAGTAGTTAATATATTAATTATAAGTAATTAAGCAGATGAGCTAAGATTCAAAGTAAAATTTGTCAGAGATAAGATGAATAACAGAAGTTACTGAGCTTTAGGGAAACGAACATGTAAAAAGCGAATTTCCTCAAGTTTTTATATGCCAAAAGATGCCCCAACTGGCTATTGGATCTCTAATTGACACACAGAGCCAGATAGAATTTCTTTTTCTTTTTCTTTTTTAAGATTTTATTTATTTATTTGACAGAGAGGAGAAAGATCACAAGTAGGCAGAGGCAGGCAGAGAGAGAGGGGGAAGCAGGCTCCCCGCTGAGCAGAGAGCCCGATGCGGGGCTCGATCCCAGGACCCTGAGATCATGACCTGAGCCGAAGGCAGAGGCTTATTAACCCACTGAGCCACCCAGGCGCCCCTGAGACAGAATTTCTAATATGTCTTCTGTGCTGGTCCACTCGTCCTTGACAATTCGTCCCAGTGCTGTATGCATTAAGAAGACAAGGCAGAAGGATTAGGAATAGCAATCTCTAGTAACTATGTTTAGTTAGCAATATCTAGTCCTCAGAGGCTGACCTTCCTGAGAAGGTCAAATGTCTCTGCTGACAGCACCTGGAAACCACATTAGCAAGTCACGGGACTCCTATTTTTCCCCACCCTCACAGAACAATGGCTGCTGAGTCATTTTATATTTGAGGCAAAAAAGGGAACAAGTTATAACCAGCGAATCTCTGAAATTCACTTGTCTTCTTGTAAGAACGAAAGTGGAAAAATACCATTCTGAACTTTGGAGGCAGAGGCATTTTTCAAGAAGAGGTAAATTTGAGATGCACGTACAGCAGACTGAAGAGCTGTGCTACATCTCAGAAAACTCTCTCTGGCCCTCTATTTTCTCATGTATGGGATGAAAAAGTGACACTAGAGAATAAAGTTCCTTGAGATCTAAAATGTAAAGAATCTGGGGGTGCCTGGGGGGCTCAGTCCGTTAAGTGTCTGCCTTCGGCTCAGGTCATGATCTCAGGGTCTTGAGATGGAACCCCGCATCGGGCTCCCTGCTCAGTGGGGAGCCTGCTTCTCCCTCTGCCTCTCACCCCTACTCCTGCTCTCTCTCTTGCTCACGTTCTCTCTCTCAAATAAAGTAAATAAAATCTTAAAAATAAATAAATGAAATTTAAGGAACCTGTACTTTTATCATTTTGAATGCATTGTGCTGAATTAGATTCAAAGGGGATTGATATGCTGAGAATGCAAATCAGTTTGTCTCTGTGACTTAACTGATGGGTTGTTTGGCTGAACTGCTTAGTCAAAATGGTATATTATCATCCCATTAATGACAAAAATAACTTCAGAGTTTAGTAAGACAAACTCTGACCACGTATTTCTATTTGTTATGGATTAGTCAAACAGGAACTATTTCTGTTAAAATGGTAATGCTATATTAGATAAAAGCAGTAGGCCATGTGCCTTTCCCATCACAGCCCCAAGGCAAATAGTGTGTGAGAATTCAGTTCTCCCCAAAACCTTTAGAATGTCCTCCAAAACGTAACACAGGGATAAAATGGCACACAAATCATGACGTAGAACAATACCAAAAATACAAGGGGCTCTTCATAATGGTCTAAGACTTCTCCAGAAAAGCTAGAATACACACAACTATCTCCAGTAAGGAAAGACTATTAAAGGTGATTTAGGGGCAGGCATTTTCTGGGGGGCAGACAGCACAGCAAAACGTGTTTTAGCATATGTATGTGCTGGCCTGGTTCCCTTTCTCCCCTCCTGCTCTACCTGCTGTCTCCCCTCCTTCTCTCTGATCCAGCCACACTGGTCTGGGTGTTTCTTTTTTTTTAAGATTCTATTTATTTATTTGAGAGAGAAAGTGAGAGAGAGCATGAGAAGAGAGAAGATTAGAGGAAGAAGCAGACTCCTAGTGGAGCCGGGAGCCCGATGTGGGACTCGATCCCGGAACTCAAGGATCATGACCTGAGCCGAAGGCAGTTGCTCAACCAACTGAGCCACCGGTCTGGGTGTTTCCAAACACACCGGACCTAATTCCTCCTGAAGGATCTGCCATCACTCTTCCCTCTGTCTGGACTGTTCTCCTCCTAGATATCTACGTGACCTATTTCTCCCATCTATTTTTGTTCAAATGACACTTTCTCAGTGAAGACTGTCTTGACCTCCCCACTGAGGATGGAAACATACGCTCCCAACCTCCCTCATCCTGAGGTCCATTTTCTTTTTTTTTTTTTTTTATAACATTTATAAGCTTCTGCCGTACTAAACAATAGGCTTATTTATTAGGTTTCCTGTTGATAGCTGTATTCATTCCATTAAATGTAGACCCGTGTGGGCAGGGAATTGCCTGGAGTTGGATATAGGATAATATAAGAAATATTTGTTTATTGATACATTCCACATGTAAATATGGAACATATTTACATTCCACATACATTCCACATTGTAAATATGTGTTCAATAAAGGTATAAGGAAATGAATGAAAATGAAGCTTCCATGTGTAATCCAGGAAGGATAGCTAGGTTATCTGGTTAACTTGGCCCAAATAAATGGACTGGTCAAAGAAATGCAGTTAATAGTTCCTCCAATCTCGTTGGCCCATTGCCTAGCAGCAACCTATGAGCCGATGAATGTACTTATGCTTGTTTTTAAGAGACTTTTTATGAGACCTCTGTTTTGGAATGCGGAGAGATTAAGGAATGGCTAAATTTCACCTAAGAGATTGTCCAAAAACACAAGAAGTACTTTGTACTTTGTGAGAAAAGGGAAGGCACCAGCAGGTGGCGCTTTAGCCTTCTTCGGCCATTCCCAGCAACACGAGCAGTTGTGTTATTCCACAGAAGCTTTCTGCTAAAAAAATTGTCTACAACGATTAAATGTTCTTAAACCACTGTGACACGAACAGTCTAGCACTGAATTACTGACACCACTCACCAAGTCACGTGCTAATAATGGCGCACAAAGTTGTAATCCTAGGACACACCTATCTATCAGTAATGAAATAACCATGTATTTTTTGTTTTTGCTTAAAATGGAAGGGGCCAAAAGGGCCTATGGAAAAGGTCTTTTTTTTTTCTTAAGATTTTATTTATTCATTTGACAGAGAGAGACACAACGAGAGAGAGAATACAAGCGAGGGGGAGTGGGAGAGGGAAAAGCGGACTCCTCACGGATCGGGGAGCCAGATGCGGAGCTCAAACCCAAGCACCTGGGATCATGACCTGAGCCCAAGGCAGACGCTTAATGACTGAGCAACCCAGGGGCTCCTGGAAAAGGTCTTCTGATAGACTCTACAAGAGAGGTTCCTATTCAAGAATTTCAAGGAAGACAAAAACTTGTTTTATGTTAAAATAAAAGGAGAATTACAGAAGGGTAGCAACTGGGAATTTCAAAGGTACACAGGACCACGAGCCTGATTGTTTGAGGCCCAGCAAGGAAAGCACTGAGAATTGATCTAAATAAGAAACAATAAAAGCACCTACTTGCCACCATCATTAGACAAACAAACTCCGGAAACCACAGGCTACTCTTAATTATCAACATCACGTCCTCGGTGGGCAATGGAAAGGTAAGGATTGTTTTCCTTTCTCAAACTCAGTTCCTCACTGCTGTGTGTACTAAGAAGTACAAATAAAATATTCACGAAATCCCAAGCATTAAAGGAGAAAGAGGGAGATAAATAAATAACAGCAAAGTGAGAACATGTATAGCCCTAACAGATTTTGGTGAGTTTTCATTTTTATTTCTTAAGACCTTCCCAACCATACCTAATTCAGAATGACCATTGTGGTCAAAATGCATTAGGGGAAAAGGCTAGGTTCGAGTTTGTGCCGTCTTTTTATTAAAAGAAGGTTTGTACTCACTTAAAATTTGTTGCAAATTCTCAAGATTGGTCCCAGAAATGCCTTATTCCCAGGGGGCCTTTGAGCCAAGTATTGTGTGGAACTGGGCCAAAATACAAGAAAATGTCTGGCCTCTCAGCCAGACCTGCCCCAGTGCTTACAAAAATCTGGAACAAACCAGGCCCCTGACTTTAGGTTAATTTGACGTGCTTCTAATATGGTGAGAGTCGGGCCCTGGAAGAAGTCGTCGAGTTTGTAGACTACTGCTAAAATAAACACAATCATTTAGCTCAGCGTCATTGCTGTCTTGGGAGGGAACACTAGATGTCACTGCTCCCATGAAATGCCATCCTGGGAGCTGGAAAGTAAAGTGAGGGAACACTCAATACACTTTTGACTCCAATTGTCATAATTTGGGCCCTGTAAGGTTAGCATGTCACAGCCAAGAAAGCCCAAAGATTTTTCACCACTTTCTTCCCCCCTAAACACTCAACCCATGTCAGTAACAAGTATTCCTTTCACTGTGATCATAAGTATTAGGTTCCTCTCAGAGCCTGGGCAAATTACCATGGAAGGGATGACTTGGGGGACGCCGAGGTGGCACACACAGGCACAGCCGTACCAGTTGTTAGAATCCTGAACACTTGCTTACTGCTTCATAAAGAGTCATTGCTCAAGCCCTCAAAAGCCCTCATCACATCACTGTCCCCAATGTCCCCAGGCTCCAACAATCACAGGGGTTACAAAACATCTCTGCAAGGTTATTGTGGGTGCTCTCCCCCAAAAGGCAACTGCTACCGCTCTAACGGTTGTTAAATAATATTTCTTTAGAGTTTAATATTCTTTTTTTTTTTTAAGATTTTTATTTATTTATTTGACAGAGAGAGAGAGAGAGAGATCACAAGTAGGCAGAGAGGCTGGCAGAGGAAGAGGGGGAAGCAGGCTCCCTGCTGAGCAGAGAGTCCGACACGGGGCTCGATCCCAGGACCCTGAGATCATGACCTGAGCCAAAAGCAGAGGCTTAACCCACTGAGCCACCCAGGCGCCCCTAGAGTTAAATATTCTTTATATCATCCCTGTGTAAGGTAAAATGGATGGCGAGGTAGAGGTGCTCTGGTTTTCATTGAATCAAGGCAGAAACATTTGTTTTTAAGTCAGCTCCAAGATCCTCTGCAATTTTTGAGATAACAAGTTTGAAATAAAGTCGGGGACAGGAAAGAAATGTGGGTACCTTCCAGAAGAAAGCTGAGTGCACTTCCACAGAAATAACCAAAAGATACAGGTGTGAAATAGAAGTTTAGTTAGACAAATAATAGTATAAGTAAGAACAATGGTATAAGCAATGGGAGCAAAAGTTTTTCCACTTTCTGTGATTCCTGACTGTGTGTGGGTGAGGTAGGAATGACAGAGAGAGACCACCTCTCAGTCCAGACCAGTCCTGTAAGTCATTGATTTTGGTGGTTCACGCATTTTAAAGTTTTTTAAAATTAAAAGATGGAGGCAGCCAAACGTTTTTAAGGACATTTATATGTGCGCGCAGTTTTACTTCATGTATCTGGAAACAAAATGAGTAATTTCTTATTTGAACCCGTCCCTCCACACTTGGAATAAAAGAGAGGAGGGTAGGTTTGCCATGTAAATACAAATGCATACCAGGAGAAATAAAAAGGACTAGTGATATTTCATGAAAGACCTGTATTTTCAAGTTCAATGTGGAATTAGATTTTATCATTAATTAATTCTTCTATGTGTTCCCAGGTTGCCAACCCCCAATCCAAGAATGATAGGACATGAATAATGGATGAGCGTAGGTTTTACTGCCTTTGTGGGAATCCTATTTTGACTAATTTGGAGAATATTTCTTGTTCAGAAAAGAACATTTATGATAATCTGACGAAATTACCAGGAATTAATCTTCTATTTAAAAATATTTAGTAGGCTCTCCTTATGTATTTTTGGGCATACTATTAGGAGGACGTTTCTTATCCTTTACAAAAATGTATTTTAAAGAAGAGCTTAGAACAAGGAAAAAAAAATCATGCAAATTTCATGGCAAAGAATTTGTATTCATTTGCTAGATAAATCTAACACAAAATTTACTGTTTCATAAAATATGAATTAACTGCCAAGATTATTTGCATATGCAAATGAGCCAGAGTTGACCTACATGGCATTCTGCTAATTCGACAGTCTACTAAGGACGCTGAAAACAAGAAAGCTCATGTAACAGATTTTTTTTTTCTTCAGTATCAGAACTCTTGGCTTTTTGCTTTGCTTTATCTGGGGCTGCATAAACTGAATTTAACAGCTACTTTCTTTCCCTATATAGTCAAGGGGTCTTCGCCAGATGCCTGTGAAGATCCTTATCTGTCTACCCTGTTACCCTAGACAAGGAGTCAGGGCTGTGAGAAGCATAATAAAGGATTTTATAACATTTTTTTTTGTCTATAAGATATAGAACTTCCTTTATAACACAGAAGTTAAAAATCTGTTTTTTGGACACTGAACTTCCAAAAATATTTTTGGATTATATAACACACCAAAGTAGGTGACTAGTAGAAAAAGATTTTTCTAAAATTTTTTCTTTACAGTTTTTCACCACATGTAGATGATAAAAAGTCAAATTACTTTTTAAGGGTAAAGTCTGATCCAGATCATGTAAGTGTTTTAGGCAAATAATGTCAACTCTGTGTAAGGAAATTTAAAGTTTTGGGAAATAAATTGGGAAAAGCCTGTACTCAGAGGGCAAAGAATTCAGGCTGAGTTGGAGCTTGTGCAATGATTTTTATAAATACAAATAAAAAACTGTACAAATACATCAATATTAGTGGGTAGCACATAGTGGTCAGTTACGTAAACTAACAATTAGTATTTGACATGTGTTATCTTGTTAAAAATTCAGCCCATGTGAATTAATTATACCTACTATCTGCATTTCACAGGAAAAAATAATAATTCCGGGCTTAGAGAAGCTAATTAACATCTTCAGGGTCATCTTTCCAGTTCATGACCACTAGAATCTGATCTGACTTCAGAGATGGTCCTCCTCGCCCTTATGCTATTTTTCTTTGCAAGTAGCATAAAAGAGGTATTTTGGGGTGTGTATGACCACAGTGCTGGAGAGCAAAGAATAATTTCCCACCCCACAGTCTATAGCAATTTCACTCACAAAGGGGCTCTCAAAATTTGGTGGATGTCACTGAAAACACATCAATAAAATGGGCATTTCTTCCAGTGGAGAATTTTAATAAAGAAAATTAAATCCCACTAAAGCAAAATTAAATCCCAATAAAGTAAAAGTAAATCCCACAACTTTTGGTTGTAGGATAATTTACATTATGGATGGAATGAAGTGGGGAAATTCTTCAAAAAATAGTACTTTTGCACTCTCCAAAATTAAGCTGACATTTATTTCAAATACGATGTTGAGGCATTATAAAATGAAACCTCACCCAACTTTGAAAGAGCAAAGATAAGGCTATCTAACAGATCCTGAAAGCCACTGGCCAGTTCTTGGTTCTCCAGTGAATGATTTACAGTTATGCATAGTTACATACCATGTACTCTCAAAAACTGAAAGCATCAGGAATCACCTGCTCCATGGTCCTTGTTTAATAGATGGAGAAACCAAGATCGAAGAGGTTAAGCACTCACTTTACTGAGCTGAGTCCCTACCACCCTCAAGGATCTACCACAAGCTACCCCCTTATGAAGAAAGCAGCCCCAGGTGGTTCCCTCTGTACTCAGGCTTTGAGTCATGTGACCAGCTATCAAAGTATGGAGGTAGGGTCTTCTATTCCCTTTCTTCCTCATGTGCTTTACCACAAACTCCCAAAGTAGAAGAACTTAAACTTATACTCAAAGCCAAAGAAGTCTAATACTTTTGACTTAGATCATATATACTGTTTATGTTATTGGCTCGTCCTGGGGCTCTTGCTCTCTATCTGATTCAGAACCCAAACCTTCTCATTTCCAATCCAGTGATTTTATTTTCAAGAGGAGGAAGTACAGTTTTATCCTAAAGTTCTATTTTCAAAATCAAAACATATTAAAGTTAAAATCAGAACAGGTGCTTGATATTATGACAAAGCTGCCCTTGCCAATCTGTAGGGGAAAAAAAGACCATTTAACAAGTGGCCCCGGAACAATATATTATCCAAACAGGAAACGTAAAATTAGAACCTCATATAGGTAGGACCCTCATATCATAAAAATAAATAAGGAAGAATTTAAAAATTTTAGAAGTAAACATAAAAGAATATTTTTATGCCTTTATTATTCGGGAAGGATTTCTTACAAGATAAGAAATGAAAAACATAAAGGAAAAAATTGTTGAAGTTGACAACATCACAATTTAGAACTTATACTCATCAAAAAAACAAAAAGTGGAAAAAACAATTTGCAGACAGCGAGTTGATCTTTGCAACACCTGTAACTGACAAAAGTTACTATAAAGAATACATAAATGTCGTAGGCAGCCCCATATAAAAAGGTAGCAGCACAATAGATACATGGCAAAAGATATAAAGGCAAGGTATAAAAGCAAAAAGAGGGTCAGACAGAAAAAAATGTGAAAAAGTCCAGTATTTCCAAGGGTTGATAAGGATGTGGAAGAATGAGATCTCTTTACACTGCTGCTGGGGATATGGAAATGACACAGCTATTTTGGAGAACAATTTGACAGTAATATAGGCAAAAATCTGCACACTGTACAACTGAGGCATTCCATTCCAACGTATACCTTAGGCAGAGCTTCTCCATCAGGCCACTGAAGCAAATGAGTTCCAGTTGTGACTGAAATATCAAACCACTCAGCTCTAGGAGCAGCTGAGGGGTGGTGGGGGGTAGGGGGATAGGGCCAGTTGCTGCAACTGTGAATGGCCTACAAAAATATTATTTTCCATATACGCCGTAACCCAGAAAGGATCACGAGAACATTGCCCAGAGAAACTCCTGCACCTTTGTAGCAGGGCTCATGCACCTGAGTATTCACAGCATTACTGTAGGTCATAGCCACTGACCAACCCCCACCCCACAAAAAGGAAACTACCTAAATATTCACTAACTAAAATGAACCGCACTACATTCACACAACAGAATACTTTACTGCCTGAAAATGAGTGAACCATCCTTATGTATAACATTAGGGATGAATTACAACCATATGTTTAGCAGACAAAAAGTGTTAGCAGCATACTCTAGTATTCCGTTCTTTATATAAAGCTGAAACACGTAAATACAACTTATGGGAAAACATGCAAGAATACTCAGTACTATACACTGCTTAAAGACATATTCATACATAAAGAAGATAGGAAAATTCATGGAACTAATTTAAGGATTAAGGTGATGGTTTCTGCCAGTGGGAGAGGAAGGGAATACTACACAAAGGGCATCAACTGTGGCGGCCATAAAAATGAACCCAATCAATATCTTATTTTATTATTCTTTATACCTTTTTGTCTTTCAAGTTGCACGATACTTTTTTTAAGAGAGAGAGAGCAGGAGAGAGATCAAGCTGAGGAGGGGCAGAAGGACAGGGAGAGAACGGAGCCCGACATGGGGCTCGATCTCAGGACCCTGAGATCACGACCTGAGTCAAAACCAAGAGTCAGATGCTAAACTGACTGAGCCACCCAGGTGCCCCCCAAGTTGCTTGAGACATTCTTAAAAATATAACCAGTCAAGATATTTGCTAATAAATGTTTACATAAAGAGGAGAATTATGCATCCCAAACATGAGAGTTTCCGAGATGATGTGACTATCTAAGTAGAAAGTCACATGGACATCTAGTCACATGGACATCTACCCCTCCGTTCAAAACCAAGAGTCCCCTGCCTGCAAGTTCCCATTCTGTGTGCAGCCTTGTTTTCTATCTTCTTCTTTCCCTGCTCTTCTGGTTCTCCTCTCCTGTCTCTCAGCTTCAAACCAGTTTACTAGACCCTTCTCCCAGTCTCTTTAAACCCAAGCCACAACGATAAGAAGAGCTCCTATTGAGGGAGGCCTCACCGTGAGCCAGGTCCCGTTCTCTGCTTCGGACGCTATCTTGTCGAATCTTCCCACCAATTCTGCAAAGCAGTGACCACAATGATGCCTGTTTACAGGTAGGGGAAAGAGGAACTTGCGAAGGCTGAGAAATGTGTCCATGGACGCAGAAGGAAAATAGAGGACCTCCGATCCCAACCCACACACTAAGTCTAAATGGCATACTGCTATCAACTCTGTTATTCCACTTTCCATAACAGGCACGCAAAATATCATAAATATTGTATATTTATTTTAAAAGCGTGTAAATTCCTCAGTTGAGATGAGATAGGCAGGTTGAGGGGAGAACTTAGGTTACTTCTAAATTTTGGCTCCATAACAATATTATATTAATGTTACATTTGACGCGAACAGCTCTAGAAGGGAGAATCCTTTAGAATAATCGACTTTTAGACAAGGACACTGAGGTTAGAAGAGGTGAGTCAGTATAACCAGACTCACAGAGCTGGCAAGAAACACAACAAACACTCACACCCAGGTCTTCTCCAGAATCCAAAAGCCCAGGTTCTTATTGACAGTGACAGTCCATTTATTGGCTCATGCAGAATCAACCCCCAATGCCTGCCAACTCTCAAGGTCTATGGGGGCAGGGGGAGGAAATCACATTTTATCAAAGAGGATTCTACAAGAAGTGCCTATGTGTGTATATTTCTCTCTATTCTAGATCTGCATTATTCCTCCGACACACTTACACTGGCTTAAAATTGACGACACTCATCAACTTGAATATACTTCAATACTCAGTCTAAAAGTCTGAGCCCTTGTCTGGTGGGTCCTAATAGTGTCACGCTCCAAAATGGAATCACCAGAAATGTGGCCATAGTAAGACCAGTTCACTTTTGAACTGAGGAATAGAACATTTTCTCCTGCCATAAACCTACGGGGAATCTTTTTTCATCCACTTTAGCAAAGCTTCCCTGAGAAATCAGCTTTAAGTGTCTGATGGTATGAAGAAAGACATTTTCTTTCTTTCTTCCTTCCTTCTTTCTTTCTCTTTTTTTTCTTTTATCCATGTTATTTTTATTTTTAGAGAGACGGAGAACATGCATGTGCAAGTTTGGGAGAGAGAGGGAGAGAGAGAATCTTCAGCACGGAGCCTCATATGGGGCTCAATCTCAAAACCCTGAGATTATGACCTGACCCTAATCAAGAATGGGACACTTGAGCCATCCAGGTAGAAGCCATCCCCTGCTTCTATCCATTTTAAAACCTAGACGTTCATAAAGAGTTTTCAACAGTTTCTCAATGACAAAATACCATCTTCTCTTTTACATATCCAAACTATGTTAATATTTTTATGCTCACAAAAAATGTAGGTTGAGAATAAGGTTTTTTTAGACTATTTGTGCTTTCTCCTGTTAAATGTGTTTAGAGTAATAGTCATCACACACCTACCTCAACAAAATTAATAATTTTGGAAGCACTAATTCCTAAAGTCAAAAAAGACTATATCGGGTTGCCCTTAAAACCAAGTTGTTGGCACTAATCACAATGATACAATGTTTGAAACATCAAGTTTGAAACGCTATATATAAATATACATCAAGTGTGAATATATATTAACTCTTCCCAACTCAATAAAACATATAAGTAAAAAGACTGCAATATTTTTACAAATTTGCAAATAGACCTGTCAGCACAACACAGATCAAAATTAGGTAACAACTTCTAAAGCCATGCAGTTAATGAAAAGCAAGACGGAAACGCCTGGAAAAGCACATCCTCAGTTCATTTTCCTGCTGTAAAAGTCGAAAATAGGTTGACATTGAGAGTTAAAAGAAGACCTTCCTTGAAAATTTAATAAGCATTTGTAAGTTAAAGCAGAAAGCCCCTGGAGAAACACAACCACTATCAAAGAAAATTTTTAGTGCTCCATGAAGGTGATCTTGCCATTAAACTGTTTCTTGCCTAAGGCACATGGTGTATAAAAAAAAAAAAAGAAAAAGAAAAAAGCCACATTTGTGTGTGTGTGTGTGATGAAAAATCATTTTTAGGGCAGAGCTTCCCCCAAGCATTAATAAGGCATTCTATTTACATTCTTTTCCACATATACTCAAGCCCGCGACCCACAGCAGGGGAAGGCAACAGTTCTGCAGGTAATGGGGAATGGCAGCTAATCTGGAAAAGATTAAGTGTGTTTTGCATTGACTAGATTTAGTTTCCATTTAAATCTGAGCGTTCTCCCGCTGAGATGCGGTGATCTCCCACCATCAGAGGACACAACATGGAGCCCCACCCAGGAGAGGCTCAGCATCCCCGCTTGGTTCTTATACAGATGTGCGCTTACCCATGCCTCAGGATTTTTTACAATTCATCTTGGCTTGAGGGTTTTGTTTCCCTAAACATGGTATCTTCTGTTGCTTAGACCTGCTCTAAAATACTAGGTTAAGGGGCGCCTGGGTGGCTCAGGGAAAGCATCTGCCTTCTGTTCAGGTCGTGATCCTGGGGTCCTGGGATCGAGTTCCGCCTCGGGCTCCCTTCTCCCTCTGCCTCGCTTTCTCTCTCAAATAAAATAATAATAAAAAAAAAAAGGTTGGACAACCCATGGATCTTAGTATCCATGTTCAGCCATCACTGATACACCTCATATCTGTATCTTCCAAAAATTCAGGGTTTTAAAAAGAACCTTGAGAGTAAAACACCAAAAAGCAGCACACACAAAATATGCACACATCAGCTTGCACTATGTAGAATTCCACATCAAAACTCCACTGATTTTCCTTTTGTTCCTGCTGGTATGACGATAAATGTGTTTCGGAGTAATCATCCTTAAGTCACAAATGAACACAACATAATACGTCATGTCTATTAGAATGTCCATGTTAAAATACATTTGAAAAGAAGGGAAAATGAAGGATCAAACAATAAATGAGTGTGTGCAAGTGATTTTCTAAACTTGATGGTCCTAAAGGTGCTTACCTTTAGATTTAAGTACCATATGGCTTTAGATTTAAGTACCATAACACAATATGTATTATAAGCTTTAATTTGTGGCAAATGATAACTACATGCATTGTAGTGCTCTAGGGTATAATGGTTATTAACTAAGATACAGCAGTCTCTGCTCCATGGAGGATTTAAAAATTTATTGTATCTGTGGGGACATCCTACTCTACCTGCCAACAAGAAAAGGACGTTGGCACCTTCGTCCTGGCCTTTGCTTGCCCCGTCTTAGCACCAGCAGGAAGCACCTCTGCTTCACCCAGCACTCCCTAAGGATGCAAACACATGCTGGGGAGTTCCTGGGAGAGTCTGGCTGGGCCTCCTGAGTTTGGGGGAAGTGCACGGAAGTTTGGAGGAAGTGGCAGAAAACACCTGTGTCTTGCGTCTACATTTCCTAAAA
This sequence comes from Nasua narica, assembly GCA_028533885.1. Taxonomy (NCBI): domain Eukaryota; kingdom Metazoa; phylum Chordata; class Mammalia; order Carnivora; family Procyonidae; genus Nasua; species Nasua narica. The sequence goes on from CM052807.1 coordinate 17,501,413, forward strand.
CAAGTCCTTCCAAAAGGAGGAAGGCGGCTTGCTGGAGCCTCAGTTGCCAACAGGGAAGAGGGAAGACGGCATAGCATGGGGGGCATGGGAGTGGAAGAATGGGGCTGCAGGAAGTCACGGTGTCTGTGGCTCCATGGGGCAGCTGCTGGGGGGATGCCCCCCACAGGAGCCCCAAGAAAGAGGATGCTCCACTTGGGGAGGAAGTTAGGGGACAGGGCAAGAATCAAAAGGAGAGACTGCCGTCCTTTTCAGAGAATCCTCATCAAGGGAGGGGGCCTGCGGAAACTGTAAGCAGGTGGGCGCTCTCCCCAGGACCCACGCACAGACAGCAACAGAGGGAACCAGAGCAGGACCCGCCAAGGTCAAAGACATCTCCCCATCTCTGGAAGGTTGTATAGAATCTTTGCTGCCATCGATTCTCATCTCAGGCACCAGATGAGTTAGGTCTGATAAGGGGAGGGCAAGAGTCAAACATGACCCTCTGCCCCCAAGTCCAAGTTGCCGGAGTAGAAGGAAGGACTGATGAACACTCCAAGCCCCAAACAATTGCAAGACTCAGGAGTCTGGTTTGGAGGTCACAGAGATCAGATCTGAAGCATGTCTGTGATTGGGATTTTAAACTGCACAGGATTTTCTTTTTTTAATATCTCAAAATGACCAGCAGGTTATAGAGTATGCCAAATGTTATTAAGAGAGCCCTACCCAGTGGAGACAGGACAGCTGGCACTGCAGTTAGAGGCACTGGCTAGAAACCAACCCGCAGATTTTTGACTTTCCAACTAACTCGACTCAAGCACATGCTCTCGGCATGCACAGAGAACTACAGCTACCATTCATGAAGCTCTTCCCTCTGCCGATTGCTGGGCTGAGTACTTTACGAGCCCATTTAATTCTCATAATAATATATGAGGTAGGTATTGTTAGCCCCATTATATAGATGAGAAAACTGAGTCTAGCAATGGGAAGTAGCCTTCTCAAAGGTACAGAGGTGGTATGTTTATAATCAAAGATTGGTCCCACTAAGCATTGGATAGCAAAGTGTCCTGTTAGTAATGTACCTTGAGGGGCAGCTGGGTGGCTCAGTCATTAAGTATCTGCCTTCGACTCAGGTCACGATCCAGGGTTCTGGGATCCAGCCCCGCATCAGGCTCCCTGCTCAGCAGGAAGCCTGCATCTCCCTCTCCCACTCCCCCTGCTTGTGTTCCCTCTTTCATTATGTCTCTCTCTGTCAAACATACAAATAAAATTTAAAAAAAAATTAATGTACCTTGAAAGGAATGATCAGAAAATTTACATTTAAGGATGCATACCTGAAGCTGTCAACGACAACAACAGAACACTGGAGGTCCACAGATGAGTAATAATTAGGGAATTTAGAACACAGAATCCCAGGAGTGAAAGCCAAATTTGTTTTGTAGAGTGTAAGGAATCAAACAAGAAGGGAAGCATGTTACCACTGCCAGCAATTTTATGAATATGTGTTGGATTAAAATGAAATGAAGCCTAGTCTTGAAACTGACTTAACCCAGACACTAAAACATGAGCTGCCTGTGTGATCAGAAACAACATACGTGTTCATTCCATCAACAAGTACCACGGAGTGTTTCCTATGTTCTAGGCTCTCTTCTCCAGGCTCTGAATGCACAAGAGTGAACAAAACAGGTGTGTACCAATCCTCACAGAGCTTACCATATGTAACTCTACCGTGCCAGGGTTTCATATCCCATGATAATGAATCCAGAGGTTAATTCCAGAGGTTAACGATTTGCCTAAAGCCACACATCAAATGTCAGAGCAAAAATCACAATACAGGGGCGCCTGGGTGGCTCAGTGGGTTAAGGCCTGTGCCTTCGGCTCAGGTCATGATCTCAGGGTCCTGGGATCGGGCTCTCTGCTCAGCGGAGAGCCTGCTTCCTCCTCTCTCTCTGCCTTCCTCCTCTCTGTCTACTTGAGATCTCTGTCAAATAAATAAATAAAATCTTTAAAAAAAAACATTTAAAAATCACAATACAGGGTTTCTGAATCCTGTTACAGATCTAACTTGAGGAGATCTCCAATCTTACAAGAAAAAGGATCACTTTCAAGAAAAAAAAGATTTCTACTTCTGTCAATTAGAGCAATTTTTTTTAATCACTTGGCTAACACTTGGCTGTGTTAGCCAAGGCACAGTACATGTCTATAAAGAATTTCAGGCCCGCCTGTTCTACTTAGTAACTGATGTTTAGTGGTAATGCATCATTTCATGCTATACTTTGTTGGTTAATGCGTCATCGATATGCTTCATTATAAGGTCAGTCATAGGAAAACATAAATGACACTTAATACAAAAGTTTATGTGCAGCAACCCCAAACACACCATAGCAACAGAGAGAGATTGATGAAAAAGGTTTGGTTTCCATAGCAACTATCGGCTGGCCCATCTGTAAGCCGAACCAGAGCGATGGAAGCAAAATGAGCACTTGAAAAGTCTGCAGTAGGTCCCTTTGTCTATTGCAACATAGTGTTAAAATTTAATATTTTTCTTCTATAAGGATAGACTCCCCTTCTATTTGCCATTTTGCAATATGATTGCTTTTTTTTGTTTGAGTGAACCTGTTTTTTTACAGAGGCTTATACATCTAACATTTACAAAAACAACTGTATTTTCCTGAAACTTGCATGCATAAATGAGTGAGCGCAAACACAATGGGTAATTGACATAAGCCGAGGAACACGCACTGTGAACATTTTTATTGTATTTCAAATGACAGATTCTGTAAAATGCTCTTATAAAATGACGGTTCTTTGTTTAGTGTTTTGTATTCCAACAACCTGCTTTTCATAATAGTTGCCAATAGCCAAAAAAAAAAAAAAAAAAGCAGAGTAGGGAAATTACAGCACATTGTTCTTTCCTCATTACCATACGTTTAATTATGCTGCTCACTCTCCAGCCGCTGCTAAGTAGTTGACAAGCATTCACATGGAACTCTTAAATCTGTCTTTATATATACACATACATATGTACATGTGTACTATGCATTTGCATATATACGGGGTGTTGGCAGATTTTTTTTTTTAAAGATTCCATTTATTCACCTGACACAGAGAGAGAGATCACAAGTAGGCAGAGAGAGAGGGGGAAGCAGGCTCCCTGCCTAGCAGAGAGCCCGACGCGGGGCTCGATCCCAGGACCCTGAGATCATGACCTGAGCTGAAGGCAGAGGCTTTAAACCATTGAGCCGTCCAGGAGCCCCGTGTTGGCTGATTTATTTAAACTTTCTCCCTTATTAAACCATTTTTTTCTTAAGGTACGAGTGGGTGGAGTACAGGAAATGAAATATATGGGATATAAAACAAAATAAAATAAAACGTTTTAATTTTGAATAAAATCACTTTTTTAAAAAGATTTTATTTATTGTGCTCGCTTCGGCAGCACATATACTAAAAGATTTTATTTATTTATTTGACACAGAGAGAGAGATCACAAGTAGGCAGAGAGCCAGGCAGAGAGAGGGGGGAAGCAGGCTCCCTGCTGAGCGGAGAGCCCGATGTGGGGCTCGATTCCGGGACCCTGAGATCATGACTTGAGCCGAAGGTAGAGGCTTTAACCCACTGAGCCACGTCTTCACTGAGGGTTGGATCTGGATGCTACGGCGAGGGGACATACACTCATTCTCACGTGTCTCCTTTGTACCCACAGAAAACTACCTGCTTGGGAGGACACAATCTGGCATTTGCAAAGGGGAGTGACACTACTTTTATAAGGAAAGCTTTTCTTCATTAAGTCAAAGGGTGTTACCCAAAGGATACATGCAGGAAAAAGAAAGTCAGAAATTTCAAACAAGGAAAAACAGCTGCTGTGACAACATGGGTGGACCCTGTGAATATCATGCTAAGTGAGAGAAGTCAGAGAAAAACAAATGTTGTATGACATCTCATATAGGGAATCTAACAAAAAGCAAATTTGAAAACCATAGAATGGAATGGTAGTTCCCAAGGGCTGTGGGGTAGGGGAACCGAGGAGAATCTGTTTAAGGGTACATACTTGCAACTCGTAGACGTTAATACATAGTGCAGTCACTCTAGACAACAGAACTGTATTATGTACATTAAACATGTGAAGAGACTAGATCTTAACTGTTTCTAATACTAGAAGAAATGATAATTATGTGATGCAAGAGCGGTGTTCGGTGTTAGCTAAGGCTTTAATGGGCAATTACATTGTAATATAAATGTATCAAATCAATAGACTGTACATTTTAAACTTACACAATGCTCTGTGTCCATTATATCTCTATCATGGAAAGACGGATAATTACCAGCCTTGGTGCAAGCCCCTTCTACAGTAAAGGTCTCAAAATTCACACCATCCACACCAGTCTGCCTGGCCCTCCACCACAGCCTGGCCACTGGTCCACTCTGGGATGCCACTGGATTACGACTCCTCGCTCCCTAGAGCTGGCCTGATGATGTCTACTTCTGTGTGATGGAGTGGGATCCAGAAGGAACCACGTCTTCACTGAGGGTTGGATCTGGATGCTACGGCGAGGGGACATACACTCATTTTTATGTGTCTCCTTTGTACCCATAGGAAACTACCTGCGTGGGAGGACACAATCTGGCATTTGCAAAGGGGAGTGACAGACGTTGAAAGCACTGGGCAGGGCAATGTCCACGGATGACTCAGTTAACGAGGACCCTGTGAATAGAGTTTTCTAAACAATGACAACTTGGTCTAATTTAATAACAGAGACAATAGGCAACTGACCTAATTCCACAGTGTCAGTGTGTATGTTGAGAAAGCGAGCTCCGATGTAAAAACATCAGATTACAAAGTGAATTCTTCCTGAGTCTGAGAGAGCGAGGGCAAAGAGCTTGCTCTTCCTAGGAGCCGCAACATTTCAGATGGCGGTTACCACACAGGCACGACGCAGAATGGATAAACATCCCCAGAGAGCACCTGAGAGGGATTCTGGAAACACGGGCCCTGTTAGAACTTTCTCGATTCATTCTAATTGGCTGCCATTCATAGAGCAGGCACTCTGCTAACTCCTTAATCTATATGATCTCGAATTTTCCTAAGTCCTTAGAGACTGTGTATCATCCTCAGTGTATAGATGAGGAGGTGAAGGCTTCGAGGAGTTAAGAAATAATATGAAGTAAATGGCGGAGCTGACTTTGGGACCCACGTCTCTCAGGTTCTAAAGGGACTCTCAACGTGATAAAGTTTGGCGCTATCTTACTTTGTTCCAGCTGTCACAAAATACCAAAGGCTTGGTCGCTTATCAACAACAGGAATTTATTTCTCACGATTCTGGGGGTTGGGAGGTCCAAGATCAGGGTGCCAGGATGGCCAGGGAAGGGCCCTCCTTCTGCTTCCTACACACATCTTTTCACTGTGTCCCGACAGGGAGAAACCCTGTGGGGTCCCTTTGTAAGAGCACTAATCCCACACATGAGGGCTCCACCCTCATCCTCGAACTACCCCCTAAAGGCCCCACCTACTGATGCCATCACTTCCAGGGGTTAGGATTTCAGTCAGAATTTTAAGGAGATGCATTCAGATCATACCTGATGTTTCATCTGAGAACTAAGGAGACTGAGGCCCAGAGAAGAGAGTTTTATGGACTCAATCACAGCCAGAGAAGAAACTAGAAATCAGATCTATTATCTTGTGAACACCCAGCTTCTAAATCACATGCAGGATGACCTTCCTCACAGGTACTCTTTGAGCCCACCCAAAGAAGTCAGGAGGGTCATCCCAGGCAACATCGTGAGGGTGTCCGCAGTCACCTTTGCTTGTCTTTCCAGGTAAAGAAGTCAATTTTACCTTCTATTTCAGAAGTTTACAGCATGGGCTCTCCCTTCTCTAATCTATCTCTAAAATAGGAGCTGTCTATGAGCAGTGCACTGGTAAAATTTTGGTTGAAGAGCAAAATCAAAATCGGTATTTTAATCATTCTGGGGGCATCTGGGTGGCTTATAGATGGGATGCTTATGGTCCGACTCTTGATTTTGGCTCCGGTCATGATCTTGGGGTCATAAGACTAAGCCCCATATTGGGCTCCATTCTAGACATGGAGCCTGCTTGAGATTCTTTCTCTGCCCCTCCCTGAGCTCATGCACTGTCTCTCTCTAAAAAAAAATAATAATAATTTTCTATTTAGCTACAAAATGAAAAGTTTTGACACATAATTAAAATCTGACAAAGGAGGTAAGAAGACACAGGGGAGGGAAGCTGTAAATTCTACCTATTTTGTTGTACTGGGCCCTCCACTGATGCAAGAGGTTTAAAAATTATACTGGACTCTTTTATAAGGCAGTGGGTAAGAACTCTAACAGGATTACTGTTTTGCTATTTCTAGTGAGTAAGCTACCACAGTGGCCAGGGGAAGACAGTACTCAATATATTTCTATCGAAAAAAATGAATAAAATAGGAAGGCATACATAAATTGCTCCAAGTAGTAAGTCACTAATAAGCAAATAATAACTTTCCTAGAGGGATATCAAAAAATTAGCATCCAATTGATTTAGTTTGATCAGAACATCAAATAAACATCAGCCCTATAATCCTGCTGAAACCAAATTCTTACCCATTGTAAAGAGTCAGTATGAATGTCATAGAGGTGAATTTCAGTGCAAAAAAAATATATGTACTGTGAATACGTGCTGTTCCAGGAAGGACGGTATTCTACAAAGAGGCTACTGCAGGCACGGGGGCATTAGAAAGTAATTTCTAATGGCGATTACTCATTTTCCTATCTCTTACATTATCTCAACTTAAGAAATGGGGATAAATTGGGGCACCTGGGTGGCTCGGTTGGTTGAGCGACTGCCTTTGGCTCAGGTCATGATCCCAGCATCCCGGGATCGAGTCCCACATCGGGCTCCCGGCTCCACGGGGAGTCTGCTTCTCTCTCTGACCTTCTCTCCTCTCATGCGCTCTCTCAATCTCTCTCTCTCAAATAAATAAACAAAATCTTTAAAAAAAAAAAAAGAATTGGGGATAAATAATTGCCACCTGACAATTATAAAATTATTATTATTTTTAAGGATTTTATTTATTTATTTGACAGAAAGAGAGAGAGAGAGCACAAGTAGGCAGAGAGAGAGGGGAGAAGCAGGCTCCCTGCTGAGCAGAGAGCCCTTTTCGGGGCTCGATCCCAGGACCCTGAGATCATGACCTGAGCCGAAGGCAGAGGCTTTAACCCACTGAGCCACCCAGGCGCCCCATAAAATTATTGTAAAAACTAATGAATTGGATGAAGTTCTGAGTTCTCAGAAAAATCTGATATAAGAATATTAAATGCTTTGGAAGCAGCACTTTGTCAAGGGAAAAAAATGAACAAATTCATTAAAAAAAATAAAACAATGAATAACTGAATACTACCGAAAACATGCCTAACAGTTTTTAAAACAAAGTATTATTTTAATTGGTTTAAGTTTTATTATTTTAAAGTATTTATGCTTGTTCTTATGCACTAATTCTAGCAAAATTTCCCCTTTCTTTTTATCAGTGGAAAGGAGATGTATTCAAATTTCAGGCAAGTCACATGATAGGCCAAAGATTATACCAAACTGGGTCAATTTTAAAAGTGAGTACAAGGTACAGATTACAGAAACCAGCATAGTCTCAAGTTAGTCACATCTCTGACAACGAAGATGTTCAACACAGCAAAACTTTAAAAATATAATTAATGCCAGGTCTCTAAGAAGATGTCTAAAGCGTAGAGATTTCGGAATGGTAATGTCCTAAATACAAATGATCACTCCGAGCGCCCTTTGATTTTACCATTTGGTCATTTATTTAGTACTCTTAAGTAATCTCGGAACATTTTTTTTTTTTTAAAGATTTTTTATTTATTCATTTAACAGAGAGAGAACACAACAGGCAGAGAGGCAGGCAGAGGCAGAGAGAGGAGCAGGCTCCCTGTGGAGCAAGGAGCCCGATGCGGGACTCGATCCCAAGACGCTGGGATCATGACCCGAGCCAAAGGCAGTTGCTCAACCAACTGCGCCACCCAGGCGTCCCAATCTCGGAACATTTTAAGGCTTCTGAGGAGCCATCATTGAAAAAGTCCACCATTGATAGATGTCTATGTGATTTTTTTTTTTTAAGAGTAGTTTTCTTTTTTTTTTTTAAAGACTTTATTTATTTATTTATTAGGGAAGAGAGAGAGTGAGAGAGAGCATGAGAAGGGAGAAGGTCAGAGTGAGAAGCGGACTCCCCATGGAGCTGGGAGCCCGATGTGGGACTCGATCCCGGGACTCCAGGATCATGACCTGAGCCGAAGGCAGTCGCTCAACCAACTGCGCCACCCAGAGGCCCTCTATGTGATTTTTTTAAAACTCAAACTAAATGACGCGTTCTATTTGAAAAGCCACAATTATGTGACCTCATTCGGTTTTACCCACCTCTGTTTATCATCACACACAAATGCATATCACAGAGCCGTTTCATCAGCTAATCCCAATGCTCCCATCTTCAACTCTGGACAGACTCCAACCACTCGGGCCCAGCTCCACCACCGCCATTCCAGACCCGGCCACGGCCTTCTTCACTCCTACTTCCACAATAACCTCGGCTCTGGTCTTCCTCAGTCTCTCTTCTCCACACAGAGGACAAAGTCATTTTCTTAAAACATATATCAGGCCAGGCCACCGTCCAGATCGAAGTCCTTCAAAACACTTAGGTTGTTTCCATGTCTTTGCTATGTCACTTACAACTGAACAAACTTCTGGAATGGCCTACAAATGGCGCCCAAGGCACAATCGGGCTCCTTTGACATGAATGCCTGACCTTGAACACCGCTCCTGTTCCCTCAGTGCCCTTGAACCACATCAGCCTTCTCGCTTGCTCTCAATTATGCCAAGCAAGCTTTCTCCTCAAAGCTTGTGCCCTAGGGGGTTCCCTCTGTTCCATATCATCTCCTGGGGCTCCATCCAGAGCTTTGGTCAGAAGCCTTCCCTGTTCATCTACCTTCAAAATATCCTCTCATCTTCTTTCGTCTTTAGCAGCCAGCATAATCGGACATTTTACCACATATTCATTTGTTTGGGTATCTCTCCACCAGAAACGTAAGCTCACCGAGGGAAGGGATTTGGTTATTCATCGCTCTAAGTTCCAGAACCTTGAGCAGTACACACAAAAATTTGTATTACTAACTTTTCAAAAGGCTGACTAGAACCTTCCCATTTCCAGTGGTTCACCTATACTTCCCTCCTACTGCTCCCCTCAGCGGTCATCCGTAAGCTATGTACTGAACATCTACCCATCGCAAGAAAGTGACTTAGGCAGGAGGAGAATCATGAATGCGTGAAAATCTTTAATTTTACTTTTAGGGAGACTAGAAAAAGATAAACTTAATTTAAATGAAAAATTATCCAACGTCGCAAAGCAACATTATGTTGAGCACCATGCTATTTTTTTTTTTTAGCACCATGCTATTTTAATAAAAGCTCTAATATTTAGAGTAGAGGCACCTTGAGTCAAAGCAGAGCGATAATGAAATGCTTCAGAGACAATCACCTACTTACCCCAGTTTTACAAGAAACAAGTGCCATACATCACAGGGAGAGTTTAAGATATACGCCATGACGGTTTGGTCTACACATACTGTGAAATCGGAACCATGATAGGTTCAGCTAACATCCATCCTCTCATATGCAGTAAAAAGAAAATTAAAAAAAAAAAAAGAAAAAATGTCTTCCTTGTAATGAGAACTCTTAGGACTTGCTCTCTTAACAACCTCCCTGTAGATCAAATAGCGGTGAAGCACATTACATCCCTAGTGCTTATATATCTTAGAGCTGGAAGTCTGTACACTTTAGCGCTTTCGCCTAACTCTCCCCTCCCCTCCCCCTCCACTTCTAGTAACCACAAATCTGACCTCTTTTTCTATGAGTTTGTTTGTTTAGACTCCACACATGAGCGAGATCATACAGTATTCGTCTTTCTCTGACTTACTTCACTTGGTATGATGCCTTCAAGGTCCACTCATGTTGTCAAATATGGTCGGATTCCTTTGTTGTTTGCGGCTGAACAATACTCTACTGTATATATTCACAGATGGACACTTAGGTTGTTTCCATGTCTTTGCTATGGCAAATAATGCTCCCATAAACAGAGGGGTACCTATATCTTTTTGAGTTAGTGTTTTTGTTTCTTGGGGATACATTTCCAGAAGTGGAATTGCTTGGTCACACAGTAGCTCTACTTCTAATTTTTTAAAGATCCTCCATACCGTTTCCATAGTGACTGCACCGATTTACAATTCCACCAAGTGCGCAAGGGTCCCCTTGGCTCCATAACTATGCCATCATTTGTTCTCTCTTGCCTTTTGGATGGTGGCCATTCCATCAGGTGTGAGGTGATACCTCACTGGAGTTTTATTTTGCATTTGTCTAATAACCAGTGATGCTGAGCATCTTTTCATGTACCACTTGGCTTTTCATAGATCTTCTTCGGAGAAATGCCTATTCAGGTCCTTTGCCCATCGTCTAATTGGGTTATTTGCTTTTTTGCTCTCCTGTTGTATGAGTTCTTTATATGTTTTGGATATTAACTCTTCATCATACGTACAGTTTGCAAATACTTTTTCCCACTCTGTAGGTTTTCTTTACACTTTGCTGAAGGTTTCTTTAGCTGTGCAGAAGCTTTTTTTTTTTTTTTTTTTTTAAGATTTTAGTTATTTAAGAGAGCAAGAAAACACAAGCTGAGGGAGCTGCAGAGGGAGACACAGAAGCAAGGACCCGATATGGGACTCGACCCCAGGACCCTGAGCTGAAGTCAGCTGCTAAACCAACTGAGCCACCCAGGTGCCCCTGTGCAGAAGCTTTAAAGTTAAATATTATCCCACTGTTCGTCGCTTAATTTTGTTGCTTGTGCTTTTAGGTGTCAGACCCAAAAATTCATGACTGAGACTCATGTCAAGGAGCTTTGCTTCTTGGAGTTTCTTCAATGAGTTTCATGGTTTCAGGTCTTATATTTAAGCCTTTAATCCACTTTGCCTTAATTTTTGTGAGTGGTACATAAGACTTGGGTCCAGTTTCATTCTTTTACATGTGATATTTATTTTGATGCGTCTTTTCATTTATAAGTTTGTTGTTTTGGATCCTTTTTCTTTTTTCCTTGGGTAGTTGAGCTGAAGGTTTGTCAGTTTTATCTTTCCTTTTTTTAAAATTTTATTTTATTTAAATTTAATTAACATACAGTGTACCATTAGTTTAGGAGGTAAAGTTTAGTGATTCATCAGTTGCATAAGACACCCAGTGCTCATTACATCATTGCTCACCTTAATGCCCATCAGCCAGTTACCCTATCCATCCACCCCCTCCCGCCCCGCAGCAACCCTGTTTGTTTCCTAGAGTTAAGAGTCTCTTATGGTTTGTCTCCCTCTCTGATTTATTTCATCTTATTTCATTTTCCCTCCCTTGCCTATGATTTTGTTTTTTGTTTTGTTTCTTAAATTTTGTTTCTTAAATTTTGTTTCTTAATTTTGTTTTTTGTTTTTTGGTTTTTTTTTTAAGACTTCATTCATTTATTTGACAGAGAGAGAGATCACAAGCAGGCAGAGAGAGGGAGGGGGAAGTAGGCTCCCCGCCGAGCAGAGAGCCCGACGCGGGGCCCGATCCCAGGACCCTGAGATCATGACCCGAGCCGAAGGCAGAGGCCTTAACCCACTGAGCCACCCAAGCGCCCCTCTTAATTTTGTTTCTGAAATTCCACATATGAGCTAAATCATATGATATTTGTCTTTCTCTGATTGACTTCACTTAGCAGAATACCCTCTAGCTCCATCTTTGTCAGTGCAAATGGTAACATTCCATCCTTTTTGATAGCTGAGTAATATTCCATTGTATCTGTATATACCACATCTTCTTTATCTATTCATCTGTCAATGGACATCTGGGCTCTCTCCACAGTTTGGCTATTGTGGACATTGCTACTATAAACATTGGTGCCCTTTTTGATCACTATGTTTGTATCTTTTGGGTAAAAACCCAGTGGTGCAATTGCTGGTCGTAGGTTGGCTCTATTTTTAACTTCTTGAGGAAACTTCACACTGTTTTCCAGAGTGGCTGTACCTGCTTGTATTCCCACGGATAGTATAAGAGGGTTCCCTTTCTCCACATCCTCACCAACATATATTTCTTCCTGACTTGTTAATTGTAGCCATTTTAACTGGTGAGTTTTATCTTTTCGAAGAAACAACTCTTAGTTTGCTTAACCTTTTCTATTGTTTTTCTGCTATTTCATTTATTTTTGCTGTAATCATTATGATTTCTTTTTTACTCTGTTAAATTTGGGTTCATTTTGTTCCTTTTTTTTTTCCTAGTTCCTTAAGACAGAGTTGGGTTGTTTATTTAGGATCTTTCTTGTTTTTTAATGTGTTTACTGATATGAACCTCCTTCTTAGAACTGCTTTTGCTGTGTCCCACAAGTTCTGGTATATTCTATTTCAATTTTCCAGGAAACTTTTAAATTCCCCTTTTAATTTCACCTTTGATCCACTGGTTGTTCAGGTCAATATCATCTAATTTTGATGTGTTTATGAATTTTCTAGTTTTCCTTTTATTCTTGATTTCTAGTTTCAAGCTATTGTGGTCAGAGAAGCTACTTGGTATGATTTCAATTTTCTTGATTTTGCTAAGACTTGTTTTGTGGTCTGTCCTAGCATATGGTCTGTTCTAGAAAATGTCTTATGTGCAGTTGAGGAAACTATATTCTGCTGTTACTGGACAGAATGTTCTGTAAATGTCTGTTAGGTCTCTGTTGTCTCCAGTGTTGTTCAAATCTGCTGTTTCCTTATTGATTCTCTGGGCTGGGTGATTTATCCATTGTTGACAGTGGAAAATTAAAGTCCCCAACTATTGTTGTATTACCATTCATTTCTACTTGTAGCTCTGTTAGTTTTTGTTTTAAATATTTATAGTTGTTCTATCTTCTTGACAGATGATCCCCTTATCATTATATAGTTACCTTCTTTGTTTCTTTTTACCATTTTCAGTTTAAAGTCTACTTTGTCTGATATAAGTATAGCTACTTCTGCTTGTCTGTGCTTACCATTTGCTTGAAATGTCTTTTTCCATCCCTTTAGTCTCAGTCTACAGATGCCTTTAAGATTAAAGTGAATCTCTTATAGGCTGCATATGACTGGATCTGGTTCTTAATTTTACTTTTTTAATCCATTCATCCTGTGTCTTTTCATTGAAGAATTTAATCCATTAATGTTTAAAGTACTCATTGACTAGGTAAAGACTCATTATTGCCAATTTGTTAACTTCTGGTTGTTTTGTAGATTCGTTATTCCTTGTTTCTTATATGCTGTCTTTTCTTGTTTTGACCTGTTTTGGTGTCAGTATAAACTTATAGCACCCAAATTTAAACTGATAATTTCAATAAAATTCATAAACTTTACACTTTTACTTCTCTTCCCCCTCATATCATAGATTATTGCTATTATAACCTACATTTTTAAAAATACTGTACAACTAATAACAGATATTGTAGCTATGGTTACTTTGACTACATTCATTTTTTTCCCAACTTTTAAACTAAAGTTGTAAGTGAATTATGCATCAGTATTACCATATTGCAGATTCTAACTGTAACTGTCCACTTACTATTATCAGTGAAATGTACCCTATCTCTTTGTGTTTTTATGACCTAAATTAGTGTTCCTTGATTTCAATGCCAAGAATTCTCTTTAGCATTTCTTGTAATGCAGATCTGTTAGTAATGAATTCCCTCAGCTTCTGTTTGTTCCAAAAAAGCAGAAAAGTCTTTATCCCTCCTTTGTTTCTGAAGGACAGCCTTGCTGGGTATACACTTATTGGTTGAAAGTTGTTCTCTTTCAATGTTTTGAATATGTCATCTCATTCTCTCCTGGCCTGAAATGTTTCTGTTGAGAAATCCACAGATAGTCTTATGAGAGGTCCCTTGTATGTAACTTCTGTCTTTTGCTGCTCCTAAAACTCTTTTTCTGTCTTTGACTTTTGACAATTTAATTATAATGTGTCTTGGGGTATCCCTCTTTAATTCAACCTATTTGGGATCCTCTGGGCTTCATGGATCTAAATGCCCATTTCTCTCCTAGGTTTGGGAAGTTTTTAACTGTTATTTCTTTAAATATACTTTCTGGCCCTTTCTCTTTCTCTTCTTTGGTGGATCTTGAAATCAAGATTAGGACTTTGATATGCACAGAGAAGCAAAGCAGTAGTTCTAGGTGGAGGAAATGAAAACACCTGAAGCAAAGGTATAAACCTACATTATCAGAGAATGATTAGTAAACTAATTTGGCCAAAGCCCAGCTATCTTAATCCATTCACGGTACTGTAACAAGCTCATTGACTGAGTAGCCTATAAATAACAGTAATTTATTTCTCACAGTTCTGGAGGCTGAAGGCCTGCGATCAGCATGGTTGGGATCTGGTGAGGGCTTTCTTCCAGAAAGTAGATGGGTACCTTCTCTTTATATCCTGACATGGCAGAAAGAAGACTAGAGCACTCTCTGTGGTCCCTTTTATAAGGGCTCCACCCTCATGACCTAGTCATCTCCCAAAGGCCCCATCTCCTAATACCATCATATTGGGGGTTAGGATCTCAACATACAAATTTGTGGGTCACTCAAACATTCAGTCAACAATACCAGTTTTTGTATGTAAGAGAACTAGAAGATGAATCTGCAAGAATAAAACAGGACTGTCTTAAATAGCGGCTTGAATGTCAGAATATTGTTCAATGGGTAACAAGGAGTCAGTCAACATCTTTTTCATTAGTGTTGTATCATAAACATGTTTCAGAGAGATTAGTCTAGTGGCTCTATGTACGGAAGGAGGGAGTATCCAGAGGGAGAAACACCAGTTTGTTAGTTTTATAGAAATAGCCTTCACATTGATGGCTACTACCCCCAAGTCCAGCTCCCCTTCCCGATAGTACCTTAAATTTTAGTCACCTTTCCACCCAAGCTCCATAAGAGGCCATATGCTTGAAGAAGCTGACCCAACTCTATTTTTATCTCAAAGTAATTCCTTCCCTCATGCCACTGCCTATTTCATAAATCTAGCTGTAGACTAATCAGAATATGGCAATCCTTGGGCTACAAAAACTGGCTCAATAACAGATATGTGACCCAAATCAAGCCAATGATATTTCCTGAGTGATATTTCCTAGAAATTTCCAGGACAAGTGAACTCCTAAGATACAGGTTGGCCAAATCTGGGGTCAAATCTGAGGATCTGAACTCCCGTAACCACCACACTGTTAGCCAAAAGAGGACAGGGCCAAGAGAATCACAAAGAAACACTGGAGTGCTTGGATTCAGTCCATGTTGAGGCCTGCTTTATCTCTGGACTTCCAGTTCTGTCAGCCAGTAAAATTCCTTATTGCTTAAGCTAGGTTCAGTTGTCTTTGCTGTTTCGTGCAGGCAAAAACATTCTGATATACCTTAGGCATGAAATAATAATGAGTGTCTGGAGTAGGTTATTGGCAGAGGAAAAGAAGGAATGGGAAGGAAGAGATTTGCTCATTCAGTAAACATTTACTGAGTGCTCCATATGTGCCAGGCCCCAATGCTGGGTGCTAGAAGCACAAGAAGATGAATAGGACATAGTTCCTGCCATCAAAGAGCTATGAAAATTGTTGGCTAATGTCATGATCGTTATAACAGAGCAATACCCACGCAGCTAAGAGCCATAATGGAATATCCTATAGAGAATGAAAAGAGAGAGAGAGAAAGAGAGGAAGGGAGAAAGAGAAGCCTAAGAGAGCATCCTAAATTTGGGGATAGCAAGAAAAACTCAGGATTGGATGGAATCTACAGACATGACACTGGTAAAATCAGGAAAATAGAGAAATTGACCATATAAGCTTTGTTGCCTGGAAGACAACTGTTTCAAAGCCTTCCTAAATTATTTTTAGAATCACGTGGGACACACATATGAAAGGCATTTTATCCACCGCGTTGGCATTTAAAAAAAAAATAAGGGAGGAGTTTGTTTTAGACACCAATGAGATTAAAGGGCACAATAAAAGTAAAGACTTGCTTTAATAAGTGACTGGCACATAAGGCACACTCAAAAATGTGTTGCTATTGCTACTGTTGTATTAGATAGCTTCACACATTGAGTTTCGGTATAGCCATACCAAGCTTCCTTTTGAGAGGGTTACTTCGAGAATGAAATGAGTTAATATATTGTAAAATGTGCAAAACAAAGCCTGGAACACAGTAAGGGCTCAGTAAGCGTTAGCTATAGCTAATGTCACTAGAGCTACTCTTCCATGGTGAACCAGAGCAGCTAGAAACCAGGAACTTTTAAAAGGCCTTGCAGAGATCCAGAATGAGGCTCTTTAAGAGTGCAAATGCATTCTGATCAACAAAACTGGGAATAAGATGCTCTGGACCAAAAGCCTGACTCTTATGACAAATCCAAGTTCAAAGACATTACCTGGAAATCAACAGCAGCTTCTACTCTTTTTCCTTTCTCAAGAGCAGCTGGGGGAGGAACTCGCCAGTATCAGAGCCATTCACCATATTTAGGCATGAGTTCCCAAGCCTACCACCAAAGACAGGTGTCACTTTGAGCGAGGGCTGTCTTCGCCACACTAGGCACTGACAGTCCGAACAGAGAACATTCTTGGCATGCCGGCTGGAGGGTTGCTGAGCATCGGTCTGGCAATGAGCCAGCAACTCATAATCCACACTCTCTTGAAGAGTGGAATGCATTTATGAGAGATTTACCAGGGTCTGAGACACGAAATCGGTAACTGTGGAACAAAGTAAGTCTAGCTGACCCACGTGGCGCTGGCTCCGGGATCTGCCCTCCCGGTCCCAATGCAGTAACCAGAACCTCCTTGACTACTGGGGTGAGTCAACCTGTGTCTGGCCTTGGACTTGTAAGCATTTCCTCAATTGGAATGAGGTAGAGCGCCGGGCGCTTCCGTGTAAAGCAGTGACTATGTTCTCCTCTGTTTACACTGGAACTTCTGTGGCATTTAAAGCCTCAAATATGCAGTTTTATATAAACTTACTAAACTGGCTAACAACTGTTTAATGACTGCCTAAAATAACTGAAGTGAAAAAGAGCAAACCCCATTTCATTCGGGAAAAGTATTCCAGAGATCCTGAACTCTCCTTTGCAATACCTGGATATTTAAAGCAACGTCTTGTCTTCATGCTACTTAGTCATATATTTTTAAATTCAAAGAAAAAAAAATAAAATTCAGAGACCATAAATTTACCAATAACCAGCCTATGTACAGTTCTCTAAATGCTGAATCTAGAGCTCGATGTTGAAAATCAGAAGCCAATCTCAGCTCTGAAAGAAATCATCTTCTGACCAACCCAAAATCAGCAATCATAAGAAAGTGAACGAACACACGTCACGCTGCCTGCGCTGTGTGCTCCTGCTTCACGGGACTGGGTCTGCCGAGAGCGTGATCAAACAGAAACATCAGCCTAGAGCAGTGAAACGTCTGCAAAAATGAGATCGAATATGGATGTGGTCTCAGAGTCAAAACGATTTTGATTCTCCTCTTCCAACTGCCAGCCCCCTGGTGGAGACACTGTACAGTCTAGCTCCCTCACAGTTGTCCACGCCTTACTGTGGTCTCCTGTCTCAAAAGGAACAGAGCCATGTAAGGAGGCAATTTTAAGAGGAACCTGGCCAGCTCCAAGCCTTTCTTGGGTGCCCTGAGGGCGAAACACCAGAAGTGCAGGGGGTGTCTGGGAATCACACATTTTCTGAACTCTGAGGTGTTAGGATGTCCGAAATCTTCTAGGAAAGACACTAAAAACAAAGACATAGAACCCTCGCACACCTAGTGAGGCCTATAAGCCTCAGCTACGTTGGGGAGATTTTGCCTCCCAGAGGCCCGGATTTGCCCAAGGCCCCGAGGCACCTAATTTTCACTGTCGCTAACCAGACAGTCGTAACTGGAAAGGCCGGCTTGTGTACTGAGCAAAGTGAAGTAGGCAGATAAACATCAAAGACAACTATGAAAATGAACCCCTGAACAGGTGAGGACTAAGAGGACAGGAAGCGAACCACGGCTGGGACGTCAACACGGCCCTGAGGCTCTCGGGCTGCCTGGACAAAGGTTTCTGACCCAGAGAATCTCTCTATGCCCCAGTCTTCCCAGGCTGAGCTCAATTCCCAGCTTCCCCACAACATCCGTCCACTATCCTCCATAATACTCACACTGTCCCATCCCAGCACCCCTCCACCTTCCTACCATGCATAGCACTTGCCACCTTCCAACATACTATGCAATTTATGTGATGTGTATTGTTCATTTCCATCTGCCCCCATCAGAATGAAAGCTTGTGAAAGCAAGGGCTTTATCTGGTTCTGTTTCTGATGTATCGCGGGCATCCAGAAGAGTGCCTGCCACATGAAAGGTACCTCATTAATATTTATCAAATAAACGAATGCATCTATGACTTTACATGTCCAGAAAGCTTTGGCTTCCTTCCCACAAACCCCCCTCCATAGCTTGACAGCTCATCCTACCTTCAAAATGGGAGGGCAGGAGTGTGTCCCTCCCTCCAAGGTAAAGAATCTATCAAGCCTCCATGCTAGAGTGGGAAGATCATGGGGCCAGGCCAAGGGATTAAAGCCCTGAGTTCCAGAAAAACACTCCCTCTTCTGGGATCCTTTTAGGAACCATCTCCTTGGAGATTTCTTTTCCTTCCAAGATAGCTGGCAAAATAAGGTTGGCTTGCTTCCCATCTACTTTAAAGGGGCTTCTTCCTCAGGTGGAAACCAGGAATGGCCTCATAGAAGGAAGCCGTTTTTGCCTCACATCCACTAGGTTGGCTCAAACAAAAAATAACAAAACAAAATAGAAAATGACAAGTGTTGGCATGGATGAGGAGAAAATGAAACACTTGTACACTTGTACTTGCTCTTGGAAATGTATAATGGTTCATCAGCATAAAAAACAATTTGAGAGTTCCTCAAAAGTTGCACAGAGTCACCATCTGACCCCAGAATTCTATTCCTAAGTATATACCCAAAAGAACTGAAAACAGGTACTTGGACAAGTACAGGTGATGCATATCCATAGCAACACAACTCAGGACAGCTGAAGCAACAGTCTAAATGTCCATCAACAGACGAATGGGCTAACAAGCTGTGATACACTCACATAATGGAGTAACATTCAGCCATGAAAAGGAATGAAGTACCAATACACCCTACAGCATGAGGACCCTTGAAAACATTATGCCAAATTGTATCATTTCATTTACATGAAATACCAAGAATAGATACATCCAGGGAGACAGAAGGCCAGACGGAACCATCAGACTGGTGGTTGCCAGGGAAAGGAGACGAGAGAGGGAGAAACTACTTAATAGGGAAGGGCTTTTACTTTGGGGTGATGGAAATGTGTTGGAACTAACCACAGACCGTGGTGGCACAACACTGTGAATGTGGTAAATGCCACTGAATTGTTGACCCTAAATGGTTACTTCTATGTTATGTGAATTTCACCTCAATGACTTGAAGTTTTAAAAAGAAGCCACTTAGGTCCACTAGATATAGACAAAGAATCCTTGAAGGTTCAAGTTGTCCAGTCCACTGGGGTTTGGGTCCAAAGCCAAATAAGTGATGTAGCGTGCCTTTGGCCTTCTTCTCTTAGCCTGTGTGTGTACCCACCAGAGGTCAGAGGAAGTGGTCTAGGGGTTGGGGAGATGGCCGCCCAGCCTTCAGGTGTTCATCCTTGACCCTGGTCTCAAGACTCTCTATTTCACCTGTACCTTGGATTTATGTCAGAGAATACTTTGGTCCTTTTTACTGTAGTGGAGATCAAGAAAACTAGCTTTGGAGTACTTCATTTTCCTTGACCTTCCTCAATTTCTGGAAGAAGTAAAGGATAATAAAAGAACCAATACAACAGTGCAACGGTTCTCAAGTTCTTTTCTTTACCAGCTCTGTGTCATTGGACAATTCGGTCAACTTCTAAGAACCTCCGTTTCTTCACTCATGAAAAAAAAGATAATTCTCATCCTACTTACCTACTGGGTTATTTCAACTGTCAAATGATAAAAGGAATCTAAGTACATTGCAAATACCTGTCATCCTTCTTCCTCCTATTTTGCAAATTCATATATTTCTTTTCATGTTCACTTCCGCTAACTCACTTTGAGACATTATTACCATCATCATCTTGCACCTGGTTTGCCCTAACCAGCTAAGGGAGGTGATGGCCACTTCCAGAACTTGTTCCTCCCATGCATTCTCTACTCTGCTATCAGATGATCTTTCAAAACCATGTCTCATGATTCCATCCCCTGCCAGATACCCATCAACAGTTCCTCACTGACCTCAAAGTAAACTCCTTAACATGGCTTCAAGATCTTTTTTGATACAACCCCATCTTATCTGTTCTGCTCTTCTTTCATTAACCCATCATTTTCAGTTTCTTAAACAGACACAGTGCTCCCTAAAATAGTTTCCTTTATAACCCTGCAATTACACTACTGGGTATTTACCCCAAAGATACAGATGTAGTGAAAAGAAGGGGCCACATGTATCCCAATGTTCATCGGAGCAATGACCACAATGGCCAAACTGTGGAAAGAGCCAAGATGCCCTTCAACAGACGAATGGATAAAGAATATATGGTCCATATACACAATGGAATATAATGCTGCCATCAAAAATGATGAATACCCAACTTTTGTATCAACACGGATGGGACAGGAGGAGATTATGCTGAGTGAAATAAGTCAAATAGAGAAAATCAATTATCATATGGTTTCACTTACTTGTGGAGCATACGGGATAACATGGAGGACATTAGGAGAAGGAAAGGAGAGGTGAATTGGGATAAATCAGAGGGGGAGATGAAGCATGAGAGACTGTGGACTCTGAGAAACAAACTGAGGGTTTTGGAGGGGAGGGGGGTGTGGGGCTGTGTGAGCCTGGTGGTGAGTATTGAGGAAGGCACGTATTGCATGGAGCACTGGGTGTGGTGCATAAACAATGAATCTTGGAACCCTGAAAAAATTAAGTAAAATAAAATAAAAATAAAATATTCCCCATTTTTCTACATCCCTCAGATTCCTTCCATTCTCACTACAACCACTTCTTTAAACCATTTGCCTGGGTAAATTCTATCAAATTCTATCATAAGGTTTCAATAAGACATTGCTTCTTCCAGGAAGCCTTCTGAGATAAACCCACCCCCAAGATTGGATTAAGTGCCCTTGCTACAGGGGAGGATCACTCAGATGGTTAGATCTCAGGGAACAGATAAGGAAAACATAGCAGGTGGGTGCTGTGTCCTCTCTTACTGCAAGAATAGCTGGACGGGATATACTTGAGGAATAGGAAGCTGCTCCCACACCATCATATTCTTGGATCCTCTGTATTGGAGGAAACCTGTGTGAATATGTTGATATCAGCACATGGATCTTCCTGCTCCTGGACCATGTGTACAAAGCCAGTGGGAATGTCCTTTGCTGAGTAGTATTTGTTGAGAGGCTATGACTCTACAGAGTGCAGAGGACACAAACACGAGTGAAACACGCTGGGTCCTCCAGGAGCTCCAACAATGAAGGGACTCAGATGGTAAGCAAGTCAGGCCAGAGCTTCTCAACCTGTGAGTTACCACACCCCCCACATTGGCCTGGGCTTTATACAAGCCTCACACACATGTGCACATACATACACATATTCATAAGCACATATCAGCACACATACACACACACACACCCTACAGACACTTAAAGTTGTCCTCAACAAGGGTTTCTGAACAGGGCTATGGCCAGCTTAGACGATGGCTTTCTGTAAATAAGTAAAGTTGACTGCCTCTAGCTGGGCTCATTAGTAAAGGCAACCCTTCTCCTCGATTCCAGCCAGAGGAGACACAGGCCAAATTTCAAGTCCCATTTGCAGGACCTTCGCAGGTGCCTTACAGGAGACAGTTGGCACCAATAGCACAACCATTTGTAGTAGAAAAGCCTCACTGGGACCGTTCCTTTGTCATCTATGGAACCCACGTTCCTTTGTCATCTATGGCCACTGACCCAAAATCCCACATGAAGAGAAATAATGAGTGGTGCTCATGGTTTTTAACCCACGGTAGAAGGAAAAGTCAGTTTCCTCCCCCCACCCCACCACCCCCAGGGGAAGAAGGGTTTTAAATTGCTGTAAGAAACTACCCCTCTTTTATAGACTTATTAATGCTGGAGACATGGGCTTCGTGTGCAAGCTGTAACCTTCTTCTGTCTCTTCTTATTTGTTTCATATTTACACGTATTCAAGATGCATTCTGCCCCTGTTCAACAAATGTCAATTCTTGGAGTTTAACCAATGAGATGAAACTTGTTATCTCCATATCTAGGGTCAAGGGTCTTTTCTTCATTTGTACAGATTACAAGAGCATTTATCCAGAGAGGGCTGATGCTGACTGCAGTGGGCCCTGGAATATGTGGCCCCAACCACTTGCTGCCCCATTAATGAAAAGTCCCTTTACTAAGGTCACAGCCGTTCTTGGGTGGTCCCCACCCGATGACTATCTATGAGGGTAAGGCAACATGAAGAGATGCTCAACATCACTGATCATCAGGGAAATGCACATCAAAACTATAATGAGATACCACCTCACACCTGTCAGAATGGCTCAGATCAACAGCACAAGAAATAACAGGTATTGGTGAGGCTGTGGAGAAAGAGGAACCCTCTAGCAAGGGTGGGAATGCAAATGGGTGCAGCCACACTGGAAAACAGTATGGAGGTTCCTCAAAATGTTAAAAGTAGAACTACCCTGTGATCCAGCAGTTGCACTACTAGAATGCAAAAATACTAATTCAAGGGGATACGTGCATCCCAGTGTTTACCGCAGCAGGATCTACAAGAGCCAAATTATGGAACCAGCCCAAGTATCCACTGAGTGATGAATGGATAAAGATGTGGTATGTATATAAAATGGAATGCTACTTGGCCATAAAAAAAGAATGAAATCTTGCCATTTGCAACAACATGGATGGAGCTAGAGGGTATTATGCTAAGCGAAATGAGTCAGACAAAGACAAATACCATGTGATTTCATTCATACGGGCACTGAAGAAACAAAACAAATGAGCAAAGGGGAAACAAAAGACAGAGAGAAAGGCAAACCAAGAAACAGACTCTTGGTCATAGAGAACAGACTGCTCGCTACCAGAGGGGAGGTGGGTGGGGCTGGAACAGGGGATGGGGATTGAGGAGCGCGCATGTTGTGATGAGCACCGGGCGTTGCGTGGGAGTCTTGACTCACTATACTGTATATGTAGGTACTGTATACGGAACTAATATTACACTGTAACTAAAAACTTAAAAAGTAAATAAAAATAAAATCCAAGATATGCAAACCAAAAAAGAATAAAAAATAAGAAAAAATCTGATCATCTCAGCCCAACCTGAGACAAGTCGGACAGGTCATTCTAGCTCCAGAGCTCCCCGTGTGGGGGCTGAGGCTGCTGTCCGTCCCACGTTCCATCCCAACTTCTCTCTCCACGTTGCCTGCTTCCTTTCCCAGGCCCACACCCTTCCAGTCCTGTGGATTCCTGCTTGCCACCTGCCTCAGCGACCGCCTCCCAAGGAACCCAACCGAAGACACTGCCCATGACCCTATTTCATCAACTCATCAGCTTGCCTGGGAAGAGAACCCTACCCAGTACTAGAAGGCCAAAGGTTCAAAACCCATATGAATCACTAATTTCACATAAAGAAAAGCCTTAGTCAAGGAACGGAAATGGAAACCCCATTCGCAGAGGGACGCCTCTCCTCCAACCGTCTCCCCCCGCAGGGAGATGCAGTGTCTTCGGGCTGGGTCAGGACTATCACCTCCGAACGCACAGAGGCAGGGAGGACCGCACGCGGTGCTGGGAAATACAGGGAAGATAAATGTAATCTCGGACTTCTAAGAATTATGCATACATAAAAATGTAATTCCTAGGGGGAAATAAGTCAGGGAGAAGACCCAAAGAAGAGCAAAATATTTAAAATGTGACGGTACCAAGAGAGACTATTTCGTAAGGGTCTTCTTCATACCCCACTCCCTAGTCCCAACTCCAGCTTCATCTAAGAGGTGTTCTCCAGCTTGTTCAATTGTATTGGCCTAAAGGTTGTGCACGCCGTGGGCACATTTGTATGGGGTAGGGGAGGAACTGACATCCTCCTCTGTGGATTTACACATTCAGCTACAAGAGGTAAAGACAAGGCACAAGACCAATGGACACACTTTTCCTGGGGTTCTGTGATGACCTCTGACTTCAAGCCATTTGACCTTTCTGTGTCTTAATTCCAAATATGTGAATACTGGGCATGATATCCTAAAGCTCCTCTAATTAGAGGATCCTGTGTCCCTTAAGTATTAGCAAACACTGAATTTTGGAAATTAAGAAAACTTACAAAATACCTAACTTTGAATTTTGGGGGCAAATCATAGACTCTCCCAACACTCAGATAATCACTACTAAATTTATATGGAATATAAGTTTAGAAACTGGATAGCTCAACTGTTTGTTGTGTATGATGGGGAACACATCCTCACAAAGAATAAATTTCCACTTGAGTGGCATGTATATCAATCATGGCATGGAAGTAAATATGAACTAAGTTCTGAATTTCCAAAACTTCCTTTCCCATTCTCTACTATCAAAATCTGAAATCAACTGTCATCTGATTTGCTACAAGGGCTTGAGGTCAGCCTCTAAGGGCTGAGATTTAACCAAATACGCCTACAAGTTTTTTATGAACACTGTGAACTGAGTTGTCTAGAAAATATGATATGGAAGAAAGCAGGGTATAGGGAAGCTAAAGCCAATAGATAGTTTTCTTTGCTTAGTAGGTAGGCAAGAGTTTAAAAGAATGATGAAGATGTGAAGAAAAATGTGCTGGGCCAGAAAGATAAGTTGGCAATATGTAGCAAAAGCTTTAAAAATAGTCATATTCTCAATGCTGAAAGATTCTAATTCTAGAAATCCACCTTCAAGCAATAATTTAACATCAGTGTTCACAACTGTGCTGTTTTTAATAATGGAAAAAAAATGGAGACAACCCAAATGTTTTATAATAAAAAACTGTTTCAACTACAATATTACTATAAAACCACATACTACACAGACACCAAAAATACTAATAGAAAATTCTGTTGAGTGAAATAGAAAAATGTTCGTATTATATAACTTAATGGAGAAAATAAGCTACAGAATAATGCAAATAGTACAAGATAATTTTATATAAATACACACACACACATGCACACACATACACATGCACTCATCCAAAAAAGTATGGAAGGATATAGAAATATAATATCCGGGAAGTTATTTGATACATGTTTACTTCCTTTTTTGCGCTATATTTATTTTTTAATCCTTACTTGATTAATATGAATTATTGGCTAAATGATTTAGTAACTCTTTTTAATGGCCTTTCATAGACATTAAGTTCACATTCAAAACAAGGCCCTCAAAGCTACAACTGAGATTATGAAACTAGCCATCAGAACATACAGCAGAAAATATTAGAATATTTGAAAATATTGAAAATACTGAAAAATACTTGAAAATAGCAGAATATTATCAAGATGTGAAAGCCCAAGATTTTCAAGAAGCTACTTTGAAGAAATTTTCATAACAGACAATCTCTTAAAGTACCTCTCTTAATGCTTTCTGAGACTACTCTGAATTCCGGGTTTATAATATGAAACACATACATCAACACACAGCAGAAATGACCCAAATCCTAATAGTGGCTATCTCCCTATATATTGTCTTTCTTTCTGAAGTATGTCTATCCTATTTCCATAATCATAAAAAACCACTTGCATTTAAAATATCACTTTCAGGGCACCTGGGTGGCTCAGTTGGTTCAGCGACTGCTTTCAGCTCAGGTCATGATCCCGGACTCCCGGGATCGAGTCCCATATCGGACTCCCGGCTCCGTGGAGAGTCTGCTTCTCCCTCTGACCTTCTCCCCTCTCATTCTTAGTCTCTCTCTCTCTAATAAATAAATAAAATCTTTAAAAAATAAATAAATAAAATATCACTTTCAAAATAAATAAAATATCACTTTCACATGCTATAAGGAGATGACTCGTGATGAGATTAAATATTTGTCTCCTACTTTGCTGTATTTCCTAAATTTTCCAAATAAAGCCTAGCCTGCTTTCATAATAAAAAAAAAAAAATTAGAAATACACAAACAAAAGGGTCCCAAGTTTCAAAGTCTGACCAAAATTCTGAAGCTTTGTAAAGAATTTAAGTGACCACTGGAATTTCGGGGGGGTTACGTTTGTGGATGCTTTAAGTAACAGAAATACAAAACTTGGTACGCAGTTGTCACCAAACAGGATCTGCCGTGCACCTGCGTGGAAGGGGCGTAATCCAGACCTAATTGCCACAGACCAAGAAGACACCCACGGCACTGCAGTCCCACCAGCATTCACCACCACCACTGTTGTAAGCCCTTCATTTCCCACTACTCCACGTATGCATCTTGACTTTCCTAAAAAGGCAGAAACATTTTAAAAGCCCCAGATTAGGCATTTTTGCATCCTTAGCAAAAGCATTGTTCAGCCTTTATAAAGTCACTGGACTCTGGTCATGTCATGTCCAAATACTCTTAAAAGCTGAGGCACAACATTAAGTAACTGAATGTACTAGAGGAAGAGCTTTAAACAAAGACAATTCATTTTCTTAGATTAAAAAACATTCCCTGAGGGCTGCTTTGCCTCTACGAACCACACTGACTGCATAATACAATTGAGCGTCTCCGCGAAAATATCACTGAACGATATTAAAAAAAATAAGAAAAATACAAGAACCCTCAGTGTCTTAAGTTTAAAAACCGTCTCCGTGAAAAGAATCTGTTCTCTTTCTTCTTGACCCAATCATTTTGAAAACACTGTCGTGTGCTCTCTCTCTTCTAATTTTTGGCTATTCGAACAAAGTATCAGAAATTCGATGCATCCCGGCACATTCTAGCTGATCTTGGCAAAACTCGACGTATACTCTAAATCCCAAAAATGTTGGGGTGCCTGGGTGCCCTGGTCGGTTAAGCGTCTGCCTTCAGTTCCGATACTGATTCCGGGGTCCTAGGATAGAGGCGTCCCGCTTAGCGGGGAGTCTGCGTCACCTTCTCCCTCTGCCCCTCCCCCCTGCTCATGCTCACACAAGCGCGCTCTCTCTCATAAACAAACAAACAAACAAATAAATAAAATATTTAAAGTATAAATAAATTCCAAAAATGTCAAAGCAAGTCAGCGGGATGGCCTTTTTCAGATAAACTTATTCTCACTCACTACCATTTACCAGGTACTTAGAATGATAAGAATATCCATTTCCGAGAATGTGATGAAACCCACTGATGTAGAACTTCCTCTCACCATTTGTGACTGACGTTCTCCCAGCTACTGGCCCCACCACCTTCTTCCCACAATTCTCCTTCGTTCCTGCTGCGAAGCTCTCTGGCCTTCCTCCTGAGTCCTCATCACTTCTGGTCATTCCACCTCCTCTGCTGCCTTTCAGATCAAGTGTCCCTCTTCCAGGAAGCCTTCCCTGACCACCCAGAAGAGACTGGCCCTCTTGTCCCCTCTCATGGCCCACAGCCTCTTGTGCTCCTTCCCAGTACTTCTTACACCGCCGGTCCTTGTCACTAAGGACTTCTTTTCAATTGATTAACCCTGTTCCCACCCAAGGCAGGGACTGGGTATTTACTGACTACTAAATCTCTGGAGTGTAGCATGGTGACAGTAGGAGAAAGCTCCTCCATTAATTTTTTGTGATTTTGATTGAATGAACTTCATTCCAAAGAGAATTTCCACATTGTAGACATACTTACAGTCGAATACCTATATGTGTGTCTCTGCTTAAATGTCAGCACTGGAACAGCTCCCGTCCACCGTTCTGTGTCACCTGACACACCTTACGCTTTTTCAAACTATTCATCAGCCCCCCGTCCCGACATACATTCCTGTTTACTGTCTGTCTACACTGCCAGCATGAAAGCTCCGTGAGAAAATGGACTTGTTGGCTCTGTTCTTTGCTGTATCCCGAGGACTAAGAGCAGTTTCTAGCACACGGTAGGTACTGAATAAAGATTTGCTGAATGAAGGAAGGAAGGAAGGAAGGAAGGAAGGAAGGAAGGAAGGAAGGAAGGAAGGGGCTGGGTATATAGGGAAAGCTGCACAAATAGGATCCCACTCCCACACGCTGACTTCCACTTTCTGATAATCTCTGCCCATCTATTGCTAGCTTTTCAAGGTAAAAGATGCATTTCCATTTTCCTTTCTGTTTTCCAAATGCAGGCTTCTCTGACATCAGTACTATTTCAGTTAGTATATAAAAACAAGTACCCTGCTAGAAACTGTGTCCAAAACAGTCCAAGATGCCAGAACAAATTCATTCCTTTCAACATTTCCAGGGCAACAGCGAACCCGAGATGACCTTCTGGTTCCCTTTTGCCAAAATGCATTATAACCCTGCTCAAATCCTCACCAGAAGCAGCTGAGCTCACCGTATAAATGGAATTTACGTAACACACTTCCTACCTTGAAGCTCTTTATATACAATTTAAGAAAGCTGGTTTTATTAATAAATTTTAGTTTAGCAAAAATCAAGCTACCAAAGAACTATTTTAAAATCAGTTTGCTATAGGTGTTTTTAAAAGGGTGAATTTTGTGGTATGTGAACGATCTCGCAACTAAAAATCCCACTTGAGGAACATTCTACAAAGTACACAATCAGTGCTTCTCAAAACTGTCAAGGTAACCAAAAAAAAAAAAAAAAGGAAAGTCGAAGAAACTATCATAGCCAAGATGAGCCTAAGGTGATATAAAGACTAATACAATAAGATATCCTGGATGGGATTCTGGAACAGAAAAGGAACATTAAGGAAAAACTGAAAATGAGAAAAATCTGAATGAAGTATAGACACCAGTTGGTATTGGTTCAATAATTGTAACCAATATACACACTAACACAAAACGCTAATAAATGGGTGAAATGGTGTTGCCCGTATGAGAACTCTCTGGACCTGATGTGTGATAATTCTGTGCCTTGAAAACTATCTGAAAATACCAAGTTAATAAAGAAGAAGACCTTTAGTTTCCTTTTGTCTTGTAAACTTAAGTGCTTACTACTTCCAGGAACCCAAAGGTTCCACAGGAAAATCTTCGGGGTGCCATCCTCTTAAGTCTTGACTTTCCCTGCAATTCTCCACCCAATGCAATAACACTGAAGAAATGCACAGTGAGCCTCCACTCTAGGTCTGGCATTGGGGTAGATTTATAGTGAATATAAAGATGGGCATGATAAAATCCACGCTTTTCTAAGAGGAAGGATACGACACCCAAGTCACTAACCCCAGTGCAAATGCTCTGTGTGGGAACAGCTAACACAGGCTGAGCACTGTTTTCAGCATTTGTTGCGGGACAACAACGCTTTCAACCTGACCGACAACCCTGTGAGGTAAGTGCTATACTTATGTTTTTTCCACAGAGGAGCACTTGCTGCCCTAGAGGAATGAAGTCACTCTCGCAGGAATGCTGAGCTAGCGAGGGACAGAGCTGGCCTCGAACCTGGGGAGTTTAGTGAGGCACGGGGACTTCTAACCACAACACCACACAACCTTCCAGAAGCTTCTGTTGGTGCACATGTAGAAGAATCTCCACCACTTGGGGAGTTTCTACAACATTTGAGTTGTACCTTAAAGGGCCTGTAGGATGTAAAAAAGGGTTAGAAGGACAGGGTCGAGGGAGGGGACAGACGATGCCACAGGGTCTCACCCTAAGCACTTGAGATAACACGTCACTGAATTGTCAGGGCTCCACGGGCAGGCGTATGGGAGGGTAATTGTATCTGCATCTCACCCCCGAGGTAAGGGAGGCCTGAAGCTATGCCCACCGTCAAATACTTCGTCAAATACTTTGTTGCAGAGCAAGGACTCAAACGAGGGCTGTCCAAAGGCGCGATCTCTCAGCCACACTGCTCCTCTGTCTCTTACTAATGAAAATGATACAAGGATATTGAAATTCGATTGGCATACTATTCTCTCAACTATGACAAATATACGTGGTGATTACATAAACGTGAGTGTGTGTGTGTGAGAGATGAGATGACCAGGTTTGGGCAGAAAGACCCTGGGATCATTAATAATGGTTACAACTTCTGAAAGAGGGGAGTATGAGTGATTTTTATCTTCCTCTTAAAATGTTTTCCCTACTTCTTTCACATTTTTGTCATACAAACATAGGTTACTTGTAAGTTTCGAAAAAAGCAACACAGCAAATTTTGATTGAACTCACTGAACGCTTATATGGTGCTGCTGTAAAATGTTATCTGATTTTGGACTTCTTAATATTTTTCCCTCTTCCACCTACTTTTCAAAAATGGTAAACAGACATCCCAGACACAAGTTTGCCAAAGGGGAGGCTGTTCCCACTACCACCCAGTGGACCCCTATCAGTTTTGTTTGTTTTTTTACTTTCTGCCATTCTCCTACATATCTGCTCTTTGATCCTAAAACCCACCGGCACAGCAGAGTGCTCTACGCATTCCCACAGGTGTCACGAGGTTCTTCAGATTCTTAGGATTTATCTGGCTGCTGTTTAAAGGCAACCTCAAATTTCAAAACTCAGACTACCAGCCATTAAAAAAGGCAAAACAAAGGGGTCGCCTGGGTGGATCAGTCTGTTAAGCGTCCGCCTTCAGCTCGGGTCATGATCCCGGGGTCCTGGGATTGAGGTCCTTGCTCCTTGGGGAGCCTGCTTCTCCCTCTGCCTTTCTCTTTCTGTCTCTCATGAATAAATAAATAATTTTTAAAAAGGCAAAAGAAAGGGACGCCCGGGTGGTTCAGTTGGTTAAGTGTCTACTTTTGGCTCAGGTCATGATCCTGGGATTCTGAGATCAAGCCCCATGTCAGGCCCCCCACCGAGCGGGGAGTCTGTTTCTCCCTCTCTCTCTACTCCTCCTCCCTACTCAGGCACGCTTGCAAGCTCTCTCTCACTCTCTCGCACTCTCTCAAATAAATAAAATCATTTTTTTTAAAGCAAAAGAGTCCTGCAAATAGGCTATTTTCTTTGAAAGCTAAACCTCAGTAGAGTGCGGTTGGTGAAGGTACCAAGTGCCAAAAGGGGGAAGAGTTTTAACTAAAGCTGTGGGCTCACCTGTTCTCACTGTAAGATTAAGCTTACTGACTGTGAGAAGGTCTCAAAGTCTCAGCTTTGCTTTTGTCAGAAGGGAAGTTCTATGGGAGGAAGGAAGAGATTTAGGTCAGGTCATTTGGGTCCAGGCATTTACTCAAATGGAGAGTTCCAGAGGGCAATGTGACCCTGGGTCAATGGATGTCAAGAACAGAGACAGAAGGAATGAGAAATGGATCCCAAAGATAACATTCGGTCTCTTTGCTTCATCTGGGCTGAAAGCCTTAATGTGGATCCTTGAGGGAAAGATGGCCCATGGTCCATTTACTTTTATTTCTTTCCCTGAGTTTTTAGGATTTGATCAGTGCCTGCTCCATGCCAGGTGTTTAGTTATGGTTTAACATTATCCCTACTCCCCAAAACTGCCCTCTGGGGGAAGGATACGATCTCCCCCATTTTATAGATGAGGACACTGGAGACCAGGGAGGTTGATCTTCACAGTGTCACCTGACTTGGATGTGACTGCAGGACCCAAGATGAAAAGCCGGTCTTATCTGGCCCAAGTTCTCTGCATTACAGAATCTTGTCTGCCCCAGCATCGTAACGGGGAATACACTGGTTTCCGTGAAAAACGTCCAAGCCTCTGTGAATCAGAGGAAATCTGAGGTATTGCCCAGCTACGAAAGGAAGTGAAGATTTAATCTAGTGCAACTGACAGCATTACCCTCATCCAGGAAGATGCCCCTGTCACTCATCCGTGGGACAACACTTCTCCATGTGTAGACTCCCTCTCAAGCCTTGCCTGTGTCCCCTGTGGTTTCGGAGAAGCCAGAGTGATGTATCTTGTCACTCGATCCTGTTACATTTCTATGTTGGCAAAATACAGTATCATTCTTCCCCTTCCAGAGAGCAAAAGGCAAATGAGGCTACTAGGTTTCTAAACTACAGTCTTATATGGCCTCAGAGTTCTCCCTCGCATAAATACACGCTGATACACTAACTCGGAAGCCAGGAAAAGAAACTATAAATAGCCCCGGTTCCAGCCAGCAGAGGAAGCGGATCCCGTAGTCATGCCAACTTGTACATATAAGCATAAGGATGCATTCTTCAAGACACATCTTTTCCTAAGGCCTCATCTATCTATATGCGAGGGGAATACCATGAGGAAGAAAACCTTTATCGACAATGAACTGAAAGTCTTTTCATGAAATTATGCAAATCAGAGAAAGGTAAAATTCACAAGTGAGACTCCTGGGGGGAAATTGGGTGACTTGTCTGAACTCAAAGAGTTTTAATGTCATTCTTTCACAGCAATGTACAATTCGAACACATGCGTGCCTGTGTTTACTAATAAGCAAGAGAAAATAACCAGTATGCAATAAGGCATACGCAGAAATTTAACTACCAAACTAAAACACAAGCTGCGAAAATAAGATACTTTGAAAAAAACCTTGAGTTCCATCTTTAAAATCTAATTTGAGCTTATCTTTACCCAAAGATCCTAAAAAGATTTGATAAAAAGATGTAAATATGCCTATCTTACTACGGCACATTAAGAATAACTAGATTACAAAAAAAACTGTATCTGACCACCAAGTTCAAGTTTTATTTAACAACAGTGACTGGTATGTTACAGAGTAAATGGAAAGAAGGCGGTGTTGGGGGAGGTGGGGTGCAGGCTGGGAAGGAAGACCAATGTCACCAGTTCAACTGCCGATGAGCTAATTTGATCATCCTCCCTCTCACCCAGGGGCATGGAGGACCCTTATTAATAATCAGAGGATAACTATCAACTCTACAACAATTCACAAGCTAGCAAGGGCTGCTAGTACAGCGGCATACAAGCTCTTTCTCTCTCCAGAACTCACAACACGATCACCATGTTTTCTGATATTCTCTGGAAAGGAGGGGGAAAAAAGTTACTGATATTTATTTCATGGTAGTAAGTTTCCATTGCAATGGAAATCCTCGTAGTTTCTCCAACGGGTAGAAAAACCATTCTGCAGTAAGGCCTCAAGCGTGCTGATTTGTTTCTGTGCATGTCTCAACTGGAACACAGACTTGCTAGGTGGTGGTCTCTCGGCCTGTCTCTCTCTTTAAAACGGCAGAGCGAAGGGCTCCACGCTGCTCTCTATCCTGGCCGTCCCCCCACCTTCATCCCTGCAGGGTTTGGCAGCTGCAATACCCACGGCTTCTCCCAGGCTCCGCGACCAAACGACAAGCGTATTCCCCGGCCACTTTCCAGCGGGCGCAGAGGGTCTCCGTTTCAAACAGACTTGTTAATGGCAGGTCCTTCTGAGTCCCTGTCCCCATGGCAACACCGAGGCTGGACCTGACAAACTTCAGAGCAGAACGCAAGCAGAAGCAGAAACGGCGATTCCGATTCCACTGAATTTCTGCCAGCACTTCCGTGTCGAGTGTATACGCATCCTCGCACCCTTACTTCCAGCCAAAGATGCTCCTATCAGCCATGCTAAGTGAAGCGAGAAAAAGGAAAAGGAGCCCCCACCAAATCACCGTCTTTTTTGTGACCTCGCACGATCCCGAGGAAATAAATAACAATTCAGGTGAATCAAAAAAAGAGACTGTGCGGGGCACTCAGATCCTCGAGGACATGAGCCCTGCCTGATTGCTCTCGAGGACTTTCAGCATCTGGCATGTATGTGAATGATGACAGACTCGCACGAATCAGATATTTAATAAGCGCGTCCTGAATGAGAATGAATCCGAGAAGTTTTCTTACTACCTGGGCTCTCACAAAGACTAATAAGGTACAGTTAGTGCTTAAAGTACCCTTTCAAATGCTCTAAAACTCACTGTGAAGATCACCGACAACAAATAGCACACACACATATCAAGGATCACGTGCACTGCTTCTGAAGGTAAATACGCCCTCGATCCCCACAGACCGACTACTTAAAAGAGACAGCAAATACAGTACGGTGACATCATCTCTTCGTTATCCCAATTCAACTCTACACCCTCAATAACCACCACCAAAAAAAGGAGAGGGAGAATGTGGGATGTGTATCAACGTATACTTACTGTCAGTAATCCCCCCTCACAATTATTATTTTTTTTTTAAAGATTTATTTATTTATTTATTTGTTAGAGAGCGAGAGACTGAGAATGAGAGGGGAGAAGGTCAGAGGGAGAAGCAGACCTCCCGCAGAGCCGGGAGTCCGATATGGGACTCGATCCCGGGACTCCGGGATCATGACCTGAGCCGAAGGCAGTTGCTTAAGCAACTGAGCCACCCAGGCGCCCGGCCCTCACAATTATTGATGCCTTTTCTTTCCTTCCCCTGTTGGTAAGCCAAATATACACGCGCTCGTATGATTGCTTAGTTAAACGTGATCAGGACTGGACTGCACAATTCTCCTTGGTATCCTAGAAGTGACTGTGAGGAAGACGAGAAAGGTGTTTTCGTCTGCAAAATGCTGAATTCAGAATTCAGTCCAGTCTTAACGCTCTGACAGTGTCTGCAGCAAGCACAGCAGGAAGAACTCACCACCCCTCCCCGCCCCCCACCCCCGAGCACAGGTTCCTACCTAAAAGCATACAGGGTGCTTTCTTTCTACTGGACACCATAATCCAGTAGAGGGCGTGATAATTTTGTTTTTAAAAAGGCAGAAGACTGGAAGCCTCCCCCCCACATTGGCAGTGCCTCTGGACATGGGTGTGAGTGGGTGTGCCGTAAAGTGCGTGTGCCTGTGGAATTTCTGAAGACTTAATGAACAAGGAACCTGTTAACTTTAATAAAATGAATGTTCCTCATAAAACATTTTGTTCCTCGTGTTGATTGACTATTTCAATAATTGTAACCTCTTCTCCATACAGAATACTTTAATTCTGACTCAACCTGCACATCATTTGACTCCCAACCGCCTTGTTTATTTAATATGCAACAAAGGAAACTGACAAGAGTAGAAGGAACCAACTATATGCTGGAGAGGTGAGGTCTTTCAAGTTTGTGCTACTTGGAAGCCATCAGTCAAAGGAGACACCCTAGGATTGAACATATGTAGACACAGAACTTAAGAGCAACAGTGACTATCTGCATTTCAAACAACACTGTGTAAATTTTGACGTTGACCCCCATGGTTACGTTGTGTTTAATATTAAGAAACACGGAAAATGGAATATTCTACAGATTTAGTTGAAAGGATTTAAAAGTAAGACCCTATAATATGGAAAGTCTCATCAACCGGATGAAAGGGTTTTACCAGTCTCTAGTTTAAAGTGGTTAATAGACAGGCTTTTTTTTTTTTTTTAAGATTTTATTTAATATTTCAGACTGAAAGAGAGAGAGATTGAGAGAATGAGTGGGAGGAAGGGCAGAAGGAGAAGCAGACTCCTGTGAAGTCTCCTGTGGAGCAGGGAGCTCAACTCGAGACTCGATCCCAGGCCCCTGGGATCATGACCTGAGCCGAAGGCAGACGCTGAGCTGACGGGGCCCCCCAGGCGCCGAACAGAATGGCTTTAAGGGTTCTTTCATGCATAAATTATATGTAAATATTTTATTTGTAAATAATTGTTATTTCACTGATGCTATGACACGCCTCACTTTGATTTTGTGTCTTAATTATTTATTTTGAAAAGGATTTTATTTATTTATTTGACAGAGAGAGAGAAATCACGAGTAGGCAGAGAGGCAGGCAGAGAGGGGGAAGCAGGCTCCCCGCTGAGCAGAGAGCCTGATGTGGGGCTCGATCCCAGGACCCTGAGATCATGACCTGTGCTGAAGGCAGAGGCTTTAACCCACTGAGCCACCCAGGTGCCCCGTGTGTCTTAATTTATATCTTTACTTTTTAGGTCTTGAAACCAAAATAAAAAAATGAATTTAAAATGAATTTGTCTTTTAAACTTTTGTGTTAGTTAGGGAAAAAGGTTTAAAGGCCATGCTCAACAAATCTAAATTGTATTTAAATTTGAACCAATGTTAGAAAGAACAGACATCTGGCACACATACTCCTCCACAGTGACTGATTAATTCATGCCAAATAGAGCAAATCTGACATCAGAAATAAAGGTGTCTCAAATTCCCATCTTCAAAGGTACTCAGTTTTATTTGTCTTGAGCAATGATAAGATTAAACTAATTTTCCAAGTATTCAAAAGGTAAACTATTATAGGGGCACTTAACCAACTGTCTTTGGCTCAGGTCATGATCTCAGGGTCCTGGGATCGAGCCTCGAGTTCTGCTGTGTTGGGCTCTGTGGTGGT
Source organism: Nasua narica (assembly GCA_028533885.1). Taxonomy (NCBI): domain Eukaryota; kingdom Metazoa; phylum Chordata; class Mammalia; order Carnivora; family Procyonidae; genus Nasua; species Nasua narica. The sequence continues at coordinate 17,537,759 of CM052807.1, forward strand.
AGGGGCGGGGGGGGGGGGGGAATCTCCCTCTCCTTCTCCCTCTGCCCCTCTCCCAGCTCTCATTCTCCCTCAAACAAATAAATAAATCTTTTTTTTTAAAAAGTAGACTATTGGAACAGAGTCTCCATTCAGTTAGTATTATAGACTAGAGTCTCTTTTTCACTCCCCAGAAGTTTCTATTACTAGATTTTTACTAATAAAAGTACTCACTTAATAAAGGCCATTTGAGACTCACCCACTACAGCTTTCTTCTGGCGAACTCCTTCTGCTACCACCAGCTTCCCTGAGCTTACTAATTTGCAAATATATTTGCGGTACTTTTATAGAAATGTAAAATCTAAACATTTAAAAGTCTCAGTAAATTGCCAAGCATTTTCAAGACCTACAAAAATGTAACAAGGCACAGCCCTGCCACTGGATACAAACTTCTAAATATCAACAAAACATTCACTGCCCTTGCTTTCCCTGTTAAGAAAACATGTGATAATCAACAGTCAAAAAATATGCTTCCCCATATTCAAAACCCCCAATTATTCATTATATAATGCCAATTGCAAAGGCAGAATTAAAGAATGAATTTGATAGTGTGAGGAACTCTAAACCCACCTGAGAAAAGTTAAAACCAAACTCAAAGTTCCTATGGTTTATAGCTCCTAGGCACCTCCTCCTTAATATGTTCCAGAATCTTTCAATCATGAATACATCTCTCACCTGTGGGTCTCCTATAAGAATATACACACTGTCCTGGAAGAAGCCACTGGCCTGAATGTTTTATTAACACCCTTCGAGCCAATATTTATAGTTTACCAAGTACCAGGCAGGGTGCTAATGTAAACCTTAGGATTTGATGAAATATCTTTCCTTCATCTACATCGCTTTTTTTTTTCATTTATCACAATAGCTTTGTAAGGTAAACCCTCTTATTTTCCCCCATTTGATGATAAACTGAAACTCAGAAAGGTTAAGTAACTTGCCCAAAGTCAGACAACTAGGGAGTTTTGGGAGCACAGACTTGAACCCAAGCAGTCTGCCCCCAGTCCGCTTGGCAGGGCTCGGCAACCCTACCACGAAGGGCCAACATCGACATGCTAGTCTCAAGCTTGTCAGGTAAGTAAGACACACACTGAGGGTAAAGTAAAATATTTGTAGGCTTTCAGCAGTGGGCGCGGATGACACTAATAGTAGAATACAATTGTGGTAACAAAGACAGCCTGGTGTGGTGTGGTAGGCACAGGACACAGGGGTTAAGATCCTGCCTCTGCTATCTCCTAGCTGCGGGACCCTGGGCCTAATTTCTGTGAACTTCTGTTTCCATTCCCTCAGAAGACACTGTATCATTGGAAAGAAATGATGTAGGGGAAAAAAAAACAAAACACATGAAAAACTAGAAGGCGCTGTGCAAATGGAACCTAAGGGGAACAGTGAGAATTCAAGGTAAAAGTGTTTTCAATCAACTACTCCGAAGGAAGTGACAGCTCTTCACACCCTGAAAGATGTCACTCTTGTAATTCCCCAGGCTGGTAGACCTTTTGCCCTCCCACTTTGCCCTACCCTTCAGGAGGGTCCCCGAGAGGACCCATTACTTCATTAGAAGAACACAGGGTATGATAAAGGATCCATGATCCCCAGGGAGAATCTGCTTCCTTCTGCACATCGTGCAGGGGACAAAGAGACACTCGTATGAGCATCACATACAACGGAAGTCCAGTATTTCCACTGACAACGGGCTTGCCCAGCATCCTTTTCAACGTTGTCCGATTACATCCCTCACCCTCCTTCTTTGGTTGACTTGCATGTCCTCTAATCTAACCACACCATCCGCCTGCCCTTGCACACGCCCATTTGACCAAGCTGGTCCTTCCTAGTACTTCATCCTTGTCCACAGAGATTGGCCCAAAAGACGGTAGATGAGCTAAGCAAGGCAAGTAAGGGTCCTACTCTGAGGTTCACTGAACCGGAATTAGAAAGAGTAAAAAGAAAGCAGCATCCCTTTATTCTCTGTTCTCAAAGCTGACAGGAAGGAAGCCTGGAACTTCCGGTTGCCAGGTCCCTGCCTACCTGGGGAAATACTGCCTGCTAAAAGATAATCGAGCACCGATGCAGGGAGACACAGTCCTGCCAGCATTTTGTCACCTCCAATAATATCCATGCCTTTTACGCCAATGGGTGGCAACCAATCCCCTTTTGCTTATGCAAGTTGGAGATGGGATTCTCACACAACCAAAAAAATCCTAACTTGTCACAATCCCCTTTCTCAAGGCCAGCCCTTACATTTCCTGCATGGAGAAACTGAGTGAAACATATGCCAGAAGGAACCCAAATTCTCAGCAGAGACAACAAGACGGTATGTCCTGAACACATCTACACAATTCCACTTGCCAGATGCCCTGTGCTGTTAAGCATAACGGGCAGTTATCCCCACAAAGGTCTGAAAGCAAGAACAACTTTGTTAGGACGTGTGCCAAACATACTCTCAGTGACAAAGCCAGTGGCACTGAATAGAACACAGGCAGGGTCGAACATCTCACAAATGGGCCAAGGAGTCCTTCCACGGAATCAAGATTCCAAGCAAAAGTTACCATCATTACTTGAAAAATACACTCTAAATCTTAATGTGTTAATTTCCCCCAATTCGTACGATTCTCAAACAGCTCATTAAATTCCCTGAAAGTGTCTAGCGTCGTGGTAAAACCTGGCAATACTATATTCAAGCAAAAAAAAAACAAAAACAAAAAACAAAAAACCATTTTCCAGAACACGATTTACTGCTCATAAAAATCACTGTATGCTTAACTCATTAAAAAAAAAAAAAAAGAACCCAAGTCATTGGTTTCTAAAACCGGTATAACTCTGTGTTCTGCCTCTAGCGCACAGGTGTTGCTCAAATGTTGGTAAGGCCATAATAATTAGATTTAGCAAGTCCTCTTGTCCCCACAAGGGCTTTTTTCAGAAAACATATGTAACATACATATGGCACTGAAACATTCTAACTTTATACCATCAACCTGGAGTGGTTTCACATAAAGACTACTATTTAGTCTTTTAATCATTTAAAACATATACAAGCAATGCATCTGGCCATCAACACATATTCCTATATGGATATATTTACACACTCATTCCCAAGTTAAAAGGCTTCATTCGCCCCCTAAAGCAGACCTCATTCTCTATTTCACCCTCCTCCTCCTGGTAACAAACAGCCTTCTGATATTTCTCCTGGGAAGCCACCACTTTTCTCTCTCTTAGTCCACGGGCCTTATGTCAAGTTGACTCTCCTCCCACCTTCGGAGAGAGCACACAGCTTAGGTCGGGCCCATCAGTGGTTCACAAGCCCCTTGACGCTGAGCTCATGGCTACACAGTCATTCAATCAGAGTCGATGAGATACAATTCAATTAGAAGGATGTAGGCCCAAAGCTGTTGCGAACCATCTTGCCACCACCTAGAGCAGAGAATGAAGCAAACATGGGGGAAAGTAGAGATAAGAGATGGAAAGAAGCCAAGTGCCCAATGACACATGAGCCACTCCAGTCACTGATACCTGGGCTTCACAGTTAAGTGGGCCCCCGAATTACCTTTTTGCTAAGCCATCCTTAGTCACGTTTACGGTCTCCTGCAAGGGACCATTCTAACTGATGTGCCCTCTTGTCATGGTCGTTTTTCAGATCAGGGCTGGGAAATCAGAGGAAGGATGTGAAGAAGTGAAAAAACTGATGCCATAAATACAAGTGATCAGCAGGGAGCCAAATGCCATAACCAAGTAGTTTTTGTAATAAGAAAGTTAATCTATCCTACCTAGTATAAATATAGTATAAAATAGCCACCTTCCATTATGTAAGCATCTGGGCAAAAACCTAAAATTGAGTAAAATACTCTCAAGTTGAATTCCATCAGAGGACTTTATTCAGAGGACAGGATTTTTACCATACGATTATGCTTTTATCTTCATTCTCTACATTGTACTTTAAAATGTAAATAGATCTGGGTCGAGGAATCATGAGCTAATCTTTAAGAGAGCATATTATTAATTTTATGATCAGAAAAAAATCTTAAACATAAAAACCTATTTTAAGCATAAAACATGTACTTTAAAAGGTATATAGATCTGGGTCGAGGAATCATAAGCAATCTTTAAGTGAGCATATATTAATTTTTTGATTAAAAAAAAAAACTCTTTTAAGCACGAAACAAGGAAGAAAGCAGGCGATATTTTAAGTGGAACCACCTAGTCAGCATGGAGATGTCCTGAACGAAAGAACCGTTCATTGTGTATGAGACTTTTCCAGCTGGACCAACACACCATCCCACTATCTACTCCTGGCCATCTTTAAATCAAACTTTATTTCTTTTTCTAATACACGCTGGATACAACAAACAGGAAGAATTAGTTTCTTTTAAATTGCCACAAAGGCAACAGTAGTATCGCTACTGATTCTCTTTGAAACTCCATGCTACTGTAGCTAATGATTGGTATAATCGGGTTATTCAAGCTAGTCTGGGTACCGAGTCACCCTTTATTAGGTATAGCGAAGATGGGGATAGTGAATGAACTAAATAGGAGGAAATAGCTAAATTTGTGGGCTGTGAAGGGACTGTAGAAAAGAAAGGGGTCTCCGGATCGAGCACATTTCATAAGGTCTTTGCAGGGAAACACAAGCCTCGACCAAATTAACATCACTGGTTTCTGTAAATCATTCACCAGGAGCTTCGATCTGGGGAAAATAAAACACGTTTGCTTTCCAAAATGGATTTCTATAGTCCAACTAATTGTCCACGGAGTCCCCAGGGCCAATCTCCCACAGTCAGAGAGCACTAGCACGCGCCCTGGTGAAAGAGAGCCCGGAGGTTGTATCCCAATGTTTGAGTGAAGGTGGAAAGCTGAGCAGACGAAATGGATCTCTCAGCTCCTGAGGTCAGAGAATGAAAAAAAAAAAAAAAAAGTCAGTATAAAGTGATTGATGTATTCTAAATATAGCTTTAGGAAACAAACCAAAAAAAGAAAAAAGGAAAAAAAAAAAAAAAAAGGTGGGTGAGAAGGACTCAAATCTAGACCGAGATACGAAGAAATCACGTTTTTGCTGCATGAAGCTCCTTTTGTGTAAGGCACTTTGCTCAAAATCAATTTCGGGGGGGGGAGGGGTGGAAATAAGTTAATTATCTGTTGATTAGGGATTCTTCCTGTAACTCGATTATTCCACAGGGATACCTTTCAGCCTCACATCAACAGCCTCCCCGGCACTCCTTTGCAAAAGAAGTAAAAAACAAATCTGAACAAACAACAGCAACAACAATCCAACTGCACGGAACATGAAGCGCCTACACGGTTATTTTTCACATGTGGAGGTATCGCAATGATTCCTCCAGCATTTCTAAAGAGGGTTTTGGAGGCAAAAATCTAGAGGTAAAGTGCCCTTGAATGGGGGTGGCAGGTGGCCTGGGGCAACTTGCTGAGAAGACGCATTTGTTTGGTAAGCATGTAGCTTTCACTCCGATAAGGCACACTCATTAGGGAATGTGCTCTTTTCCCCCCCGGATCCTAGATCTGTGATGATGGCGATTCTGAGCAAGCGGAGGGGCTGAGGGGCTCCCCCCAGCAGCCATCTCCCTGTGCCATTCCGTATTATGACCCTTGCTTTCCAGAGGAGCTGAGGGGTCATGTAATTTTACCAGGTCACACAGGTACTGAGTGAGCTTCAAATAAAGTAACTACTATTCTCCACAGCTCAAGCATCTCTGAGATGAGCTGGGGGGCTGAGTAGCCTAATGAGAAGGAAAATGATGCCTGTGTTCCCCCCTCGCCCTCCGCAGCACCCGCATCTAATCTGTACCAATTTTCCCTTAAGAAGCTGAGAACTATTCTGAACAACTTGACCTTTACGCACAGGGTGGGGGTGACCCAGTCGGGGGATGGGGGGCGGAGTGGTGGCTGTAGGCTCTAGAGCCTTTCCAGTTACATTCTCAATAATTGGGAAGGAAAATAGGGAGAATTGGGATCTGGAAGTTTTAGAGACTTCAAAGTACTTCCCAAGCCTTGCTCATTTCTTTTCTCTCCCTTACTCTGGAGAGATCTGAGGGCCCTTAACACCGTTCCTTCCTTCATCAGCCCGAATTATACCTCATAAACCAAAAGAATTAGTGCACAAATAAACTAGCTCCCAAATAATAAAGTGTTTATAATCTCTCAAACATATATCCAGAAGATTTATATAAGTTTGGAGATTAAAACAAAGGAACTCCTGGGGTGCCTAGGGGAGGGGCTCAGTCAGTTAAGTGTCTGACTGTTGATTTCGGCTCAGGTCATGATCTCAGGGTCGTGAGATCAAGCCCTGTGTTGGGCCCCCACTCTGAGCGTGGAACCTGCTTAAGATTCTCTCTCTCCCTCTGCTCCTTCCCTGACTTGTGTGAGTGCTCTGTCTTCCAAAAAATAAAAAAATAAAAATAAAAACCAAGGAATTCCTAAATACATGTGGTATCAAGTAATTCAGATTTCAACTGCTTTAATTTTTAAGATTTGTCACTGTTAACTCATAACCGAAATACTTACGACCTTCGTAACAGTAGGTTACATTAATCATGTAATCCCTAAAATAATCTGTCAAAAGAAAGGTGCATACGTTTATACATACATGTGAACCTATATAGTCATATCTATTATGGATATATGAATCAATTTATATTTAAAGCTTGCTATTTAAAGCTTGCTTTTTAAATTATATAACTTTCTCAGTAGACTCCTTTTGCTCTAAAATCTAAAATAAAGCACAATATGTCTGACCCAGAAACCTCCAGCTCCTGGAACCACAGAAATATAAACATCTATGGTCGACCTAATGTCAGTTTGAAGGGCAATAAGAAGGCCCATGGCTTTTGTTAATTAATATACTGCCCTTTAAAATGCCCCACGCTCACAGACAGCCATGAGAGTAAACGCTTCTTTGGTGTTCACTGAGACAGAGCAGGTCCTCACCAGTTTATTCAGACCGAGGTATGTGAATAAGGTGTTGGAGAGATATGTAAACGTCTCCCCTGCTACAGACGTGGACGGCACAGGTGTCCTACGTGGGGGACACAGGTGCGTGACGACGTTCTCCGCGGTTCAGACATCCACACTCACATGGCCTCCTCTCCTGCCCACCCGGCCACCAGCCCTAGCAGAAGGAACGTTCCCTTTTCTCCCTCTCTTCCTGCCCTGGCACGGGATGAGCTCTTTCAGCCTGCCGCAGCCCTTCCCAGATTCTTCTCCTAGGACATTTCACCTCGCCCTTCAATATCCAGCTCAGACGGGACCTCCTTGTGACATTCTCTTCATTTTCCCCTGGGAGAATTAATCGGTCCCTTCCCTGTGTTATCGGTCACGTTTTGAACTCACCTCTATTACAGAATTCGTAACGATGGACTTTAAAGCACTAATACATTGAATACTTTAATCGAGAAACTGCTATTTTTATCGAGATACAATGGACAGTTAACACTGCTTTAGTTTTAGGCATACGACATAATGATGTGAGGTACATATCAAAGCTCACCACAATCAACTGAGCTAATTAGCATCCATCGCCACACAAAGCTAGGTCCCTCCACCCCGCCCCCTTGATGAGGATGTTTATTCTCCTGACAACTTTCAAACATATGATACAGTATTATTAACTATAGTCACGAGGCTGTGTGGTATATCCCCAGGACTTATTTCATAATTGGAAAGAACTTGGTTATTTTATTTCCTATCTGGCCCAGTGCCTGGCAAAGACACTCCACATGGGTTGTGAATAAACAAATAAATGAATGGATACATACATGAGTCAATGAGGACCACTAACGAGAACGTAGTACAAATAAAGTCTAGCAGAGTCAGAAAGTATGGGCACACTTGGCCTGTTTCCAAAGTACTTTTCACAGTGACACAAACACACACTCAGAGACACTGTTTCACAATGAAGTGTGGATACTTTCAAATCCAGAATCCAGAGTCACTCTTCTGGTCATAAGCCTAAACCCGGATATTCAGTCCTGTCCTGAAACAACTGTGTTTGAAAATCAGATTACATGTGACCTTTTTTTTTTTTTTTTAATCATTAATACACAGTATATTACATCCATAGTACTTATCAGGGTAGTGATGCTTCGCATATTAACTGCAGCAGAGAGAAACCATGGAAAACGACAGCCAAACTGTTTTGATCTGTTTTATAGGAAGACTGTAAACATCTCCCTGAAGACCAATAGCACGCAGAGCTGTCTAACAAATACTAAAGCAATTCTTCTTCCAAAAGAGCATAATTAGATAGGGTAAAGGGCAGTGTCTCTTGGTAACCAAATAACCTAATTTTCTTAAACAAGGGCTCTCCCACAAACAAATGGCCTGAGGCAAAAAGAGAATGGCTGATTTTCAACTTCTATGACCACTAATGCCTACTCCCACTCAGGGGAAAATGGCTGGTAGGCAGCGCCCCTGGTTCAAAGGGTTTTGCGCAAAGTCGCTGAAAGAGCCACGATATGATATTAAGATAAGCAGCTGTTTGGGGCTATAAACCCTCTAACCTTTTTCACCTTGACATCTGTGAGGAAAACCTATTTCTATTGTATTTGTCCATGGTTTTATTTTATGTGTTGAAAAAGTCCTAAAAAAAAGAGAGAGAAAGTCTTAAAAGAGTTTTTTAATGCCGAATTCGGGAATAAAGTTGCCAGTAGAGAACATCAACCTCTGCCTCCCAGCTCTGTTTTATGAGGCACTTTGGCCCCAGGAACATCTTCTGAAGAGGCAGACAGGCAAGCAGGAGGCCATGGAGGGACTCCCTAAGAGAGAAGTCCTTCCTCCTCTATCTGCTTCCGTTTATTGGCTGTAGCTCTCCCACCCCTGCCTGGGGTCCTGGGCTCTCCCAGAGTGTCTACCTTCAGCTCCCTCAGTACTCTTGCCCTCTCCCTCCCATCTCATCGCTTCCTCCTGCCCCAAACTATTTTGAAACTGTTCACAACTATCGAAAAATTAAAAGAATGGTGTGGTGAACATAGCTTCCACCTTGAAAGCTCTCTTCCTTCATATATACTCAATACTGAAGAGGTGACCCTCCTAATTCCTCGATGGAGCTGGAGGTCTGCTTGAAGCCGGCTCAGCTCTTGGGACCCAGTGGGTTACCCTGCTCTTGGCAGAGTCGTGGCTCAGGTCGCTGGACCCGGGACCTTCCGCACGTGGTCATAATTGCTGGATTTGACCTGATGACTGAGAACTACCCACGTCATTTTCTCCCAGATTTTGAGCATCGGTATGGCCTGGAGTCTCTCACTGCCCAAGTAAACACCTAAACATTCCCAAGGGCACACCAATTTGATCTAATAATTACTCTGTACTTTCAAGTGTATGAACTTGGGCAAATTAGTTAACCTAACTAAGGCCTCAATTCGTCACCTGCTAAATGGGAATGCTGATAGCACCCACCTCAGTGAGTTGTGCTAACGATTCGATAGAGTGTCTCGCGGACTGGATGGCACACCATCAGTATTCAGTAAAAGTTAGCTATTACTACCACTTTTATTTAATTCTGTTCTTTAACAGCGATTGGTTTCCAATGGTCTGATCCCCTCAGTGCATTCTTTCAGAACTTTTATTACCCCAGATGCTGCAGCATAACTCACAGCACAGAAGTGACTGGGGCCTCCAACACCCCCAAGCTCATCCCACATTCAGCTCTCCATACACCCAGATTCCACAAACATGGGTCCTTACCAACCCCAAACACACAGCGTGCTTAACAGTTTTAATTTTAAATTATCCTCAATTTAATTTTAAATACTGATTTAATTTTTTAATTTAAAACTAAATTTTTAAATTAAAATGGAGAATTTGAATATAAAATTATTCTTGGAATAAATGCTCAAATTCTTTCTCTTCTTACTATTTAGAATAAAATACCATTTCCTCAAGGCTCACGCAAGCCTCTCTTTTGCCCCTCTACTATAATACACTCTTCCTCTAAGTTCACAAATGGCTACGTATATGTCAGTAAGCCTCGCATTGATTTACTACTTTCCTGGTGCCTGCTTCCTACCGAACTTCTTTCTTTATGACCCTGTCTCATTCTTTGATCCCTTTCAGGTAATAGTGCTTAATCATGAGCAAACATTAAAATCCCTCGGGAATTGTTTCCAAAATGCACATGCCCAGCGCTCTGATGCTTAACAACACACTTGACTACAAATTCTTTAATAGAAATTTCTAGACAGGATCCCTTAAATGCATTCTGCTTAGCTAAGGAACATCACTTGAAATAAGACCTTGAAAAGAGTAAACGATGTTCTTCAGCATGTTCCTCACACTGGTGACCCAGTAAGCATCACCAAATAAAACAGCAAGAGATGACATCGATCTTTGATTTTTCCCTCCCATTAGTAGCTCATACATGACTGGGCATTCTGACCCACCATGTGGTTTTTCTCATTGCTACAGTTCTCCTTGCAATTGTCCGAGAGAAAGATTAAGTGAGGAACTTAATTCCTCATTCTTCTTGGTCTTAAATGTCTATAAGCTCAAAGTCATAACTGCTAGAACTCAACAGAGTTAATAATTCACTGTAAGAAATGCAAGTATAAAAATGATTTTTAAGTAGCTCCAATCTTGATACATATGAAGGATACTAACTTAGGCCATATAATTAATTACATTTCAAAATATAGCTCTGTTTTTAAATGTGAGAGGGAAAAGGGTATAAGGAAAAAGTCACCAATACAGACTCATGCACGCATGTACACATAAATGCTTGTGTATGTGTGTGTGTGTGTGTGTTGACAGGTGTCATGAAGCTAAGAGCAAAGAATCCATCTATTGTAGATATGCAATAGTTCACAAATGTTTCACCCAGTAGGCAAATTATACTAAGGAGTGAACCGAACCAGATTCTAGGCTATACTAATGAATTCAATCTCTAAAAGCCCCAAGCCTTTTAAACACTTTATAAATCCCTGACATGTGCTTAGGTGCAAGTTATCAAGGCTTTACGAAGAGGTTTTCCACTCTGGAAGAAATGGAATAATCTAAATGAAAACTCATACGATGAAGAAAATTGAAGTAAGTGTATAATTAAAATACTAGTTGAGTTTATTAGATTGATTATAAAATATAATGAATTTTTCATGTATTACTTCACCCATGGGACCATACATGCATCATGTCAACATATGTGGGGGAAAGGCACCTTTTTACTCCTTTAATAGTCTAGCAGAAGATGTTTTTCTGATATATGCTGGCTTTTTAGTTTAAATCTATCTTTGTGTTAAAACATTTGACTGTAAGAAAACAAAAAATTTATATATGAAGCTAATTATAACAGAGTCACCATCTACTATGGGTTGAATTGTGCCACCCCCCCTCCAAATTCTTAACCCCAGTAGCTCAGGATGTGACTTGATTTGGAGATTGGGTCCTTATAGAGGTAATCAAGATAAAATGAAGTCATCAAGTTGAACCCTAATCCAACATGACTGATGTGCTTATAAAAGGATGAAATGTGGAGACAGACCCATAAGTGGGAGAAACCAACCACGGGAACACAAAGGGTTACCTACACATCAGGGAGAAGGGCCTGGATCAGATGCTCCCTTCACTGGCCTCTGAAGGAAGTAACCCCCCAACACCTCCATTTCATAATCTTCACCTCCAGGACCCTGAGACAATAAACTTCTGTTGTTGAAGCCGCCAGTGTGTGGTACTTTGTTACAACAACTCTAGCAAAGGGATACACCATCTGCCTTACTTTTCTTTCAAATGCACAGTTCACTTGTTTGTTTTTGTTGAGGGGAGGCGGTCGTTGGGGTTTTTTTGAAAGGTGGTTGGCCATTTCCAACTTCCAGATATAGCACCCTGATCAAGGAGACATCACACATCTTTCCATGGCAGTGAGACCTCTATAGGGGGGTAAACTCTCCAGGTTCCACCTCCGTGAAAAAGAAGACTCCTGGCTGAGAGAAAACATTATTTCCAGGAGAGAAAAACTGGTGAGGTCACAACATCCAGACTCTCGGGATGGAGAAGAGAAAGCAGAGTTCAGGCAAAGTATCCTTGTCAGAAGCCCAAACCTTGTCAAAAGCAGTCCCCTGGGCTGCTTGTCGCCAAGTATAAAGTAGACAAAGGAATGGGTACTAGAACTTTTCTACAGACGTCAAAGACATAAGGAAATCGTGAAGGAAGATGTGAGGCCCTGATCCAAGATAACTCTTTAAAACTTTTGGAGGGATGGCCCAGAACGTGACATGGTGGCGGGGGACAGGGACTTCCTGATGACCTTCAACGATGTTTTCCTAATTATGCTGCCATGGAAAGTTTCTCCCCTCCTCCTGTGACCAACTTCCTGTTTTTTCCCCTCCTTTAGGATTGAACTCTAAAATAAGCAGATGATGAAAAGAAGCATAGTAAGATCTGAGGAAGGAGCGGGGCTGGGTTACTTTTCTCTACCTCGGGTCTTTGCAATAAACACACACGCTTGGTCACAAATGTGGAACAATGATGAGACGGAACTGGAATCCTTGCTTGTTGAACCGAACTGCAGCACATATTTCTGACACATAAGCCAAAATCTCAAGAAGGACTTCCTTGGCATCTGATAATCATCAGACATGAAGATTTCCAGAAACAAATCAATAGGAGGAGAAGCTGACCATATTTCCATCTACTAAAGACAATTCCTTGGTTGGACCAGACTGCTCACTATCTTGGGTAGGATGCCTGTGAAGACCTAAGACACGGGAACAATTAGCCTTAAGCTAAGTGAGTGATCTCCAGTGGTACTTCTCAAAGTTTAGGAGTCAACTGGAACATACGCTTTTTGTAAATTCAGTATTCAGTGAAACTCCATTATGTAGTTTATACCAGCAACTAATAAACTCCATTTACTAGTTATACCGGTTACTCTGTACCAGATCACTTGTAAATTCTCAATCTTGTGGGGTGATTTCTAAGAATGCATACATTGGCCAAGCATAAGATGAACAATAAGAGCCAAAAATGGGGTGTAAGGGGAAACTGTATTGTAATTTGAAACAACTGAAAGTCAATGAAACTCAAAACACCTGCAGAAATAATTCTGGGTTTTCAAATTATATATTTATAACAATGGGGGTAAAAAAAGACATGCAAGGATAAAAATGCCTCGATCCGCAAAACTGTTTTAATAATGAGAGATCTTAATTGAACTTCATTCACAGAGCAGGCGTTCCAAATGCAGGAAAACTGTCTGAAAATGAGGCAGATTTCATATCTAATCATGCCCTTGTTCTCCCACAAAAACTATGAAAAAAGACATTTTAAAGCTAATCATATGAAGTCCAGAAACCTAAATTTCGTTTTTTAATACTTTCTAAAATATGTATGTCTCCTAAAAGAAGAAAGTAAAACATTCATGGCAGTAAGGAGATTTATACTACAGCAAGAACGAGGGAATTCTTTACTGAAAAGCTCAGTATTTTTCTACTGACATATTTAAGAAGACTTCTTAAGAAGTCTCAGAACAGATTCTGCCATTCACAAAACCCAGGTGAATGCCTAATAAGATAGAAAGCCATTTACAGGAAGTCACAGTGGCAATAAATCTACCACATTATTATTTATAGTTGTGTTTGTGACGAATACAGCATAACAAGGCAACAAGCCAGTATTTAAGGACTGAAAGATTTATCCAACCTTAAACATATCAGTCTACGCAGGCCTGGAGTCTGTAATCATTATCACAATTTAATCTATCTTTGCAAAACAAAATTAAAAAATAGACTGTGTGTCTCTGTCATTAATCATTCGTATTTAAAGCCAATCTGAACTAATAAAAGGTCCCAAAAAGCAGAACCAAGAACATGGTAGTGGAAGAGGATGGAATTTGTTTAGAATACCATGTTCTGAAAGTGTCATGCAACCTTCTGTTAAATATTTGGTTCATTCCATTTTGTCATCCTGATTTGTATTCTGGAAGCTCTTAGAAGCTACAGGATTATTTCGTTACAACCGCAACATATGTTGGCGAGCACAATCCCGGATCAGTTGCAGTGTTCTCCCCGTGAGCCCCCAAAGAATCATGGCACTCGAAAATTCCAAAGAGTCATCCGTTTCTAGGGCCGAAGTCTCTGCACAAAAGAAACCAGTCGGTGCCACGAGGTGACCTGGTCAAGTTATCAGCGGAAACCGTTTGCGAGCCCCGGCCGTCCCGGGCAGAGCATAGAGCAGTGTGCTCTCAATGAAAGCTGCCATGCTGGGGAGTCGTCCAAATAAAGCAAACTGGCAGGCATCCGCTTAGCATTTGGTGTTCATCTTAGGAAGACTGCCAGGTACATAAATGTAGCCAGGGAGAACACATGTCTTTAAGAAAATGAAGAAATGAAAAAAAAAGAAAGAAAAGAAAGAAAGAGAGAAAAAAGAAAAGAGAGAACAGCAGAGAGCTGAGGGGGCTGAGAAGCGGTTGCTAACGCTACCCTCTCCACCCCCGTGAGCTGCCTTAACTTTGATGACCAGCGCTCATTTGCAGATGTACATAGTTTCCCCTGACCTTGGCAGCGTCAAGGAATTTATACAGTTAGCAGTTCTTGCACAATCTCTTCAAAAGAACAGCACAAATGTTCTATCCTTCAATGCCAGGCAGGCCTTGTTACTCCTCTCCACCTATTTTTCTTCCAGTAAATTAATTGACTCGCTTAGGTTCTGGTGCTAAAATAAACTACTAGTTCTTCTCATTTTCTCCTCCTTCAACAATAGAGCTCTGGGATCAACCTATCTCTTGCCTTCCTTCCTTCCTTCCTTCCTTCCTTCCTTCCTTCCTTCCTTCCTTCCATCTTTCTCACTCTCTCTCTCTTTGATGAAGTTGGGAGGGAAGAGCTACATTAACTGGATACTTAATTATGTTAATAGGCTATGACTTTATGCAAGGTACTACATGCAAAAAATTCTAAGAATGGTAACTTTTCCAGCCTTATTACGATGATAAATGAAGTTCTTTTATCGATGTATCTGTTCACAACGCCGAGCCAGAGTACAAAGAGTTTTTCCCAGAGTCGAAGACAAGCTCGGTATCTTAATTATCTTAATAAATCCAACATAACCACAGCTTTATGGATTAAACACCGTTTGGTACAGAAACAATTTGAACAATCATCTTTGTTAATTGTTCAGGGTGCCTCGAAGTCATGTTTAACAGTTCTGCTTCTTACTATATTAAAACTAAAATGCCTATTTATGAAGCAATGGCCCTAAAGAACTAACAAAACATTTCTTTTTTTTTTTCTTTCTTTTTTTTCCCCCCAAATACTTTCATTTTATTTAACAAAACATTTCTAACAGGTCGACTGTACTGTATATGCACCTAGTACTGTATATGCACCTAAGGTTACCCAGATTCACAATCAGAATGATTCATGGACCGCGTCAGCCTCAGCTAGACCCCAGAACGAACCAGTGTGATGCTGCAGGTAACTCGGACTTGAGTCCACATCTAAGTTCATTAAAAAGAAGAAAAAGAGAAATAGGACTTTCAGGATTCTGAGAAGGGCATGTCCCTGTGCCTTCTGTGGGAGGAAAGGGAAAAAGAGACATTTCCATTGTTACTTCTCCACTTGTCATTACTGATATGGGACATGGAGTGGGCTGAATGGTGGTACAAACTGGGACCCGGAGCAATTTTTGATGAAACAATAAGGGAATAATCCTGATTTGTTGTTTTAGTTTTTTAAATCATGATGCCCAGGAGATACTGACAATGCCAAAGACGTCCTCACCTTCCTATGGGAAAGTTAAAAGAAGACTACCTTTGTATGCATTCATCCCAAAAACAGGGGTAGAAATCTTTCTACATGGGTTCCTTAGCTGAAAGAATAAAACACTTGTTGATTTTATGTATTCACAGCTTTTGTTACAAGGAGATGTAGCATACTCAATAAAAGCAAGAATCTGGGCTCAGCCACCTAGATTCGAATTCTGACTACAACCTTACTTGCAATGTGACTGTAGACAAGTTACTTGACCTCTCTGCGCCTCCATTTTCTTATCGATAAAATGGAGATGCAGGCAGACTATACGGTAAACACTCAAATAAGAGTTAACTGTTATTATTTCCTCGGCCGTGGCCTACCTCTTATTCAGTTTTTGTTTTATTCTGTTTTTGAGAGAGACAGAGAGCCTGGGAGGGGCAGAGGGAGAGAGAGAGACTCTCAAGCAGACTCCCTGCTGAGCTCCAAGGCTGACACAGGGCTCCATCTGAGGACTCAGAGATGACGACCTGAGCTGAAATCAAAAGTCAGACCCTTAACTGACTGAGCCACCCAAGTGCCCCTTAGTCAGGTTTTAACCAATGTTCTCAATGGGTAATAATATTTAAAAATAATAGTAATAAACTCTTCAATAGTACATCCTAGATACCAGGTATGGTTCTAAGCAATTTACAAGTTTGAACTCATATAATCCTTTCAACTAACCTTGGAGGGAGGCACTATTCCCCAGACAAAAAGGCTGGGGAATAGAAAGATTAAGCCATTTGTCCAAAGGCTAACTAGTAAATGTCTGAGCCAAAATTGACTGAGTAGCCTGGCTTCAGAGTCCAGTCCCTTAACCACAATCCCTAACCACTAACCTCCTTCTTGAAAAGAAACTATTTTAAATAAGTCTCCTAACATTATAATTGACATAAATGAGAATCATGGAAATTCTAAGTTCAGTATACAGAAAACATATATTGCACACAGGTAACATTTCAACTGCAACATAAAGCAGTAAGACTTAAAAAAAAAAAAAACCACAATTACCTTTCTCTCCAATTAATGGTTTTAGGAAACCTTAGGCAGGACAGGTTCTTCTTTGAAATGTCTGATGTCTAAGGTGAGCTAGGCCATCACTTGACAACGAGCTTACACAGAGTAGAAGCCATAGCAACCTCATTTCCCAGAGCCCCTGGAAACCCCTACCAATAATACGCCACACCTAGCCAACCATCCCTGTGGACAGGGGCCACACTCTAGCATGGATCAGGACTCTGGCCCTCCCCTGAGCCCCAGCATAAAACTGATGTCCTGGCGGAAATTTACTACACTCAGGTGGAAAGTCGTCCTCCAATACCCACTTTTTTTAAAAATTTAAATTCAAGTAGCCAACATATAATACATGATTAGTTTCAGATGTAGAGTTCAATAATCCATCCGTTGCATATAACAACCAGTGCTCATCACATCATCCAATCTCCCCATCCCCCAACCAACTCCCCTCCAGCAACGCTCAGTTTGTTTCCCGTAGCTAAGAGTTCTCGTGGCTTGTCTCTCTCTGATGACTTCCCATTCAGTTTCTCCTCCCTTCCCCTATGATCGTCTGCACTGTTTCTTATATTCTACATATGAGTGAAACCATATGATAATTATCATTTTCTGATTGACTTATTTCACTCAGCATAATACCCTCTAGTTCCATCCGCATGGATATAAATGGTAAGTATTCGTCCTTTCTCTCCAGTCCCCCACTTTGAAATATCATGACATCAAATAGGTTGATGATGTGAAGGACTAGAAGACTGTTCACTTGGTTAACTCAGGGTGAATGGATTAACTAACAAAATGGAATCTTGATCTATGGCTACAAAAATTCTATTACAGCACCTGTTATCCTGCTTTAGGACCTAAAGCAGAAACATACCCGTAAGCAATGTTTCCTTGAGACTGATCACTCTTACAAAATAACTTTAGTTAGAACACCACAATCAAATCATGGCTAAAAAAAAAACACAACAAGAAGTTTGGAAAAAAAACAAAACCATTTGAAAAAATGCCTCTTGCCCTTTTACCTCACAGTCTTCATGATCATGTTCTAATGTATTCTGATAGGTTTCAACATATTCTGACAAATGGCTATCATTTTCATCAAGTAGCCATAGGGCTACAATCCAGCACAGGTAAATTGTGACTTAGTTATAAGGGAAATGGATATTAATACTACAATGAGCTACTACTACACTGTCACGAGAATGGCTGAAATGAGAAACACTGACAACACTAAGTGTTGGCAAAGATACAAAACAGTTGAGACTGTTCCCACTGCTTGTGGGAGTTCAACCACTCTGAAAAATTAGCCTGCAGTGTTTACTCAAGTTAAACGTGTGTAGGTAGGACCCAGCATTCCGCTCTATTTGTAGAACAAAAGTGCATAAAACTATACCAAAAATGCACACCAAAGGTAGATACAAGAATATGTATGCAGCACTACTCTCAATAACCCCAACTGGAAATAACCCAATGCCTAGCAACAGTAGAGGAGATAAACAGTTACGGTGTCTTCACATAATGGAATGCTGTGCCTCAAAGAAGAGTCACCAATTATTTCAATACACAACGTAGATACACCTAACAATCATAAGGCTGAGTAAAAGAATTCAGACATAAAATGATTCTATTTATATAAAACTCTAAAAACAGCCCAATGAATTTAAGGTATCAGAAGAAAAATGACCGAGAAGGGTCAAAATGGGGAGTCTTGGGTGCTGATGATACAGATTTCTTGATCTGGATGGTAGTTACGTAGGTACTTTATGAAATCTCCTCAGATCGCATGAGCACTTATGATTTGTGCATTTCGGGGCATATATGCTACATATCGGTAAGAATGTTTACTTTAAAAGTAAAAAAATAAATTAATTAAAAGAGGCCTGTTTTCAAGCCCAAATATATATATATATATATTTCTGCATTAGTCTATTACAGCTGCCATTACACCACCACAGATTGGGTGGTTTATCCAACAGAAATTTATTTTCTCACAGCTCTGGAGGCTGGAAGTTTGCGAGCATAGAGCTAGCAGGGTGGGCTTCTGTGAAACCTCTCTCTTTGGCTTGCAGATGGCTATCTTCTCACTATGTCCTTACACGGCTATCTTACTGAGCGTGCATATTCTTCGTATCTCTCTCTTGTAAGGATACCAGTCCTACCGAGATTATGGCCCCACTCTTACGAGCTCATTTAACCTTGCAGCTTCCACATAGACCCTCCAAATACAATCAACACAGGAATTTGGGGGAGCTACACCTCTGTTCATAACAAGCACGATGATATTCTGTCAGTTATTTATTTTTGAAATTCTTAATTATTTTTTATGAAATTTTCACATCTTTGACCTCTGAAGCTTTCAAGTACCTAGTGGTTCCCAAATAGTCTTAAGAGTCTTTACAAATAATATGTTTGTAAAAATATAATTCTAATGTTTCAAAGTTATACAGAAACTATTTTTAATTCAAGGGCAGGAATATAATCCAACTGCAAGATATTTTTAAATGGATCCCACTTACAGGGACTGCTTTTCCAATATCAATTGTACATATGCCCCAGCCACAGGCAAGTAAGTACATATACTGACACAAGTCACTTGTTTAACAAAAGGTCTACTTATACTAAAAAGAAAATACTTAAAAGATGTTCTTCTGGATTATTTAATAATCTAACATACGCTTATCGTTACTATCCACGAAACATTTCCTGAAACACTCTGATGAAACCACTTCTATTACATATCTAGCTATATCAAAGGTAGCTTTTTGCTTATTTTCAAATAGCAGCAAAATATGCATGCTGCTTTAAACAGACTAGAGATTAAAGTATCAAAGGAAAACTATGGTTATTTTAACTCAGCATTCTTGCCAAGGACACTGGTGTTCCTTCTGTGATAGAATGAAGCTAGTACATCAGGGATCTCGTGTCTGTGTAATCATGACCGCAAATCCAAGCCACACCGAGCACCTTACTCTGCGGAGATTCAAGGAGACAGGCTTTATTCCCAGCAGATGGACCTTTAGGATAGAATTTGTTTTGTTTTGTTTTGTTTTGTTTTCTTAAATGCTCCTATATGTTTTAGCAATATCTATCCAAATTTACAGTACGTAGTTTAACAGCTCTCTTTATTATTTTTTTATTAAAGATTTTAAAAAATATACTCATTTGAGAGAGAGAGAGAGCCCAAGAGAGAGATCAGGAGCAGGGGGAGGGGCAAAGGGAGGAGCAGGCTCCCCCCTAAGCAGGGCCCCAGCCACAGACAGATGCTCAACCAACTGAGCCACCCAGGCGCCCCCCTCTTTATTATCTATAATTGTGTTTCAAGCACCGAATCACACACACAAAGAACACAAAGTCAAAAGGAAGCTATCGTGACAAAAAGGAAATTCCAGATAACTTATATGCAGTGCGGCAATCACTCCTTAACGAATGAACTTAATGAATTAAGCTCTCAAAATACCATGAAAGGGGAATTCACAGCCAAAGAGACGCCTGGAAAATGAAGTCCAGCAACTGTCTTGGAATGACCTCTTTGCAGAGCTAAAACGGGCAACCCTGGTCTCTGTACTATTAATTTCTGTACACAATCTCTTGCTCACTTGAGACATCGGTTTTTCTCTCCACGTAACCTCAACAAGCTGCCTGTCGACAAGCGGCTTTGCTGCAACTACTCTGGGTCTTAAGAAGCTTATTCTTTTCTGCTGCCGGTCCTCCAGTGTTCGGCACTGAGATGGTGACTCCCGGCCGTGGATTCTCACTCTTCTGGTTCAATCTCCTTGTCCCAGAGGCAGAATAAATATGGATGCTTGACATGGAAAAGGCCTTGGGTAACTTTCCTTTAACTGACTCACCGAAGCAAAGCAGCTATTTCTCAAGACCCTTCATTCAGTCTCAGGACCACGAGCCCCCAGTTCTGCCCATGATGACATCAGGCCAACGCGCACACCTCTGGCTCCGCCGCTACCCTTCTGGGCTCCTCCTGAAGCCATTAAAACACAGCTCCGGGGCGGGGCCTGGCGTGGCTCCATCTTCTTCTCTCTTTCTAAATGGTTCTTAGCAAAATAGCTCCATTCTTTCCTAACCAACTCTTTTTCTAATTTCCTGTCACTGAAACAATTCTTACTTGGCACGGACCCGAACCAAGATTTTTCCAGTTGCGTGTCAGTTACTCAGACATACCTTTGGCATACCTGACATTGCAAAGTGGGAACGGGTGACCCAGAAGGGCTCATCCTTTGTCTTGTGTCAGGACAGGGATAGGAGGGGGCAACCAGCCAAGAACAGAATCCCTGCTGGTGCAGCAGGTATAGACATTTAAGCGGCTAACTAACTGCGGGGGGGGGGGGGGGGTGGCCAGGAACTGTGGGAGAAGGAACGCCAGAAGCAACAGGGAGAGTGGCAACCAAAAGAAATGGAGCAGCTTTTCCGGTGGACCTCCTTTGTTTGGGGCAATGAGCCGTCACCAACAAATCAGTTCTGAGTACAAGAGCCAAAAACTGGGAATCTTCAGTCCTGGAATCAGGTTCTATCTAGCTGTCCTACGCAATTCCTTCCCCACCAAGAAGAGTTCGATGGAGATACACACTTACGCCTGAAGAGACTTAAGTCTAGACGCAGAACCTATTGTCCTCGGGGATCGGGCTGCCCGTGCTCTCCCTCTGGCGATTCCAGTCCCTTCTATCAGCACACGCGAATGTTCCTGTGTGGAAGGTGCTGGTGCTGACAGTTGGGGGGACAGCTGCAAACTGCTGCCCAGGACTACACCTCCCGGTACCTGGAATAAAGGCTACGTCTCCAAAGGCAGTTTAAATTACTCCTCGAAGATAGCACGCACTTTATTTAACCTTAGGAGCTTCAAACATTCCACAACGAAACACGGTTTCCTCTTTGACAGTCCGGACCCCGAGAGGGAAGAAGAAAACTCCAGCTAGAGGAACACCAATATTTCGATTTCCTAGCTGGTAACATGGGTACCCACTGAGATCCCCTTTTCCCCAGCCGAAGAAAACCCCCAAATCTGTAATCATTTCTGCTGGAGTTCCCTCATTGTGTTATGAAGAAATCCTTTTTCCTGGCAATCCCCACTTGCCGGGAAAGGGTATAATTATTGCACGGTCTCACTCGAAATTGAAATATTTTAATTATCAAACGAAATGGTACACTTTTCACTTCAAACAGAAGTAAGTATAATAACCCCATATAAATCTTAAGGATAATGGTATAAAATCACCTTAAAAAAAAACAAAAAACAAAATTCATTTGAATATACTTCTTCAGACCAGAAATTTAAAAGCTCTCTTACCTGACGAACAAAACTATTTGAGGTAGTGTCAGAGGAAGTGCTCCCATCGGATCCTTTAAATCTGTTTTTCCTTCTAGCTCCTTTTCCATATGACTGCAAAAAAGAAAAAGAAAAAAACAAAAAGACAAATGAGAGATCTAGGCCTACTGCTAGAAAGAGGTCAAAAACCAGAACAAAATATAAATTGTCATCATCTGGGCATCATTTGAAAATTATTATTGATGAAATCACAAATATTTATTTCAAAGCAGTGAGTTAATAGGGAGAAGAGGTTTCTAGACAAAGCATTTAATAATTCTTGAATTAAAACAAATTACGCTATCTGTTCGCATATGGGTCGTCAAGGGGCAAAGCCACTAAAGATAAAACATTTAAGGCAAGCATTTCAGGGCAGGAGAGTGCAGGGCTGCAGCAGTAAGGTGGGAGAAAAGGCCATGTGTCCAAGCCTCCTGGACATCATGAATACAACAGTTTCATGCGTCATGAAAGGCTGTTTCCTGTGCCACTGGGCCTCTGTTTTTGCTTTTTTTTCAGGTTTTAATTTGTAATCCCATAGCTACTTGTAAGAACTATATGGTAGCTGAAGAACACTGTATAATATGAATTCTGATTACTTTGAAATACACACACACACACACACACACACAGGTCTACATAGAACATGAATGAAAACATGGGGCTAATTCCTCCCATGATCGTATGGAGCTAGAGATCCTCAGATCCTCAGAAGTGGTGAGAGAGCTCTGTGAGGGGTTGTGAATTGGATGAAACTGAAATGCCTCATAAAAATGTCTGGCCCGTTATTGTAACGTTTGAATGTGATAGGAAAATCAATTCTAGTGATTTTGCTGAGAATGCGAGAAAAATAAATGTTACAGAGTAATAGCAATAGTAAGACAAGCATTTAAGATACAGGACGTTAAGAGTAAGACCACTGGCTTCCATACCAGGATTGAGCCAAGCTTGAACATATGCAAATGAACTTGCTTTTTCTATTATATCTACAGTTTACACTTAGAGCACTAAGAACAAAATATGCATCAATCTGTTTAATTTCAGGCATAGATAAAGTTGTTGCAAATATTGGGCATTAACATATCATTGAAAAAATAGCTCAAAACTATGCCTTACGGTTATAATCCTGCCATCGCAGACCGTGAGCAAATGTCTTAACTGCTCCAAACACCAGTCTTCTCATCCTTCAAATGGGTATATTGCTACTTACTTCACAGGGTTAAGTATTAAATGAAATAATAGGTTTATAGCATTTAGTGTAAGACCTAGTATATGATAAAGGCTCAGAATAATTTTTTTTAATATTTTATTTATTCATTTATTTGGCAGAGAGATCACAAGTAGGCAGAGAGGCAGGTAGAGAGAGAGAGGGGGAAGCAGGCTCCCCACGGAGCAGAGAGCCCGATGCGGGGCTCGATCCCAGGACCCTGAGATCATGACCTGAGCTGAAGGCAGAGGCTTTAACCCACTGAGCCACCCAGGCACCCATGAGAATAATATTTTTAAAAGTAATATTGTAATTAATATTGCATTATATTGTAATATAGTAAATATATTACATATATGTACTATAGTACATATATACTATACGTAGTATATACTATATGTAGTATATTACTACATGTAGTACTATACTATATGTAGTATATGTACTATATTGTAATATAGTAAATAAAACATACAGATTGGAAGAGTGGGGTAAAGTTGGGGTGAAGGACGTAACATGTTGAGAATGCTTAGGCTCAAAGAGACTTCATGAGAGTATCACCATTTGCAAAAGTTACTTTTTTTAAACCGCCGAGCTCAGGTTTTGAAAATACTACTTTGTTATATTTGATATACACAGATGGTTTTCATTAAAAAAAGAAATATAAACTACGGTATACGTAGTACTTAGGCAAACTAAGATCTATTACAAACATTTGTGTTATGAGTAACTTAGATGACTTTGCAATCACTGAGAGGGTGGTATAATCTTAAAGCAAAAATTTTTCTTAACCATGTTTGTTCTCTTTCAAGTATCTACGGGATTTATAGAATACAAATGTGTTTCCATGGCATTTAATTAACTCTCAACTTCATAAAAGGAAAGACAACCTAGGCTGGGCTTTCACCGTGTATCATACAAGGTTCTCCTCACTTAGCAGCTTATTCTTCTTACTTATGTAAACATTATTCAGTAAACTGTTGAAAAATAACATTCTTTCAAGAGCGTTCTTCCTTTTCCAATTATTATATAAAGGTTTGGACAGAAGTGTCTTCCAAAGCCTACGAACATGAAAATAAAGCATGAAAAGTCCTTTAAAATTAAAAATTTTATTTTTAGATTATTGCCAATGGAAAAAGACTTATTACCTTTGAAAGCATTTTTTAAGGCCCAGCATGTTCCTTGAGGGGGGGGGGGGAGGGGCAAATCGATATTAAACACACTATATTTCTTTTTTTTTTTTTTTAAACACACTGTTTTTCTTCATGGGAGGCATAAATTATCTTTGAGAACAAAGACAAAATATAATCTTACTCCATCGTGATGTGTCTTTCCAATACCATTTTGAAATGGGTGGCAAGAGAGTATGAAATTCGATCAGTGTCATTTGCTTCAGACTTTTCATGACAAATGTTTTACTATTCAGCTGCTTTGGTGTGTAAGCTTTTTCGTGGCTGTTCACAAATGCACAACAGGCACTGTGAAAACCGCACAAAGTTTCAGACATTCAGTCCTAGAGGAGGAGACAGTTGCTCTGCAAGACATTAGACACATTTAAAAAGTGTTCAATTTTAAATGTATGTTAATTTTTCTAGGCTCCTAGGAATACCATTCATAAGTATTACTTGAAGTGCACTTAGCTACCTATGCAACATATACCTACGTATATATGTTGGATTATCAGAGTTTTCAACTGTATTAAGGCACAGTTTGCACACACACACGCACACACACACACCCCACCACCAACTATGGCTGAATTCCAAGCAAACTTGTGATAATTTTGAAAAAACTATATTGTCCTACAATCGCTTAAATTTATGGGGAATGCTTTATTCAAAGCATTAACTTGTTCATGTCTTAATAGTGTTGTAGCAAATCCTTATTAATTATGTATTATATTTATTAAAAGCTAAAATAAATAAATATGCTTAATGACACCTCTTTTCTGTTCTCTTATGAATTTCAGCAGTCATTTCTCTTCCATAGTCTCCTTTTTAACTTTTATTGGTTTTTATAACAATATTCAAGATTAAGGGAAAAATTAAAGCATCTTTTGGAAGCTAATATAGTTCATTTCCATGTATTTTTTAAAATGTTAGTGAAAATTTATACTACCATTACAAAACAAGGTTTCCTTTGATCCAATGCATATTTAAAATTAAGTCCATCTTGCTGGAATTACTTGTTCTTTAGTTACTTTAAACCCTTGAAAATGAGAACTAGAGTGTTTCATCTGCAGGACTTTAAAAAAAAAAAAAAAAGGAGAGAAAAGAAAAAAAATGTAAAGGCCAAATCTTCCCAAAATGGAAAAAGACAGGAAAGATTAATTATTCAAATATTTACTTGACTCAACTGGGAAAAGAACTATAGTTTTCTTAGTTCAGGGGCTGCTTCAAATGCAGCCTCTTTTAGGACGAATTTTTTTTCCAAAAAAATTTTTTTAGCAACACTAAATATATAAACATCCAATATGTGAAATGGTTCACAATCAGAGTCACTCAGATTTCAGGAAGTAAAAGGCAGAGGAGAAAGGAGTTTGGGTTTGGCCAGAGTGCAAAGTGTAACCCATAATACTCTCCCTGACACATGCAGACCCCTAAGTCCTTCTGGGAGCACAGTCTGAAAAGCTACTAATTTCTATTCATTTCCTATTAGTTACATGAAGTTTCATGAAAACAAATTATGTCACCATAGCAGAAAGGAGAAAAAGAAAATCCTAAACCGAAATTTACTTTTCCTAAAACATCAACCAAGCTAAGTCAGATTCCACAAACAACAACAAAAAAAATTTGAGAAATTTCCACAAATATATAAGTGACTTATTAAATGATATCCGACATTCCGCATGATTGTAAATATCAGCTTCATGTAAATGAACGTCTTCCCTGATACTAAATAATTTTTGAAGCTGGACTGTAGTTTCAGCATCGGCACATAAATGTTTATATTTCACAGGTAGTTGTGAAACAGAAATGTAATTTCTGTAGAGTTGAAACGGACAATAGCATAGTTAATCTGAGAAGTTGCCAGTCAGCTGGAGATTTGAGCCCAGCCTGCACACAAAGTTGACTTGCCAGACCCTGGGGACAGCTGGAAGAATGATGCTGCTTCTGTGGCTGATAGATGGGGTGACAGTTCTCCTCCCGACAAATTGCTCCCCATGAGCCTAATGCTGATACTGGAAATTAGTTTCCCTCCCTCTCGATTAGCATCCATTGATATTTAACCCTTCGAGTTGGCCAGAAGGATCCAGAGAGAAATCAGACATTCCACCTCCTCATTTACTGACAGCTCAGTATGAAGAGGGCTGTCAGAGCCTTCACTTGGAGTGACGTAATTGAAATTACTTCCCTAGAAAAAGGGAGGTAGGACATCAGTTCCATTCAATATGGATCAGTTTACACCAAAGCAGAAAGAAATCAAGAGACAGCATAAATAGGACTCTTTTGGAGACTCTGGAGGTAGAGAAGGAAGGAGGGACAAGGCCAGGAAGCAGAGAAATGTCTAGTGGGAAATTCCAGGGGCAGGGAGGGCAGGAGAAGGCCAGGGACCAACTTTGCCCTCTTCATAAGCTACCTTCTGGCAGGCCTGGAAAGAACTCTGAGAGAGACTTAGTTACTTGTGGTGGTGGCATAACTAATTCTAACTCCTTGTCACTGTGAAAATAAATAGTGCCACCACCCCCTACGGGGTTAACGCATTTTGCTCAGCTTTTCTTGAGAGGACCAAAGCTACATAATTGTATAACTCGATGGAATTAAATCCAGCAACAGGTAGACTAAGTCTTTCCACTAAAGGAAAGACAAAAAGAAAAGAGCCATAAAATCTACAAGACCCACCGAACCTCACATCACTCGATCAGATATTATATTTCGCGTTTTAAAACACACTCTGAAATTCTGATTGGCATGTTTTAAAATTTCTCCCATGCAACACCAGAACAAAAATACCATTCAAGAGGAAAGCGATGGGGGTTAACAGCGAAGGTTCTAGCAAAACATAAAGCACAAGACCCGTGGTCATTATGTTGGCAGACTGCGAAAGACTGAGCTGCACCTCGGACGTCCAAGTGTTTTTGGAAAACCGTACTGACCCGGCTCAAGAGCCAGAGGAGGACCGCTGCTGCTCTTTTTAGATAAAGCTCCTTGCTGCAGTGATTCAAGATGTTGCCATTACCAGGCTGTATTACTAGGACATGCTTGAAAAGCATCTGGCAAACTCAGCTGGGGTGGAACCAGCTGGGTTCTGTTGCTAGGAGCAAAACAAACAGGACCTCTAATTGCTGTCTGTTCATTTTCAGGTGTGGCTAGAGGTGCTGGTTACAATCTCTGCGAGGCCTAACGTGCTGAGCTACTGCTCTTGCTTCTTCTCCACCTCCTCCTGGGTCTCCGTCCTACTCTCAATCCCTCCCACCTGCTTCCCGTCCACGCAGCCTCCCTACACCATCAATTCCACTCCCCAGAGATTTCCTGCTGCCATATTTTAGACTACCGCTGTCCAACAGAAATATAAGGCAAGCCACGTGTCCCTGAAATGTTCTAATACCCGTATCTAGCAGGCAAGCAACAACAAGTGAAACTAATTGCAGTGATACAACTTAGTGACACCAATATAGCCAAAACGTTATCGCAGCCACCTGTCATCAATGTAAGAAAGATTAATGTGCATTCTCTCCTTCCTACCGAGTCTCTGAAATCTGGTGTGTATTTTACATGTAAAGCACATCTCAGTTCAGGCTACGTGTGGCTAGTGGCTGAAGGAGTGGAAAACGCGGATTTGGAGCTCTGGAAGGAGAACACGAAATCAGCGCCATGACTTTGGAAGTAGACCGTGTCCAAGTTTGCGCTGAAGCTGTTCAGCAGGCCCCCTAAAAAGCGAGGCAATCTGCTTAAATCAGGACTTACAAGGATTTGTAGTTAGGTTGCCAACTCGCCTCTCACGTAAGAAATAATATTCACGTTGTTTATGACAGTGGGCTGGAGGGAAAGGGTTGGAATGTAGGAGGAGGGTGCCCCATCCCTAGGCAGGATTAATTAACATAAAAAAAGGAAAATGGGGGGCGCCTGGGTGGCTCAGTTGATTGGGCAACTGCCTTTGGCTCAGGGCTCAGGTCATGATCCCAGAGTCCCGAGATCAAGTCCCGCATCGGGCTCCCGGCTCCACGGGGAGTCTGTTTCTCCCTCTGACCTTCTCCCCTCTCATGCTCTCTCTCACTCTCTCTCTCTCGAATAAATAAATAGAATCTTTAAAAAAAAAAAAAAAGGAAAATGGGCAGTCTGTGAATCTATATCTTTCGCTTTGTTCAAACAGAGCTGGCAATAAAATCAGAGGTAAGACAGAAAGGACTCTTAAAACCAAAGATTGCTGAGAGACACCATTTGCAAGTGGAAATTCCATTTCTAAGTATTAGTAGCAGAAAAAGGGGGTGCTTCTGAGCCGGCCCCCCTTTTTTGGAGGTTTTACTGCTGTCCTGTCCTGCCCAGAGAGACAGACTAGAGCCTTTGCCAAGTTCTCACAGCCCTATGATGCCATGATTTATTAGATATAAAATACACATGGCCATGTTTCCCCTCACATAATCAAGGTGATAGAAATACCATTCAAGGAAAACTGCTTTCATTTTTGGAAGGTAGAGAAAGCAAGGAGATGGA
Source organism: Nasua narica (assembly GCA_028533885.1). Lineage (NCBI taxonomy): Eukaryota > Metazoa > Chordata > Mammalia > Carnivora > Procyonidae > Nasua > Nasua narica. The sequence continues at coordinate 17,566,700 of CM052807.1, forward strand.
TGGGGATGCAGTTGAATATTTAAACCTCCAACCTGCTTATAATAGCCTTTCCTCCCTTTTTTCTGTCTCTTGTGTATTTATGCACTCATGTCCCAGTCCGGTACATTAACTCTTTGAAATGTCCCATGTATGGGTCTGTCATCTCCATTTGCTTTCCTGTCCCTTCAGGTTAGGCCTTATTACCTCTTGTCCAAACTGTTAGACCGATCTCCCATCTGGCAGCTCCACCTCTGGACTCCTAAAACTCTAAAATACCTTCCAGAACATTCCCAGGTAAATCTTCTGAATGAGCTGTTATGCAACTCCTTGGTTGAACCCCTTCCATGGTTCTCCATCATTCCTTACACCGCTGATACCAACGCCTCCAAGACGTGGCCTCAAATTGCCTTGTCAGTTTTATGTCTAACTATGCCAGCTCTGTACCATTCTGTACTCTCTTCAAGCTACATATGAGAAATATGTGATAAGACTTATAACTTCTGTGACTTTAGTTCCTGTATAGCTCCCACCATCTCTCTGACAATCTCTGGTCAAATTTCACCTGTCCTTTGTGTCACTTCTCAAAAGCCACCTCTTCTATGAAGCCCTCACAGATTACTCTGCATAGAATGTCTATGATTTTTACTGCTTGGAAACCATGTAAGATTCAGTACTTCTCTTATAATCCTCTACCAGACGATTGTCACACCGGTGTCACACTGGCAACTACTGGCATATCAGTTCTTCGAAGACAGCAGTGGTGTCTCCTCACATCTGAATTATTTCCATATGGCAGTTAACAACAAATACTTGTTGACTTACATTTAATGACATAAATCAATGAGTGAATTTAGTATTTGTTATCTAAATGCATTCCTGCTTTCAATCAGCCTCAACTTTGATCTCTAGAAATTCAGGAACTCTTTTTATCATAAGAATAAATTTAAAAAAAAACCTGAAGGAAGATCAAAGGAAAAAAGAGTCTAAGAGTCCTTTCTTCTATTAAAATCCTTAAACCTTCACCCTGGAATAACAGAGTTCTCTGAGTACATTTCTCATTCTCATCTAACCTGATTAAGTGTCTAGATAAAATCAGGAGTCTAGAACAAATGTGACATGTGTTGGTAAGAATTCAGGTCCCCTGGCAGAAACTAGATGGAAATGTAGGTGATTAGTTACAGGTCCCCCCTCTGGTTCACCAAACAGCCCAAGGCCGGCTAAAAACCTAGCTGTCCTACCCTTATGAAAGAAATGGGTTTCTCATTACACAACTTCTTTTCTCATTACACAACTACATTTTTCCTCCATCTCAAATCAAAGTGAATTATGTGTTTTAAGTTGGCAAGGTTATTTCTCAGTGCTTAAAGAAAGTTCACTAAAGCTCCATGATTATGCCACTGGAATGACCATTATTAACAGTACCAAAATATTGGGAGCAGTCAATTTCCATCTCCTATCCAAACAATGGCAGCAAAGCATCTGTAACCTTTATTAGGGTGTCCTACTCCCGCCCCCATTGCTACAGGAAATAATACTCTAACATGCTCTATCTATGTATAAATATGAAATATATAAGTAACACATTTATAAGGTTTTTGTAAATATAAGGTTATGTCACCCCCCACATTTACCGTCTAGAAAACGTAGGCTTGAAATCAACAAGCCTATATCGCTAAGCAAAGAGTTATTTCTCCAAAATGATGCTTGAAATAGAACCCTAACCTCTTCCCAGCACTCTCCAAGCAGCCCCACAGCTAGGAGTCTTAAGTCATTTCCCTGCTAGGATAAAAAGTTGAGAGACTCCTTACCGCTGAGACCTGGAGGAGTCTGTAATCCAAACTGTACCTGCCAAAGCCTTACGTAAAAGCCACCACCTTATCATTGCCCAACGCCTACAACTGACATCTCCTATTTCACAACTGAGCAGCAAACCGGAATTTTTCCAGAAACCGCTAATCCTCCTCGGAGAGGAAGGTGGTCCTGAAGCTCCCTGGAATGGCTAACATTTCAGGGGAAGTGGAAAAATAAAAACTTTCGCGTCCCCAACTCGCTCTCTTACGAGAAAGAAGCGAGGAGGGGTGCAAGCAAACGGTGAGAAGTGGCGCGAGGGGAGCTGAGCTGTCAAGGCGGCCAGAACGACCCAGGTGCGAGGGTGGGGGTGGGGCAGGGCTGCGCCCGGAGCCCCCGGCCGAAGGCCCCCACCCACGCCCCCCTGCCCACCCCTGCCCCCTCCCGCGCCGGCTTCCCACCGCAGCTCCGAGCTCGCCCGGAAGGGTCGGCGTCGGAGCCCGAGCCGCGGGGAGCCGAGCCCCTCCCGCCCACCCGGACTCACGATCTTGAGCAGGTCCAGTCCACTCGCCTGGTTCATGTCTCTCCATGTGCCTCTCCCGGGAAGGGGCGAGGAGGGCTGACCGAGCAACTCTCCGAAGACTGGGAGGTCTCCCCCGCCCCTTCCCACTTGCTTTTCGGAAGCAGAGAAAAATGGAAGCCGCAGAAGAGCTAGGGACAGGCGAGAAGGGGCAGGGTCCCCGGCGCCAGGAGAGGAGAAGTGGGTGGCAAAGGGCGAGGGGAGAGGAGGTGGCGGAGGAGACCCAGGCGGGAGGGAGCGGCAAGACGAGGGATCCTAGCGGAGGAGGCGCCGGGGGCGAGCGGGAGGTCGGCGCCCCGGCTGCTCACAAAGAAAGGAGAAGGCGCGGCGCTCTCGCTACCTGTGCGGCCGCTCCGAGCGCCCCCGCGGGAGCCGCGTTCTCCAGCAGTTCCATCTGGATCTCCTGCGCCACCGCCGCCGCCGCTGTGGGAGGCGACTTGGACATGTCGCTTTGGACCATTGGCGAAAAGTCGGCTGGAAGCTAGCAGTCAGCCCCTCGCGGCGGGTCCCCTCCTCCCCTCCCCCGCCCCCCGCTGCCCGCTCCGGGGGCCGCCCGGGGCTCGGCGCCGCGCTCGCCGGTCTCAGGGCGCGGGACGCGGCCAGGCCATTTTGAAAAGCGAGACGCGGGGCGGCGGCGGGACGGCGGGGCGGCGAGGCGGCGCGGGCTCGCGGCCGGGCAGGGCGAGCGCAGAGCGGCGGCGGCGGGGACTGGAGCGGCGGGCGCCGGGGAAGGTCCTCGCCGGGAGGGAGGGAGGGAGCTCGTGGAGCGCGAGCCCAGGGGGAGGCGCGTCGGAAAGCGAGAGTGACAAGGCAGTCGAGCGCCGAAAAGTTCCCCGCGGGAGGCGCGCGGGCCGCGTGGGCTCCGGCCCAGCCGCTGCGCGTCGCCGTGGCACGCGCGCTGGAAAGTTTTCAAAGCCACGAAAGCGAGGCCTTGCGCCCGGGAGCTTCCTCGCTCGGGCTGCCGGGCTCGGCTTCCCCTGCCCCCCGGCCACCTCGCGGGAAGCCTGGCAGCCTGCGGGCGGGAGTGGGGCGGGGGCGGCGGAGACCGCCCGGCTCGGCTCCTGAACTGGACGTCTGAAATCCGAGGGGGCCTCCGGCGGCCCCCGGGAGCGGGCGTCTGCCGGGGACAGCCCGTCCGCCCTGGAAGGCACTCGACGGTGGCACTAACTGGGAGGCAGAAAAGACGCGGGGCTGAGGACCTGAGCATCTGCAGCTGGCCGCCTCTGCTAGGTCCCAAAGCACCACTTCCCAAGCCCAGTCCGAAGTTTTTCCTTCATGACTCCTGTCTGTCTGACTCCTTGCCAAACAGCGCTGCTTTCCTCCCACAGCGCGCTTTTTCTGCGAAGCGAAGTCTTCCTGGCACGTTTTGGGCAAAATAAGCACTCCCGAATTCTTGGTCAAGAGAGTAGTGGGCATAAGCAAGAACATTTCACTTAAACAGCACTCTGTTCAGATATTCCTGATGAGACTCATGTTCCTGTTAGAAAGTGCCTCTTATTTCGACAACTGTTACTACAGTGAAAATCAGGAGAACCCATCTTTCAGGCGTCAGTGTTGTGTAACAATACGACGTCTCCGGTTTGGTGTGCTGAAATGTACATACAGAAATGTACTCCACTAGGCTTCAACTGCCTTTTATATTTGGTATATTTAATGACTGTGGGACGCGGTACTTGTTCATCTCAAAGATCAACAGTTTAAACCCATCTCCACCATACGCCAATTTTAGTCAAGCTGAAAGAATAAGTTTTGGTGAGGTTAAAAATTTAGGCATGTCCACTGTGCCCCTGATTGTCCTAATCTTTGATGTCAAAAGGGTCATTTTTACTTAAATTTCAGTGACTGAAATATTGGATAATAATAATAATAATAATAATAATAATAATAATAATGTGACATTTTGAAAAACAATAGACGGGGAAGCTGGGAGGCTCTTGGTTAGGGTATGGGTGAGCAGCCGGATGAGAAGGGAGAGGGCATCCTCTGCTTTATAGCCATGGCTGGAAGCTTCCCCAAAACCCTGGCTATGAATTGTGGGGGGAAAACAGTAGTGTTTTTATATGTGTTCATGTGTATATGTGTGCATGGGTATATAAAAAATACAAAAGATACTGTATTTAAAGTTTTAGATTCATTGTCTATGTGAACTTCATGATCTGCTGATATCACCCTCCTAGGTCTATCCACATAACAAAACTTCAGTTCTCTTGAGAGTGTTCAAATTTCAGGGGTAACATTAAGTCTAGTTCTCTAGTAGACTGGAAGTTCTGTGTGGGTAGGAGCCCCTCATATTCATCAAAGCACATTCAAAGCTGGCAGTTGCCCTGAGTTCTTTCAACAGTCAGTCAATAAAGTATATCTCAAGCTTTCATTGCGTGCGGCGGGAAGAATACAGACCACAAAATCCAGGTCTGTTGGGGCTTACAGTCTAGTTAAGAAAGCACTTAGAAACAAATCAGTACACTCTTATTGATGGATGGAAGGAAGGGAGGGAGGAAGGGAGGGAGGGAGGGAGGGAGGGAGGGAGGGAGGAAAGGTGGAAGGGAGGATTCTAACATGGTTTTTAAAAACACCCGGTTGGATGAAACTTGGTGTCTTCCCAAGACATCTGTGTGATTTCTTATAGTATACTTAATTATCTGCGCATTCACTTTCAATTATGACCATCCGGGAAATAGAATTTTGTCTTTCATCACATTTTTAAAGAGATCACAGAATAGCAAAACAACCTTGAAAGTAATTTTTAATAATACTTATAGCCAAAGGGCCAGCAATGTTTGCGCCAAAGGACAAGTAAAGTTTGAACTAAATGTTCATGTGTGATCCAGTATGTAATTTATGATACCGAACTCTGTTTTTATGTTTCTTTCCGCCACTACATAGTTTCTTGAGAACAACCAATTGTGTCTAACTCGTTTTAGTATTGACCCTAGCATTGACCATGGTGTCAGGCACTTAGATGAAGCCTGAAAATACAAGTTGCATAAATGAATGAATAAATGATCTGTCTTCATGCGTCTTAAAACATAGCATACAACTCTGCAAATTCTAACATAGGAAGACATTTACCTAATCATAATTCCCATGAAAGCATTATATTAATTCTCTCTTTATAACCTGTGCTAATTTAATTACTGTATTGAAACAGTAACACAATACAAATGTACCTGTTCAGACTCTAGTCTGCTTTTTAAAGGTTTTAAAAAAAAATCTAAGGCAATGTTAACCTTACCTAAAAAAGGAAACACTCTCAGAATATAGATAGAAAAAAGTTTGAGAGGGGCCCCTGGGTGGCTCAGTTGGTTAAGCATTTGCCTTCAGCTCAGGTCATGATCCTGTTTCTGGGATGGAGCCCCATGTTGGGCTCTCTCCTGAGCAGGGAGTGTGCTTCTCACTTTCACTCTCCCTCTGTGCCCTCTCTCTTTCTCTCTGTCCCTCAAATAACTAAATAAAATCTTTAAAAAAAAGAAAAAGGGGGCGCCTGGGTGGCTCAGTTGGTTGGGCGACTGCCTTCGGCTCAGGTCATGATCCCGGAGTCCCAGGATCGAGTCCCATATCGGACTCCCGGCCCTGCGGGAGGTCTGCTTCTCCATCTGACTTTCTCCCCTCTCATTCTCAGTCTCTCTCTCTCTAATAAATGAGTAAAATCTTTAAAAAAAAAGAAAAAGGTTTGAGAAGCTTATTACAGATGCCTTCTATCGTGATCAGTTTTGTTTTTAACATACCTTGACTTTTGCAGTTTTTAAAAGCAAAAAAGACCGCTAAACTTTGATACTTGAAGCCTAATTCTTTTCAATGTTAAAAGTTATGCAGATGCACTCTAGCAAAAATGGATGTACAATCATCATGGAGACATTCAAATTCAGATGACTAATTTGTTCAAGCTGTATGTAAACTTCGGCTTGCTCATTAGCCCTTGTAATGGACAGGCATATTATGGGCATTACTAATGCTCTGAAATGAGAATGGGGGCCAGTAAGAAACACTGGCCAAAGAAGCCAGAAGTTTAAAAGAGTTGGGGTTTTTTCCTCCTCCAAGTGAGAGAAACATTGATTACAATTACTTTAGTCCTCTCTCCCTTACTGATTTGTGACTCTGTTTAAGACCTTGGAGTGAGAGCTCTCTGGGACAGATAAACACCATGTATGATTTTTTTCATTTTACTTAGTAAATCATTTTTCACCACATTAGGGTTCTGCATCTCTGTCATTATGTAAGACACTTTCATAAAGATATACCTGTATCCACCGCTGACCTAACTTGTTATGATGCATTCCACTAACTTAACATTTGCTTTTTGTAAACACTATAAAATGAATGTCGTGATTATGGATTGTTGTTTAAAAGCATATAAAGATGTAAGCAAACCTAGTATAAGAGTGATGTGTGTGTGTGTGTGTGCGCACGCACGCATGTAGTGAAAGGTCACAACTGAAATATACAAGGAGTCAGGGAAAGCTTAATTTCATTTCCAAAGAAAAGGCATCATGGAAGTAACAAGATTTCACGAGTTTCTTTAACTACCTAGGAGACAGAACTCTGGACTATCTAATATTCTATAATACTTTTTTATTTTATAAAGCACATTCATTCGTTATTTATTTCTCATCTAAACTCTGTTATAACAACAACTGGTACTTTTGTTTACATACAAGGTGCTAGGCTTTGTGCTAAGGACTTATACACCTCATCTCATCTACTAATAAGATATCAGTATTCCCTATGTTCGTTAAGAGAAGTCCAATTGCTGTAACAAGTACATCTTAAATATTTTGTGGATCAGAGAACAAGAAGGACTATAGACTACTGAGACATTATCAAGAAACACATCTGAATTTCCATATTCAAAGCAGTCAGCTTATTCATAGCTGAGATTCCTAGCTGTCCATGCCTCTTTCTTATGGAACCTGTGTTTTAAGCTGGGCACATTGGTAGCTAGAATAAAAGACTATATATTTCCCCATCTCTGCTGCAGCTAGATTCAGCTATGTGGCTACATTCTGCGGACTGTAAGCAAAGTGTGGTCAAGTACTGAGAAGTATCCATAAAAGGGAGAGAAAGGCTTTTATTTCTCTTCTTCGTTCCAGCTGATGACCAGATCGTGGATGAAGCAGCTAAGCTATGAGTGGACATTTTAGACAATGAGGACACAGAAAAGCCACATGCTGAAACTCAATGAGCGGGGGGGGGGAAGGTGCTTGAGTCCTGATGGCACCACAAAGCCACCATACCAGCTCTGAATTGCTTACTTTCTGACTTGTGAGGCAGAAATAAGCATTTAGATTGCTTAAACTTCTGTTACTTTAGGTCTTCTGATAAGTTATACCAAACCTAACCAGTCTAGTGATCCTTTCGTTACTCAAAACATTTTTTTTTCTTTTAAAATTAACTCGTGGGATGCCTGGGTGGCTTAGTTGGTTAGGTGTCTGCCTTTGGCTCAGGTCATGATCTCAGGGTCCTGGGATCGAGTCCTGAGTCAGGCTCCTTGCTCAGCAAGGAGACTGCTTCTCCCTCTGCCTGTTTCTCCCCTTGCCTGTTTCTCCCCTCTTTCTCTGACAAATAAGTTTTTTTAAAAAATTAACTTTCTTAATATGTAATATATCTTATCTTGATTTATATATCAGGGGAATGGTGGCCTCATAAAGTGAGGGCCAGTATTGAGAAATGTTTCTTCCTATTCTATATTCTGGAAAAGTTTATGTAGACTTAGTGATACTTCTTTTGTACATATATGGAAGAATTCACCAGTAGATCTGGAGTTTTCTGTGTTTTTAATATTGACTCAATTCCCTTAATTGATGTGGGGTTAGTCAGATTATTTTTTTCTTCTTGATCCTTGATAGTCCACGTTTTTCAAAAAATTTGTTCATTTCATCTTAGTTTATCAGTTTTATTGGCATAAAGATATTATAAGTATTCTATTATCCTTTGAACGTCAATGGGCTCTACAGTGACATTTTTCTTTTTGTCTCTGATATGAATAATTTGCATTCTTTCTTTTCCTCTTGATTAGTCTGGGTAAGGGCTTATCAATTTATCAATCTTCTCAAGTAAGCTTTAGGTTTCATTGACTTTCTTATTTTTCTGTTTTCTCGTTTTAAATTTCTGCTCTTACATTTATTATTTTCTTCCTTTTCTTTTATAGGTTTATTTGTTTATTTTAGAAAGAGAGAGAGCACAACTGGGAGGGGCAGAGGGAGAGGGAGAGGAAGAGAGAGATGTCAAGCAGATTCTCCATTGAGCATGGAGCCAGAGGTGGGGCTCGATCCCATGACCCTGAGATCACAACCTGAGCCAAACCAAAAGTCGATGCTTAACTGACTACACTACCTAGGTGCCCAGTATTTTCTTTCTTCTTCTGGCTTTGAGCTTGTTTTTTCTCTTCTTTTCTCCTGGTTTCTTAAGGTGAAAGTTTAGACCTTTTCATATTTTACTTCTGTCCTAATACAAACATTTGATGGTATACATTTTCCTTTAAGCACCTAGTTAGCTGCATCTACTGATTCTGACTTGTGTTTTCCTGTTCATGTAATTCAAAATATTTGCCAATGTTCTCTGTGATTTCCTCTTTCACCCCTGGGTTATGTAGAAGTCGGTTCCTGAACCTTTAAATACACGGGACATTTTTCTGCTTTTGATTTTTAGTTTGACTTCATTGTAATCAGAGAATATACTTCGTATATTTCCAATCATTTTAAATTCAATGAGATTGGCTTTATGTTTGTGGTTCAGGAAATCATCTACCTTGGTGAATTTTTTGCATGTATTTGAAAATAACTTGCATGCTAGTGTTGTTGGGGGGAATGTTAGAGAAATATAAATTAGATTAAGTTGCTTGGAGTGTTTTTCAGGTCTTCAATATGGGAACTTTTTTTTTTCTTTGTCTACTTATTCGATCAGTTAATGAGAAAAGGTTGTTGGAGTCTTCAAATATAATTTTGGATTTTTTTAAATTCGTTACTTTTTTCAATTTTTTTCTTGTGATAAAATAACATGTAATTTACCAACTTAGCCATTTCCAAGTGTACACTTCAGCGGCGTTAGGTGTGTTCATATTGTTGTACAACCATCACTACTGTCCATCTCCAGAACATTCTTCATCTTCCCAAACTAAAATCCTACACCGGTGAGACCATCACTCCTCATTCTGCCCCCTCCCCCAGGAACCCCTCTTCTACCTTCTGTCCCTACGGATTTGACTACTCCAGGTGCCTCCACTGATGTGCAATCATGCAGGGTGTTTCCTTTCGTGACTGACCTCTTTCACTGAGCAGAAAGCCTTCCGAGTTCACCCACATTGTATCACGCATCAGGACGTCCTTTCCTTTCAAGGCTGGATCGTATTCCATTGGATGTATCTCCTACATTTTGTTCATCCTTCCCTCAGTGGATACTGTGGTTGCTTCCACGTTTTAGCTATTGCCAATAATGCTGCATGAACCTGGGTGTACAAATTCAGGACCCTGTTTTCCATTCTGTGGGGTAATTGCTATGGTCTGAATGTTTGTACCCCTTTGGGTACAAATTTGGGTACGAATTTGGACCCCCAAATTTGTGTGTTGAAGTCCTAATGCCCGATGTGATGGTCTTAGGAGGCAGGGCCTTACGTCATCAGGTCAGAGCTCTCATGAATGGATTTGCGCCGTTCAAAAACAGAGCGCTTGCGTGCCCCTCTGCCATGTGACGATACAGCAAGAAGTAGACAGTCGGCTACCCAGAAGAGAGCTTCCGCCAGAACCAGACCATGCTGGCACCCTAATTTGGGGCTTCCATATTCCAGAATTGTGAGAAATAAATCTCCGTTGTTTATAAACCACCCAGCCTGTGGCATTTCGTTAAAGCTGCCAGAATGATCTTAAACAGGTATATATGCAGAAATGGAATGGCTAGATCATACAGTAATTCTATTTTTAATTTTTTGAAGAACCAGCGCACTTTCACAGTGGCTCCATCATCTTACATTCCCACAAATGGCACATAAACTTTCCGGTTTCTGTATATCCTTAACAACTCTGAGTGCTGAGTGCAGAATCCCATGGGCAAGATGTTCTCTTCTCCGAGTATAAGGTGGCTCTGGGAGGCCTGTGGCTATAGTCCTACGGACGCTGGCAGAAGCATATGAAACTTCTGTCCTAAAGCCTTGACAAGCACAGAGCCAAATTCCAAAATTAAAAACACACAAGGAAATAAACCACAATGAGAATCAGCAAAACAACAAAAAGTGCAGTTTGACTCCCAAGAGTTTCATAAAATGGAGGCAGAATCATTTAGGAACAGATTGAAGTATTCCTGCTGAAGTGAACTCGTATTTTAAAAAACGGCAGTATTTCATTATTTACCTCTCTTCTACGTATTTGGCGGACAAGGAAGTATATGGATACTTCCTTGAGGTTTACCTTTATAATGGATGATCTTCAAGAAGTAATCCAAAAAACTTCAATCAAGTTAAGACTTCAGGAAGATCATATTGCAAAAATAGCCTTTTTTTCCTCATATCTTGGAGGAGCCTAATATTTCATAGCAGTCATAATGGAAATTGAGAATGGGACCAAAAAAAGATCCTTCCCCAACCTAATGCTATACTTGTCTTTGTGTTGATTTTACTGTGTAATTTTCATAAAGTTTTGTATAGTGCATCTAGCCAACTGGGTTGAGAAATAGAACTTCATATACAAGTAGATGTATTTGTTGCCCTTTTATTTAACTACTCCTAGGAGAATATAACATATTCCATTTTGGAACTCCTATATGAACGTGACAGTATTGACTCAGTTGGTTGAACGACCAACTCTTGGTTTTGGCTCAGGTCATGATCTCATGGGTCCTGGGTTTGAGACCCCCATGTCAGGCTCCACATTAAGTGGGGGCATCTTCTTGAGGGTTCTCTCCCTCCTCCCCATCCCCAACTCCTGGGTGCATGCTCTCTCTCTCTCAAATAAATAGATGAATATAAAAAAAACCCACAAATTTACTATGTCTGCTAATAGAAGGTTGCCTTTTATCAAATGCTTAATCCATACCAAGCACCATACTAAGGACTTCAAATAAATTATTTCATTTATTTCGCATAACAATTATGAGATGTTATTATCACTGTTCCCATTTGATGGAAGAGTAAACTAAGGCTCAGAGAAATAACCTCCTACCCAATCAGGCAGTAAGTGGATGATGCTCCTCAATTAACAAGGTAGATCTTTGAAGTTCTTGCTGATGGAGGGAGAGTTACTCACTTCTCACTGTTTCATGCTTGGTCACTCTGTCTTTTAACTGAAGGGCATACCTTTCTTCATTTGGCTACCCCCAATTTATTTTTAAACTCTGTCCCAGGAAGTTACCCTCATGTCCTGAGTGTGGGATGGAGTGCCTTTCCTTGCTATTTATATTTTTATTTTTTGCACTTACAAACTGGAATGAAAATGACAATTTATCTCTCTTCTGCACTAGACTGCTAGGCAGGGTACCTCTTGTATTCATCATTACACTCCCAGCTATCCTGGACCACACTCACTAAAGAATCACTAAACTAAAGCAAATGTATGTGAACACAACTGTTGAGAAGCAACTATAAATAAATAGCGATCATTTCAGACTGATCCACCTTCTTATTATGGTACCACACTATAAATGAAGTCAATATTTGATTTTAATTCTTTGCTTTTTTACATAGAGCATATGATTTAATCTTTAGGGTATTAAGCTATCAACAGTGGAGCTGTTTATATATTCTGGATAGTAATCCCTTAGATTTTTTTTTTCCTCCCAGTAATCCCTTAGATTAATTAAAAGGACTATATGAAGCCATTTTGCACTTGGTAAATATAATGTTCTACTTCTGATATTCCCGCTAAGGAAAAAAAAATTATTTGGTTTTAGGATATGGTTTTGCAAAGATTAAAAATTTCCAAGATGGGGACTCCTGGGTGGCTCAGTTGGTTAAGCACCCAACTCTTGATTTCAGCCCAGGTCATGATCTGAGGATTGTGAGGTCGATCCCCGCGTTGGGCTATGTCCTTAATGCAGAGTCTGCTTGAGATTTTCTCTCCCTCTGCCCCTCCTCCACTTGCTCTCTTTCTCTAAAATAAATAAATATATATTTTTAAAAAATTTCCATGGGTGTCTGGGTGGCTCAGTCAGTTCAGTGTCTGCCTTCAGCTCAGGTCATGATCCCAGAGTCATGGGATCAAGTCCCACATTGGGTTCCCCCTCAGCTGGAAGTCTACTTCTCCCTCTGCCCCTCTCCTCACTCGTGCTCTCTCACTCTCTTTCTCTCTCAAATAGCTAAGATCTTTTTAAAAAGTTCCAAAATAAAATCATATTTTCCCCCAAACACAGACGCCTCTTTGTTAATTTCTGTCTCCTCACCACCTTCCCTGCCTCCCCTACTACTATGATATCTCTCTTCTCCCTTCACCTTCTCCTTGATCACTCTGTGCCTCTCCAGCCAGAAATAAACAAAACATCTCAGAAAGCAAACCAAACTTTCTTTGTTCTAGTTTTCCTTTCGCTCCATAGACAGGCACTCTCTGGACCGCTGCACTCAGTCAGTTTTTACATAGCTAGTTTGTGATGTGATCAAACTGAGGAAGGTCTTTCAAAGGAAGCTCTCCTACAGTTGGGGCACAAGAAGAGTTTAAGTTGTGCCTGCCTTGTGGCTTCTCAGCTTCAAGAAGCTTCTCAGCTCAGCAGATTAACGGCTCTGGGAGAAAAGCAAACACACTAGAGCTCTGGGACCCAACTCAGTAGCAGTTAGCCTACTGAGCACTTGAAATATAACTAGGGCTACCTTTCAACATTTTTAAACCAAAGCAATGTGCAAAAAAAAGACTAAAGATATCTCATTAAGAATGTAATATTGACTGTAGGTTGGAATTATATTTTGAATATGTAGGGTTAAAAAAATATAAATAATAAAAATAAAAATAAATAAAATAAAAATTATTCAAATTAATTGGTAAAATCAATTTCACCTGTTTCTTTTTACTTTTTAAACATGGCTTCTAGGGGTGCCTGGGCGACTCAGTCAGTTAAGCATCTGCCTTCAACTGAGGTCATGATCTCGGGGTCCTGGGATCAAGTCCCACAAGGGGCTCCGTGCCCAGTGGGGAGTTGGCTTCTCCCTCTCCCTCTGCTCCTCCCCACCTTTTGTGCTCTCTCTGGCTTGCTCTCCCTCTCTCTCTTTCCCAAATAAATAAATAAAATCTTTAAAAATAAATAAATATGGCTACTAAAAATTTTTAAATCACTTATGTTATTACATATGTAGTTTGCATGCTATCTCTGCTTCATGGAGCTATTCAAGAGGATCGAGGATTGCCTGCTGGATTCCCTAAGGAAAGCAAATATATTTGAACTCTAAGTTATCATCTATTACTATTACCCTTTTTTTTCATTGTGATGAATCACTGTACAGATTCAGTGTTTTTAAAGAAATATGCCAACATATGCATACCATAAAGCTGACCATTTTAACTATTTTGAAGTATACAGAGGCTTTAAATACATTCATACTTGTGGAATCCTTACCACCATCTATCTCCAGAACTTTTTTCACCCTCCCAAACTGAAACTTCATACTCATTAAACACTAACCCGCCATTTCTCCCTACTCCTTGGGACTCACCATTCTACCTTCTGTCATTATGGAGTTGACTACCCCAGATACTTTGTGTATTTGCGCTCTTGTGACTGGCTTATTTCACTCAACATGTCTTCAAGGCTCATCCATGTCATAGAGTGTGTCTGAATTTCCTTTCTTCTGAATGATGAATAAAACTCTATTGGGTTTCCATACCACACGTTATTTATCCATTTATCTGTCAATGAACACTTGGGTGGCTTTCGCCCTGTGGCTATAGTGAATAATACTGATGTGAACAACTGTATGACTCCTTGCTTTCAATGCTCGTGTGTGTGTATCCAGTTCTTGGGGAAACGTCCATTCAAACTTTTGTCCATTTTTTAAACTGAGTTGCTTTTGTTGTTGTCATGAGTTATGGGAATTCTTTATGTATTTTGAATACCCTTACCAGGTAGAGGATTTGCATATATTTTCTCCCATTCCATGGATTGCTTTTTCACTCTGTTGCTAGTTTCCTTTGATGCCACAAGTTTTTAATTTTGATGAAGTCCTGGGTATTTTTTCTTTTATTGCCTGTTTCCAAATTCAGTGCTATCAATCATTTGCCCTGTTTTCTTCCAAGAGTTTTAAACTTTCAGGTCTTTACCTCTAGGTCTTCTATCCAAGTTTAATAAGAAAATAACATCGTGAGAAAGAGCAATAGAAATGTGTTTATTCAGAGATGAACCTTTATGGTAATATTTAACTGTATAAAGAATTTTATGTGGAGGAGTCCAGTTCTTAAAGCATAGAAAAGCTTCAGGTTGAGCTTGAAAGCTCTATGGTATTTTTTCCTTAGAGGCACCTGGGTGGCTCAGTTGGTTAAGCATCCAACTCTTGGTTTTAGCTCGGGTCATGGTCTGAGGGGTCGTGTGATGGAGCCCCACGTCAGACTCCACACTCAGCCTGGCGTCTGCTTCAGATTCTCTCCCGCCCCTCCCCCACTCTAATAAATATTTTTTTTTTTTTTAAAAAGACTCTTATTTAAAAAAAAAATTAGCAAGTTCTTTCACCCCTCCCTGAGAAAAACCCTAACACAGGGCCAATATTAAAACAAAAACCTCACTGAGCCAGCTTTAGAAATAGAGGGTTTTCCTTGAAATGGAGAACTAATGTTTAATAATTGCCTTCTCTGTGCCAGGTTGTCTGCTTTACCTACACGGTCTTGTTATGCTCCCACACACGGAGAGGAGGGCATTGTCATCTCCATCTTCTGGCTGAGAAAACTGAGGCTCAGAGAAGGTCAGCGATGCAGGATCTGAGCTCTACCCAAGCTCACATTCATGGCTCAGCTGATACACATTGTCTCCAACTATTTGTGAATAACCAGTAAATGTTATTCTGGTAAAATTCAGCAAAATATGAATCCCTACTTCAATAGGGTTGGAATAAACACTAGTGTAAACAATGAAAATAATTTGTCTTTATAATTCAACCTCCATCTTATTACAGACGTGCCCCTAGCATTTGCTCTGATTCCTTCATGGGCTCTATTTTTAACTGTTCCCTCATTTCCGTTGGCAAGCAGATACACAGTAAAATGCCACTCAAGCTGTCAGAGTCCCAGTCTGCATTTTTCTGTTATGTTTGTACTTTGAGTTACTGATGTTCTGGTGCTTTTAGTTGATTAGTCTTTGCTTACCTAAAGCTCTGTCTTGATCAGAGGATGTGAGAACAAACGCTTACTTTAGAATTTAGATTTCAAATTTAGAACATTGTAAATCTCAAATACATATTTAGAACAAAAGTTTTCCAGCAATCAATCCCTGCAGTATTTAGTAAACCTCTCTTTTTTATTTTAGGCTAGCACATAATTTGATATTTTAATTTCCCCTTTCACATGCAGATAAAATCCATGTAACGTAAACGTAACCATTTTAAGGGGTACAACTCAGTGGCAGATAGTACCTTCAAGGTGCTGTGTACCTATCATCTTCATTTAATTCTGAAACATTTTCAATACTGCAAATGGAAACTCTGTACCAGTACATGGTACCTTGCCATCTCTCCAGCCCTTCTGCCCCTGGAGCCACTAATCTACTTTCGATCTCCATGAATTTGCCTATTTTAGATATTCCAATATGAGTGGAATCATACACTATTTATCCTTTTTCATCTGACTTATTTCACATAGCATGATGCTTCCAAGGTTCAGCGATGTTGTAGCACGTGTTGGAACTTCATTTCTTTCTAAGATTTTATTTATTCATTTGAGAGAGATAGAGTACAAACTGGGGGAAGGGCAGAGGGAGAGGGAGAAGCAGACTCCCCGCTGAGCAGGGGTAATGCAAGGCTCCATCCCAGGATCCCAAGTAATGACTTGAGGCAAAGGCAGATGCTTAACTGACTGAGCCACCCAGGCGCCTCAGAACTTCATTTCTTTTAATGCTTCAATTATAAATCCATTGCATGGATTTATCACATATTTAGCCATCCATCCATTCTGGACATTTGGGTTCTTTCTGCTTTTTGGCTATTGTGAATAGTGCTTCTGTGAACATTCGTGTACAAGTTTTTGTTCAAATAATTATTTTAAATTCTTTTGGGTAGAGAATTCTTTCTTTACTTGGGGTGGATTGCTGGGTCCTAATGGTAATTCTGTTTAACTTTATGAGGAACCACCAAAATGTTTTCCACAGTAGCCGCCTTATTTTATTTACCCAACAGCAATGCATCAGGGCTCCAATTTCTCCACATCCCCACCAACACACGCTATATTCCATTGTTTTGATTGTAGCTTCCTCGCAGGTGTGAAGTGGTATCTCACTGTGGTTTATATTTTCATTTCCTTAATGACTAGTGATGTTTAACATTTGCCTTCTATTTGTTGACTATTTATAGATCTTTATAGGAGGACTGTCTTTTCAAGTCATTTGTTTATTTTTATGTGAGCTGTCTTTTTGTTGAATTGTAAGAGTTCTTTATATATATTGGATATTAATATTTGTCCCATTCTGTAGGTTGTTTTTTTTACCTTCTCAATAGTGTCTTCGGATGCACAAAAGGTTTTCATTTTTGATGATGTTCAATTTATCTATTTTATGCTTAGTTGATTGTGCTTTTAGTGTCACATCTAAGAATCTATTGTCAGATGAATGTGACCTGTGTTTATGTGGCCTATGTTTATAAATTCACAGAAAGGTATTATTTGTGATCATTTAAGAAAAGTGGAAATAGTTAAGTTAGGATTATCGAACAGGCTTCAGCTGGCAACATTATAAGGTATTTTGCTTTTTATATCTTTTATATCTTTTTCAAAATTAAGATGTAAAATTTTGAAAAAATTTAAAAAGCTATTATCAAAAACTTCTATTAATCTAGACATCTTAGGGTATATGATATTTTGGTTTATTGAACTTGGAGAAACACTGAGGAGACTTATTGAAAAATCTTTCAAAATATTTTAATTTAGGCAAATATTTTATGACCATGAAGTCTTAGAGAGAATCTGTGTAACAATTATCACGGTAAATCCAGACTAAATCTAGATAATTTTCTGTATTTTTGTTATTTTATTTTTTTAATTTTTAAAGATTTATTTATTCGAGAGAAAGAGAGAGAGACAGGTATGTGGAAGAGCAAAGGGAGAGAGGGAGAGAGAGAGAGAGTCCTACGCAGACTCCCCACTGAGCATGGAGCCCGATGAGGGGCTTGATCTTGTGACCCTGACATCACAACCTGAGCCAAAACCAAGAGTTAACACAGTGCCACTCAGGCACCCCTTTATTTTAGTTATTTTAAAGAAATGTACAGAACTGATTCTCTCACTTCCCACTCTTTGCTGCCTTTTCCTCAACATGTGGGAAACTATTTCCAGTCAGCTGTCTAGGTCTGGGAAGCTGAAAAGTGAGATGTCTAAATCATAACACATGACAGCAGCTTCCTATGGTAACGTGGACGGTGTTTTTAACACAACAGTATTGATTTTGTGGTTCTAAGAATGTAAGAACAAGTTCTAGATGTAAACACAAATGACCTCTGCTACCTAACTTAAATTCCCGTCATTCAAAAAAAGAAGTTAGAGTAAATTTTGATTGCTTTTCAAGATTCCTCTCAGCTCTGAAATCCTGAGATTTGAAGAAGAGAAGTTGAAAGCAAGTGGGATACTGTCTCCTAGCTATCTCTTCTACTTTTTGTCTTATTTGGAGATAACCCCTTCAAAGGAAACATGGAATTTTTCAAAAAGATTCCAGATGATTCAATATCTTTATACAGTATGCCAAATAAGGTAGCAAAGAGAATGTAAAACCTGCATTGTCACATTCGGTAAAAAAAGTATATGCTGATGAATTTGAGAATGGAACATTTTCTTATTGTAATGAGTGAACTTCAGCACATTTATAAGTATTTTATGCTCTTCTAATAAGCCTTCCTGATACCAGAATTACTAGCTCCCTGAATCACATACTGAAGGAAAATGTCTCAATCATACTTGAAGAGGCATCTAAAAGGGCTTTATAAGTAAAGTAATAATAATATTATTTTCTACCAATTACGGTACACTAAATTCAAGGGTCCCAAAGAACTTTATAAATTAATGAAGCCTCACAATATTTTGGCAAATAGATTTTATGCTGCTCACTGAAGACTTAGGGAGGAATGACATACTGGTGTCACATCAACCACAGATATAAAACAGATACAAAATGCCTTATGGCAACGATACGATAGAAAGCACCTTCCTTTCATCCTAAAAGATCTCAAAGGGTTCTGTAAGGGTAAATGAATACACTTAAGCACAGCCCCATGTAAAGGGATCAGAAGTGTGCCTTTGATCCCACACAGCAAAGGGATTACAGCTTGAAAGTGTTGCTTGCTTGAATGAGGCAACGCGTTCCTCAACAGGAAGGTAAAGATGGGCTTGGAAATAAGTAGGCAAGTTAAACCCTAAGCAATAGAAATATTATATTTCAATGAGATGTATGCACAATTTGAATTTTTTACATAGACTACATGTTTAAAATGTACCAGGTACTATGAAAGTGCTTCATATGTTAATCCTCATAACAGTTCTGTGAGATAGGTCCCACTATTATCCCCCCCATCACAATGAGGAAAAAAATGCTTAGCAAGGAGAAAAATCTTGTCTAAGGCTGAACAGATAATTTATTTTATATATACATACATGTATGCATACACATCTACCTCTATGTATATATATGCGTATATATATATGTGTGTATCTGTATATGTATAGAAATATAGATGTGTATACATATACGTATACATGTTTACATGCATCTGTATATATATTGACTGGAATATAATCATTTCTACTTTTGGTATTAGAGATCTGTCTTGGAATTGTTTAATTGTAAAACGGATAAATAAATTAGTAATTCAACCTGGTGAAACTTTGTCACCCGTGTATCGTATTTTAAACCATGAAATAAAGGTAATGTTCTAAAAGGAAGGAAAGAAGAAAGAAAGAGGGAAGGAGGGCAGAAGGAAGGAGGAAAGGAGAAAGAATAATCTGCTGAAACCTTCTTGGATCGAGGCTGCGGTGCAATGAACTTCATCACGCAGTCTGGCTCTCTACAAGCCGGAGAGTCTGGGTCCTCTCATCTGAGTAAAACTCTACATTTTGCCAAGTGGCTTCATGCCACGGGTCACTGACTAGGTCCATATACCCACAAATACCATCCTGCTCTGTGGGGCCTCGGAGAAATGCTTCCATCTCTCGGGAGAAGGCTTCTTATCCATAAATTAGGAACAATAATCCCAATTTCTCAAAGTTGTGGACCCTAGACGTAGTAATAAGTATAAGGAGGCTTAATGAATGGGAACCAATCCATACCAGTCCATACATAGTAATCCTTCTCCTCCTCTTTTCTGTCGGAAGAGAAAGAATGAGTGCTAATCACCCCAAGTTTGGTTAACTTGCATTTGTGCATGGCGACAGTAAAGAGGCAGTGGACGGGAAAGAACCTCACAGCTGAAAAGCTCATATTGATAATTCTGTTGTGATTACGTCCTTCAGTATCTTCTCTGAGAGCATTAGCTGGTCACCATGAATCCTTCCAACCCTGGGTTCTCTACACAGTGATTCTGATGCCTATTTGCAGGGGTCTGGGGGTAAGGGTATTCATTGCTTCTTCCTTTGTGCCAAGTGATGAATGTGGTGACCGAAGTCTCTCTCTGGGTCTGTCTCTCTCTTTCACACATTCACACACACTCACCACTCACACACAGTCCTGAGGAATGAGGAAAGAAGGAAAAAAGGAGATTCATAAAAAGCAGGGGACTATTCAGCATTTGTTGATCGGTCTCACAGCTATAATGCTAAACCATCCGCCAGATACTTGCAAATAGACTAACATTTATTTTAATTAAAATATTTTCACAGGAGCTCTAGATGCAGAACATAAAATAATCACATTTCAATCTTCTTGCTGAAGAACAAATTCTGCTCTGACATTAGTGGAATCAAAAGAAAACCAAGCAAAAAAACCCCGGAACATATCTAAAAGAAGATCTTGTTACCAAATCTCTTGACTTCCTCTTCCACAATAGAAATTCTGTTCTCCTAATTACCTCAGCTGGAACCCTCCATGGTATCTTGCTTCTCCTTTGCCTCTCCATCCAATCAGATAGGACATTACATTAATTCCTCCCTTACAAATATCTTTTGAAGCAATTCTATTTTTCTCTTCTATCATCCTCCCAGTCAGCAATACAAACTGTAGATTTCTCACTTTACATCTGGAAACCTCTTCAGTGCGGTGGTCCAGAGGCCTTGCTCTCTCCATTCACATCTAAACACTGCCAGCAAATTCATTTAAAAAGCAAAACACTGCCTGTGACAAGCATCTCTGGTATGCAGAAAACGTTCTACCAAGTTCTCTGGGCTAAGGCCTTGCTGCTGTGTCAGGCTCTGTGGGTCCCAGTGGAGACTGTTGGCCACTCCCCTCTCCTTCTCCCCACACTCTTCTGCCCCCAGCCCTGGAATATTTACTCTGCCCACGCCCTCCTTTCTGGTTATTTGTGTCCAACATTATATCTACCATCTAGAGTCACATATATGGAAGGGTGTGTGAACCAATGAATTAGCCCATCGTTCAGACTAAGCGAATTGAATGAGAAAAAGGCTTCGAACTTTTTCTCAAGAGACAAAAGCAACCCCCCTCCCCGCCGTCACCTCATACCTCATGTGTGTCCATCCTTTCCCTTCTTAAGTGTGAATCTGGGGGACAAGACTACAATGACTTACAAATGTTTTGGGGGTAAATTATTTTATCATCTTAATAAATGCCATTCTCGTTTCCAGGGAACTCTAAAAATAGATGCGTAGACTTTAAATGTGTTACTCATATAGCTAGTACCTGAGAAGGGTCCAATATTATTATTCTCTGAGACAGGTGAACCAAAACGAACAAGCACATCAAACTTCGTCCAAAAAGAATTGAAGCTCATGAAAAACACTTGATGGGGTCTCAGAGATGTCAGAAATGTGTCTATTACTACTTTGGCACATGTGAGTCGCGATTAAAAGTCCTCAACACAGATTGCTTGCATTTGTAATAGTATGGGGAACACTAGTTCTTCAAGGACAGTTTTTAAAGATTACGCAATCCTGGATAGGCCTACTCGGGGCATCTCACATCAATTCCAAAGCAAACTTTCCAAAAAATTGTTTTTATTACCTCACGTAAATTATCCATCTCTTGATGTAACATGTAACCTAGTAAAAATTACCCCCGAGGTGACTCTTTCTACATGATAATTTGCACATTCAAATGGAAAAATACTTAATTTTGATTTAAAAAATTCCCTAACGCCTCTAAGAAATAAGAATTGGAACTATGTAGGAACAGTCTCCCAACCCTGCCCCCACGAAAGGCCCAAAGTGAAGAACATATCATAAAAGTGTTAGAAATCTTCCTGTTTCTTCAGTATTATGTAATATAATAATGAATTCCAGTCTCAAAAATAAGGATTTTTGAACAGAGTCAATTAACATGAGCTTCTTTAAAATTGGTTATAGACAATTCTGTGCTCTACACTTTGACAAGGTTGGGTTAACTTCCTGCATTTTCACCTTCACTTAACGTAATATTAAATGGCAAGTGAGTCAGATCAGAAGTGGGCAAGGACTATGAGTAATCAATCTTTTTTTAAGTTTTGCAGAGCAGGTTTTGAGAGAATGGTGGTTACTTTCAATAACTTTTTTTACTTAAAAATTATTCTTTACCTTCTTCTTAACATAGGGTGCTGTCACTTTACATATTACATTTGCTATATTTATTTTGGTGGATTGATGGTTGGTAATGTAATCTGTAAGGCTCTTTAAGGTAAGGAAATGACCCACATGCAACACTGGGGTAGGCACTGTGTGCAGAGTTCAAGGACTATAAAACTTCACCTAGTTGTTGCGAAGATTCCATAGAACGACATCCATCAGGAACAAAGATTGCTTTGAACACAATAAGCCGTCAGTAAAGGTTAGTTATTATTACCATGATTTTAGTTATTATTACTAAAGGTATGTCATGCTTTGTGAAGTTTTAGTTCCAGACAATCTGAAATTAAGCAAATTTCTCATTTTTTATCTTAAGAAACATAATCTGAATCAGTGTCATTCTCTCTATAACATATGGCAACATTTTTTAAAAAATGAGAAAAATTACAGAGAATGCCAGAAGACAAACATTAAAGCACTTCACTTTAAAGCAATTTTAGTACTATGATTGTTTTCTTTTCTTTCTTTTTTTTTTTAAGTAGGCCTCATGCCCAGCACTGAGCCCAATGCAGGGCTTGATGTCACAACCCTGAGATCAAGAACTGAACTGAGATCATGAGTCAGATGCTCAACCGACTGAGCCAACCAGATGCCCCACTATAATTGTTTTCTGATGGTGTTTTTGAACCACACCCTCTCAACCCATTGAAATCTAGATTATGCTCTGTTTAATCTTAAATGAGATTATTCTTAGGTAAAATTATTACCGTGAGGTGACACAGGACTTCAAGTAAAAGACCTCAGAGTTGAGATTTTCTTAGTCTTTACTGAAACACAGCATACATATGGGAAAGTGCACAAATTACGAGTCTATATAATATGCTCAATGCATTTTCACAAATGAACGCACATTTCCATCACCACTACTCAGATCAAGAAAACACTATTAGCACCTTAGACGAATCGCAGAGTCCTCCCTGACTTTCACAAACCACCCTCAAAAAACCCCACTAAACAAAATTATATCACCATTCTACATTAGCTTTCTTCTTTTTGCATATAGCATGATATGTCTTTTTTTTTTTTGGTACGTTGCTCCTTCACTCAATGTGATGTTTGGAAGCTTCCTCCAAGTTGCTGTGTGTAATTGCAGTCCGTTCACTTTCATTCCTGTATAGTATTGCATTGTATGAATATGCAACAATTTTTCTTTCTTTCCTGTTGTTGATGGACTTTGGGTTGTTTTGCATTGGGGTAATCACAAGGAGTGTGTCTGTAAGCATCCTTTGTATGTCTTTTGTAAACATATGGACATATTTCTACCGGTATATTCCTAGGAGATGAATTTACTGAGTCATAGGACATGACATTCAGTTCTAGTAGACACTGACAGTTTTCCAAAATGGAGTGCCAAAGTCTATTCCCAACAACAGGGAGAGTTCTAACTGCTTCACATCCTTTCCAATCCTTGGTATCATTAATCTTTTTATTTTTAGCCATTCCAGAGGGTGTACTACATCAAGTGTCAAGGACTATAAACTGAGATTTTTATCCTATACTCAAAGTAGTTCGTTTACTCCACCTTCACGAACCTTGGAAAGAGACTCGGTATTCCTGGGTCAGAGATGAAGGACTGTTTATTTCATAGCCATTAGAGTAACCAGAATATCCACATTTCTGCATAGGTTCTCTGAGCCCCAGCTCCTGCAGAGTGATGCAAAGAAAGCCAGATGCCACCTGCATGAGTAGTGGGTTATATTAGAGGAGAGAAATCCTGTGTTAGGGAACCTAAATCTTTTATAGTGGGCAGTAAGCTGGCCTGTTTTGCTCCAAAAAGAGACACTATTTCCATCTTCTGTGTCTGTATACTATGCCAACATCTTTGAAAAAGGAGTCTAGAAAAAAAAAACCCAGACTCTTAAAGCAGAGTATTACCTCTTTTTCCAAGACATGCACAAACACAAGAGACCTTTGGAGACTTCTCTTTCAGTGACAGTGGTAGTACATTACAGTTTTCAGGTATTCTGCACTAATAATGAAGATCAACACCTTTTCATAAACTTTGGCCATTTGTATATTCTCTTCAAAATCGCATCTTCAAGTCATTTTCTTCGGAACCTTTGACTAGCTTGGATCTCCACCACAAACCTGGGAGAATCAATCTCTAGTGGTTTTATATTTGTAATTTTATATCCCTTTGTCTTCCATTAGACAATTAGAATTATGTAACTGGCAGGCCCTAAATACCAGGATCTACCTCCAGTTGCCAGTTAACCCTTTTATTTCCTAGGCAGCAATGTTTCCTTTTATGCGTTAAGAGTCTTCTTTCTACCAGCTGGTACCCTATGATTACCCATAGTTTCTGCTTTCTCAAGAACTCAGCTCTCAAGCCCGTGATGGCTTCCCTGACCACTCTTGCTTTCATCATGACCTCGGATTTTCCCACATTAGTAAGTAGTCAAACAAACTACCTCATTCGTTTTCCCAGTAAAACTACAAGAGTAGGATAGGGATTGGTCCATGTTGTCCTTTTGTACCATACTCCGTTGTAAATCACCGATCAACCTCTGAAATGATTGTCGTGTAGGTGTCTATGTCAGATACAGCAGGGTCCCCCCAGGGCACAGCACCACCGTCTGCTTCCTCAACAGGAGCTCTGTCTGCCATTTCTAATACACACATAGTGTCCAAAGTTAATTCAAAAGAGAACTTCGACTTCTGGGTGAAAGTTTAGAGACTGAAATATAGCACCTGCAAGCCTCATAGCATACAATACATGAAGGTATGGCAAGAATCCATAACTTTTAAATATGTAAGAGAAAATTCCAGATCCGTAGTTGTCTGGCATTGGCTTGTATTCTCTGAGCCAACTGCTGGTCTCAGAATCTCTGAACTAGGGAAATCTTAAAATAGCCCTGGATCAATTCTTCTGTGAAATCCATGGCTAATCCTGTATTCCTGAAATGGAGGGACCAGGAGGAATGACGGCTTTTCCCAGAACAGTTAGATTTACCGTGTGTGCCATTTATTACTGGGCCCAGAGTCATCGAACAGGTGAAACATAACCAATTTTTTACTAAATTATTCCTATGGTAGTTTAAGTGTGGTCCAATTTGCTTCATTATTAGAGATTTAATTTTTTTAAAATTTTGATCATGAAGATACTTAATTACTAGAAAATATTAGGGAGGAGTTTAGAATGTCTTACTATACCAAGTTCTCACCAGTGTTTAGAACAGGCTCTTTAGACATGGAACAGAAAGAGAACCAATTTAGCAACACAAAGTACATTAAAGTTTTATAAGGAAAATAAAAAGTTTGTCCCACAGAGGAAAATCAGTCCCTGTGTGTGTGTGTGTGTGTGTGAGTGGGTGGAAAGACAGTTGGGAACGTAGGGACAGAGCCAAAGAGAGGAAAACATTACAGCATCAGAAGAGAGGGAGAAAAAGTGGTCTGGGAAACAGTCCCCTCCATTAGCAACGAAGCCACCAGAGACAGAGGACTTTGGCTGATTCATAATTAGGTTACCCTGAAAACTACCCATTTAATGGAAGGCAGGGACAGGCAACCCAGCATTCTCTCACTGTCCAGCTTTCCCTTGTCAGATAATTGAACACTAACGTTCCACAATGTTTCACAGGTCTTTCTCTGTCTCTGTTTCTGTCTCTCCCTGCCTGCCTCACCCCCTTCCCTACCCACCACCACTGTTATCTCTCTTCTTTCCTTATGAACATATTGGATGAACTAAGGGGATGAATTATAGTATAATATGGTATAGATAGAAGAGAGAAGGGTGAAGACATAAGACAGAATGTATTTTTTCCCCTCTCTACATTAGTGAAAGAACAAACAATTACATACACATTCATTGGATACTGAGCATGGACAAAACATGGTGCTAGTTCAGGGAAACAAAGCTCAATCTCAATCCTGTTAATAAGGAATGAACTAATAAAGCTGGTGCTTATGTGTTAGAGCCTATACTTCTCCCCTTCTCAAAGATCCGATCTAGAAATCTTCCCAGTTCTCTCCCATTTCATCTACCGCCAGCCCTCCTTTTGGAGCATTCCCATCAGCATACAAACATACTTTCATCTCAAAACAAACAAGGTAACAAATAGAACCAATAAATTCCTCTCAACCCACTTCCTCCAATTCCCATTTCCAAACAATTTCTCTGCTCCCTTTAGTAAGCTCCCTTCAAAGGTCTGTTGACATTCATTGTTATCGATTTTTCTCCTTCCATTCTCTCTTCAGCCCATTCCAGTCAGGTCTCTTCTCCCTCCGTTCTATGGAAATTGCTCTTATGTGTCAGTCCTCATCTTATGATCAGTTTTTAACATAGTTAATCACCACATCTGACGTCCAGGATGCTCTCTTTGGTTTCTCCATACTTTGCCTCATCAGTGTCCTCCGCTCATTTGTCCTTGTATCCTGACCAGTTAATGGAGGGGGTATCAGATCCTCTTTTTTCCCCACACTTTATGCCCACTCCAGTTACATGGCTATGTACCATCTATGCACTAAAGATGCCCAATTCAATTTTTTTTTCCAATTTAGACTCCTCTCTCATACTGATTCAAATACCCAAAAGTCTACTGGATGTAAGACAAATGTCTCTTGGATGTTGAAGAGCTATTTCTAAATCATTATGTCCAAAACTGCGATACTGATAACACTCAAACTTACTCCATCCAACGTATTTCTTATATTAGTTCTTAGAAAGTTGGCCCTTCCAGTTGCTCAGACCAAAATCCTGATAGTCCTTTCTTAAATTCCTGCTGACTTTGAATTTCCTTAATTATGAAATCCTACTATCTGGTCCTAGCAACCACCACTGCATCTCAATTATTATGATAGCCTCCTAACAGGCTTCCCTGCTCCTTATCTGTGTATCCTTACAGACAGTGATCCACAGAGCAGTCTGAGCAATCCTTCCAAAATGTAAGTCAGGTAGTGTCAGTCTGTCGCTGAATACCCCAAAGTGGCTTTGCATTTCACATGAGTCAGAACCAAAGCCTCGTTGACTTCCAGATACTATATGATATGGATCCCATCACTTCTGCAAGCCTCTCTCTGGCTACTCTTTCTTCATTTTCTCTGTTCTAGCCAAACCAACTTTCTTCCTCTTCTTCCAAAATTCTGGGAGATCCAGCCTTGAGGTCTTTACCATGATGTGGTTGTGTCATCTTTGTGTATGCTCTCCCCCTAGGTATACCCAGGACTATCTCCTCCATCTTTTTCCATGTTTCCTTGAATCTCACCTTCTCAACCTTGTTTACGCAATCTGAAATGGCCATCTGCACCTCTGCGTACTCCAGATCCCTCTGCATTTCCATTTTTCCTATAAGGACAACCTTCTTAGCTAGTCCGATCTACTGATTTAGAATGCTGTTCTTTTTTATCTGTATCTTTCCCAGAATGCAAGCTCCCTGATGGGCAGAACTTTCTATCTGTTTTGTTCACTGGTGACTCCCAAGCACTTCGAACACAGCCTAGCACGTTGTCAAAGCTCAATCATCATTCACTGAATTAGAGATTCCCATTTGTGAGGGGCTTATATTCTAGTGGGATGGGATATACAGGCACAATTAGTGTGCTCAAGGTTATTTGAGAATGCAGAAAAAAGAGTAATTTACTTTGTTAGTTGTGGAGGGATTGATGAGCATTTCAGAAAAATGCAAAAAGTATCTTTGAATTAAATCTCAAGGGATGATTAGATAAAGTTGAAAAGTTGGACTAGAAACCCAAAGGGCAAAGAACTCAGAGTACAGAATTCATCATGTATGAATTTATAAGGTATATTAGTATGAGAGAGGCCAAAAAATGAAGCTAAAGAATGCATAGCCTCTGTAATCTTTATTACTTTTACTGCCCCACAGCACTGCCTTCTATCTTTTTTGGTTTCTCTGTGTTTTCTTCTGCTTAGACACTGAACTTGATTGTATAATATATAATTCCTTAACTGAAGAAGTACAGAGAGGCCAAAATTTACTGCATGTGATAAAACCAGGAAGACACCCAGAAGGAAAGATCCAGGAAGGTGGATGAAGTTGGGGGTGATGGTAGGGTTAGAGTCAAAAACAGGAAGAGGGAGAAGCTGGTGAAATTTTGAGCACCTGCCATGAAGACTGGAACTTTAGAAAGCAAATATTTCTCTGAGTTGTGCAAAGCATTCCCTTTCTCCACCAGAAAACTTCAGTAAAAAACAACACAGCAATCATGCTTTTTGGGATTAAGTTGTGTTGGTTTTCATTGAAACACCCCTAAGCACTCCAGCAAAGAAAAGATAGTTGATTTGGAGGTATACCTGTCAGCTGGGTTGACTTTGAAGATGAAGTTCAGAACAACTCCGAAGTTATTAAGGTAGAGGATTTGGGTAGATGATGACACTACTGGCCAAGAAAAGACCTCAGGAGGAGAATGTTGGCAGCTAAGAATGTTGGCACATTCTTGAAAGAATGGGTCCATATTTAAAAATGTTGACTTTGAAAATGCTAAGGGATATTCTAGGCAGATGCCCAATCAGCCATTCGACTACAAATCCAATGCTCAGGACAGCTGGAGGTAGAGAGTTGGGTGCCCTCACCAGACATGTGGGGGTTGAAACCATGAGCGTGGGCATGATCATCTAGGGACAGTGTGGAGAGACAGACAAGAGATGCAAGGACTGATCGAAGTGGGGGAGGGCAAGAAAAATGGAGCCAGCACAAAGAGCAGCATAAAAATCAAAGGCTACCCAGGAATTGTGCCATGGAAACAAAATAGAAGTTTTAAGATTATTTCTTACACATGCGTGTGGACACACACGTGTATTCCCCTCCTTTTATGATTGAATGAGGTCCAGAGTCTAAGCTGTGAACTGCTGAGGGGGAACACTGCCCACTTTCACCTCCTGACACAATGCCTTCTTAACATTTTAGCTAACCCCAGAACACTTGACCCTAAGCAGGAACAAAGAAATAATAGTAACAATAAAATGTAACCTTTGTTAAGGACCTGTTCCTGAACTAAGGTTTGACAAAGACTATCTCTTCTAATCCTCATGACAACTCTATGGGAGCCTTAAAATTTCTATTAAATTTGTAAAAGTATAGGCGCAAATACTTAAATCACGTCCAAAGATCAAAGATCTGAGCTGAGATTTAAATCTGTACAGAACATCCGGGTTGGTCCCTGCTTTGCTTTCTATCCAATGAGCTGCTGCATTTTGAGTATTCCAGTGAATGAAAACGACGAAGAATTATACTGAATTATTTTCTTTGCAAGAACGCTACAAGATCTAAAACAAAATTTTGAAACCTACAGTGACAGAAGAAGGCAATGCTGCCAATTAAGAATAAACCTGAGTGTAATGAAAGAGATTTTAAAACATGAGCAGATTAGGAAGGGGTCACAGTAATATAAATAATCCCAAGTATTGGGAAATATTTATTTATTTTATTAGAGACATAGAAATACAAACATTTGAAAAGCACTCACAAAAGAAAGCCGGCCTTCATTCCTATCCTGTAGATCATTTCTGACCGGCTTCCTCTCTTCCCTTTGTTAAACTCCTAATCCAGATAAATGTTTAGTCATTTTACTTTATCAGCAAATGTCCAAGTACCTGCACTTAAGCCTTCACTTCATGCCCAAAAAAGGATCACATTTCCTTTGTTATGCTGGCTATTTCTGATAGTGGAATCTTCAGATACGTTCTTTACGGGTCCCATGATCTAAGTCTGTTTTTAGAAGAACATTTTTCAGCTTAAATAAATTAAGAGCAATTTAACTTCATTTGTTATTAAAGATTCTGAGATTTTTTTTTAGGGCCCAAACTACACTCTATTTATAAAGTTTCACCTTTCAAGACTAAATTGAGTTGTGGATTTATGGGTATCCTTAAATATACTAAATTAGTACTGAATATCACCATTCTGATGGGGTGAAACACAGCAAGTGGTGGGAAGGCCAGTAATTATAAAATCCTCTATTTTCCAGATCACAAGATGTCTAAAAACGGCTCAACTTTTTATGGTGTAGAAAATATGGTATGATAATATTTCAGTTTCTCATCAAATATAAACCCATCTAAGAAATAGATTGAGGTAGTTTGGCTAATTTTCAAATATCTGACTGAATGTCAACCTTTTCCCCTCTTCACTTTCTTACAACCATAACAGATAACAACAACTTTGAAAGATCCACTTTGAAAAATCCAAACAAAGAATGGAGAAAAGGCCACTCCCCCACCCTTGCACTCTATCAGTCAACTCTGACTGTGAAAGCAGATAAAAGGAGGGCTGAGTGACATCTGGTCCTTGTCAATGCAGGTGGGCGCTAGAATGGGGGCACATTTGCTGGAAGTCAAGAAATTGGGCTTCGTTTCTGGACTCGTTCAATATGTTATTGTGTGACCTTGCACTAGTAATAGCCCTTGGTTCTACAAGGCACAGAAAGAAATTTACTCATCCATTTAACCATTCCTTCAACAAACATTCACCCACTATATCCCCATGTACGGTGGGTGCTAGAAGTCAGTGATAAGTTTGAGTTGGTTGCTGGTAAACCTCTTTCCAAGCATAACTTCTCCCTATTCTCCCTATTCTTCTCCTTATTCTGTAACAGAATAAGCCTTGTTTCTGCCTCAGCCTCCCCTACAATGGCAGATCTCCCCAGTATCTGAGCTCAATTGCTGAGAAACAGCAAAAGGAGTGCTATCATATCCCAGTAGAAACTTTTCTCTAATTATAAAAATCAATAATGAAATGAATACTTCAGGTTACCACAAGTGCCTTGCATTTTTTTCTACAATTCCTGCTTTCCCTGATCGCTCTAGTTACTTATTTTCTAGAGTAGGGAGGACAAGAATGGATGTCACATAGAACATGACAAAATTTTAGAACTCAGAGGACTAATTATGAGTGTGGAGCAGGCACAAGAGTAGCTTTTCTCATTAAGTTGGAAACTATTGTGTTTTTAACGTAAGCAAAATCCAGAACAAGAGGAAAAATTCCAATGTAAAATTCTTATGAAAAGGTAGCTATAGAGATCTCAAAGCCATGGACACACTAAAACAAGATGGAACAAAACCAAAAAACCAGGGTCGGTTAGGTGGGCGTATCGTACTCAAGTACAAAAGCACAGCAGGTTGAACCAAGCAATGGCTAACGCAAGCTGGTTATTAGTGAGAAAAGATACCTAAGCTACTACATTCTTTCAGGCTTGCTTTAAATTGTTTCATAAATAGTTTATAGATAGTTTGTAAATTGAAAAGAATTTTAAGATGTATTTATTTAAGAGAGAAGGAGATAGAGGGCAGGGGAGAGGGAGACAAGAAGACTCCCCACTGAGCATGGAGTCCGACTTGGGGCTCGATCCCAAGACCCAGAGATCATGACATGAACTGAAATTAAGAGTTGGATGCTCAACCGACTGAGCCACCTAGGAGCCCTGAAAAAAATTTTTTAATTGAATTCTATTATGATAGAACAAGCACAACTGAGTGGAAAATTGTGGAATTTCTCTGACTCAGATGCCTTTGGACCAAGATCCAAATAGCAGTTACCCTAACCTTAGAAAAGTGAAATAACCAGCCCCTTGGGATAACTCCACAGTTCCAAACCTGCTAAGTGTAGTTAAAGATGAAGGTTCCTCTCTCAGTCACCATCTCAGACATTTGCTTACCTTCAGAGTCGTGACCCTTACTCCGACCCCTCATCAATCACCTGTATCCTTAGATTTATATCCAAAGCCTCTGAGTTAAATTATGATTATGCTTTTGATGTAATTGCAAGTGACTAGTTTGTTATCCCTTAAGCAACCAAATGATATTTCTAGTGTGGTTTGTTCTCTGAGGAATATTGGTCAGAAGGTACAGAATACCAAATGTATTAGAAATTGGGGTGCTGTTCTAGATATGTCTGAATGATTTAGAATGTCTCTGTAACTGCGGACTAAAACATTGGGCCTAACCACTCACTGCATTTTATCTACATATCCAAATTGTTGGACAGGCATCCTTAAGCATTTATCTTGCAGACGAACAGTGAACAGGCTTACACCCAAAGGAAATACGCAGTGTCGCAAATCCAAGACGTCAAATATTTGTGGTCAGTACATCAAGACGGGAATATGATCCTCTCATACCAAGAGAACAAGTATGATCTATAGTCATGATCGGGAAGACCACCAATACCGTCATTACCCACATGTGGACATTTTCACCTCTTGCCATAATTACTGGTTTACCAGACCATCTTTAGAGCAGAGTCTGAGATTTATTCACTGTTATATTCTCAGTGCCTATACTGCCTGGAAAAGAGTAAGCGATCCTTGAGTGTTACAGAAATGGCATTTTTTGGATGGACTTATGGATTATATTGGAAGAGCTATACTCAGTGGTCAGAGCCGGAGAAAGACCTTGAAGTTTCCCTTCCGGAAATCTTTTCATTTTCTGTATGAGCAAGTACCAGCCAGGCCAGCAGAGGGCAGTGTGACAAACTATGGAACTAGTTTCATGGAGGACATAATGATAAAAGACCAGGGGAAAGCAAGAGGTTGTTGGTGCCTGAAAGCTTCAGGTTATTGTCATCTGCCTGGAGCAGGATAATAACCATCACTCATCTTTCTTTAAAAATAGTTTGACACAGGGTGCTAGCGTGCTTTTGTATGACCAGTAGGGGGTTCAGGAAAGAGAGAACCCCCGGTTTCTGGCTGAATGCCCAAGTCAAGGGGAGGGCATCACTTTCCCAAAGTGACTTGGTTCCCTCAAGACCATGAGATGCACATACAAATAGCCATGACCAAGCAACATATTGTCATATGGCTTTTTAACAGAGCGCATTCCCCAGGTTCTAAAGAGAGATTTCACGCTCGTGAAAACAGGACCAAAAATAGAAGAAGTTACTTCAAACAATTCTGAATGATTTAGTGTGCTTCTGACAAGGGGAAAGACAAAGGGCATTTATTTTGCCTGCCACGAACACCAGAAGGCACTAACATTATTTTTGGCAACGAGGGAGAAAATGCAAATCATTGTCATGGTTCATCCTCAAACCCTGCATGCTCATTCATTTTCTAGAACATGTGGAAGTATTCTGACCATTCTTTTTGGAGCTAAGTACCAAAGGTCATTCTGAAAGCAACATTTTACTAATTCTGGAATCTCATTTTAATAATTAGGCAAATGTTAAAAATATGGCTTGTTGGAGACACTGTACCTTTGAGAATGCTCCTCAGCTCCCTTAACACCATAAACATATATCTCTTATCTACAGTATGTGATGCACTCAGATAGTCTCATTTGTTTCCTTGCCTTCAAGGAAATCTATTTTCTTAACACCTAGATTGAGTAGAAATTTAGCCGATGGAGTCCACTGTCACCTTCTTTCCCTCTCAAGCTTTGACTGTCCCTGGCACTTAAAAAAAGTAATTTTAACATTTATTGATTCCTTACTAAGGCTCTGGCATTGGGAAGTGCAGAGAAGAAGCTTGGAACTTGTTCAGGCTTAGGGAAGTTCTGCAAAATTAGGGGCCAAGAGTTAGGAGGTACTGTCTAAAGATGTTCTACCACATCACAGCACACTGTGATGGTGTATTTTATATGTCAACCTGACTGGGCCACATGGATCTGGTCAAACATTATTCTAGGTGTGTCTGCAAGGCTGTTTCTGGATGAGACGAACATTTTCCTGTGGACCGAGTAAAGAAGATTGCCCTCCCTAATGTGGTGGGCCTCATCAAATCAATTGAAGGCCCAAATAGAATAAAAAGGCTGACTCTTCCCTGAATAAGAGGGAACCCCTCCTGCCTGGAAGGCTTTGAGCTAGAACATCCATCTTTTTTTTTTCTTTTTTTTCTGCCTTTGGGTTTACACTGAAATACTGGCTCTTTTTGAGTCTCAGCCTTGCTGACTTTTAGACTAGAGTTGCACTATCGACTTTCCTAGGTTTCCAGCTTGCTCACTCACCTTGCAGATCTTGGGATTTACCTGTTTTCATAATCACAGGAGCCAATTCCTTATGATAAATACCACATCCTTCTATGTATGCAAATATATATACATGCCATTGGTTCTGTTTCTCTGGAGAACCCTGACTAATACATATACCTAGGCCTAGACTGTAGAGGTCATCCATTCACCACCAACCTGGGGAACTCAGCATTCCAGCGTCAAGTGAAAACTGATCAAGGGAATGACTTGGGGAAAATAGGATGAAGTTTTCTTCCCATAATCACATAATGAACTTACTTTAATAATTGAGAATGCCATGTACCCAAAACCCAAATCTATCTCCAGGGTTCATCAATAAAATATAAAGGAGATTTTTTTTCTCTATTAAAAACTAAAAGGATTTGCAAGGAAGTCAATCTGGCTTTAGCAGGTTGTTTCAAAACTTTTGGTTTTTAAACCAACACAGATTTTTAACAGGTTGATAGTCTTATCGTTTTGTTTAGCATAGAGAGGATTGGATCTTAGTTCAAGCAGTGGAGTGGGAAAATTGGCAAAGTGAATGTATTCCACAAAATTTGCTTATGTTCCCAGAGTTGACTATGCCACACCCCCAAGTCAGTTCTACCCCTGCCTCCACCCCCCAATCGGGTTGCCTGAAACAGAACTTTGGCTTGACATCTAAAGGCCATCCTTGGTGCATGTGTGTGTGTGTGTGTGCGTGTGTGTGTATGCTGAAGTAAAGGTATTGGGTTTTTTTTTTTTCCTTTTCTTTTTCAACCAGGAGTGTCCCTAAAGAATCATTAAAGACAGAGAATTATCTTAGCACTTACACTCACTCTGCCTACTACTGGAAAGGACACAATGTTATTCCAGTTCTTGATGCTTATTTTATGTTCTTCTAAAAGAGAAAAATCTTTATTATTAAAAAAAATTCAGCCATTCTTCTGAGATGTCTAAGTTTTCTAAACTTTTCTCGTAAAGTCAAAGTACTCTAGCAATAATTTCAGACACTAGAATACTCTCCAACAATTTCTAACCTTGAGGAATATACGAACAGAAACGTCACCATATAGGTGGAGGTAAGATGAGTCCTGGTATTAGATAGTCCTGGATTTTAACACTATTGTTTACTATGTGCTCTTGAACAGGTTTCTTAATGTCTGTGATGCTGTTTCCTCTTCTATACAATGGGTTTATAATGGTACATACCTCACAGAGTTGTCATAAGAAAGAATTGAAGTACTGTATCTATGTGTTTAGTATAGAAATGGACAAATAGTAAGTTTTCAGAAGAGTACGTGACAATAACAGTCATGTTTACAAAATAAGACTTAAATACAGTGAAAATTAGACATTACATATAATAATCTGTCACTGTATATAGTGTTCCCCAACATCTCCTTAACTGCAGAAGTCACGTGCTGTATTTCCAAAGCTAAGGTCATGTACTTAGTGTCTTTGCTTGATAAAGAAATTTAGCTTTGTCATAAACAATAATATTTGTGAAATTACAGATTTAAGGAGCTGGTTAGATTTTTTCCTAATAAGCCATGGAAAACTAAAGCTGTTAAAAATTTTGTCTGTATGTCCCTTAGAGCCATCTCATATCTCCCCAGTGGTCCACATATCACATTTTAGGGATAAAGGGATAACAAGTAAGTGGGTATAAGGACAAACAGATAAAGATAAACTGAGGAAGATTTTGTAGAGGAGGAAGGTTGGAGCTTGCAGATAAATAAAATCAGAAGACTCATACAAGAAACAATTGTTGGGTGAACTGACTAAGGGATCACCTGGTCCATTAGACCTTCATGTATCAGTGAGGCAAAGTCACAGAACACAAATGTGTGTTGACATTCTTGACTTAATTTGTGGTCCCCTGGCTGATCAGAGACAACATATGCAGAAAACTTGCAGACACTTTATCCTTTTATGTGGGATCACTGAAAATGGAATGAAACAAAAAAATACCAGCACCTAATTATTTGCATAAATACCGTCCAACTCTGCCACTTTCTGGATGTGTGTCTTGGGCAAATTATTTTCTCTAAGCTTTTTCTTCATCTGTAAAATGGAGATAATATTTGGTTCACAAATTATTGTCAGGATTAAAGGACATAACACATGTGAAGTTTTTCTCATGGTGCTGCGAAGTTCTCAAGAAATGGTGGCTTCTATTATTATTATTATTATTATTATTATTATTATTATTATTATATGTAGTGATAAAAATTTATCACAAGAGTACCTAGAAGTTTTCACAACTAAGCACCAAGAAAAATAATAGGGATTCTCTATCTGGCAAAGGAAATATTCCTATAGACTACGTAGGTATGCGGGGATAAATCTAAGCAAACTTAGTTGCCTCTCAAAGAAGCACACAGTAGTTAATCTTCACACTTCTGATGATCCATGAAACATGAGATCCTGGGCACACTCTTTCCTACAGGACCCTTGGCACTTTCAAATGGAATTCTGGTAGAACACAAGAGATGAGTCAACAGAGTGTGTTCGTCTGTGCTTTGCACCCTGGGGATTCACTTAGTTATTATAATAGAAATGCCATTCATTCGAGAAAGGAGCAAGGTGTGGTTCCCTGGAACCTCTAAGAAATCTGTGAGAAATACAGGTGACTTACGTGAGTTCATGGAACAAGCTCTGGTGCGCTCAATTACCCTATCCATTTCCATCTAATTGCTGTAGTAAAAGAGCAGTCATATTCGTGACTTGGTTTTGCTGGTTTTCGATTTGCACAAACTACCATAAACATGGAAAGTCACTTCAAGGGAATTGATCAGAACCAAGAGGGTAAGGCCTTAAAGTCTGAGAAAATCCATAAGTGCAAATATGGTTTAATAGAGTATTTATGTTAAAAAAAATAACAATTTCTTAGTATCTCCAGAGCTTCTCTCTCTGAAGAACTCAAAGAATTTTACAAAAAAAAATTTAATAGTCCTTTAAGACAGATATGAGGATAGTACTCCTATTTTGCAAAGGAGAGCAATAAGGTGAATTTCTGCCATCTTTACCTCCCTCCTGAGTTTAACAGTTTAAGTATTATGTTGCCTATAGTTGCCTATAGCAACTGTTTAAATCTAAGCAATCTGAAATATTATCAGCAGGGCACAGACAAAAGACTGCCAGCTCTTTAAACGGAGTCAGAGCAACTTTGTCATCTGTCCTCCAAAGCCAGAAAACCCTGGTCTTGGGCTTTGACTCACCTTGTTGGTGACTCCTCCCACAAAAACCTGACTTAACATTCCATTTTCTTCTCTCTTCTTTTCAAAACAACCCTATCCAGCATATGCCCGTGACCACAAGTCACTCCTTTATACACGGATGAATGAATAGTACATGGAGTCAATTAATATCACAGTTTCAGCGTGTTTGTAGTATGGACAATCCCAGGGGCCCCCACAGCGCCCTTGGGCCGAGTTGCTTTATATCGTCCCCAATCAGGAGGTAGAGTGACCTCACAAGAAGTGTTGAAGTGACGGATGAGTGGAATTGAAATACCGCGTGCTCTGGGTCATGCCTGAAGAATCCTTTTAAAATGTGACGTGCTCGTTGAACATTCTGGAAATTCTTTTCCCGGCCTTGGCTTTGATGCCATTCTCTGAAAGAGCAATGTGTTCACAAATAGTACTACGAAGAGAAGAAGAATGTTACCAGGGCCACGGCCTTAGGCTAGATAAGTCAAAATAACAGGGAAATAATCAGGGACAAAAAGCGTGCACTGAGTCATCCGCACAGATGAGGAGGAGGCATTATTCCCACCTACAGGCCATTTTGTGGGTAGGAGTCAACCAGATGACTAGTTGTAGGGGTGACAGAGTCTTGAGGCTGAGTCTACCTGCCACAAACAAATCCAGAATGTACTGGTATTGAAAAGTGAGCACAATAGACAGCACTTACTCCCCCTTCATTTGTGATTTTTTTTTTTTAGAGATTTTATTTATTTATTTGACACACAGAGAGAGATCACAAGTAGGCAGAGAGGCAGGCGGAGAGAGAGGGGCAAGCAGGCTCCCTGCTGAGCAGAGAGCCGGATACGGGGCTCGATCCCAGGACCCTGAGACCATGACCCGAGCCGAGGGTGGAGGCTTTAACCCACTGAGTCACCCAGGTGCCACACGTTTGTGATTCTTTAACATAGATGCTCAACAGTTAAGATCCCAGAAGCCTGGCATCTTTGCCAGAGAGTTGGCCAATAACCAATGGAGGACAGACCGCTGATGGATCAGGATTCTTTTGTCACTGCGATAGGCCCAAAAGAGGTCAGAGAACAAGCAACCAAATCCACCGCCCCTGAGAATCAACCACACATCTGTCCCTGGATGGGCACAAACCTAATTAAAGAAAGAAAGGGAAAACCCAAGCCTCAAATTCTTTATCATCTGTATTATGTCCCTAAAACAAAAAACAAACAAACAAACAAACAAACAAACAAAAAACTGCTTGGAAATCTCATCTTTCCTTTTTCTAAAATGTTTTTATAGCCTCTCCGATCTAGTTCATTTTCTGGAGCTGGCTGTCTCAGGGAAAGGGGAAATCACACTGACTATCTACCCTATGCCGAGTTCTAGGAATTATCTTTGTTTACTTGCCTACCTACCATTTAGTAGCCTCTACGGTTAGCACTGTTGTCTCCGCATTTCACTTTTGAGAAGCTCTAGGGGACTTAAGAATTTACTACATTTTGAAGAACAGGGAGCTAGGATGAAAAGTCAAGTCCGTGTGACCTCCTGCTTATTACCTTTATCTGGCTACAAGGTCAACCCCCGACTCTGGTATTTGTGGCTGAGATTCCTCTCATAAGGGCTTCATACACTTGCCCCTAGGGCAAAGATGATTTGGGGTGGTAATTCCCAGGGAGGGTTGAGTGGGGGCTGCACAAAGAAAAGGAGATGATAATGAAGAGTTAGAAAAAAACCCTGAGATTTTCCTGCGCAGAGTAATACCCTCACCAAGACTCTGAGCTCAGAGGACTGAGGTTCCTTGGAGAACCACACGACCATTGCCTCCCGTTCTGAGTTTCTTTCCTCCCAGAGGCATGACATGGCTAATTTGTTTCAGAAAGAAATTTTTGGGGGTGCTTGCATGGCTCTGTCGGTTGGGCATCCGACTCTGGTTTTAGCTCAGACCGTGATCTCAGGGTCATAGGAGAAAATCCCACATCAGTGCAGAGTCTGCGTGAGATTCTCTTTCTCTCCCACTGTCCAACCCCTCCCCACCCCGCCCACATGTGTTCTCTCTCTCTCTCTCTTAAATGAATAAATAAATCTTTAAAAAAAAGAGAGAGAGATAAACCTTTAGGGGCACCTGGGTGGCTAAGTCAGTTAAGTATCTGACTTCAACTCAAGTCACAATCCCTCTGTTCTGGGATTGAGCCCTGCGCCAAACTCTCTGCTCTGGTGGAAGTCTGCTCCTCCCCCTCTCTCTGTCCCTCCGCCTGCTTTGCTCTCTCTCTCTCTCTCAAATAAATATATAAAATCTTTTTTAAAAATTTTTAAAAATTAAAAAAAAGAGAAACTTTTCATTTTAGGCAAGTAAAGGATTCTCAGTTACTCCGACAATGTTGGACCTTGCTTGGGAAGCAACAAGTGGTCTGTCCATCCATCTATGGCAAGACTTATTCTGATAAGAAGAGTCCCCAGAGAAAGATAGAAAGATAGTTGGATGGATGGGTGGACGGTTAGATAGATGGATAGATAAATGAATAGACAGATGTAGATGGATATTGATATTTTTTATTTTATTTCTGAAAATTTGGTTAACTTTCAAACACTAATAGAAACCTAAATAAAAATGTGAGGATGGGCTAACTGGGTGGCTCAGTTGGTTCAATGTCTGCCTTCGGCTCAGGTCATAACCCCACGGTCTTGAGATCAAGCCCCACATCACGCCCTCTGCTCAGTGGAAGCCTGCTTCTCCTTCTCCCACTCCCCCTCCTTGTGTTCCTGCTCTTGCTGTCTCTCTCTCTGTCAAATAAATAAAATCTTTTAAAAAAAGAAAAAGAAAAACAGTATGGATATTTCTCAAAAACTTAAAAATAGAAATGCCACACAATCCAGTAATTCTGGCTATTTACATGAAGAAAACAAAAACACCAATTTGAAAAGATATATGCATTCATCCCTACGTTCATTGTAGCATTATTTATAATAGCCAAGATATGGAAGTAACTTAAGTATCCACTCAGAGGTGAATGGATAAGAAAGATGTGAGATACCGATATCTGTATCTATATCTAATGGAATATTATTCAGCTACAATAAAGAATGACATCTTGTCATTTGGGACAACATGGATGAACCTGGAGGATATTATGCTAAGTGAACTAAGTCAGACAGAGAAAAGCAAATACCATATGATTTCACTTATATGTGAAATCTAAAAAAACAAAAAAACCAACCAAACAAAACAGAAAGAGACTCATAAATGTAGAGAACAAATTGGTAGTTGCCAGATGGGAGGTTGGGGGGAGTGGGAGGGATAAAAGGGATAAAGAGATACAAACGTCCAGTTATAAAATAAATAAGTCATGGGAATAAAAGCTACAGCATAGGGAATATAGCCGATGATATTGTAATAACTCCGTATGATGCCAGATGGTAACTACACTTATGGTGAACATTTCATAATGCATATAGATGTTGAATCACTGCTATGTTGTATACCTGAAGTGAATACAATCCTATATGCCAACTACAGTAAAATTAAAAGTTAAAATTTAAAAGTTAAAAATTGAAAGTTAAATTGTGATCGTTGTACAAATGTCTAACTGTCACTTGCCAAAGAATTTATTTATTAATGATGAGGGACCCAGTAATATGTTACCACTGCTTCAATTAAGAATGTTTAAAAATATATACATCGATTCTGAAGGAAATTTAGAGATCAAAGTAAACGTGGTCAATACCGATGGGAATAATCAACAGCCTCTCTAAATAATTTGCATTTAAAAAATATTTCATCTATTTATTTTAGAGAGAACGCGCATGAATGCAAGCAGGGGGAGGGGTGGAGGGGAGAAGGAGAGAGAATTTTGAGCAGATTCCTTCCTCAGGACAGAGCCCGATCCCTATATGGGGCTCAATCACATGACCCTGAGATCACAACCTGAGCTGAAACCAAGAGTCTGATGCTTAACCAACTGGGCCGTCCAGGTGCCCCTACGTAATTTGCATTTTTATGAACAGAATCGCTTGTATCACTACTGCTCTTCTACTTTCTAGAGTTGTAAAATAGCCCAAAAGACAATGGCAGCTGGAGGTCACGCAAAAGGGTACTCTGGACACTGAGTAATTTTTTTCCCATTATAAAATCTTTCACAGTTCTTCTAGGTATCGTTTCCTCCTTCGTTCTTCAAAGAAAGCTATTTTAAACATATATTTATTGCAGTTCAGGCTTATTAAAAACGGAGACAATAATGGACAACAGCACAGCATAGAAAACCAGGAGATAACTTGCAATTGAATAGTGGGTGTCACTGTTACCCGCCCCCCCCCCCAAGTCATTTGTAGTATAGGGACGTTCCTAGTGACCATCCTTCTCTTTGGAGAAAGGTCATCCTCACCCACCTTCGCTCCTCTCTCTACCTAGATATCTTCCCTCTCTTATCTAGTAGGAGGCCAGCCTCTCTCCTTCTCTCATCTGGACTAGCTCAGAAATTTATCTGTAGAATCTAATGGCCCATTAGGTGCTTTCCCATATAAAGACCATTTTCCCACTTAAGCAGTGTTCTGTCCTTCTAGGGCAGTCTGCCCAAAACTCTGCCGGCTTTGACAATAAGAGCATTTTTCTCCCACTTACACAAGTGCTTAGGCTCTTTGGGAACATCCTTGGAATTTTCAACACTTAGCACACAGTGAGTCTTCAATAAAAGCCTGTTCTTTTACAATTTAGGTAGACTGGAGCCAAAAGAGTTGACATTGAACTCAGAATCCTTCTTTCCTTATACTTTAGATATTCAGTTTTGCACATCAAAATCTGATCTGGCTCGAGACTCAAAGTCTTATGGAGGGTATTTTATTCTTAGCGAGGAGAACTCACTCTTGATTAACGTGAAAAAAAGATTATCTCTTCCCATCTCGAGTACCCTTTCAGCAGCCCGATCTCCCCGCCTAACCTGTGGGCGGGGAAGGGTTACACATGGAACCTGGCTGATA
This sequence comes from Nasua narica, assembly GCA_028533885.1. Classification (NCBI taxonomy): domain Eukaryota; kingdom Metazoa; phylum Chordata; class Mammalia; order Carnivora; family Procyonidae; genus Nasua; species Nasua narica. The sequence continues at coordinate 17,608,952 of CM052807.1, forward strand.
ATCTGAAATGATCAGAAGGCTAAGAAATAACTCAAACACAATGTTTGTTTCTTGTTCTTTACATCATTGCTATTTGCTTTATTTCCAGAATGTAATAATCTTAACACTCAACTCTGCTATTGCAAAAGTTATGCTTTCTATTTTGGTATTAAAAAAAAAAAAAGGCACCCACTTAGGGAAAGATGAGTTCATTTACGAGATAACTGCAGCAAATACAGAGACATTCTTGATAAGGGAGGCCAAACTGAGGCTTGGTAGGAAGACCCACTGAGAACCAAGGATGACATTTGCTTCTAGGTTACAAAAGTGTGTGTGTGTGTGTGTGTGTGTGTGTTTAGGTTGCAAACTCTAATATCTATTGAGGGAGGGGCGAAAAAAAAGTATGTAAAGTGGGGTTCCAGAGATAATATTGTGTAAGCACCGGCATAAATGGCATTGCAAGGTGAAGGGCAAGTGTGTCCTATAAAGTCTACCGCTGGTATTTGCAAATCTACGTCTACAACTGGAGACTGAACACACCAGGTACTCTTCAGATTTTCATGAGCTTTCTGAAGCAAGAAAAGGAAAGGGGTCCTATATGCTAGGAATCCTCACCTACCTTTAATCTTCACCCCTGTCTTAGGGAACATTCCTATTGTCGATTTGGAGATGGTGAAAAGTTCACTAGCTTGCACAAGGTGACACCACACAGAGCCCCGGCTGGAATATAGGCTCCTATGATTTGACACCGCACACCCTCATTCTACTCTATTTTCTATTATATGCTGCAGCTAGAAGATCGGTTAAGAAGGAAATAATCTCAGGAATTCAGAAAACATTATGTTTAAGAATATTTAGAGCATAAAACCGTAGGGAGAAGGAAAAACAAGAAATGAACAGTTCTGACATTCAGTCAATATCAAGGATTTCCTATTTCGTTTCCTTTCATGTCTTTCAATGACCCGAGCTACTCTCCATTCCTGTTGTTAATAACCTTGCCCAAGCCCTCATCACCACATGCCTGAAATGCTGCAGCAACTTCTCCCTGGGCTCCAGGACTCAACCAACACGGCTCAAACCTTCATGCCCCACCAATGCACACAAACTACTTGCCTCTGATGACCGGGTGTCCTCCCCCAAGGCTCTGCTTTTATTCTCTTTCCAATTCCTCCTTCTGCCCTGCCCAAGCTCCAGCTCCCCCCCCCCCCCCAAAGCCGTCTCAGACTGCTTCCCTGATTTCCTGGAAATTGTATTCCCAATATGTGCTTTGCCCTATTAGTTCTATTTCCTTACTTAGATGATAATCTCTTGGAAGTGACCAAGCCTCAAGACTGGGCAGGTAGCAAGGTCTTCACGGGGGCCCGTAGTACAGTGCTGACCTCACAGCAAGTAATCAGTACAAGCCAATGGACTCATTCATTAATGTCAGAATAGTGACAGAGGCCAAAAAGGCTTTGAAAAGTAACTAAATGCCTTGTGGGAGGGATACATGGGAAGGAAAAGAAATTTAAAAGGTGGTCCCAGTGTTGGTCAAGTGCAACAATATGTGAAAATGATTTTGGAGCCTCTGACCACATTTCAAGGATGTCAGTATAAAACATCTAAATAAATTTCCCTTTACGATATTGTTTCTCACCTCCCTTAGTCAGATGCTATTTAGAGTCACGCGGCACCCTCCCGGCCCCACTGTCCTCCTCATGGTTCCCACCCCCAAGGCCTGGGGAGGGCCCCACACTCCATGTCTTTCCACGTACAGAACTCAGTAAACCCCAGGCACCACCAACCCACTAAGCCTGGATGATGAGGCGACTACCTGCGACAGTCACATGTATGGTAAACAACAGATGATAAACGAAGTGTGCAGACTTGACCTTGTTTGTCACTGATTCCACGGGAGACTCATCCAAAGTGGCAGATGGGACATTTGGGCAGCGACCAAGCACGTGCTGGATGGAGGTCCAGCCTAGGCTGCCTGAGTTAAGGTCTTCTTGGAAGAGCTCAAAGAGTTGATGTTGCCAGTTTGGAAAGTCACCATATGAAAAGAGCGAGAGAGAATGCGAATTGCAAACCTGCCCAGGCTCATTTCCCAGGGACTCCAGGGGAACCCTTAGCTAAGACCTTGAAACTCAAAGAGGTGTTGTCCTAGCCCCTCATGTGCATTCCCACGTGCTTCTGGTAGGCCAGACTCTACACATATTCACCTTGTCCCAGTTGCCTTTACTTAGGAACTCTCGATATTTACCCAACTGTCAGAAGATCCCGTGTGACCACTCTCAACCTACCCAATTTCCCATTTCTTGGGTGGCCTCAATGAGCTTTGACCCAAGCTTTATTGTGTTCGTCTCTCCTCTATGTACGATCAGTTCTCACTGCTCAGAGGTTTACCAGTTTCTCCCTAAGTGACTTATCTGAGCTTCCTAAACACAGAGACTTTCAAATATTGTTTTAAAATGTTGGAAGGGTTTCCTCTTACAAACCCCCAAAGAGTATACTTTCCAAAAAATGAATCCGCAGTGTTTGTTCAGTCCTTTGTTCATTCATTCGTTCGTTCGTTCATTCATTCAACACATACCTACCAGCACTTACAACCTGCCAGGAATTGCGCTAGGCTCTAGGGAAACCATTCAATAAGACATCGTAATTTTTCTCAAGCAGCTAACATAATATCTATTGAAGGACAAGTTTTTGATTATTTCATTATATTCCTCAATCCTCATTGAAACACAAAGAATCATTTTGATTCCCTCAAATACTACCCCGAAGTAGCTCATAAACTTAAAGTCAACCCGTGATCACAGATAATTAATTATTGTATTTTGCTTACCTTTAAAGAATAGTGGCAAGGTAGGGTAATCTCTTAAGCTATCGAGCTAAAATTTGAAGTTAGGAATTTTAGGCTGCCCCCTCCCAACATTTCAGAACCAGTCATCCAATCTGAAATCCACGTATGTCCCAAGTCTGAATCCTATCATTTGGGGGAAAATTACACTATGGGAATTTATATACAACTGCTCCTTTCCACATAAAGCCTTTGTTCTAACTACTCTGTAATTTCTACAGCTATGATATTTTGTGAAACTCACCCCCAAAATACAGCCCGGGTAAATCTGCTGATTAAAGGCAAGTAGACAGGGATATACTGGGTACCAGGAGACCAGCACATTCTGAAATATTTGGAGATCAGGCCAGGAAGCGAAGCACCCTAGTCTTTTCTAAAATGATGACAGCCTTTTATCTACTGGTACTCAGAATCCGTTCAGAAACGGAGCTTTGAACTCTGCGTTGGGCACTCTTCCCAGGAGTTCCGCAATTCTTCCTCTGGCCGCCGGCCAAGTAAGGACGGCTCAAGGAGGCCGGGCTGTGGTTGTCTGAGGTGCTTGGAGAACTCTGGCTTCTGATTCTCAGGGTGTTCATCGTGCGTTGAGCTCTCTTTTTAGCCAACTGGAGGCCTTCTTTCTGAAAACAGTTTTGGCCCATGAACCAGGGTTCGGGTTCCAATTCTCCCACTTTACCTTCCTTAACAGTTAAGACTTCCAAAGAAAGGAACAGCTGGCTGTCCCTGTTAAATTAAGTGCCTATGACAAGTTGTCCTGCTCCATGGTCAAACATTTCCTTTAGAAACAGAACACATCCTGAAGGTCATGATCACCAAGTACTACCCTGTGAAATTAATGAGCAGTTTCAGCCAAAAATAATGCAGGACTAGGGCCCCTGCTCCACTGCTATAGTATTGGCTTTACCAAAAAAAAAAAAAAAAGATAACTTGAAAAAATAAATATATGTGAGATGCCAAACTGACTAATATTAGCTAGGGCATATTGCTATTAAAACCTCATTATAGGAATGATTTACGTTTTTTGGAAACTTGAAAAACAATTCCTCACATCTCCGGGTTCAGTCAGTTCTAGAAAGTAAGGCATCCACTTGCTACTGCTATTTTGTCCCAGTGTCGGACTCTATCCCCAAAGGAGGCCCGGGTCCCCACATGATTGTTCCTAGTCAAAAACAGCTTCCCTCAATCATCTACCAATTCCCTATTTTGTTGGAATTAATATGCTCAGCTTTTAAGACGCAAAGAAACTCGCTGGAGAATAAACACGGGGGCTTTTTAGCTGTAGTGCCCCCAGATATAGGACACCCCACAAATTCAGTTGTTCTGAGGAAAAGGGGGTGGGGGCAGGAAAGAGCACAATGAGAAGGCACTTCTGGAAATGGAATGTTGGGGGCTGAGTGCTGAGGCTTTGACTAGTCCCAGGAAAGCATCAGCACACGGGCTTCCTCGCTTCTGGGAAGGGAGAAAGGGGGCATTCAGAGGCAGAAGGGGAGATGAGCCATTCCAGGGCAGAGCCTGTTTGAAATTTTTCTACGCCCCTGGTAGCTGTCGTCTCTTCCCATAACACAGCAGGAAGATGTCCTCCCAGATTGTTTTCCCTATGCAGAGAACTTCATCCTTTAAATTCTGTCGACTGATAGAGCGCTGCCTAAAGTTCCCTGAGAAGGTGACTTTTGAGCAAAGGTGAGGGAGTGTATACCGGGTGGCTCCCCGGGGTCTGGGCTTCCCAGGCAAAGGAAGGAGGGCAGAGGCTCTGGAGGGAGCAAGCTCGGCAGACTCAGGGGGCCGGGGCCAGGAGGAATGGAGGGATCAGGCTGGACAAGGAAGCATGAAGAGGGTGCTATTGGGTAGAAGACTTGAAAAAAGCGGTGAAGTCTTGAAATAGCCACTGTGGAGAATGGGACAGCCTCACGGTGCCAACCTGTGCTTTTGGCGATTTTAGTTCTGAAGAGTTCAAATGAGGGGAGAATGCAAACAATTCTGTTGGTCCAAAGTTGGGGAATCATTCCAAAGCACGATGTGAAGACCATGGCTAGAGGAAAGTGGTAAAGACCAGCTGACATGAAGAAGCATCTGTTTTGGCTGGATGGGAGGTAAGGGGAGGCGGGAGGAGGTAGAGGCAGGAGGGAAACTGGGGGCAGAGGGATTGGCTACCTCATGGAGACAATGGCGGGTGTGGTGGGAATCCTTGAGAGAGCTGGAATGAAGGGAAGGTTTAGTCAGAGGGTGCGAGGTTTGGATGTAAGATTTTACAAAGGAGCCGGCTGGAGGGGTATGATATCGGGGGTCTGCTGAGGAGAGTGCTGAGTGAGAGAAGGAGATTTTTGGAGCTCAGGTGGCCCAAGAGCTAGGCGATAGGAGCGTAGGCTGCTTACACAGAGTTTGAGGGCCGCTGGAATTCCAGCAGGGTTTTGGGCAGAAAGGACTGTGGTCCCTTATAGCTCTAACATCATATTATTGGGTAATTAGGATCAATAACTAAGAAAATGATGACTTCTAGTGAGGTTCAGTGAGTGGTACTGGGTAACAATTGGTTAAGAACTCCTTTAATTTTACTACAGAAACTCAATGTTCATCTTCAACCGAGTGTCATTGTGTGTCATGTCACAGTGGATATGGGGTAAATTCTGATGCGGAAGTCAATCTGACCAAGCGTTTCTCACCTGTGTGGCTTAATGTCTCCAAGGATCTTCCATAATTTGTAAAATGGGAATAGCAATATTGACTTCCTGTGATCACTGAAATTTTCATATACTATGCCACAAAGGAAATGAATCCCTAAGATGATTTGCTTAGTAGCCCATCCTTCCTTCCTCCCCGCTGCAGGTCCTTCCCTGGGGCCAAATGAGAGCTGCCACATTCAGAAGATATGCCTGTCCCTGGACCCAGTTGATTGGTTCCAGGGTGGGCACCTGACCCAGGTAAAGCCAACATGCTGCGCTCCAGCATTTTGCACCCCAACCAGAATGAGTATGGTTCGCCTCCCTCCCATGACGGAAATCCTGGGGTGCAAAATGCAGAAGGGATTAGGGTTTTTTTTTTTTTTTTGAGAGAAATGGAGCTGGTTTTAGTTTAGAGCTAAGATATCCCCTCTTTTGCCTGAACAGCAAAGATGGATTTCTTCAAGGTATCACGGACACAGTGTGGGAGAGTTAACGGCAGCGCCTGGCCCAGTTCACATATTGTACAACTGCTTTCATTTTTGTTTTTTCAAGGCATTGTCATATAGGGGAGGAATCTGGAGTCCAAAGAAATTTACATGATTTTTCGGACACCACGAACACACGCGTGTGTGTGACAGAGACAGAGAGACAGAGACAAAGGGGATGTATCGGAAGGCAGGCAAAGGCAAGAAGGAAGAGCAGGAGAAATCCCAAGTGAGAAGACTTTTCCAGTTACTGGCTAAACAAGTCAATAACGCATGCCCCCGGCCCCCACCCCCACCAAAGAACCAAACATGCCCCCCGCCCTCCCCTCTCCATCAAGCCAAACTCTGCAGCGCTCCTCGGAAGGAAGACACGAAAGCATCAGATAGCTTAAAAGCAGAAGGAAATGAGAGAGGAAACACGGTGATCTGCCGCAGCCACGGTGCTGCAGCCACGGGGAACCAGCAAATGGGTGATGGCTTTGCTGCAAAGTGCACCTGACAGTTCGAAAAACTTAGTCACTAGACTCTGCCAACAGATAAGAGCGTGGGAGGCTGGGCTGAGGCTCAGCAGTGGGGAAACATCCCCTAAAACTCAGCATCCCCGAGGCACTGAGCACACAGCTCGGAAACTCACAGCCTCGGCAGCCAGAAAGCCAGAAAACCAACTAAGGGGAGAAAGCAGACAGATCCATGTTGTATTGCGAAATGCAAATATGATGAACGCCCATCCGATGGAGCCTTTTAACAGTGGAGGCAATTCCAAAAGAATCATCTACCACCGAGCGTGACTACATTCAATCCTCAAAAAATTTGTAAAATGTGCCTCGATTTTGAAAATCACCATTTTGGGTCTAAATGGCCTTTCTAAAAAAAAAACACAAAAAACAAACAAACAAAAAAAAACCCTGCTTCAGTATTTCACTCTAACGTCCCTTATACTTCTCACCCCAAGTTAAAGAAAAATTGCCTTAAATTTTTTTTTTTTTTTGACCAGCTCTGTAGGGGACAAGTAAACACAGAAACAAATACAGATGGTGAATCTGTCAACCCTAGTTTATAGGCACCCATATGATTCAATAATTATTTTAATTTTCGATCCTGTCATCAGCATAATGACCTCAATTTTTCATTGTTCATAGAGAAAGTAAGAGACCCCTGAGAGGGTGTCACCAAACCCCTCCAAGACCGTGGACTCCAATTCTAGGGATGGGGAGCCGGAGAGGCAACATGGTTAGGTAATTTCTTGCTTGGCTCAGGGTAGGGGTAACTAGTGGGTGAGGGGAAAACTGCAGGCCACGCTATTTCTGTGGCCATTCCAATAGCTCCGGAGGAAGGCAAACGGGCTGAAGGACTATAAGGGAAGGGATGGAAGGGTGGGAAGGTTTTGAGGGGAGGAAGGAAGAATCATTGTCTCCTCAGGGCTCACTAGAGGTAACAGCTGAGGAGAGGAAATACTGTTCTTAAATGTCAACCACATAATACATATATATTTAGGCTTCAAGGATCCTCTTCAGAACTATGTAACGTGGCACTAAGCTTCTGTGTACAGCTGATTAAACAAAATGCTCTAGAAGGTATCCGGAGGCCCCCTTCAAATGGTATTTGTAATTAGAACCCTGGACCCTCTTCTCAACTCTGCCGATTCTGGGGACTTGACGCCATCAGGGTTTGTTTCTGGGTCTGTAAAATGGCAGGTGTGTGGGAGAAAGGACGCGATGCTCGAAGCGAATCACAGAGCAGCCTGACAGAAACACCCACCAAGAAAAAGGGGCACCAGGCAAAAATTAATTCTGGAAATCCTTTTGTAAATTGCACAGGCTGACAAGAACTTAGCCTTTACAAGAGAAACTCATGAAGCCAGAGGTAAGGTTTTGAGAAGTAACTTCAAATAACTGCTGTGTTCTCCGCAAACAGGAGTGAGCAGCTTGGTTTTCTGAATAAATGGCCACTGACAGCTGTCTTCACATAATAGGGCCACCTGCACAGCCTCTGGACTGCCCCCACACAGGCTAAGATGGTCGAAGATACAGGAAGAATTTTCATACAAAAGAACCTTTCTTCTGGCATTAGTAGCCATTGAGCCGGACTGTGATTGAAGATCAACACATTTAATATTATTGTCCCACCAAGGTTTGATTTTTATAGTGGCACAGAGAATGGAAAATTACCCCCTTTTTACTTCAGAGTCATGCTGATTTCCTAGAAATATGGAGCACTGCAGTGTTGCCCTGGGCAACTGATTTAATTCAAAGAGATCCTGCCTGTTGATTGACAGCTGAAGAAAGGTAAAGTTTATGGGTAATAGATTTGAGAATGGGTTAGAATAGGTATGCCAAGAGACATCAGGCAGTTAGGGGAACAATAGCAGACTTCAGGTAAGTTTAGCTATTTGAGAAGAGCCTATTATGTAAGTCTGAGTTCTTGTGAGAATTTGCATGCAAACTACTGGTAACGTCTAAGAAGAAGATTAGCTGGAGGCATAGAAATAAGTAAACAAATCTGGCTAATGCATTTTCACCCAGGGAACAAATGTCACCACACAAAATTCAATTCAAAAACATTTTCTCCAGGTCCCCCAGGCTGGGTTTGAAGTCAGGTTACAGGTATTCGGGATATACAATCGTGGAGCAGATGGTCTGAAGGAGACTTTGGAGATGCCACAGGATCCCCTAAGCCCCCAGTTATACGTATTTTTATGATAATGTATGACTGGATATGAGTACAATTAACCACCATTTTGTTGGCTTACTTTCCTTTGAAGAAAATAGGCAACTAGTAAAATGTTCAAAGACGTGCATTTTCAACCAAAGTGACATCTAAAAATGAATTGTTTATTGAACATGGCTTCCGGTGAATTCTAATTTGCTAGCTAAGTCTGCTGCTTGACAGTAGTCATTACTGAGTCACAGAGTGACTGATTTCAGATTGCACTCAGGGCTTGTCGGAAGCTGTGGAAAATAACTGCTATATTCATCTTTCCTGTATTGTTTGATATGTTTTCCTCAGACCAAGATAGACCATTAATCCTATTGTATCCCTTTCGTATCATGCAGAACGTATAGCATTGTAGTTCACTTAATTTTCTTCCAGATCTGTCTCCTGTTTGTGTGAAAGGCTTATAGAGCAAAGAATATCATCCTTCTATTTTTAGCTCCTGGCCAAATGGTTGGCACAGCAATTGCCCTCAATAAAAACGTACTGAATGAATAAATGAATGGATAATTGTTTTCTTCGATTTTTATTAACCTTCATCCATCTAGACCTAATATGGTTTTAGAAAGCCACGGAAGGGAATCAGAATATGTCATCCCGAAATGTGCCGCCTTGGCGTAAAGATTATTTTGAGCTGAAGACAATTCAGAATCAACAGATGTAGGAAGAGTTCTCTGCCCTTCCCTTCTCTGCCTAAAGGTGTGAAGGTGTCCCCTCCCTCCCTGCTCTCTCCCCTCTGTCTTCCCCAGCCTGCCCAGAAAGAGAAGAGGAGCTCATATCCTCAGAGACAGGGTGTCAACATCGAGATTGCTAAACGGAGCTTACTAAAATAACCTTTCTCTTCATTGGTTCTCCCACATATTTCCTATGACTTCTCCAATATGTCTTGTATCCTGAAGCCCATAACCCCTGAGTCTAACCACTCCTTTGAGTTTTACTTCTTTCTGTGAACACCCATGCCTGTAAATAATAATAAAATCGTGTGTCATATCTCTTACAAATTTGTCTCTTCTTAGTTTAATTGGCAACACCCTGGGCTCTCAATCTAAGAGGGCAGACGTTAGACTTTCCTCCCAGACACCATGGTATTTATTCCTATTTCTCTTTATACCCATCAAAGAAATCTTTGTTCTGGCTATAATCTCTTTATTTCTTATCACTTCTTGCCTCTTTTAACATTTCAAAATATAAAAGTGACAAACAAACAAAATAAAAAAACTTCTCTTTTGACTACACGGGCCTCTTTGAAAAGACTTTTCCTTCCTGTTAACATCTCAAACAAAAAAAATAAACTCAAAAGGCTTCCACTTTTTAGCCACTGCGCTTACTACTTACTCTCGGTTCTTGTACTTTGGCAAAGCAACTTTCTTCTTTCCAAGGCCATACTCCAACCTCTCATCTTTGTTGAGGCTAATGAAGACTCTCTCCTTGAGCAAACTTGAACCAGGCTATTCTGGACCCGCTTCTCAATTAGTCTCCAACCTTTGGACTTCTGGGTCTATCTGTGCATTGCCTGATTTTAGCAAAAACCCTGCTATGTCAGGATAGAGGAATTCTCACACTCTCCATAACTGACTGCTTTGATGTCTGATCAAATTCTGGATCTCCCAGCTCCCCCCAGGTGATGTCTAATGACACGGGTCATCTTCAGCAGAATTCTGCCAAGTTGAGTTCGCCAGAACCCCCTCTATCCCTCGGTTTCCCTAGTGATCCTCCATCTAGTGATGCCCACCCTGCTCCTGGCCCGTAAATCTCCTCGTGCACAGGCATATATGCTGTCTTTGGAACCGAGCCCAGTTCTATTCCAATCATTCTTGAATAAAATCTCATTTTCCCACTTTACTGTTAGGTTCTGATTTTCTTTCGTTTTTTTTTTTTCTTTTTAAAATTCATTTATTTATTTGAGAAAGAGTGAGCACGCACGAGGAGGGGGAGGGGAAGACAGGGAGCGAGGGGGAGAGAGAGAGAGAGAGACAATCTCCAGCAGATGCCCTGCTGAGCATGGGGTCCACAAGTGGCTCAATCTCATGACCCTGAAATCATGACTTAGGACAGAATCAAGAGTCAGATGCTTAACTGACAGAGCCACCAAGGCGCCCCTCTGATTTTCTTGAATAACCAGTATCTCAAAAAGGATCTCCAGCAAAGGATTATCTCTTTGTCACTCACTTTGCCCTGCTAGAGTCTAATTTTCAAAAAAAAAAAATCGTAAAACATGGCTCTCATTGCTCTTCCTCATCCATCTGGGAAGAACGGCCAACTAGCCCGTAAAACTAAGTCCCTCCTCATGGCTGCAACCAATGGGAAGTGACACAGTAGGTCCGTGTGAACGAGAATCAGAAACCACATACACACACTGCAAAAACCAAAAACAGTAGAGAGGACGAGAGAACCTTTTTTTTTTTAATTTTTATTTTTTTAGATTATTTATTTATTTATCTGACAGAGAGAGAGATCACAAGCAGGCAGAGAGGCAGGCAGAGAGAGAGGGGGAAGCAGGCTCCCAGCTGAGCAGAGAGCCCAATGCGGGCCTCAATCCCAGGACCCTGAGATCATGACCTGAGCCAAAGGCAGAGGCTTTAACCCACTGAGCCACCCAGACGCCCCTGAGAGAACCTAAAGAACAGAGAGTCAGCAAAGTTAAAGCTCTACTGCTTTTTGTTATTTACTCTCAGAGCCAAAAAAAAAAGAAAAGGGCAAGGTGAGGCTTACACAGTCCCTAAGGTGCACTCCCCAGGTGGTGCATTTTACCAGAGTCCATGTGGAGCCCGCTTGTAATTTTTTAAATGTTAAAAACCTACGTCTCAATGTATCTATGAACACGGGGCGCCTAGCTGGCTTGGTCAGTGGAACCGGTGACTCTTGATCTTGGGGTTGGGAGTTGGGGCCCCACGTGGTAGACATCACTTAAAAATAAAATCTTAAAACAAAACAAAACGAGTATGTCCACAATTTTAACTAACTCCGTAATCAGTGAAGGAACCAGTAAGATACTAAGGCCATTTCAAAAGAGACTGAAGAAACGAGAGAGGCATAGTTAGTTACCAAAACTGAGATAAAGTTGTTAACAGAAGTGCAATGACTTAATATTTTCCACGGCAATCAGATATAAAGCTTGAGATCATCTTTTATACCAAGAGGATGTGAATTGTTTCTCTAGTGAAACAACATTTCTTGGCATTGTCCTGGGCAAGAATCATTTGCATTGCTACCACTTTTCAGCAAGGTAACTTCCTCCCTCACAGAGATGTAGAATTGCCTATATAATAAAAAGTCAGTCAGAGGTACAGGAAGCTACAGAATCAGATAATCTCCAAGACTCGCCAGGTCTTTGCTGAAAGGACACTTTGCTGTAAGCTCTTTTCCCTTCTTCTAAGTCTTGGATCATTTCTCCTGACATCCTTTTGGAATTTTATTTATCTTTCCCACCTTCCTCCCTTCCTCTTTCCCATCATTCTTCCTTCCTTTTTTTCTTTTCTCCTCAGGTATTTATCGATCACTTACTGTGTTCTAGATAAGCACTGACCACTAGAACTCTCTATGATAATGGAAACACTCTCTGTCCATGCTCTCCAGAATGGCAGCCGCTAACCACACGTGGCTATTGGACAGTTGCAATGACTGTCAGTGGTGTACTTAGACACACCAACTCTGGCTCTGACCATAAAAAGGAGGAAAAACTATGTTAGTTTCTAACCCCAGCTCTATGACTCTCCATGTGAGTTAGGACCAGAACTCTGATGACATACACAGGGTCAACACTGGACAAAATAGTGAAATAGGAAAGCTTTTAGAAGCATTCAGCCTTCCTTTTCCCTGTTTACCCTGTAGAACTAACATGTATTTATGGATAATTTATTATGTGTCTAACCCGTGATTAAGATCTTTTAATATTAGTTTCCTATGGCTGTGATAACAAATCGCCATTGATTGAGTGGCTTGAAATAACACAAATTTACTATCCTAAACTTCTGAAGATTAGAAACCTGACGTTCTCATGGGGCTAAAATCAAGATTTTGGCAGCGCTGTGTTTCTTTCTGGAGAGTTTAGATGAGAATCTATTTCCTTGCCTTTTCCAGCTTCTCGAGGCTACCTGTATTCCTTGGCTCGGGGCCCATTCCTCCCCTTCAAAGCCGGCAATGGTGGGTCAAGGTCTTTACATCCCTCTGACCTTCTCTTCTGCCTCCCTCTCCCACTTTTAAGTGTCTTTCCGATGGCACTTGGGCCCACACAGCTAATTCAGGATAATTTCCCTATTTTAAGGCAGTTGATTTATACCCTTAATTCTACCGGTAGCTTTAATTCCCCTTTGCCACTTTCCCATCCCAAGGTCCTTAACTATGATCAACCACGAAGTGCCTTCTGACATAAACGGTAACATTCACAGATTCCTGGGATCAGGGTGTGGCCCTCTTGGGGGGAGGGCATTATTCTGCCTACTACAAATATATTATTTCATTTAATTCCCACCGCCTTATTACTATGATTATTTCCATCTTACAGAGCCTCGGGACTCTAGGACTAGGTTGTAGATAACAAAAGTAGAGCTTAGGGAAGCTGAATTCGATGACCCAGGGGGATCCTTAGAACTTGAGGCTTTCTTGCACTTCTGGGGCATTGATATTTGTCTACTTTGCTTACCGTAGGGGGAGCCTGGGTCTCAGGAAAGGTTTGGAGGACAGGGGTGACAAGATTTTGAGAGTGTTGTTATCTTAACGAGGGATGGCGCCTTGCTGCACACCCCTGGGGGTCAAAAGACAAATTGACCGCATCCGTTCAAAATGAGCTCCCACTCAATATGACATTAAGTTTATTTTTAAAATGAGAGAAAAGCTACAACGCTAATATAAATTGTATACCAAATACGTGCTCGGAGATCAGATGTGCTCATTTCGGAAATTCAGGAACATCAGGCGCATTCAGTGGGGGCTTGTTTTTGAAAAGCTATGGTCTCGTTTTAAAGCTACAAAATGTGTTTTTTCTATGTTCCGTCTGTTTCTTTTCTTGCCCTGGCCTCCTCCATCGGCTAAAAGCGCAACGAATCCAGCTGGGTGGTGGCGGTGGGTCTTCCGATTTCTTATCTGAGTGCTGGTTGTGTGAGTGTGTTCACCCTGTGAAAACTCATTGAGCTGCGCACTTAAAATTTGTGTGCTTTCGGTATGTCCGCTACATTAATACATTTAAAAAGACACTAAATACCGAGAGTGGGTGTGAGAGAATAGTCTCGATGGAGGAAGCAGGATTGCTGGGCAGCAGAGGCCAACTTATCCTGAAGCTAATGCTCTGGGGCCCCTCACCCTCTGGGTTCCCAGGAGTAGGAGAAGCTGCTAAGGGGCAGTTGAGTGGTGTAGGCGGGGAAGGGAAGCCAGACTCCACTCAGGAATCGCCTACCAAGACAAAGTCGCCTCAGTGATTCCATTTTTTATTCAAAATACCTACTCACTTTTTGGTTTTAAGAAGCAAACAAACAAAAACAAATGAGCCACGAACTTAGCCTTGCAGAAGTCGCAGCTCTAGGAGGGAAGCAGCCCTGCCCAGAGGAATTGGAAAGATCGCACTCAAATCTCCACCAAGCAGGAAAGACGGGTGCCGTCAACTGCTGCTCTACTGATTCCCAAACTGAAAAGTTTCACAAAATCCTGAGAGGTTCTTGTGACTCTTAATGTCTTTTGAATCCCTGCCTTCATGGAACTTACTTTCTAAAGTGGGGGTGGGAAGAGACTGACAGAAACAAAAACAAGCCCCACAGAGAGTAATTAGAAGGGGATGGGTGCTAGGGAGAAGAATAAACCAGGGAACAGGAAAGGGAGGGCCATGGCAGCGGTGATGAGGATAACCTGTGATTTTTACATAAAGTAAACGGGGATAGCCTCATGAAAGATGGCATTGAAGAGAACATCCGAAAGATCAGAATTCTGGGGTCACTTGTAGAAATGCCTCAAGGCAAAAGGAGCAGACGTGCAAAGGCCCAGAGGTGAGAGACTACAAGCGGTCAGTGTGCCTGGGGCAGAGCTGAGTGAGGGGTGAGCAGCAGGAAAAGTGTTCATGGGGGAGGGGCAGAACTGCGAGGAGTTTGACTTTTACTCTTAGTGATTTGAGGGAGATTTGATCACAGGAGTGATACAAACTGAGTTAAACTGTAACTTGATCTTTCTGGTACTGTACTAAGATACAATTGGAGGGTTGGTGTAGAAGTAGAGAAAAGAGCTAGGACACTACAAAACGATCCACGTAAAGACAGGAGTGCTGCTGGAGGTAAGAATGGATATGGTGAGGAGGGGTCAGAGTCTGTACACACTTCCAAGGCAGAGCAATATGACTGCCGTACAGATTGGGTGTGGGTTAAAAGAGAAGGAGAAGAGTCAAGAATGATTCTACATTTTTTGGACTGAACAGTGAAAACAAAAGAAACCCTTAACAGCGATAAGAACATTCCAAAGGACCCGCGAAGAGCGAAAACATAGACCACAGAATGGAAGAGAATATTTACAACATAGATCTAGTAATGGTCTAGTATCCGGAATATAAAAAGAACTCTTATAACTCATCAGTAGAAAGATAAGTAACACAATTTAAAAATGGACAAAGGATTTGAATAGACCTTTTTCAGAGAAGTTATACAAATGGCCAACAAGTGCATAGAAAGGAGCTCAACATCATTCGTCATTAGAAACGTGGCAATCAAAACCAAATGCGGTAATATTTTATACTCAGTGTAATGGCTACAATCAAAAAGACTGACACTAAACAAGAATGTGGAGAAATTGGAACCCCCACACATTGCTGGCGGGAATATAAAATTGTGCAGCTGCTTTGGAAAACAGTTTGGGAGTTCCTCAAAGAGTTACCCATAGCTGCCATCTGACCCAGCAATTTGACTCATTGGTATCCATCCAAGGGAGTTGAAAACTATGTTCACTCAAAAACAGATACACGAATGTTCACAGCAGCATGATGTATGATAGTAAAAAGCAGAAAGAACTCCAATATCCATCAGGTGATGAATGGATAAACAAAATGTGATTTATCCATACCGTGGAATATAACTTGGCAATAAAAATACTCAATACTACTGATACATACTAGATGGATGAACCTTGAAAATGTCACACAATGTGAGAGAAGCTAGTCACAAAAGATCGTGCGTTGTACAATTCCAGGTAAGTGAAATGCTCAGAAGAGGTAAATCCATAGAGACGGAAAGTAGGTTAGAAGTTACTAGGCGCCTGGAGAAGGGTCACTGATAGTGGGTACGAAGTTTCTTTGTAGGGTGAGAAAAAGGTCCTGATTACAGCAGAGTGATGGTTACAAACACACTAAAAACCACTGGATTATACACCCAAAAAAGGGCCCATTTTACCATAGATGAATTATACCTCAATTTAAAAAAAAGAATGAAGGTTTTTGAGAGTTAAGAGAAGAAAAATTTTGTGACTTTCAATGGGGGGAAATTCTTTTTTTTAAATTTAAATTCAATTAGCCAACATACAGAACATGATTAGGTTCAGATGTAGAGTTCAGTAATCTATCAGTTGTGCATAACACCCAGTGCTCATCACATCATGTGCCCTCCTTAATGCCCTTGACCCAGTTATCCTATCCCTCCACCCTCTTCCCCTCCAGCAACCTTCAGTATGTTCCCTCTAGTTACGAGTCTCTCATGGTTTGTCTCCCTCTCTGATTTCTTCGCATTCAGTTGGGGAATGAGGAAAAATTTTAAATGAAACCTCAAACAATAAAGCTCAAACTTGACGAGTCCAATTACATGGAACTGAAAAATGTCTGTTCAGTGAAGAACACTGTGGACAAAATTAATAGACTCACAAAATGGAAATGTGATCTGTAATGGCTAGAATCGACAAAAGATCACTATCTGAGAATACAAGAGACATTTTCCTATCAACAAAGAAGAAGGTAGCAGTTCCAACAGGCAAGTCACAAAGGATATGAAGAGGCAATGTGTGCAGAGCAAAGTCACAGGACTCTAAGGCATAAGAAACGATGATGGGATAGGTGGTCAGAGGCAGGACACACCACCTAATAAACTGGAGAAATTAGAAAGCTGGAAAAATGACAAAGGTTGACAGGGATATGGGGAGATCTGAATCCTCATGTGTCATTCCGGAGAGTGACCCAACACTTACGCCTAGCTTATAACCTAGGAATCCTGTTGGAGGTATACTGTCAAGGAAATCCTCACAAGGCTCCATAAGGAGAAGTATTTGAGTCTAATTATTGCAATATTGGTTTCGGCACCAGGAAGCTACAGGGACTCTGGCTATGTATCACCTGGGAGAGTGGACAAATAAAACGTATATACTTTCTGAAATTCACACGCCCCAGTGCACGCACACACACATGCCTGCCACATTTCAGTGCTCACTGGCCTTAGGAATAACCGCATCTTTTGTTTCTGCAAATTTGACTTGCCTGAGCCTGTTCCTAGTTCTAACCACAGAGAATCTCATACTTTTCTTGAGTCCCTGCTCACTAACCCCAAAACTCCTACCTCACTTACCCCAAAACTCACCCAACATGATTTCTAAAACCTACACTCTCCTAACACACTCAGGTCAAAAGACTATGCTTTTGCTTTTTTCCACATTCTGAATTCCCAGGGTAGGCCTAAACGGGTTCTCCTGCGAGCCCTGAAGACACACTTGATTCTTCTCTGTTTGCCTTCTGAGAGACTAGATCTTTTAAATCTGAGCCTAAGCAGCATCTCTGCTTCTCTGGACGGATTCCTCTCGATGGCTGCTCACTTGAATTTCAGAGCACCAGCCATCTGGACCCCTGCCTCCTTTCTTTCCACGTGAAGCCTTTGTAATTCAGCTAAGACCTCTCATGAACTCTTGACTTTGATCGGGATAGGAGCTTGTGGAGTTCTGTTAGACCTTGAATTTGCCCTAGTACAATGAAGCCTCACTGGCACCTGGGAACATTCTTCAGTGCCCTGCCAGAGATGGCCCACCTGTTGTCAGGTCCCGGCCACCCCATCTGCCTTTTGCTTTTCAAGTAGAGTAGACCACAATGCCCAACACGGGAGGCTGAGTGATGGTTCCTGAGATGAGTCCTCCTCCTCCTCCCGGGACTTTGAATGTTGCCTTCTATGGCCAAAGGGGACTGAAAGATCTTTAGAAGAGGGAGCTTATCCCCGATTACCCAATGGGCCCGATGTAATCACAACAGTCCTTAAAGAGCAATGATGGAGCAGTCAGAGTAAGAGGAGAAGATGAACTGATGTGGAAACAGAGACTGGAGTGATCTGCTCTGATGATCAGGAACGGGCCACAAGGCAAGGAACGTAGGGAGCCACTGTAAGCTGGAAAAGGCACGAAAACATCAGAGCCTTCAGAAGGAACCAGCCCTGCTGACACCTTGACTTTAACCCAGTGGGGCCGATATTCTGGAGTTCTGACCTCCAGAACTGTAAGAGAATAAATTTGCCTTAATTTAAGGCACTACATTTGTGGTAACTCGTAAGAACGGCAAAAGGACCCAAATACATTCAATAAACCCTCTGGACCTGTCAGATGGGAAGACCTTCTAGTCCTAACACCCAGTGATCTCTTCCTTTCCCCCTTCCTTCTTCGCCTCCCTTGGGAGGCTGCCAGACGGAGCCCCAGGAAAAATATGGGTTTCGAGGGGGGAAAATCCAGACCTGCTTCTAACTAGCGTTGTGACGCAAGAATTCTTTTTTGTCGTTTCTCAGAAAATTTATATGTTTTTCTACCTCCTGAGAAAAAAATCAGTTGAGAAACTGGGGAAAGGGGAAAAGGTAATTCTCTAGCAAAAACGAAAGCTTAGCATTCACCACAGAAGGGGAATATTTATGATCTAATCAGTCAGACTTGGAGCTGTTTATAAGTATGAGCTTCTGCCTCTACCTGCTGCTAATCATGAGTCATTCTGACACAGAAAATAAATATTAATATGTTGATACACGCTGTATGCTTTATTTAAATCCCGTGGATCATGTTTTAAGAAATAACAAGACTAAGAGGCAAATAATTCCTTAAACTGGCAATTTCTACACGAGATTTTTTTTTTGTAGTTCTGTTAATCTTGTTAAGAGTTCTAAATATTACATTATGTGAATACTAACCAATGCTATTTGCTGGCTTTTCCCAATGTTTGAACATTCACCATACTTTATAAATACTACTAAACTCAATATGTCTTATTTATTAAACACAAAATTTTAGATATCCATAATAATGAGTAAAGTGTATAAAGAGTGCTGAAAGTATCTGAAGAATAAATTACAATTTGGGGGAATTCCTGAGAAATCTTGTAAATGATAATATCTCATTCCTGAACCCCCAATTTAGTAACTGTTAGGAATCTGGAAGCACTGTTCAAATTCCTGCTCTATCATTTTGCTAATTGCACAATCTTGGGCAAACTCTTATTTTAAGCTTAAATGTCTTCATCAATCAAAGGGGATAATAATACCGCATAGGTTTGCTACAAGGATTACATAAGATTATATATGAAAGGTGCCTGAGATGTAATAAGTCTTCAAAAAAGTTCAAGACAACATGGGGTAAATTCTCGTAATCTAGGATTTGGCTACGGACTCTGAGATATGATACCAAAAACACAAGCAACTAAAGATAAAGTACATCGACTGGGTTTCAGCAAAATTAAAAACTTTTGTGCATCAAAGGACATAATCAAGAAAGTGAAAAGACAACCAACAGAATGGGAGAAAATATTTACAATGTATATATCTGATATATGTATGTATGTGTGTATACACACACACACACACACACACACAAAGGTATATACCTGTTATAAACCTGATCATACTTCCAGAATATATAAAAAGTAAAAAGATCCTAAATCTCAACAACAAAAACATAAACAACATGATTTTGAAAAAGCAAAAGACTCGAATAGATATTTCTACAAAGAAGATAGACAAATAACCAGTAAGTACATGAGAAGATGCTCAGCATCTTTAGTCATTAGGGAAATGCGGATGAAAACCATGATGAGATTTACACCCTCTAAGATGGCAGTAATAATGATGAGGATGATACTTAAAAATGGAAAATGCTAAGCGTTGGCCAGGATGTGGAGAAACTGAAGCCGTCACATTGCTAGTGGGAATGTAAAATGGTTTAGTTCCTGTGGAAAACAGTTTGATGGTTCTTCCAAAAAGGTAAACATAGAATTCCCAAATGACCCAGCAATTCCACTTCTAGGTGTATACCCCAAACAACTGAAAGCAAAGACTCAAACAGACACGTGTACGATACTATTCATTGCAGCGTCATATACAATAGGAAAACTGTGATAAACAAAGTAGGGTATACCCATACAATGGAATATTATTTCATCAGGAAAAGAAATAGATTAAAGGGACGGAAGAGGTCAAAGGGATCCATAACACACTTATCACGATGAGCACTGAAAAATGCATAAAGTCATTGAATCATGATGTTGTGCACCTGAAGCTAATATCAAATGGCATATTAATTATATTTCAATTAAAAAAAAAAAGGACTGACGTTCTTACGCCTGCTACAACTTGGATGAACCTTGAAAACATATGCCGAGTGCAATAAGCCAAGACAAAAAGACAAATATTGTATAGTTATACGAAGTATCTAGAATGGGCAAGTCAACCTTCAACAGAAGGTGCACTGGAGGTTTCCCAGGCTGTGGCAGGCATGGAGAGTTACTGCGTGAGGGCCGTAGAGTTTCTGGTGGTAGAAGAAGTGTGACGAGAAAGTGAGGACAGGAGCACATACTGTGAATGTCATTATTGCCTCTGCATCGGTTGTCTAAAAATGATGAAAAATGGCAAATTTTATATTAACTATATTTCACACCCCCGCCTCCCCCTAAATGCGCATCCTCATGGGGCTTCCTCATGAGATTGTGCCTGAGGAAATGTTTCAGCAGCTGGGAGACTGAGAAGCCATTTGCCCCCTGGGATGCTGTCCCTGGAGGACTAAGCGACCCCTATCTTCACCAAGACCAGGAGCCCTCGGTGCGGAGCCCCGCGAGGTGACATGTGGCGTGTCCCCCCCCACCGCCCCCCCCCAAATGGCTGACTGTCCTCTTAGCTTTTCCTCACACTGGATTCATTCCAACAGGAGATCTTGCACCAGCCTATCTGTCACCATAAACCAGGAACACGAGGCAGGGCCTACTGCGGAGTTAACCTTATCTGAAAGGCATTATGTGATCAAGGGAGATTTGGCAAGCTTGCCTGGGCTCGGCTCCGCAGAGGAGGCCCAAGTGCTGATTTTCGCTTCTCCAGCTCATTTCGACTCAGCTAAATGAAGGAAGAGCAAACACAGCGTCAGTGTGATGACTGAAAGGACACAAACCAGACACAGGCTTGCTAAGTTAAGTACATTCAAAGGAGAAATATTTATATTTTACATTTTAAATAGTCCCTGAGGGAAGCGCAATATGTTTTTCATCTCGCTTGTGTTTAAGAACTTATCGTACTTGAAAAGCAAAGGAGGCCCCCGCAAGCTATGGATTCAAATGACAGTGATTGTCTTATCGTGCAGATCAAAATAACAGACTTGGAATACAAACGAGGCTTTCTGTGTGAGCACATGTAATATAGGTTGGGCAGAAGGAAAGGTAAAAATGATTGTACTAACAAGGAGTGTACATTCCATCACAGGGCTGGCTGCTTGGACCCAGGCATCTGGGAGATAACATGTCACCGTACTTCTCCTGTAACACTAATGCACATTTTTTAGGAATGTGTTTCCTGAGACTTTGGGCAAAGGATATAGAGATTTGTGCAAAAGGGCAATTAGGAACATTGTAGAAAAACTCTAAGAAGGTGACAAAAAGGCATATGGATTTCTGATCTGGCTTGACCTGCAAAATACAGTGTGGACAGAAAAGGTGCTGTTTTAAAACTATGAGTCTCTTGAGAGAGGGGTGACTTTTCATGGTCCCTATGGGAGCAGAAAGAGTAAAGGGATCTGTATGGTTGAGTTGTTTTCTGAGAGACAAAGGACCAGTCAAGCAGATGAAGACTGAGAGAGAACTGGATGTCAGGGGGTTGGAAGGAATCATTATCTAAGGAAATAAGGAAAGAGGTAACATGGAAGACCATTCCGCCAGTTTACAGAAGATAACCCTCATCATGGGGTACAACCTCCTACTCTGTGGGAAATACCAGTACTATTTGCTGTGATACCTCAGGGTGAGGTCTCCTAGGATTTGGGTCCCAGTTTCACCTCCTGCTAACTGTGTGACTTCAGCCAAGTCACACGCTCTGTGAGTCAATATCCCTAACTGATAAATGAGGAAATGATAGTATTTATCTTTTTTGTTTTGATAAACACACAACTCATTATATGCCAGTCACTATGCTAAGTACATACAAGTATTTACTCCTTGATTCTCATAATGAGCTTTAAGTAGTAAAGGTCATTGTGAGGATTAAATGAGATAATACAGGTCATTATTTATAAAACAGTGCCCAAAATAGAGAAAGTACTTGGCAAATGGTGCTAATATTACTATTCCTATTGCTTTTCAATGAACTCAATTTAAAGATTTTTTTTTTTTTATTAGAGAGAGAGAGAGAGACTGAGAATGAGAGGTGAGAAGGTCAGAGGGAGAAACAGACTTCCCGCAGAGCCGGGAGTCCGATATGGGACTCGATCCCAGGACTCCGGGATCATGACCTGAGCCGAAGGCAGTCGCTCAACCAACTGAGCCACCCAGGCGCCCTCAATGAACTCAATTTAATCTTTACTCATTTTCTAACTGGGCTAATCAAAATGTTCTTAACAGAAATAACAATATAACGATAGCTATCATTTAT
Source organism: Nasua narica (assembly GCA_028533885.1). Taxonomy (NCBI): domain Eukaryota; kingdom Metazoa; phylum Chordata; class Mammalia; order Carnivora; family Procyonidae; genus Nasua; species Nasua narica. Next base: position 17,631,441 of record CM052807.1, read on the forward strand.
GGACTGCTTATTATATGTGGAGGTCCATGTTCTATTGCTTACATATTTCATAGCCACCCTGCAAGGCAGAAAGTGTTAGATCTGCCTCAGATGGGAACGGAGGTTCAGGGTCCTTAAGGATTTCGCTCCGGTTAACACAACAAATAGTGTCCGAGGCGGGCTTCAGAGCCCGCTATGGAAGCCAGAACTAATAAACAAATTTCATGATCATGGAACAGACCTCAGAAAGAAGTAAATTCATTGGAACTGTCCAATGATACCCACATGTGGCTATGTATGTTCTCTAAACATCAGTGAACTCACGTCAGAATAACTACCTCCAAGTAGTAGATACTCGCAGTGTGCCTGGCACATGTCGGTGCCTCACAAATGAAGGTGGTTGGTGGTGGGCCCTACGGTACAGGGGGCAGCTATTCCTATTATGTGATAGGATGTGGGTGTAGAACGATCCCCCAAACCTCTCATTCTTTCAGTTATACGGCGACATCAAGAATATTGTTAATCCTTTTGCAAGGGAAGTTCTTGGTGAAGAAAGAGACAGTGGATGTCCCAGAAAGAAGACCAGAGCAGAACACAGCCTCAAAACAGAAAGGCAGTGTGGAGAACAGAGGACAAGTCAGGGGAGCGGGGTTCTGGGCTCAGCTCTGTCACTCACCAAATGCAACACATTGGCCACGATCCATGTGATCTCAAAGTGGTTCTAAGGGTTAAAGGAGGCGATGCTTACAGCACCTAGAACAGTGCCTGGTACACAGTCAGTGTTTAACCAATGGAGACGGTGGTCATGGCATGGTAGTGGTGTGACGGATGTTCTCATTAGGTCATGTGGTAGAGATGCGGACTGCTCCCCTAGCCCTCATCTCTAAAATCACTATCTTCAAAAAAAACCAAAAAGATACCTAAACAGAGATCCTATCACGTGTTTTACCTAACTTTTCCCTTATGAGTCAGAATTCCCAACAGTGGTACACCAGCTGTTGAGCTCTGGAGCTAGCTATAGCCTCTGAGTTTGACAAAAGACTATCAGTGATGCACTGGCATTACCTTTCCTGGAAACCAAAGTGTCTGAGTCTGTTGGGGCTGCTCGAACAAAATGCCTTAAACTGGGTAGTGGGTACATATCAGAATTTTATTTCTCACAGTTCTGGAGGCTGTGAAATCCTCAATCAAGTCCTGGGAAGATTTAGTGTCTGGTGAAGGCCTGCTTCCTGGTTCGCAAATGGCTCTATTCTTCCTGTGTACCGACATGGTGGGGGTGAAGGGAGCTCTGTGGGGTCCATCTTATAAGGACACTATTTCCATTCATGACGGGTCCAGTCTCATGACCTAATCAGCTCCCAATGGCTGCATCTACAAATACTATCCTTGGGGGTTAAAATTTCAACATATGAATTTTGGGGACATTTATAGCACTAGGCAGTTTTATTCACCCTGTGACATGATTAGAATAATACCTAAAAGATTTTTTAAAATAATTTACAAAAACAAAACAAAAGGGGGGCACCTGGGTGGTGCAGTCAGTTAAGGGCCCAACTCTTGGTTTTGGTTTAGGTCGTGATCTCAGGGTCATGAGGTCAAGTCCCATGTCCAGCTCCGCACTCAGCACAGAGTCTGCTTGGGATTCTCTCTCCCTCTCCCTCTGCACCTCCCACACATACCCTCTCTTTCTCTCTCTCTCTGGAATAAATAAATCTTTAAAAAATAATAATTTGCAAAACACCAGACTAATACTTGTACCACAATGGGTAAATACTTTGAATATCCTACTTGTAATCCCATCCAAAAGATTAGGCTAGTGGTTCATTAGATTAGTCTCATCTTTTCTACTCAACAGGTTTCAGATATGGAGGGTGATTTATATATTTTATCCCAGGAGAAGAATTTTAAGAGATAATCATGATCTCTTCATAGTCAAACCTCTTAAAAGCCTTGCATTAAAACAACACTGAAAAAACCATTATATACCATTTTATGCACACACACACACACACACACACACACACACGACTTATATGAAGTAATTCTTTGTAGCCTAAAGATTTGCACAACTCCACCAAAGATTAACATTTTTCACCATAAATAGCTATGTAAAACAAAGTAATGCCATATTTCTAGACACATTCAGCTAAGTTATAAATCTATGAAGTAACCAGATAATCAGCCTATATGAAGCAAAGGGGGGTGGTTTCTTCCTTTTAGTGCCATTTAGGTAAATTAGATCTCCTATTTATTTGTGAAGACAAAGCAAATCGGCATCTCTGTGAGGTTTTCTGTTTATTTTCAAATAGACTTTGAAAACATTTTAAAAACTCAAATATTGGTTGAATTTTCAGTTCAATTGCCAAAGCACTTTAACTGATTTATTCAGTTATTCATCAAATAGTTACTAAATGCCCTCCATGGGCCATGGTTCTATAAATATCAGGATAAACAAAATGTAGTATCTGTTCTCAAGAAGATTGCTTTCTGGTGGGAAAGAGCATTGTCTGAACAGTGATATACCAGAGCTGTGGGTACCATGATAGAGATTCAATGTGAAGGAGAAAAGAGTGATTGAATCCCACTGGGTTTGGTGAGACCTAGGAAGAAGAATGAAGGAAGAACTTCTGAAGGAAGTCATGGCCCAGGCACACCAGGTAGAGGGAACCATGTTGCAAACTCATGGAGTTAAGCAGCATCAATACTACGAGGAAAATATATAAGCAGTCTGATTTTGTTGTAATGCAAAACACAGAGAAGGAGGGAATGAAAATCCAACAGGAGAAGTAGAAAGAGGACAATTCATGGATTTATTAAGTAACTCCAAGTTAAGTAACTTGGATATTTTCCTGAAGGCAATAGGGAGAAAGAAAATATTTTGAATAGGGGAATGACGTGCTCTGATTTGTTTTTCAGACAGTTCATTATTTAGCACCTTTGGGGCAGTATGCTAGGTTCTCAGAGTATAAACATGAATAAGAGAGATCATTTTACCCTGGAAGAACTAAATGTTTAGTGGAAAGCACAGACAAGGAAAGAGTTAACTTCAAAATTTTTGGTGAGTGCTATGATAGTGACCTGGATACTTGAAAAAAGAACCCTCAGATATAGTTGGCAAACCTAAAATAGCTCCAAAAATATCTGGGAAAGTGTTTCTCTTCCCTGAGTTGTTGGTAGTATGAAGTTTGAGTCTTTGTAACACAAATATGTTGTCAGTTTTCATTCTCTCCAACGAAACGCCTTCGCCTGGCTGTCAGCTCCTAGTCTTGGCGGTGGTGATAATGGTTGGGGGTCCTCAGAGGTCATATAGCTCCACATCTCCTTAATCATAGCCTTTCCCAACTGGGGAACCCCCTCATTCCAAGGCAGCTTGTTCCACTGTTGGAAGGAGATGTGTAAGAAAGGGGATTCCCACAGAGCACTTCAGAATGACCTCTTCTAGTGCTGTCTTCTGAGTTTCTTGTCTGAGGCAGTGTGTGTAATGGGAAAGACCTGAGACCATGGAATCACAGTAGCTCTGCCATTTATGAGCTGTGTGGTCCTCATTAAGCTACTTAAACTTTCCGACTCAAGACCCTTATCTCCAATATGGTTCAATATGGGACTTACATGATGAGAGAAATATTACAGGTAAAGCAATAAGCAAGTGCCCTGTATAAAGAAGTTCAATAAATAATAGCTATTACTATTATTATTAAAGTATAATTCTGGATATGCCCTCTGCCTTCACTTCATTAAAAAAAAGGGCAAAACTTATTTCCATGAACTCTAAGTGTTGGTCTCAATACTGTACTCATTACTTGGGTTCATCACACATAATACTATCACAGAAAACCAACTCTTTTGAGCAGAAACAATATGTAGGCAATTTCTGACATCTTTTCCTATCCCTTCGTTTATTGTGACTGCTGATCAGGGTAACTTAGTAGCCAAAGAGCCTCTGTCTTTTCCAGGTTTTCCTGAGAGCCGGGTGTTTCTCTGTGCATTTTTTTTTCAAGAGCAATGCATTTAAAACTCAAAATGAGACCATTTTTCTAATCCATGGTAAACACATTAGATGACCTTGCACATCTAACATTTTGCAATCACTTACTCTACTGTTCCGGATCACAAGAAAAATAAACAGCTTCTGGTTCAAGATGTGGATATAGAAGCATCTGGAATTACCTCTTCCCACGGATAAATATACAGCTACATAAGGAATAATTTCTTCTGAAAAGAAAGCCCCCAAATTAGCTGGTGAACTCCTCTGTAAATTTTCTCATAAATGAGAAAAAAAAAAACACATTGAGGTGGGATGGAGAGGCTGAGACACAATTTTACCATAAACCTCACCCCTAGCATACAACCTACAATGGAGAGGGAACTCAAAATCCCAAACTTTTTCCTGAGGAATGAAGGTTTTGAATCCCACATCTGGCATCTCAACTTTAAGAACTCTAGGGAGATGAGCCCCCAAAACATCTATTTTTCAAAGGTAATTGGGCTTGCCGCTCCCTCTCCCCCACCCCCCACACCTGCAAGACTACAGTGAGCTAAGAAACAGTTCTTAAATAGCTTACACAGATCCTCACCCATACCAGGGCTCTGGGCAGAGAAAGCTGAATGAAAAGTGCCCAGACTTTTTGGGAAAAGTTTGCTTATCTTAAAGCATCAGTCTGAGGGGCAGGCATCCAATTTAACACGCAGCTAGGGGCCTAGTGAAATATTCTTCAAAGACAGGGGCTGGCACGTACCATTTCAGTGCTCTCCCTCTGCCTCATTTCAGCATTTGTATCTCCCAGAAAGGAGCTTCTATATTTATCTAGCACCCTGATTTTTACAGTCTCTGTCCAGGACAAACCTCTCGATTGCCTGGCTCTGGTAGTGAGTGTGGCTTATCCAGGTGGTCCCCACAGGACTGTAACAAACAGAGAAAGGGTTCTTAACCCCAGCTCCAATGCACAGAGCACAGCAGAGAGGCAACAGGCTGAGTCAACCCGTCTTGCTGTTCAAGAAACCTATTAGCTTGTCTTCATAGCTGTGGTCTGAGGGCAGGCTTCCAATTAAACACACACATAGGGGTTGACAGTAATCCTCTTCAGGGACTTCAGAGCATGAGTGATATCATTGTGCTCTCCCTCTGCTGTGCATACTCCAGAGCACTGGGATATCCCAGAGGGGAGCTTGTGCACACATCTGGAGCCTCAGTTTTTATGTCTGGCACCCCAGATTTTGTGTCTGCCACACTGAGGGCACATCCTTTGATAGCTTAACTGTGATGGCCAGTGTGGTTGGTGTCCATGAGTTCAGTGGGATGATGGGCAAAAAGCCAAATGGTTCTCAGATCAGGGTTCAGTGCAGAGGGAGCAGACAGAAACACCCGCATTCCAGTCTTCCTTTGAAAGAGATAAATTTGCACATTTTAGAAGTTACTTGAGGATCTGACTTCCAATCAGTAGGTGTTGACTGAGATCCTCCCCTTTGGGGCAGTGACAGATGTGGCACCCTCAAATTTAGTGGGAGCCACTAAAGTATAAAGAAGGCTGCTTGGACAATCACAAAAGTTTGAGAGATAACCAAGAGCTAGGGCAGGGTTGAACAATAAGGCTCATCTCCTGCATGAGTTCACTTCTTCAAGACTGGGAGAGATGATTGTTTTATCTAATGCACAGAAACCAACATAGTGAGTCAAAGAAAATGAAGAAATAGAGGAATATGTTCCAAATGAAAGAATAAGATGAATCCTCAGGAAAGGGCCTTAAAGGAAACAGAGATAAGGATTTACCTGAAAAAGAGTTCGAAATAATGGTCATAAAGATGTTCCCTGAACTTGGGAGAAGAATGGATGAACAAACTGAGAATTTTAACAAAGAAAGAGAAAATATAAGAAAGCACCAAATAGAAGTCACAGAGCTGAAGAATACAATAATTGAACTGTAAAATACAAGAAAGTTTCAACAGCACATCAGATGAAGCAGAAGAAAGGATCAATGAATTCAAATACAGGACAGTGGAACTAACCCATTCAAAGCATCAAGAGAAAAAAGAATGAATAGAGCTTAACAGACTTATGGGACACCATCAAGCAAACCAACAAACCAACATTTGCATTATAGGTATCCAAGACAGAAAAAAGAAAGTGAAATGATCAGAAAATTTATTTGAAGAAATCATGACTGAAAGCTTCCCTAACATGGGGAAGGACACGTACATACAGATTCAGGAATCCCAGAGAGAGCCAAGTTAGAGACATTGAAAGAAATCCACACCAAGAAACATTATAATTAAAGTGTCAAATTCAAAGACAAGGAAAAAAATCTTCAAAGAGGCAAAAGAAAAATAATTTGTCAAGAAGGGAATCCCCATAAGATTACCAGCATATTTTTCAGCAGAAACGACAGGTCAGAAGAAAGAGGCACCATATAGTCAAAGCACGGAAAGAAAAAAACCTGCCAATCAAGAATACTCTACCAGGGAAAATTTTCTTTTAGAATTGAAAGACATAAAGAGTTCTAGACAAATAAAAACTAAAGAAGCTTATGATCACCTGACCAGCCTTGCAAGAAATGCTCAAGGAACTTCTTTAGGTAGAACAAAATGGTACTAATTAGGGAAGGGAAGACATGTGGCAGTTTCAGTTTCACTGGTAAAGGTAAATGTATGGTAAAATTAGAATAATCTAATGTAAATGTGATAGATTAAGCACTTATAAAGGCATATGAGAGTCAAAGACAAATGTTAAATTACTAAAACTGCAATAATTTGTTAATTGATGCATGAGATAAAAAGATGTAAGTTGTGATATCAAAAATAAAATGTTGGGAGGGAATGTAAAAATGTAGAAATTTAGATGCATTAACACTTAAGTTGTTGCTAACTTAAAATAAATTTTTATAAATATAAGTGTTTTTTTTTTAAATGTAGGTCTCGTGGTAATGGAAGGCAAAAACCTATCTTAGATCCAAAAAAGAGAAAGAGAAAGGAATCAAAGACCTCTACAAAATCATCACATCACCAAGAAAAAGAGCAAGAAAGAAAAAACAGTCAGAAAACAATTAACAAAATGGCAATAAGTGTGTAGCTATCAATAATTATTTTAAATCTAAATAGACTAAATGCTTCAATCAGTGGACATAAGATGGCTGAATGGGTAAAAAAAAAAAATTCCATTTATATATTGCCTATAAGAGACTCACTTCAGAAGGAAGGACATACAGAGACTGAAAGTAAAGTGATGGAAAAAGATATTCCATGCAGATGGAAACCAAAAGAAAACTAGGGTAGCTATACTTACAACAGACAAAACAGACTTTAAGACAAAAATGGTAACAAGAGACAAAGAAGATCATCACATAAGTAAAAAGGGTCAGTCCAAGAAAAGGCCATAACACTTGCAAATATTTAGCCACACAACATAGCAGCACTTAAGTATATAAAGCCAACATTAACAGACCTAAACAGGGAAATATACAGCAACACAATATACAAAAATCTGTTGCATTTCTGTACACTAGTAATGAACTATCAGAAAGATAAACTAAGAAAACGATCCATTTCCAACTGCATCAAAAAGAATAAAATACTTACTAATGAATTTAACCAAGGATGTGAAAGTCCTGCACACTGAAAACTGTAAGACGCTGATGAAAGAAATTGAAGAAGACACAAGGAAGTTGAAAGATATTCCATGCTCAGGGATTGGAAGAATTGATATTGTTAAAATGTCCATGTGACTCAAAGTAATCTACAGATTCAATGTTGTCCCCATGAAAATTCCAACGTTATTTTTCACAGAAATAGCACAAATAATCCTAAAAATTTGTATGAAACCACAAAGACCCCACATAGCCAAAGCCATCCTGAGGAAGAAGACTAAAGCTGGAGACATCATGCTCCCTGATTTCAGTCTCTTTTACAAAGGTAGAGTAATCGCAACAGTATAATACTGGCATAAAAACAGATAAATAGATCAAAAGAACGGAACAGAAGGCCAGAAGTATACCCATGCATGTATGGTCAATTAATTTATGACAAAGGAAGCAAGAATACACAGTGGGGAAAAGACAGTCTCTTCAATAAAGTCTTGAAAAAACGGCAGCTACACACAGGGGAACGAAACTGGACCACTGTCTCATCATACCATACACAAAAACCAACTTGAAATGAATTAAAGACTTGAAAATAAGACCTGAAATCTTAAAACTCTTAGAAGAAAAGATAGGCGGAAGTTCTTGGTGAGGACTTTTTAGATTTGACACAAAAGGCCCAGATTAAAAATAACAAAAATGAACTGGTGGAACTTTATAAAACCAAACAGTTCTGCACAGCAAAGGAAACCATCAGCAAAACGGAAAGGGAGCTATGGAAATGGGAGAAAATACTTGCAAATCAGATCTCTGTTAAGAGGTTCATCTCCAAAGTAGATGAAGAACTCATACAAGTCCAGGGCAAAACAAACAACAAAATCCAGTTAAATAATGAGCAGAGGACCTGGATAGACATTTTTCCAAATAAGACCTCCAAATAGCCGATAGGTGTATGAAAAGATGCTCAACATCACTAATCATCAAGGAAATACAAATCAAAACTGCAGTGAGCTATTACCTGACATATGTCAGCATGGCTAGTATCAAAGAGACAAGAAATAACAAGGGTCGGTGAGGATGTGGAGAAAAATGGAACCCTCACGATCTACTGGTGAGAATGTAATTGGTACAGCCACTATGGAAAAGAGTATGGAGATTCCCCAAAAAGTTAAAAATAGAACTACCTGTTAATCCAGCAATTCACTTCTGGGTATGTATCTGAAGAAATGAAAACACTAACTCAAAAAGATACCAGCACCCACGTTTTCGCTGCAGCATTATTTATAATAGCCAAGACATGGAATTTTAAGTGTCCATCAGTGAATGAATGGATAAAGATAAGTTGAGATTTATTACTTATGCATAATATGTGCTGATATATATGTGGTGATAGGTATACTTCCATACATATATGTCTATTAATACATGATATGTATTATATGTTAATTTTATCTATAAAGGAATATCAATATATATGTCATGATGAGAGGTGTATACATCACCACATCACCACATATATATCAGTATTCCTTTATATATACAATATATATACTCTGGATACATATTAATATTCCATTATACACACACAATGGAATATTATACAGCCATAAATAGAAGAAAATCCTGCCATTTTAAAAAAAGATTTTATTTATTTGACAGAGAGAGGGAGAGAGCACACAAGCAGGCAGAGCAGGAGGCAGAGGGAGAGGGAGAAGCAGGCTCCCTGCTGAGCAGAGAGCCCAACCTGGGGCTCGATCCCAGGACTCTGCGATCATGACCTGAGCCAAAGACAGATGCTTAACCAACTGAGCCACCCAAGCACCCCAGATCCTGCCATTTTTTACAACATGGATGGACCTTGAGGACATTAAGCTAAGTGAAAGAAGTCAGACAGAGAAAGATAAATACTGTACGTTCTCAATGATAAGTGGAATCTTAAAAACAAAAAACCAAAAAACTCCAAAACAAACATACAGGTCCAGACACCAGATTGGTGGTTGCCAGAGACAGGGCAATAAGGTTGGGAGACACACATGAAGGTGTCAAAAGGCTTAAACTTCAAGTTATGAAATCAATAAATCATGGGATATAACACAGAGCGTGGTGTTAAACCGATAATACTGTGTTGTGTATCTGAAAGTAGCTGAGAGTAAATCTTAAAAGTTCTCCTCGCAAGAAAGAAATCCGTAACTATGTGTGGTGATGGATATAAACTAGACTCACCGTGGTAAACATTTCATGATACATACAAATATCAAGTCATTTTGTTGTACATCTGAAATATAATGAAATATAATGTTATATGCTAACTGTATCTCGATTAAAACGAACCTTGCTGCTTAGACTCTAAATCCTCATAGGAAGAAACTGGCATGAATTAGGTAGTAAAAGCACCCTCAAATGACTGAGGTCTTGCAGGTGAAGTGTTTGATTGTGCAAGACCAAGCAGGGCTGGAGATGGTTAAGAGGGCGAACCTAGAGTCAGAGATCTGAATTAAGTTCAATGTCAACTCCTTTACGGACAGATAAGAGCTCAGGCGATCATTTAGACTCTCCCAACCTCCGTTGCCCCTCTGTAGAGGCCATGTGATGTAGGGATTAAGATCACAGATTCTGGAGCTGGGCTACCTTAGATCTGTAAGCTTGGGCAAGTTAACTGACCTCCCTGGGCCTCAGTTTGTTCATCTGTAAAAAAGGGGCACGGAGATAGTATTAGGCCTACATTCTCAGAGTTCTTAAGAGAATTCAATGACTCTCACGAACCACTTTTAATAGTGTCTGGCAACACAGGGCTATAACTATGTTTGCCATTATGACATCACTATAAAATCAAAGAGTTGAGTTAAATGTTTGACTTTGGTTCCAGTACCAGCATTATGGGATCCTGTAGACTGGGTCTATGGGCACTCTGCATCGCTTGTTACTTAAGAGAATGCTTATGGGAGACATGAGACACGGGACAAGCTAACCCAGAAAACAGAAGTCCTAGATACTCTCCAAAATTTTGAGTGAAGCAAGGATACAGAGGCGAGTTGGTGGGAGCCCAGGTAGGTTATAGCTGGACAAGCATCTTTCTCTGTGAGCAGAGGAAGAGGGGAATTTTTTGATGTTGTTCAGTATGATTAGGGATGTGGAGAGAGTTATAGAATGAGAGAGAGACTTCTGAGAAACGAGAGGCTTTGGAAAGCAGGTTAAGGAGTGTGTGTTGGGGGTGGGGCATTAAGTGTGCAGGAGGAAGGTCTGTGCGACAAAGTCCCACCTCTGAGATGTGGGTATTGCGGTGGGGGGAGGCAAGGAGGGTGCGTGGGTGGGTTCAGTCAGGTTGTGCAAATACATTTCATAGGTAGGCCCTTCAAAGAAGCAATGAGTGTGGGGGTAAGATCCCTTTGGATTTGGGAATGTCTGTAGCTTCTCAAACTCCCCACAGTTTTGGTTGGGTTTTGAGAGGTGCCCATGTAAGTAAAAGTATGAGAATGTGGGGCTCATGCCCCTACACTGAGGGGAGTTATGGCACTAGGGGTATGCGCGGCATCTGGGATGTGTGTGCTGCCAGCCAGAGGGCTTCCGGCTAAAGAAGGCCTCCAGTGGCCAGGCCTCTAGTGGCCGGGCGCCCCGCTTACCCTGATGGGGCTGAACTCAGAGCTGGTTTCACTCCCTTAGCAGGGGCCCTGGCAACAGGGGGGATCCGTTAAACTACTTTTCGCTCTCCCGGAGTTGAAATAGAGTCGTAACAGTAACCATGACCTTAGACAGGTTTCTCACCATCAGGCTCCATGTTTCAACTTCCATGTCCTTAGCAGTATGAGTGGAGTAGAATATAATAGGTTTTCCTCTATTACGAGAGAGAAAAAATAAGAGAGAAAAGGGCTCTCGCTGAGCTCAAGCATTATGACATGTGGATGAAGGCTTCCCAGGGAGATGGGCGGAGTGGGGTGGACCATAGGGGGACCCATCTCTCTGGCTCCAGAAGTCTGTGCAGGCTTTTGGAGGAGTCACTAGAGGACTGCAGACATTACATAAAAATCCTTGATCTCCATTCTCCACCAAGGCAAGACATTTTCTTGACCTGAAGTACAGCTTGGAGAGGTGAACTGTGAAACTGACAACAAAGGGGGGCCTGATGCTAATTTCATCTTTATGGAGCCATTTCTGTTTTCCAGCCTGGTGCTACGTACTTCATGAGCAGTAAATACCTCATATGGACCTCATCACCATCCTATGAGTTAGGTTCCGTTTTCAGCCTTATTTTACACGAGAAGAGATAGTTGTTCAAAGGACTTATAAGGCTATTAAACGGTAGTGCTGGGATTTGAACCAAGGTTCCAGTGGAAAGCCTGATTTTTTTAATGATCACACAAGAGCCCCAGCCTGAGTAGTCCAGTCTACCCTAGTGATGCACAGCCTCGTGATAGAACCCTTCTCCTCCTGCTTTAAAGGAGAAAAGAAAGGGTAAATGTGCAGTATCCTGACAGGTGTGTCTTACAGAAAGAGGCACGGTCTCACCCCCGAAGTGTGGGTTCTGGGAGGAGTGGTATTGGCCGCAATTTACAGGCGCATGCATAGAACACGTTCATCCTGATAAGTACACAGCACTGGACCCCTCTTCCTAAGCCCGGCACTTAGCATCACAGCGACACAGGACCTATTCGCCTCCCCCTAAAGAAGGCTGTCAGTGGGCAATGGCTGCCCAAGTAAGATTTCTGTCTGATTTTCTCTTTGATTTTGCTCATGGACCATTTCTAGCTCAGCAATCACAAAACAAATCCATCACCAAGTCGAAATACAGTGGAATCCTAAATTTAGGCCTGGCAAACAGAAATACTCCAACATTACTGAGAAATCTGGCTTCAAGGAAAGTGCCAAATATGCCAACTCTCGTGAGTAACACATGATGTAGAGGACTTACAGGGATGACGAAGTTTCAGCCACCCCAAATTTAGGCTCTGTCCATATTTAGAAGGCAAATGGTTGTCCTAATAGTTTCATCATTACCATTCAACTCTGAGGACAAAGAGAACTTCTAGCAATTCTAAGACTGTTTGTGGTTGGAGGTCCCTCTCAGGCTGTCGGGTTACTCAGTGAATGAGCCAAGAGCCAGCTAAGGTAGCAGGAGGGAGTGGTAAGCCTAGAAAGGTGCCCTCAGAAGCCATTACCTCACACTATTCTTAGGGTTACCCTACAGGGGACCTCTGATGGCCAGGACTGGTGGCTTACCATCAAGGCACTAGATGTAGGCTTGCAAAGTGCTCACTGGGGAGGTCCCTCCTCTCATTCCAACACGAGGCTCCCCTCAAGCCTCTCCATCCTGTGCTCAGGATCTCATCCTAGAGGTCAGATGAAATTCCCTCTAACTTGAAGGTGGGGGAGGAGCTCACCTCGAACATTTTAATTTAGTTCCCCCCAAACCGCTCTAAACTTGAACTTGGAATAAAGTCATCCACCAGAGCTTTCCTAATTAAATTGGCATAAATTAAGGCTTAATGTCAACATCAGAACTTGGTCAGAGAAACCAAAACGCAGAGGGTGCCCGGGGCTTCTCGTATGCAGCCCGCCCGCCACGGGGACCCGCACAAAGGCGTTTCTGTTCGGCGGCAAATCACAAGGCTCCTTAACAAAAGAAGGGCAAAGCTCCATGTGTCAGGTCTGCTTACCTTCAAGGCAAATCTAAATAAAAGCTCCTCTCTGCAGACTCGTCATCTAGTGACCCCTGTAACGGATCCGCTGCTCCCAGGCGAGGAGGCCAAGGGGAAGGAGTTTCACGCGAGGAATGCTGGTCCCGCGTGAGGTTTGCAACGTTAATGAGCTTAATCAGAATCACCCAGCTCTCGGGCGGCAGGGCTGTGCTCCGGCTCCTGGATCTTGAAGCCAGGTGCACAGACTTCTACCACGCCAGCGGAGCTCAAAGCAGCGGTGGGGGTGGGGGGCTTCCAGCAGCATCGGTATCACCTGGAGGTCGTTCAAGATCAAAGTCTCAAAATCTGCTCAGATATTCATAATCAGAAACTCTCCGGACGGAGATGAATGTTCTGTGTTTGCATAAATCCTCCAGTTGATCCCCAATGTAAGCCAACATCTCTGAACTACTGCACTTTATTATGAGGTCCCCTTAAATCAAGCTCTAAAGACCACTGAAGAAGAAACCAGCCTCATTTTGAAATCAAATAAAGGTGGTTGAAAAAGATGGGGCGTGGGTGGGACATGGGGAAGGGTATCTCTCCACCCCTAAGAGAAGAAGAAGCAGAAGAGATGTATTTGATTGAGTGCCATGAGTCATTTTGGCAGCAACATGGGCTTTTTCCCTTGTCAAGATATATCACTAAAAAAAAATAAGAAAAATATTAGGTCACTGTTTTCCAAGAAAAATAGCTAAAGCCAGGGTTATTTTCTATTTTCATAATTTTGCTGGGTTATCCGGAATGCAGCTTACACATTTCTCGAACTTACCTACTGAAATAATGTTTAGGTTTCCTCACAAAAAAATATAAACTGCATCACATCACCAGTGATATTATATCTGTAGGCACAGTCTGTTGAATCTGTGAGACTTTATGCATGGATCTACTGCCCGACTCCAACTTTATGACTTAAAATGATTTTTTTTAAAAATTCTTAACCTCCCTTTTTGTTTCCATTTCTCCTTACCTAGAACAGATTGCATTTGGTAATTAGGTAGAATGCTGATCTCTTATCCTTTCGGGTTCCGGAGTTTGCTGATTTATAAGCATTTATAAGCCAGTAAATAATGTTTCCAGGTGAACCATATTATATTAGTTTTGCAAGAGCTGACTCGAATTTCTGACACCCAGTAACAGAAGGTCATACAAATCATCACATCAACACCAGACTTTATTACATTTGTTTGTAATTTATTTTGCTTATGGTTTATCATCTTACAAGCAGGAAAATATTATTGACATCAAAGAAGTTGAAGCTGATTTGATCCCAGCAGGCGTCTGTCCTTTTCAAATACTACAAACATTCTTTGTTGGCAAAACAATATTGTTTGAAAGTTTACCAGCATTAATTTAGACTTTGCTAATTACTAAAAAAAAAGATAGGCATTCCATCATGGTGCTGGGCACTGATGCCAAAATTTCAGTTGAGGACAACCTGACATTTATATCTGAAAACAAAAGCGCATCATAAAATTAATAAGTTAATGAACTAAAAGATACACACCCTTCCTCGAAGATAAAAATGCTTAATTTACAAGCCACTCTAGAGCACAACGAAAGAAACAAAATGAAGCTGTAAAAATTCATTCTTGAAGGATTTTGAGACTCCCAGCTTATATTTTAATATTTTGTTCATATATAGCCAACAGTAAGAGAGAAAGCCAACCTAGGGTCAGCCCAAAGTTCTGCAGGAGAAACATCAACCAGGGTCGCCGTGTTTGAACATGAGTCATTTCAGGAAGCTAAAAAAAGAATAAAAAACCAGAATAAGATCCAGATATACTCACTGCTGGGAAAAGTTTGGTGGGAAAACATGAGAGACTCTGTTATTCAGAACTTAATAACCTTTCAAATTCCCAAAACAGTTACAAAATGCTTGATACCTACTCTTTTTTTTTAAATATTTTTATTTATTTATTTGACAGAGAGAGAGAGATCACAAGTAGGCAGAGAGGCAGGCAGAGAGAGAGGCAGAAGGGGGGAAGCAGGCTCCCTGCTGAGCAGAGAGCCCGATGTGGGGCTTGATCCCAGGACCCTGAGATCATGACCTGAACTGAAGGCAGAGGCTTTAACCCACTGAGCCACCCAGGCACCACAGTTGATACCTACTCTTAACTAAAATTTAAAAATATAAGATAAATTAAGTCATTCGACTGTGGTTAGGAGAATCCTAGTGTTGCCAGAAGTCTTAAAATGACATAGTTATCAGCTGAAAGCACACTCGGCCCTTCTTACTTTAGTTTGCCGAGAGTGCTTAAATGTGAAATAGAAAATAGATTTACAGAATGATTTTTGACTCTTCTGTTAGGTTTATGAAGCCGCTAAATGTACTGGTTGTTACAAAGCACATATTTGTTTCCTTTCAAAGAGATCACCAAGGTCTTTCTGACCTTTAGAACAATAAAGACATCACGCCCTAAGGCTGTATTTTACTCTCGGAGAGGCAAGTGGCAGCTGTTTTTTTAGTGGAATGGTTTTAACACCACCTAGAAGAAAATGTTCTTGTGAGAGTCTGGAGGGAAAAGCACCTCAACATGTTCCTTTTTTTCTTTTTATCTCTTTGTATTAATTTATTTATTTTTATTATGTTAGTCACCATAGAGTGCATCATTAGGTTTTGATGTAGTATTTCACGACTCGTTGTTTTTTGAATTAAAGTGCAGTTGACACACATTGTTACCTTAGTTTTAAGTGTGTGACATAGTGATTTCACATCTCTATACGGTCTACTGTGCTCACGACAGATGTAGCGACAGTCCGTCCCCTTACAAGGCTAGAATACCACTGACCGTATTCCCTATACTGTAGCTTTCATCAAGGTGATGTTTCCGTCTCACGTTCCTTTGACTCCCTCATTCTGAGGAGAGAGTGACCATATCTGTTGCATGACATAGCCATTTCTATTGGGAAACCGGCTTAAATCAACATGAAGGGAAGACGTCACTGGACCGTGACATTATTGACATTTTGGGTTGGATAATTCTTTGTTAGGGGGGCTCTTGGGTGTTTTAAATGATGTTCAGCAGAGATGACAAAGATCCCTTCCTCCTACCTGACGGATGTCACCTGTTACCTCTGACCCCAGTTGTGACAACCATAACTGTCTCCAGAGGTTATCATGTGTCCCCCCGGGGAGTTAAAAAAAAAAAAAAATCACCTCTGGTTGAGAACTACCAGGTTATTTACAGCAAGAAAAAGGTAAAACCTGTAAAATATGCAAAGGTCTTAGATTTATGGCAAATAAAAAGCAAGTTGATGTATTCTTTTTCCAGGTTGACTTGTTTTTTTAATGTCTGTACAAGAGCATCCTGAATGTTCTCTTTGGGTATTCTTGAGACGGATGTTTGTCCCTTTTAATTAGAGAAACTGACGGGATAAGGATGAGGGTTATTGTGACCTGTTATCTCACATCCTCACATGGAGCCGTGGACCAAAAGGCAAAGTAGGATCCAGAAATGCTGTCCTGGATGGATGATGACCTTAAACAAATTATGTGTCCTTTTGGTGTTTTTCTGCCATGTTTAAGCATGAGCTAACCCATACTACTTTACAGAAAAAAGTATGTATGTATGGTTCATTATCTATTATAAATTTAAAATGACATTTTGAAAATCCATGGACCGTTCCCAAAGGGCTGGCAATTGATGGTTCTCTTGAGAGATTAACAAAATACATGCATTGGAGTTACCCAAGACAGCTGATTCTCAGCAGTTTATAAGCAATTTCCAAGTGTTTACTTCAAGGCCAGACAATATTGGTGACCAGTTTCCCTTGGTCTCGATCATTTGTTCCTCAGACCATCTGTGAGACATAATTATGCCATCTCTGGTCACATAAAGGCTCAAACTTTGCTTACCCTTATTTCCAAATACACTAAGACGTTGTGTAATTCCTTCTCCTCTTGTTTTTCAAGCAAGTTAATTAATATTCATCATCAAGATGTGGATGAATTAACAACCCGTCTTATGTTTACTGTGTCTGGTGCCATTTGGCTGTTGTTCATCTCTGATGAAGTAGAAGTAATTTCTAGAAAGATTTTTTTTGGGTAAATACTCTTATAATATGAATAATTGACTGAACCATCATGATTGTTTTTAGTGAGTTGTTGAGAAAAAAACTTCAGCCAAGATACAAAGCATGGTGGTGAAAATAGCTCTAGTTCAATACATAGAAATTGAGATGCATTTTCAAACCACCTATGTCTAAACCTACATTTTAGAAAGCTCATTTTTGAAGTTCCATCTTTGCCTCAAACGTCTACTCAGTGTCTTTGGTTGGAAAGAAGTAGGTCTTGATCAGGTAGATTTAATAACCAAAATGTTTAAGATGCAAAACTGCAGAAAAAAAAAAAGATGCAAAAACTGCAGAGATTAAATTAGCATCTTGGAACTTCCTTCATAATCTCAATCAATTTCTGTCCCGACTAAATCCCAAAATTCCACAAGTTTTAAGAACAATTGTTTGACCTATTGTTTTTCTCACCAGCCTAAGTTTATAGACCAGCTGTTGGCTTATAGTGTGTAACACATGATAAAATTGAATAAATGTGTTTAAAAGAGTCTCCAGGCTCTGTCAGCGGCCCCACTCCCAGTAAGAAAACCAAGAATCTTTGATTCTGAGCACGTAGATGACATTATCCACAAGAAAACACCATGAGGATTTTTGCAGCTGCAGGAGCCACCAGTCATATGAATGCAATGTCTTCTGGGAAGTTTTGCAGCAGGATCCCTGCTTTTCACTTTTTAATCAAAATGACTGGCTCTATGATATCTCACCATCTGTGTAGGTGTGACTCCTAGCAGTTCATCTTTTCCTGGAGCTCCTTCAGGGTGCTTATGCAGCACGTATTTTCATTTACATTTGTTTTATCATGCCCTATCATCTATCCAGCACCCCCATTTACTACTAAATCATTAAACTCTTTTAGTTAGGAGGAAACAATGGCTCAAGGAGGATAATGACTTACTCAGCCACAGAGATGGGACGTCAGAATGAGGACAAGATGCCGGCTCATCTCATTATTGTAGAGGACTGCAGGAATGCAGACAACACTGACTCCAACTTTGGCCCTCCGCTGTGTTCGTGTTTGTTCAGTGAGCTTTCTTAGGGCTTCATGTTCTGGCCCTCTGGGAGATTAATATACAGACCTCAGACATGCCCACTGAGGCTGGGACTAGGGGAAGCTTGTTTTGGTTTCCTATGAAACTGGTAGAGATAACATAGTCTTTCCCCTTCCTGATGCACAGGCGATGTCCAAGATCTAATTAAAGGTTAGCTGTCAATTAGGGGCAT
The DNA here is from genome assembly GCA_028533885.1 of Nasua narica. Classification (NCBI taxonomy): domain Eukaryota; kingdom Metazoa; phylum Chordata; class Mammalia; order Carnivora; family Procyonidae; genus Nasua; species Nasua narica. The sequence goes on from CM052807.1 coordinate 17,649,955, forward strand.
GCAAGCCCTTGGAGGTGCATGGAAACCCTTTGATCTCATGACAATGAACTTCTGCATGTCCCTTCTATATAATCAGTGCACTAAGGTCTGCACTAAGGTCTGGATTTTGCAGAGAATAACTATGCCACTGCCATGTATCATTGCCTGTCCAATCATCCCCCTTTGGTGAATTACCCTGAATAAAATTCTGTGTAAACTATATGGAGATGTCTGTTTCATTTTCTGTTCTCACCATGCTTTCTCAGTTTGGGGGATACTTTACTGTCTCTCCTCCATCTTCTAACAAGGACATATAAAGATCTGTAAAGACCAGCTCTCTACCTGAAATTCATCTCTCTTATGACCAACATATTTCTACCTGATTAGAAAAAAGTGGAAATATCAATGCTAACAATGTTCAACTAGACATAAAAGTCCCTGCATGTGATGAAAACATAATGAAAATATATTATGCAACATATAGATATCATGCTGCTTTTGTTATAAAAAATATCATGCTATTGATCCTGTTTTTAAGGCAGACAACATGTACTTGAAAAAAGCTATTAAAAAAAGACTAACTTTGTAAGCCTATTAAAAAGGACAAACGATGAAAATTAGCATTTCAAAAAAGTTTAGGGAGAGTCTCATCTGATATGGACCATCTTAATTCAGATGGTCTATCTGAACTTTTCATGTCTATACACAAATGAGCTTGGTAAGAAAATCCAGCTAAGCTTGCTTTTGAGACAATACTTGGCTCTTTTTTGAATGATTATGGATGAACATACATATCATAATATCTCTTGGATATACACCAAAATACCAGAGAGTCTTACAGAAAGTCTTTCCAAAAGATACAAATGTAAAATGCCAAATCTCAACCATGTCTGATTACAACATTTCACTTACTTTGAATCTACCCATTTTTTTTATCATATCAGTGAGTAAATTTTGAAGGAAAATAAAGATCCATATAAATTAATTTTTGAGGGTATATAGTTTGTTTTTTTCTTTTAAAAAAATTCCAAACAGCAGTTTTATTGCTCTCCATTTTCCCCTGGATTTCAAGAGAGAAAAGTCTCTTTTTCCTCTAGGACAATTAAATTCTTTTATTGAACAATTTTATAGATCTTGATTTATACCCTAAGACTAGAGGGGGTGAAATGATGGATAGAATATGTTAACTGAAGAAAAGTTCAGGAAAAAGGAGAAGAAATGTTAGCAAAATACCTTTGCCCAGAGATAGAGCCAAGAGATATATTTTTTAGATTTCTGCCAGGAACTTGGAAACCTTGAGGTAGAAAGTAATTTTCTTTTTTACCTGCAATGTTTAGTAAGTTCCCCAACTCAAGTCAGTGGATGCCTAAACACAACAGTCAAGGAATTGTAATTTTCTGGCAAAAAAAAAAGAAGAAGAAAAAAGAAAAAGAAAAAAGAAAATCTTTACCGAAAAGATAACCCTTTATCATGTCATTGCTTTTGTTTTTTCTTTTAAAGATTTTTTTTTATTTGACAGAGAGGAGAGAGATCACAAGCAGGCAGAGAGGCAGGCAGAGAGAGAGGGGGAAGCAGGCTCCCTACTGAGCAGAGAGCCTGATGCGGGGCTCGATCCCAGGACCCTGAGATCATGACCTGAGCTGAAGGCAGAGGCTTTAACCCACTGAGCCACCCAGGCACCCCATTGCTTTGTTTTGCTTTCAAATTTGAATCAGACACAGGAGAGAAATTCCCTGAGATGCACCAGGTCTACATGGTGACTGGCTTGTCTGCAGACGAAGCAATTTTAGGTATTATAGCCAACTGGTAATTAGAATTTCTGAACATTTTAGAAAGTGATATTAAGTAAATGATTTACACTTGAGGCAGTCCCCATAACTGTATTCACAGTCAAGCTGAAGTTTTAAAAGGAACACTCACAGAGAATGCTAGAATCCATCAGGAAAGAAACTAGATAAATTCTAATGTCCTAGGTTATGTAATTAATTATATACTAGGGAAGACTTATCACAAAGGAGGACAATCTATAAAACATTTTCTAGAACTTAGGTGTTTGGTCTCTCCTTACACATCTAAGCCTCAGCATCGTGCCATGCAAAGCCTTCTCTGTCTACTTCCGTCTGTAATCTGAAACTGGTTTCTTGTTGGTGTTAAAGATCTCTCACTAGATATTTCAACATTTGCTTTCAGTATGGATCATAAATGTATACACCGAAAAAGAAAGTTCAGCATCCAATGCTTCTAAAAAATACTAAAAAAATCAAGGTTCTTTCACTATGAAAAATTTACAATTTAAATATTAATATTCAACATTCACTTGCTGAAGACATTCGGTGATGCCTCCTTTGAAAGTAAGATTGTCAAATATTTTTCCTCCCTCAGGAACGGATAGTTTTCGGCATTATCAACTTTCGAGAGAAATGATTTGCTTCTCCATTCATGAAGCTCCCTTGATAACTAACATATCGTCTTCTTTTCAGAAGATCCCTAAAACTCTTTGTGCACACTGAGTTATATATACATTTGCATTGGCTAAGAAGAGCCACTCTTGTTCCTAAGAAATATGATGAGAGAGAAAACCTCAGAAACTTATTTTGCAGGCTGTCCTAATGACACTTAATCTCTCTAGGGGCACATATTCCATGGACTGCTCTTACTGTCACATCTATAACAAACTTAATTGTGTCCTTGCAGAAGACTCACCTCTGAGAACAAGATGGAAATTTGCTAGTGCAAGTCATGATTTGGCTTGCAAATCTGCAATTATCTGTTTGCATATGCCAACTATACACTTAAAAATTTAATATGAAAGACTTTTGTTTTCTGGTATGTCATAGAAGATTAGAAGTCACCAATTCACCCAGCAACAAGTAAAAAGATGAAGAAACTGAAAAGTCAACAACTCTCCTCAGATATGACAGAAAAGTGAGATCAAATGGCTGCCCCAAACATTGGAGAGAAAGAAGAGAGTATATAGAGAATCCAGTTTACCTGAGCAGAAACCTATAAGCAGAAACCAGTGCCAGGGTAGAGTAATAAACTGTAATTAACAAATTACTAGAGATTCAGTGTAGATAAGCCTAAAAGTTAAAAAAAAAAAAACTAGGCGCACCCAGTCTTAAGTTTTAATCCACACTTCTGTGGACTTTTCTGCCAGGAGCTTCTGCCAGGAGCTCTACTGAATTCTCACAGTGATTATTGGGAGGAAAATCCCTTCATGGTTTTTATCAGGAAGAAGATGAAGGAGCCATTTTGAAATATGCCAGAGGATTTTGACCTTAATGAGGACTTCCCTTAAGGGAAACTATTTTATCAGAGCCTAACCTGCTGGGGTTTTATTAGAGTTTATCCTACCTAGGGAAGGGATATTCTCAATTTCACCTCCCTCTAGCCATTCTCTTTCACCTAAAGAGGGAGGAGACAAGAAGTTCACCATCTGGGAGCACCAGCTCACCAAAAGACCAAGACCCAATCAAAGGCCTATATAATGCTTCCCCTCTCTCCATACCTTACTACTACATTATTAAAGGACTATTTACCACAGTTCCTTTTATCCAGTACATCATGTCTTCCTTTCAACAAAAATAACATGAATTACATGAAAACAAACAAACAAAAAAACAGTTTGAAGAGACTGAACAACCAACAGAACCAGAATCAGATACAGCAGGAAAGTTGGCATTATCAGACCAGGAACTTGAAAAAACAAAACAAAACAAAAAGATTATGCTATGGTAATGGCTTTAATGGGAAAAGTAGACAACATAAGCAATGAAAAATAATATAAACAGAAGAGAGAAGAAAAAAGAGATGTTAGAGATCAAAAACACTACAAGAAAAATCAAGAATGAAGGGCTCATTAGTAGCTTGGACACGGCTGAGGAAAAACTCTGAATTTAAAGATATGACAGTAGAAACTTCCAAAATTGAAAAGCAGAGAGAAAAAAAGACTAAAAAAAAACCTCCCTCAAAACACAATATCCAAACCACGGGGGAAAAGGTGTAATGTAGGTATAATGGTGTAATATAATACCAGAAAGAGAAAAAAACCTGAAACAATATCAGAAGCAATAATGGCTGTGAATTTCTCCCAAATTAATGTCAGCTACCAAATCACAGATGCGAGTTCAAGAAATAGCAAGCAGGATAAATGCCAACAAAACAAAAACAAACAGACAAAAATGCAAAAACAAAAAACTCTACATATAGGCATATCATTTCCAAACTTTAGAAAAACAAAGGTAAGAAAAAACCCTGAAAGAAGCCTGAGTTAAAAAAAAAGAAAAAAATCTTACCTATAGAGAAGCAAGGATAAGAATACATCTGAATTCTCCTCTGAAACCATGCAAGCAAAAAAAAGGGTGTGGGGAAATGCTTAAAGTGTTAAGGGAGAATAGAATAAGAATTCTGTAACCTCAAACTTATGCTTAAAGAGTGGAAGGAAAATAAAACTTTCTCAGACAAACAAAAATTGAGGAAATTTGTTGCCAGCAAAAAAAAAAAAAAAAAAAAAATGTTAAATGAAGTTCTTTGGAGAGGGGAAAATGACAAAGGTCAGAAACTGGGATCTCCATAAAGAAAGGAAGGGCAATGGAAAGTAAATCAGTAAAAGTAAAATTAAAACTTTTATTTTTCTTATTTTTAATTGATCTAACAGATAATGGTTTGTTAAAAAAATAGCAGTCATGTATTTGATTATGTATGCTTGTGTGTATGTATTTATATATGCTTATTTAATAGTGAAATGATTAACAGCAATGATGCAAGGAATGGGAAGGATGGATTAGGAATATTTTTTTCTTATAAGAAAATGATTCCATGAAGTAGAGTTGAAAGTGGAATTGGATTACTTGTAAATGTATATTGATATATATGTATATTGAAAAATCTAGAATATTCACTTAAAATACTAGAAAAGAAGTATAATCAATGTGCTAATAAATGAGTCAAAATGGAATTATATAAATTGTTCAATTAAAACCACAAGGCAGAAAAAGTGTGGAAGAGAAAAGTAGAAACAAAGAACAACTGGCAACAATTAGAAAACAGTAACAAATATGATAGGTATTAGTTCAACTATATCAATAATCACTCTAAATGTCAGTGGACTAAATATACTGAAAAAAAGACCAGGGATTTTCAGAATGAATAAAAAAATAAGACCCAACTATATGCTGTCTACAAGAAGTCCACTTTAAATATAAAGACACATATAGATTAAAAGTAATCAGAGGGGGAGATGAAGCATGAGAGATTGTGGACGCTGAGAAACAAACTGAGGGTTTGGGGGGGAGGTGAGTAGGGGGATGGGTGAGTCTGGTGGTGGGTATCGAGGAGGGCACATATTGCATGGAACGCTGTGTGTGGTGCATAAACAATGAATCTTGGAACACTGAAAAAATAAAATTTAATTAAAAAAATGAGGGATAAAGAAAAAAAAAAGTAAAGGGATGGAAGATATATCACACTAACACTAACCAAAAGAAAGCAAGAATACTTATGTTAATTTCAAACAGAGCAGATTTCAGAGCAAGGAATGGTACCAAGTATAAAGATGGGCATTAGATAAAGATAAAAGACTCAATACTCCAAAAAGACTTAACAATCCTTAATGTGTGTGCACCTAACAACATACTATTAAAATATGTGAGGCAAAAATTGGTGGAACAGCGAAGAGAAAGACCTGGATCCACTGTTCAATTGGAGACTTTACCACCCCTCTATCAGAAATGGACAGATCCATCAGGAGAAAATCAGTAAGATCATGGTTGAACTAAAGAGTGCCATCAATCAACCAGATATTATTGACATCTGTAAACTACTTTATCCAATAACAGAATACACATTTTTGTAAGCTCACCTGGATTATTCACCAAGATAGACCACATTCTCAGCCATAAAACACACCATAATAAAATTTAAAGAATAGAAATCATACAGTGTCTACTCTCAGATAACAATGGAATTAGACCAGAAATCAGTGACAGAAAAGTAGCTGAATAATCCCCAAACACATGGTGATTAAACAACATAATTCTAAATAACACAAAGATCAATGAAGAAATCTCAAGAAAAATTTTAAAGTAGTTAAACTAAAAAAGTAGAAATACAAGTTATCAAAATTTGTGGGGCTCAGAGTGAAAGAAGTGAGTAAAGCGAAATTACAGCATTGAATGCACAGATTAGAAAAGAACAATGATCTAAAATCAATCATCTAGATTTCCAATTTAGGAAACTAGAAGAACAGCAAATTAAATCCCAAGTAAGGAGAAGAAAATAATAAACATTAGATATCAATAAAATTGAAAGTAGGAAATCAGTAGGGAAAATCAACAAAACCAAAATTTGGTTCTTTGAAAAGGTCAACAAAATCAATAAGCCTCTACACAAGCTAAGAAAAAGACAGAAAACACAAATTGCTACTATCAGTAATGAAAGGGTTATCACTACAAATACCAAGGGTAATAAAAGCAGAATAAAGGAATGTTATGAATAACTCAATACCCACAAGTTTTATAATCTAGAGGAAACACACCAATTCCCTGAAAAATATAGCTGCCAAAACTCACACAAAAAGAAATACACAACTGAACAGGTCTGTATCTATTTAAAAATTGAATAAATAATTAATAATCTTCCAAAAGATTATATACCAGTGAATTCAACCAAACATTTAAGGAAGAAATCATACCAATTCTCTACAATCTTTATCAGAAAATAGAAGCAGAGGGAATACTTCCCAACACATTCTATGAGACTAGCAATATCTTAATATGGAAACTAAAGACATTACAAAACAACTATAGAACAATATTTCTTATGAACAGAGATGTAAAACTTCTCAACCAAATATTAGAAAATTGAATCCAACAATATATAAAAAGAATAATACACCACAATCAAATGGGATTTATCCAATTATACAAGGCTGGTTCAACATTCCACAACCAATTACTATGATCTACATTGCAACATCAACAGGCTAAAGAAGATATCAATAGATGCATAGAAAGCATTGGCAAAATTCAACATCCATTTATGATAAAAACTCCCAGCAAACTAAGAAAAGAGAGAAACTTTCTCAAAATCATAATGAATATCTGTAACAAAAAAACCTACAGGTAACATCATGCAGAAAATGTACTGCTAAGATCAGGGACAAGGCAAGGATGTCCCCCCTACCACTGCTTTCAACGTCAGATTGGGGGTCCTAGTGAGTGCAATAAGAGAATAAAAGGAAACAAAAGGAATACCCCCAAAATGCCATCTATATATAAAATCCAAAAGAATCATTAAAAAAAACCTCTCCTAGAACTAATAAATGCTTATAGTAAGGTTGTATGACACAATGTTAATATACAAAAGTCAATTCTTACATATGAGGAAAATGAACAAGTGGAATTTGAATTAAAAACTCGATACTATTTATATTAGCACCAAAAATAGTGCTATACCTATGTATAAATCTGTATTTATACATAGATAGAGGAAAAGTATAAAATTCTAGTAAAAGACATCAAGGACAAACTAAATAAATCTAGAGATATTCCATGTCCATGGGCAGGAAAACTCAATATTGTCAAGATGTCAGTTCTTCTATAGATTCAACACAATCCCATTCAAAATCTCAGCAAGCTATTTCATGGATATTGACAAACTGATTCCAGAATTTATATAAAGAGGCAAGAAACCCAGAATGGCCACCATAATATTGAAGGAGAAGAATGAAGTTGGAGAGTTGACACTATCAGTCTTCAAGACTTACTATAAAACTATCACAACAGTGTGGAACTGGTACAAGCATAGAAAAACAGATCAATGGAACAGAATAAAAAGGCCAGAAATAGAACCACATAAATATAGTCAACTGTTCTTTGACAAAGAAGCAAAAATAATAAAATGGAACAAAGATAGTCTTTTCAACAAATGGTGTTGGAATTATCACACAGCCACATGTAAAACACACACACACACACACGAAAAAAACCCCTATAATGAATCTGTACACAGAACTACCCTTCACAAAAATTAAGTCAAGATGATTCATAGGTCTAAATGGAAAACGCAAAACCATGAAACTCCTAGGAGATAAAAGGAGAAAACATAGATGATCTTGGGTACGGTGATGCCTTCTTAAATATAATACTAGAGACATGATTCATGAAAGAAATATATGATAAGTTGATTTCATTAAAATGAAATTTCCTTCTCCGTGAAAGACAATGTCAAGAAAATGAAAGGATAAACCAGAGACTGGAAAAGAAATTTTTGCAGAAGACACATCTGATAAAAGACTGCTATCCAAAACATACAAAGAACTCTTAAAACACATAAATAAGAAACAATCCAGTTTTTTAAAAAATCGTTAAAAGACCTGAATGGACAGACACCTCCCCAAGGAAGGTACACAGATGCCAAATAAGCATATAAAAGAAAGTTCAATGTCATATGTCACTAGAAAATCTCAAGTGAAAACAGCAATGAGATACCACTACATGACTACTAGCATGGCCCAAATCCAAGCATCGACAACACTAAATGCTGCCAAGGTTCTGGAGCAACAGGAACTCTCATTTATTGCTGATGGGAATGCAAAATGGTACAATCACTTTGGAAATCTTTTATAAAACTAGCAGCTATTCATAGTTGCCAAAACCTGGAGCAACCAAGATGTTCTTCAATAGGAGAATGGGTAAGTGCACTGTGGTACATCTAGACAATATTATTTAGTGCTAAAAAGAAATGAGCTACGAAGTCATGGAACAACCTGGAGAAACTTAAAACAGTACTAAGTGAAAGACACCAATTTCAAAAGACACATGTTGCATGATTCCACCTACATTACATCTGGAAAAGGCAAAACTACAGAGATAAAAAAAAAAAAAGATTAGTGGTTTCTACGGGTTAATGGAAAGGGAGGGAGAATACAGAGGATTTTTAGGGCAGAGGAAATATTCTATATAATATTACAAGGGTCAATTGTCATTTGTCAAAACCCATAGAATGTACACCACCACACATGAATCTGAATGTAAACTACAGAATTTGGGTGGTAATAATATGTCATCAGTTATCATAAATGTACCTCTGTGGTGTGGGATGTTGAGAGTAGGGAAAGGTATGAATGTGTAAGTCAGATGTTATTTGGGAATTCTCTGTACTTTCTACTCAATTTTGTCATGAACCTCCAACTGCTCTAAAAAAAAAAATAAAGTTTTTTAATTAAAAAATATCAATTTCCCAGTTATACTAACCACATTTCAAGTGCTTGATGAGACAGCCATACATGGGCAGTGCCCATCATTGCAGATGGTATAGATCCCCCCAAAAAAGCTGATTATCTAAGTCACCAGATAAATTTTTTTAAAGGTTTTATTTATTTGAGAAAGAGAGTATGATACGGGGAGGGACAAAGGGAGAATCAGACTTCCCACTGAGCAGGGAGCTTGAAGCAGCGTTCAATCTCAGGACCTGAGATGGTGATCTGAGCCGAAGTCAGATGCTTAACTGACTGAACCACCCAGGCACCCCTGTCACTAGATAAATTAAAGAAACACTCTTAGTGGGAAGTAAAGGCCCACTGGGAGAAGAATTATAATGGTTATGGATCATTTTGTATTTCTTTTGTTCTACCCACACATTCCTATTAATCTAAATATAGCGGGGAAAAAAGGAAAAGAAGAAGGAAAAACTAAAGCATATTTTGAGTTACTGGGCTGTTTCATGGCTTAGGTCAAACTAGATAGTTTCATTTCAAAGTCTTCTATTTATACTCAGGACAGAAGGATTTTTTTTTCCCCAAATATTTTCCACAGTCTTATACCACTACTCTATCTAGATTTTTTTCAAATGATCATCATTGCTACAAAGAGGCACAGGAACATCTGTATATTGTCAAATGAACGAGGAAAAAAATTAGCTTTGCATATTCACTCATCCACATATTTATGACAACGTTAATAAGGCAATCAATTTTTCTTTTGGTCTTTTGAAGGGTTATTTGATAATTATTCATTAATAACATGTTATCTAAAAATTATTACAAAGAGATATGTAGGAGTTTTTCCATCAAATAGATAGGTAGATAGGTTTATTATGGTTCTTCATGACACCCACAAGTTCACCCAGTATCTGTAAAGCCAAACAGTCTATATGATTCTTTATACATACACTGTCTCCAAGAAAATTTTCTAAGGAAGTCATCCATGAGATCACAACTTGCTGAAAAAGTGATGAATTAGAAAGACTGTTGGCCTTTATATACCCAATAAGAAATAGATGGACTGATTTTTGTTTATCTTTCTTCTCTCATCTGTCAGCTGACCAACTTACTTGTTTTAGTAAGTATTCAACCACAGAAACAATCACATGACCTTTTTGCTTTTCTCCCAGACTTTTGACAACATGCAGGCATACATAGGCTATTTCTTCATAGCAGTTATCATCTCATGCATTCAAGAACCTTTAGATGAACTGAATTGTAAACGACCCAAGTTAGTTCTAGTGAGTAAACAAGATTATGTCTGGCATTCACTCTCACAGACTTCATAAATTTAACAAGGAAGTTGCTCTACTAAAGAAAAAATCACACAAGGATCAAATTTGTCATACAGTCTTCATTAAGAATTTAACATCCTCCCTTCTGACTTTCAGAAAAAAATGAAGATTTCTTCTATTTACATATTCTCATCAATGCATGTTTATCTATTCATATAACTATAATTGAGGAAAAAGAGAAAAATGAATAAAATTGAGGCAGATTTCTGTTTCTAAGTGAGTTAAAAAAACAAGAGAAATGAGCTCATGCGATTAATGATGGAATTCTTCTGACTTATAAATGTTTTTAATTTAAAAAACTGTATTCACTATAATATTACACTTAAAAATTACTGCTTATAAAACATGTCCTTCTGATAAATAAAACTTTGTTACCCAGTGCCAATACTTTTTTTATTTCTGAGATGTTAAAATGTGATTAAAAATTCAGCAGCTGTACGATACAAATCAACACAAAAATCTGCTGTGTTTCTATACACAAATAATGAACACTTTGAGAAGGAAGAATATTAAGAAAACTATTTCATCTGATAAAATAGCATCAAGAAGAATAAAATACTTAGGAATTACTTAACCAAGAAGGTACAAATAAAGGGAAAGACATCCTATGTTCATGGATTGGAAGACTTAACATTCCATGGATAGCAATACTAGGTAAAGTGATCTACAGATTTAATGAATTCCTATCAAATTCTTGATGATTTTTTTTACAGAAATAGAAAAATCTATCTTAAAATTAATTTTTAAAAATCTCAAGTGACTCTCAGTAGCCAAAATAATCTTGAAAAAGAACAAAGTTCAAGGTCTCACATTTTCCGATTTCAAAATTAACCACAAAACTACAATAATTAAGAGTGTGGTCCTGGAATAAAGAAAGACATACTGACCAATGGAATACCATAAAGAGTCCAGAAATGAGTTCTTGCAAACACAGGCAATTGATTTTGACAAGAGTGTCAAGAGATAATTCAGTAAGGAAAGAACAGCCCTTTCAATGTATGGAATTGGGAAAACTGAATATCCACATGCAAGAGAATGAAATTGGACTCTTACCTTACACCATATATAAAAATTCACTCAATTTGGATCAAAGACCTAAATGTAAGACCTAAAACTATAAAACCTTTAGAAGAAAACATATGCAGAAATCTTCATAATATTGGATTTGGCAATGATCTCTGGGATATGTCATTAGAAGCTCAGGGAAGAAAACATTAGAAAAAGTAGTTTAAATTTGATTTTACCAACATGAAAAGCTTTTATGTATTAAAGGACATTATAAACAGTGAAAAGGCAACACATGGAATAGGAGGAAGTACGTGTGAATCACACATCTGCTAAGAGGTTAATATCTAAAATACGTAAAGAACTCCTACAACTCACACTCGCACAAAAATCTAAATGAAACGATCAAAGGACTTGAATACATATTTTTTCCAAAGAAAATATAAAAATGGTCAATAAGCACATGAAACGATGCTAAAGAACATCACAAATCGTTCAGGAAATACACACGAAAACAATGAGATACCACTTCACATCCATCGGTATTGTTATTTTCAAAATGACAGAATATAACAAGTGTTGGCAGAGTTGTAGAGATACTGGCAGGGTAAAATGATGCAGCCACTATGGAAAACAAAAAATTAAAATTAGAATTATCATATGATTCAGCAATTCCACTTCTGGATATATATATCAAAGAATTGAAAGCAGGGACTTCAAGATCTATTTGTACACCCATGTTCACAGCAGCATTAGTCACAGTAGCCAAGAAGTGAAAGCAACTCCATGTCCATTGATGGATAAGTGGATAAGCAAAATCTTGTGTGTACATACAATGGAATATTACTCAGCACTAAAAAGGAAAGAAATTCTGACACATGCTGACATTGATCAACCTTGAAGATCTCATGCTAATTAAAACAAGTCAGTCACAAAAAGACCAATACTGTATGATTCCACTTACATGAGGTCCCTAGAGTAGTCAAATTTGTAGAGACAGAAAGTAAACAGGTGGTTGCCAGAGAGTAGCGGCAGGGATAACCAGGAGTTAGAGTTTAATGGGTATGGAATTTCGGTTTGGGAAGGTAAAAAAAAGTTCTATAAATGATGGTTGTACAACAATGTGAATATATTTAATGTCATTAAATTATATACCACAAATGGTTAAAATAGCACATTTCTTTTTTTTAAAAGATTCTATCATTTATTTGTCAGAGAGAGAGAGAGAGAGAGAGAGAGAGAGATCAAGCACAAGGAAGGGCAGCAACAGGCAAAGGGAGAAGCAGGCTCCCCACTGAGCAAGGAGCCTGACTTGGGACTCGATGCCAGGACCCTGGGATCATGACCTGAGCCAAAGGTAGAGAGTTAACCTACTGAGACACCCAGGCATCCCTAAGATGGTAAATTTCATGATATGTGTATCTTACCATAATAAACACCACAAACACACACACACACTCCAAGGTTTCACAATTGCCTTAACTCTCTAGCTTATTATAATATTACAATAAACAGTATTTAATTACATGCAAGAAACTATGTGATAGGAAAAGATGTCATTCACTGCCTGGTAAGGATTCATTATCATCACTATGCACTGAGAAATATGTGGTATGTATAGATCTCAAAGTCCTGGAGCATAGATATTATGGACTGAATGTTTTCTTTCTCTCAAAATTTGCATGTTGAAACCAGTGTGATGGGATTAGCAAGTGGGGCTTTCAGTGAGGTCATGGGAACGAAGCCCTCCTGAATGGGATGAGTGCCTTCATCAGAGTCCCGAGAGACCTTGCTTCTCCCTGCACTCCGCCACATGAGGACACGGTAGGACAGACATCTGCAAACCAGAAAGGAGGTCCTCACCAGGTACCAAATCTGCCAGTGCCTAGGATCTTGGATTTCCCAGCCTCCAAAATTGTGAGAAAAAATGTTTGTTCAATGACCCAGTCTGTTTTTATTGTTATTATTATTATTATAGCAGCCCAAACGAATCAAGAAATTAACTCATATAATAATCCATTTCTAGAGGATTAGAATCTCTTTTTTTTCATAGTCTGCAGTGTGGACTACTTCAAATTTCTTTTTGACTGTCAGCTATTACACGATGGAGGGAAGTCTATGTCTGCTTTCCTTGAAGGAACCTGGCTGATTGCCTGGCAGCAGATTGGGTTGCCTCTCCACAGAATGAGCTTTTATCAGCTACCAAATCTCAGGAGGGCCCTGCTGAATTTCTCTTTCTTCAATATTTTGGAGGATGAAAATTTTCTTTGGAATATTTGCTGAAAAATATTTTATCAATTCTCACCTCTAACAGTCTCCTAAGACTTAAATTCAATAAAAGTTTGGGTGAGGCTTCAACCTAATTTTGTCTATTCTATATTTTCTCTTTTGTTTTATTGAATTCATTTTCTTAGTCATTTCTTTTGATAGCAGTGTAAAGGAGGTTAGAAGTATCTTCTATTTTTTGGGAAGAAGACATGAACAGATATTTTTCCAAAGAAGACATCCAGATGGCCAACAGACACATGAAAAGATGCTCAACACCACTAATTACCAGAGAGATGAAAATCAAAACCACAGTGAAGTATCATCTCACACCTGTCAGAATGACTAAAATCAAAAACACTAGAAACAATTGCTGGTGAGGATATGAAGAAAAAGGATCCCTGGTGCACTGCTGGTGGAAATGCAAACTATTGTAGCCACTCTGGAAGACAGTATGGAAATTCCTAAAAAAATTAAAAATAGAATGACCATATGACCCAGTAATTCCACTACTGGGTATTTACCCAAAGAATACGAAAGCACTAATTTGAAAAGATACATGTACCCCAATGTTTATGGCAGTATTATTTACAACAGTCAAATTGTGGAAGCAACTCATCCATCCAAAGATGAATGGATAAAGAAGATGAGGTACATACATACAATGGAATATCACTCAGCCATAGAAGAGAATGAAATCTTGCCATTTGCAACACCATGGATGGATCATGGAGGGCACAATGTTGAGTGAAATAAGCCAGGCAAGAGATAAATACCATATGATTTCACTTATCTGTGGCATTTAAGAAACAAAGCAAAATGACAACAATAAAGTAAGAGACAAGCAAAAAACTAGACTCTAGAACTAACCGACAGTTACCGAAGGGGATGGGTGAAATAGGTGAGGCGGATTAAAAACCACTCTTATCAAGGTGAGCAGGGGGTGACATAGAGAATTGTTAAATCACTATATTGTACACTGGAAACTGATAGAACACTGTATATTGTAACGAAATTAAAAATTCCATGGGGGTAAAAGCAGTTGTGGAATAATAATATTGTCTTGAAATAAAATTCACAGATTATATATGAAAAAAAGAAAAGTACATTCCATTTCAGCATCATATTTGATTACTAATAGTAACACTCCGAACACAGATCACTATGTTAACTCAACAATATCCTAAAATTAGAAGATTTCTTCCCACTGACACAAGTCCTGTTTTGAATTCAAGTCTTTTTAAATTAGTAGCTCTCTTCACAAAACAACTTAATAGAGCAGTTTTAATTTTCCTTTGCAAGCAAGAAAGCCAGGACTACAGCTTTCAGTGTCCCTGGGTTCACCAAGGTGAAGGTACCAAAGAGGAGGTTTATCTTAAGGTTATTTTTTTTAATTCAGCATTAGATATTTTATTTAAAAATTCAAACACAGGGATGCCTGGGTGGCTCAGTGAGTTAAGTGCCTGCCTTCAGTTCAGGTCATAATCCCAGAGTCCTGGGGATCGAGTCCCATGTCAGGCTCCCTGCTCAGTGGGGAGCCTGCTTCTCCCCCTGCCTGCCGCTCCCCCCACTTGTGTTCTACCTCTCTGACAAATAAATAAACAAAATCTTTAAAAAAAATAAAACATGGGATACTATAGACTTCTAATTTCCTGATATTATCTTCCTAAGGGAATTTATGAAGCAGTTTACATTAGAAAAATAAATCTCCTCTTTCAAAAACTGAGTTGTAAGACAAAGACCACATACGATTCAGAGAGACAAGGGTATTACCTCTTTTAACTTGTATTTGATAGTTTACTTCTCCATTTTTTTCCTTAGGGGAAGTGATTCAGTGCAACAAATTCTTTCTTTCTTTTTTTTTTAAGATTTTATTTATTTATTTGACAGAGAGAGAGAGATCACAAGTAGGCAGAGAGGCAGGCAGAGGGAGAGGGGGAAGCAGGCTCCCTGCTGAGCAGAGAGCTTGATATGGGGTTAGATCCCAGGACCCTGAGATCATGACTTAAGCCAAAGGCAGAGGCTTTAACCCATTGGGCCACCCAGGCACCCAGTTCGACAAATTCTTAATTGTATAGCTTGGGAAAGAGAGTCATTAGCCATCTTTAGTATTTTCTTAAGAAATGGATTACTTTGGAAGATGTATGTGCATGGTCTGAGAGACTGGCTAGAAGGAAAAAAAAAATACAAGGGGCAGAAAAATACAAACGTTTCTGGTAGTCCATTTTTTAAAATCTCAGGGCACAACATTTATCATAATTGGGTCTATCAGTCATTTTCTTAGTAGAAAATATCTAAGCATAGATTTTGACTGATTTATAGAGAAAGAGAATAAAAATCTTTCAAAATTGTTGGTAAGAATGATTCATACTTCTTGCTTTTGTGAAGAAGTAATTGTGCATGTTAAATTATATTAATTTTGCTGCCTGAAATGGTTTTTAAATTCTTGTCATTTTTTCCCATGGAAAAGGGGGTATTTTAAAAGTATAATATTTGTTGAAAGCAAATATGTAAATTAAGGTTATTTTATATGTCTTTCAAATAAAATATCTCCTTTTATGGATGCGTATTGTTTAAAGGGCATCACACGTAGATATTGTCAAACTTCAAAAAAAAGATAGCTTACTAGTTTTTTGGAGGGAGAAAAAGCTCTTTTACCAGAACCAACTTGGTGATCATAGATTATTGGCTGACTTGCATTGGATATATCTAGCTTTTTCTGAGAAAGCATGATTCCATCAAAATCAATAAATGGAAGATAAAGAATAATGGAGAAATGCGAATAGGACCAATATTCTAAAAGCATAGGATTCTATTTTAATTTTGTAGTTATACGATTGAAAAGCTGAGAGGCCTCACTAGAAATTTAGCTATTTTGTCAGTCAATTTATGTTCTTTTCACCCAATTCACTATCAAGAAGCTATTAAATTCGCTGAATTAAAGTAAACAGAGAGAAGCCAATGGATGCTCTTCATCTGACTGCTGATAGTCCTATTTATTTAGTTTAGTACACAGATCTTACTTTTGTGTGTGTGGATTTATTTTCAAAGCAGAGGATCTTAAGTTCAGAATCCAAATACGCTTACCCTGCCTTTCCCTCAAGGAAAATTATCTGGAAATTGGAAAATGGTTCAGGCAAAAGTCTGGCTGTGATATTACTTCCAAGAGACCCTTCTTAGAGGGGACGGATATACAAGGTCCTCTACGTGACTGCTTCTCAATCTTGTCGTTTCCACCCCCTGTTATGTAAATGAAATCAAGATCGAAGGAACATTTGTAATAATCTGGAAGAGGAAGAGACGGTTTAAAAGAGCATCACTTTCAAATGCATAACCAAACACACAAAAAAGCACAGAGGGGAGAGAAAGAGATCCAGAGAACTACGTTATTAGGGAGATTGGTTGAGGAGGGGGCTGGAAAGAAGGTCTATTCTCAACTAGATGGCCTTGATGTACGTGGAGGGGCACCTGAATTTTGTTTCATTTTGTTTTTGCGTGAACTGGTGAGCTCAGCGCTCTTCCTTCTCTACTACCTACCTCTCAAGAGTTACAGCTTTTCCGCTATCAGCATGGGTGCCATTCAGGTCCTGGGGTCCTGGGCAGTTGTCCAGCTCTGCCAATTCTAGGGACATCTCTAATTCTGTCTGTGGCCATAGCCCCTTGAGGTTTCTACAGGCTCGTTGTTATGGAAACAGTTTTGCAGGATCTAAAACCTTAGGAAAAATGCCTAAAGGTCTAAAACTTGTTCCAGATCCAAAATAAACATTCCCTTGCCATTACCTCTTCGGTTCTTGAAAATGAGTTAATTTATTCTTTAAGTAATAAATCATATTTATTCAAAATAAAGTCTCTCCTACCCAAAGTGCTGAAAAATAATACTTCCAGGGCCTGTCTTGTCCTTCAATTCGAGAAAGTTTGTAAATTTAGGGAAGGTGAATATGAGAAATCCTCCGGACTTTTTTAGTCCTGAGAATTTTCTTAGAAGGAACTCCCAGTTCTCAAGTAGAATGAGACTGTCGTACACAGCGGGCTCTGTTTCCAAGCACATCTAAACCAGGGTTAGTAGTTAGGGAGTAGTAGTACGGATACATTCATTTTCTCTGGTTGCTGTTAACAAATTATCACTTATCTAGTGTCTTAAAACAACACAAGTTTGTTGTCTAACAGTTCTATAGGTCAGAAATCTGGCGAGGATCTCACGGGGGTAAAATCAATGTGTCAGCAGGGTTGTGTTTCTGTTGGAGGTTTCTGGGGAGAATCTGTTTCCTCACCCTTTCCAGCTTTTAGACGTGGCTGGCCTTCCTTGGTTCCTGACCCCCCTCGTCCCTCGTGTCAGTGAAAGAACCCACTCTTTCTGACCCTCCTTCCACCATCACATCTCTCTCTGACTACTGCTGGGGGAGGGTTCCCATTTTTAAGGAGTCCTTAAATCCCATTCTGATGGGATTAGAATGCAGCCACTCAGATGATCCAGGCTAATCTCCCCATCTCACAGTCCTAAACCTTAATCACATCTTCATAGTCTCTTTTGATATGTAAAATAACATATTCACAGGTCCCCAAGAAGAGGGCAGGGGTATCTTGGTGAGGGGAGCATTCTTTACAAAACAAATCTCATGAAATCTTTGTAGCAAATATGGGAGCACAGGGGGGCCTGGGTGGCTTAGTCAGTTAAGTGTCTGCCTTTGGCTCAGATCATGATCCCAGGGTCATGGGATCGAGCCCAGAATCAGGCTCCCTGCTCAGCGGGGAGTCTTCTTCTCCCTTTCCCACTCCCCCTGCTTGTGTTCCCTCTCTCACCCGCTCTCTCTCTGTCTCTGTCAAATGAAGAAATAAAATCTTAAAAAAAAAATATGGGAGTACAAAAAAGATACCAAACCAATAGATCTGATTATGAATACAATTTGGAGAAAGTAGACAGACAAGATAAATGGATTCTAACCTATTAATTCCAGGGGTTGTTGGTTGTATCAGACATTTCTGTTATGTGACTCTTCAAATACTCTATTATGACCTCACTCCTTACTTTCTATAGACAGGGGAAGACAAAATGATGGCCAGGATATGCTATGCAAACAGTAAGCAGAAAAGCAAATGTGACTCTATTGTCTTCTATTTGTCTACATCAGACAAAGGAAGCTTCAAGACAAAGAGTTTTCTCAGAGGTCAAGAGGGATCTTTCCACATGATAGATGTATCAATTCAACCAAGAAGATAGGACAACCCTAAATACGCATACATGTAATAACAGCATAAACTGCATAAAGAAAAATTGATAAATTCGAGAAAGAAATAGGTAAATCCACAAACATAGGTGTATATTTTAACATCACTCCTTCATAATGAACAGAACAAGTGGAGAAAAAGATCAGAAAGGAATTTGAAAATGTGAATAAAACCATCAACCAGCTTGACTTAGTTGACATTCACAGAACTCTACACACAACAAATGTAGCATTCGTAGACTTTCCAAAATGCATATGAGGGCATTTACCAGGATGGATCACACACTGGGCCATAGAACATGTCTTAAAATATTCCAGGGGACTAAAATAATACAGAGTATATTCTCTGACAATGAAGAAATTAAAGTAACTAAGTGCTACCTATAAAAGTTACAAACATTGAGCAATTAGGCACCATACTTCCATAAGAAAAAAAGTTACACGAGACATTTAAAGACATTTCAGAGGGATCTGTGTTGCACACACAACAGATTAAAATACATGGGATCCAGCAAAGTAGTGCTTAAAGGGAAATTTGTAGCTTTCAGTGCTTGGATTAGAAAAGAAGAAAAGATTTAGAATCAATGTATGTCATTCCACTTCACAAAGGAAGAAAAGCAGAAAATTAATTCAAAGTGAATAGAAGGAAGGGAATCATAGAGATGGCAGAAATGAGAGAAAATCATGAGACAACGGTATACCATCATTGCCAGCTCTCCCATTGGTAGAATTTGTGCTTCCTCTTCCTGCAAAGTTTAGCACTTTGCAGGATCACAGACCTTTGTTTTTGAAAATACACCAGGGAATGTTTCCCCTAAATTTGAACCTTTAAGTATGCTTGCGGTCCTCCTGCCAATAGATCAACCAGCAGCGTTAAATGTTATGAAACTGGTGGGAGTCATTGCCACCGGCTACCGTGGGGAGTTAGGGTTATGGTTACCAGGAGGAAGCAAGGAACGTATCCAGAAACCAGGAGGTCCCTGAAGCATCTCATGGAGCTCCCATATCTGACGACAATAGGGAACAGGCAATCACAGGAAACATGACCCAACCAGGACAAAGCCGACCCGCCCAGGGAACACCTGGCTGCCCTTCTAGGAAAGAAATCTGGGTCAGCCAAAGTGCTGAAGGGGAGGAGAATCAAGAGGACAGAGATGGTTGAATATCAAATATTGCCTCAAGACCACTGGGTTTGGAACGTGTTCCACTAACTAGCACGTATTGAGTCTTTCTTGAGCTTCTGGCTGGCTCCTGCCGTGAAGGGGCTCCTGCTAGTCTCCGTCTCTGATGATCAGCCACTGCTGCAGAGACCATTTCCAAGGGGGTGTTGATTAGTTCTGCACAGAAGTTTGTTTCAGCCCACACTGCATTCCTCCTTTTCTTGCCCTGCGCTTCTCCAATGTGACAGCGCGGCATTGTGTTGGGAACTCACTTGGTGCTCAAGCATGCATAACCTAAAAGGGGTGTGTGTTGGGGGGGTATGTTTGTGGAGCTAACTTTGAACAGTGGGGATGGGAGTCTTCCCCCAGAAGGTCCTGTGTGGTGGATCCCCCATAGTGGAGACTGACTTAACATAAAATACATCATTTTCTTGGTTTTCTGTCGTTTTCCATCATTTTCTGCTCCATTCCACCTGCCCTCCATTCCTGCCCCTGGGATCACCGAACTGCCTTCACGTATACCTCTGTCTCAGCCTCTGCCTGGGACCAACCCATACTAGCACACGATCTTTAGAACAGGAATGGATTTCCTCTGGCCACCCAGGCCTGCTTCATTCTTAACTTTCTTTAGAAACCATTCAATGCCTCTGAGAGTTAGTGTGCTTGGAGAAGGCAATACCACTTTGGAGAATTTAGGCTGGCAGATTTCCCTAGTGAAGCCTTTCTGCTTTGCTGACTACATTACTAATGGCCCCATTTTTGCTCCTAGTTTCTTTCTTTTTTTTTCTTCTTTTTCTGGGATTTTGAAATAACACACCCAATTACTTTGAAACAAACAAGCAAGGCAAAAATGTAGCTAATCTTTTCACATTAGCCCTGCTCAGAAGGTACCTGGTAAATTTCCAGCATTTAGTAAATAACCAGGGCATGAAAGTATCCCCCCCATCCTTATTTATTTTCTTTGCTGTTTTACAGAGTCTTGAAGACTTGTTTTCTTCCCTTTCAATGACAAAAGACTATTTTCTCTGGCACAGCCCCAGAGCTCAGCAACAGTTAAAGTAGCTACTATGTGAACGACTCCCATTTGTTTAGAAGTTACTCAAAAGGCCGTGAGAGCAGGCGACCTGGATTATAGGAAGTAGCCCCAGGAAACTCAAGAGTATTTTCTTTCCTGTCTTTTTGCCAGGATGCTGGTTTTTCCTTGGCCAATAGTAATTTACAACAAGGTCAAGATTCATTCTAGTTGGAATCTCATAGAATATCTGCCACATTTCTTACAAGCGATTGCTTACGCTTACAAATCCGGGGGCGGGGGGGGGGGCGACACTGAGGGGAAAATGACGTATTTTAGCTTAGGGTTCTCCATGACAAATGGTTCTTGATAATGTCCTCAGGTCCATTTTGGGAGATCAGACTCTCTAACAAAGAAAAAGCATTAACTAGATAAATATACATCCATCAGAATCAAAGAGAGATCCAGACTTAAAAAAAACAAAAAAACAGAATAAACTTCAAAAGAATACAGCAACTGCCCCCCCAACTGAGTCATAAAGAGAAAGGAAGTTAGAAGCGGAAAACTGAAAATCAGGAGACTCACGAGGGAATTTGAGGGCTGACATACAGATATTTTCAACAGAAGGTAGCTTGCAACATTCTATGATGAGTGACAGTGTTCTTTTGAAGCCACTATACAAGGCTAGCAATCCAGATTGCTCAAACTGGAAGGCTCATGGGATTCTGTAATACTGACCTTGGTTTGAGGATTGGCGTTCAGAAGAGGTGTGTTGAACTTTCCCCCCTAGTTTTGTCTTTACTCTCAAGATTAGGAAATTCCCTGAGTATCGTAAATAATATCTAAGAACATTTCTAAACACGGAAGTACCTTTTGGTGTTTACCTCACCTATCTGAATCTCATGAGAATTAAGAGAAACCACCCAAAAGTTAGAAGTATATAGACTAGGGTTTAAAATGTTTGTGTTTATCTGAAGAGTCCCCTCATTGAATTCTACCTCCAGAATTCACTGTCACCTGGTTGTTTCAGTAAAGGTTCCTGCCTTTCAGATTTTTTTCCTCATGAAACATTTCTCTTCACTTACTTCTGGGTCAATAGTGAGATTCTGCCATATCACGAGTCATCCCAAGGGTCCTTTTCCACATATGACCTTCAAAATTGCTCTAGGATTCATGTAATCACACATCTTACTTCCATTTGGACTGGCTTTCGACTGATTTTCACTTTTCAATATTTCTTTCATTCATTTATATCATTTTTATTTGCATGATTCCAATGCACAAGAAAGGATAGTTATTCAGACTTCTACCTCAACACATCCAAGTTGTACCAAGTCTAATAGAAGGTGACCTTAAAAAAACTGGTTTATTTTGCAGATTCCAGAATTTAAGAAGCAAAAAAAAAAAAAAGCAAAAGTAAAATTCCCAGCTTCGATTCCTTCACCAGATTAGAGAGGATGAAAAGTGATAACTGAGTTCCCATTCGTGTCAGTGAGATATCTAGAAAATATCTGTTTTAATGTGAGAGGCCCCATACTATCATCTTTCTCTTTTCACCAGCATGATAGCCCTTTGGCGAGTAAAGCTTAAATAAATAAGAAATCATTATTTAAAAAAATTTGGTTGGTTAATTAAGTCAAACAGCTGATTAAGGACAAGTTCGGTTGAACTATTGCCCAATGAGTAAACAAAATAGGTGGCTACTTTATAGAACTTTCCATTTTTCAGCTAGAAGGATAGGCATCATATAGAGACGCAAAGCTGAGGCAGAATGAACTGATCACTTTTGGGAAATTCGACAGGTTTTACTCATTCCACTCAAATTTACTAAAAGGATGTCAATATTTTCTGTATCTCAAATTATGTTTCTTCTGCCTGCAACTTACCGTCTTAGATTACACAGAATATTTCCTTAGTTTTTTATATTATTAAATATGTTCTTCTCTTCTCATTTATCCTTCCATTTTATGGCTTTATTTTACATTTTCAGAGTTTGGAAAAACAACATAGAAAAGCCACAAAGCTTACCATTTCCACCAAGGATAAATATAAGAACATTCCCGCAGTAATCATTAAGATCCAGTTTTGAACACACGGATCAGCTGATACTGAGAGGCCAACGTATAGTCCTATGAAGGCGGTGAGAGCACTTACAAAATTCATAAGGATGGCAATCTTAATAGGAAGTCCAGAGCTTAAGAGCACAGCAAAGTCTCCTGAAATTTAAGGGAAAAAGAAAATACAATCATTGCATAATTGATGATGCCTTTCCTGGAGTAATGCACTATTAGGTTGCTTCAAATTTCGGCAACTGGGACCAATTTTACCAACTGGGACCAAAGTAAAGTTGACTGACCAGTTGATAAAACATTTTCTTATAACTCTCTAGGATTCTCATTTTACCACTGGGAAGTTACATTTCAGGAGCTCTCTTCCTTTTACTAGGCCTGAAGCTAGCAAATGATGGGAGGACTATGACACATTCTTTAGCTCCTGACATCCTGTGACATTTTCAACTAGATAAATGCAGCAGAAAGCACTTGCTGTTCCAGAGTTTTTAAACCTTTTTGCCTGGAAACTTGCCAGATGAAATCACGTTCAGTTGGCTTTTATTATTTACTTCTGCGAGAACTCCTGTGCACAAACAGAGAACTACTTAATAGGAGATTTTAAAATCATTGCAAAAGCTGGTTAGGAAAACAAATTTTTCCTTTAGAAACCGTTCTACTGCCTTGATGATTATAGAAAACTGACCTTATTCTCTCCACACCTTTCCTCCTAAAGAAGAATGACCTTTTGATCTGAGAGCCTCTTTTCGGGAGATAGGGAAGGGCTGAAATTCAATAAAGAGACGGACGGGCGATGCAGTTACTTAGTTCTGTGGCATGACTGGTCCTAGGAACAGGTCTTAAAACACCTTTGCAGGCCTGTCACTGACTGCCACACTCCTCTGTGGTTTTATTATAATAGCTAAAGGCAAGGCCACAGTATATGGCACCCAGACCAGGGACGTGTTAATGGACTCAGGAAGGTCCTTAGATGACCTGTTCTGAGAAGGATGAGTGAAGAGTTGGTGACAGGATTTCTGATAGTAGATGCTGAACACCAGAGGTTGGGGTGGCCCAAACGGGGCAGTGTAGACCTGGCAGCGGTGGGGGGGGGGGGCGTGGGCAGTGAAATTGCCCAGAGTCCCCTCTCTAGGGCACATGTGGGCCTGGAGCCGGCCCCTGCTCTTTCTGGGCCTCTTTCGGAAATGTCTATTTTGCCTTCTCTTATTTCCTGGGAGGCAGAATTTGAATTACAAGGGCTATTAAGAATTATCCAGAAAAAGAGCCTACCCACATCTGCTAGCTGACGCCTGTCATTTCAATTTTATGCTTGGCCTTAGACATTTTATATAAATCAAGTTGACGAAGCCATGGTTTGGCTTTAATTTAAAAGTTATTTTATCTCATTGACCTGTTTGCTGACATAATGGGGAAAGTTCCCCTCTTAATGTTTTCCCACATTTAATAAGTGTATTTTAAAGTCTTTGCCGAAGTTCTTTAAAATGAGATTTCTCTAAATGACCTTCTCCCATTTGGAACTCTCCAGAATCCAGAACGAGTGACTTCTGGCCCTGGGGAAACATCATCAAGAGTGAATTTTATCCCAAGGTACAGAAGTTTTGTCCCTACCCTCCCCCCGCCCAGTTGTCTTCTTCTTGCCATTTAAACAGATTATGAATGGAAAATATTCATCTTTCCATTGTGTGTTGGAAAAAGACACCTACAGACCATAGCTAGAAACACACGCTGGCTTTCTCAGCAAGTGGGAGACAGCCACGTTACCATGTGTGACTTACCCATTTCATGTGGAATTTCATGACACAAGATTGCAAGTGTGGTGGTTGCTCCTGACTCAGATGAAGATGAGAAGGCCGCTCCTATCACCAGGCCGTCCGCAAAATTATGCAGGCTGTCCCCAACCAGTATCATGATTGCTAACAAGCTAATGGTTTTGCCTGAAGAACCAAATAACGGTGAGAGAAGCATTAACAGCGTCCTAGACATTTCACAGAACCCTTCATAGCAACCAGCTTCCCCATCCTCCCTTGACATTCTTACATCGCGTCAAATGAGGCAAAACCCCGTTTTGGTTAAGCTTTGCAAATAAGTCAGGACTGGAGCCACAAAGATGGGAATTGACACATTTGGCTGCACGATCACTGTTTTCCTAACGGATCTGACTAGTAACGAGATAAATTATGCATGACGTTCACCTTTCTGTCACCTCGTTCAGCTATGCCAGAAGAAAGAAATAAAAATAATATTGTTATAACCTTCCAAAATACCACCAGTGACCTCTGCGTGTGCATCTTTTGTAAAGCGCTTTAAAATAATTTAAGACCCTCCTGTTGGATGTTATTAAAATGGAGGCTGTTTTCCAACACTCTCTCCTCTGGGTCAGACTGTCCCCGGCGTCAGTCGGCTGGGCTGCACTTCTGCCCATTTTTCCGCTCCCTGAGTTTCCCTTTCCGGTTGGCACTCGCGGCCTTTCCCAAGTATCTTGTTCACGCCCCAGGTGTGACCAGCACAGAGTCACGGTCAACTCGGCTGGCCCCCGAATCAGCTCTGGAACAATTAGTTAATGTCCTTGTCTTTCTGAAAAATAACCCTCAGCACTAGAGCAGCCGGACATCAAACAAAATAAAGAGAAGCTGTTTTCATGGGATTCCATTACATAATATACATTATCTGATTAGTAGAGAGGCACGGAAATAATTCCTATCGTATTTTCAATCATCATCAGGTCCAAGGTTTTAATGGACAGAATTTCTGTTTTCGAAAACCTAAAACTGTATATTAACATAACCCCCTCGTGGAACTGGACAACTAATACATTCAAAAAGTACTCCTGGGATAACATTCTTACAGTAAACCACCGAGGGATGCTATTTGATAGGAATAGCTATTCAAGTCCATTTCCATTGTCTAAAACTTCATTAATTACTCAGCCGTTATGCACTGTTTGCCCAGTGTAAGTAGTAGCTGCTATTGCTGTTAGAACTGAACCCAGTATTCTAATAATTATACACTCAGTAAAAATAGAAGGAGGATACCTCCTGGTTTCTGTTACGGGGTCTAAGACTATGGGGGCGCTGTATCATAAAATGGTTTTCCACTTCGTCTGGGCAATACAGTTCACCTCATTTCACTTCTAAAATTCATGGTTTATTTAGACCTATCACTATAAGACTAACATATCCTTCCTGTGGGTTGCCGATATATTTTATTCTTTATCAAAAATGAGAACATTTCAGGCAATGGTCACATAAACACAGAATAAATATCAAATGATCGAATTCAGGGAATTCTTACTGGCATCGCCTGGAAACTCTCAGAATCTAATAATCCTAGCAGGTCGCTTTGCCATTCCTGCCAATTTTCAGACATAAAGCTCTTATTTGTGGAAAGAAAACAATTTAAAATAACACATTTGGCAACATTGCGGCCTGCAGATACATTGTGATTTCCACGTACTTTAGTGTAGTTTTGATACAGGTAGCATATCTCCAAATGGAAAATTTTTACTCCATTTATACTCTGCTAGAAACAGTATAGCTATTTTTGTTGTCTATTATTTTATTATCTCTAATTATAGGTTTCTAAATGTCTGATCGTGGATATGTAACAAGCCACAGGCAAATATACATAGTTGTAATGGAAACCCCCTAAGCACACTGTGTATCACGTTTAAGATAATTTACACATGATTCAGTGGAAGATAAGACCAGCAGCCATTGGTAATCTAATGTACGTACTACAGAATTATCAATAATATTTTATCTTTGCTTATGTACCTGGCAGTCATATTCATTTCCACATTTCTAACTTCTCTGAGGTTTTATATGGTGAAATGGGGGCTGGACCTCGTATCATGTTGCTTTTTGTTTATTTAAATCAGACTGTGGGTAGGATGTTCACATCCTGTCTTTTGAAACACAAGCTGAGTTCCACCAATGAGGTAATGTGAAACAAGTAATCAAATATTTGAAGCTAATTCAATATGTCCCTGGCAAAAGGGCGGTTGAGTAATCAAATTTGGATTTGTTCACTGTGCATTCTGTCTGCCAAGCTTGATATCTGAGGTGGAAAGATAGGAGGCTTCCAAAATCCTTGAACAGGACCATTGCTGGTCCTTGATCTAGCATCTGCCACAGCGCTCCTACTGTGATGGGGAATATCCTTCTCTTCTCTCCTCTTCTTTCAAAAATGATAGTGAAGAAATGCCCACTGCAGACCTACTAGGTGCCAGGCATTTTAGACTCTTTTCTGGAACTAAAGATTTAGAAGGAAAAATATTACTAGGCATGTGCTGAAAGTGGAATTAGATAGAGTACATAATCACATATTTTGAACCAAATAAATAAATTACCAAGGTTAATATACATAATACATTTAAAATAGTGATCATTACAATCATGTTTGATCACTTAGCGTCCCCAACCACATTGCAAACTAGGGATAAAGATCATTCTTACTTCACTCTCCAGTGCACACATCAGTGCCTGAAACATAGCACATCTTCAAACATTTCTTGAATGAATGAAAGAATGTGAGAGAAGACATGGATGCATGCATGAATGAATGACCATCCCGAAATTGTTGGTCCATTAGCATTCGTAAGTTTCAGTACTGGAGCTTACTAGCTATGTCCTGGGCAGTAACTCACCTTCTCTAACAGCTGGTGTCTATGCTTGTTTAACTAGGATAATAATTGTTCTTACTTCATTCAGTCATAGGAGTATTAAGTAAGATAATCCAAGAGGTGTTGAGCACTATACCTGGCATATAATGTCAGCTATTTCTATTACGAGGTAACTAATCTATTATGGTAGAATGGGAGTAACAAATCATGACTGTTTAACATTAAAACACTGAGAAGTTTGTGCCACAAAAGGGTACAATCAGTAAGCAGCACTGGGTAGATTTGGAAGCAACGGATGAAAACTGAAAGGGACCAAAAGAATTCAGAGAATTACAGAAATATAAGCCAACAGGAATAAAGCGGTCTACAAAACAGTTACATTAAATTCAGAAATAGGGTGAATCACAGAAAGAAAAAACGTTGGTTGAAATTTATGTGAACAAGTGAGTTGTAGAATAGGATATGAATGATGAGTTATCTCTGACTTGACCTCCACTATTCCAGGGACAACATCACACACAAGACAGACGTTTGTACCAAATTTCAGTAGACTGGGACAGAAGTCTCTAGACTTCCTAGAGAAAGAAGTAAAAGGCTCAATTATCATGTAAACATGAATTTTTTAAATTGACATTTAGTTGACACATAAAACATTAATTTCAGGCACAGAACATAGTGATTCCGCAAGTCTATACCGTATGCTGTGCTCGGGATTTTAAAGGAGCCTTGATAACTACATATGCATTTACATCAGTTGCCATTCTCAGAGGATCAGCTTTAATCAGTTTAGGAAAATATCATTTTTAAAGAATGAGTGCAACCAATGTCAATGCTCAGTGCGTGTGAAAGACTGATAGGGTGAGTATTAAACGTTTTCTCATAAAGGCTGTAATTGTGAAATACAAACCCAGGAAGAAATCTACATGATTTCCACACATTGTTTTCAAACAGACCTAATCCTGTTCTGTAGTACTTTCTATATTTAAAGTTTAACTCTCGAAAATTGGTACTTACATTTTCTGTTGGAGGTCGTCAGACTGCCTACAGGAATTTCAGCTGCCTGTGAATCTTCTGGCCCTTTCTATTTTAGATTAAAAAAAATAACTGATGAAAGATTAGCAATTCTCATCATTTTGGTATAAAACTGAAACACCTGGAGAGTTATGTTGATTTTTAAACATTTGAATATTCTGGGGCATATCAGAACTTCAACATTTCATAGGCAAGCATAGAAGGTAAAGCTCAAGGGCTGGAAGCAAACTTTTGGCCCTGTGTAACTTTAGACGAAAATAGCTCTCTTACATAGATCAGACCCTTCCACACAGAGCTAGAGGCTACCGAAACAGTCTCTAATTTAGGCTCTTAAATTATGTAAGTCTTTATGAAACCCAAAAGCTGTAAAAAAAAAAAAAAAAGATCCTTGATTCTTGACCTAGTTTGACACTTCTATATGATGGACTATGGGTCTAGGATTCATTTTCTGATCTTAAAGCACATCGTGTATTGTGGATAAGGAACAAAGCTATGCAATGCCTCTCGTTATTCCTGAGAGCATAATATTCCATTTTGGGGGCTTTGCCCAAGAGTAGAAGAATCTCACTGATGAGGAAAGTACATAAACAGATTAACAAAAGATAGAGATTTTAGGCTTTTAAAAAATTCTTTCATGGGGGGCCTGGGTGGCTCAGTGGGTTAAAGCCTCTGCCTTTGGCTCGGGTCATGACCTCAGAGTCCTGGGACCAAGCCCCCTATGGGACTCTCTATTCAGCAGGGAACCTGCTTCCCCCTTTCTCTCTCCCTGCCTCTCTGCCTGCTTGTGATCTTTCTCTCTGTCAAATAAATGGATAAAATTTAAAAAAATAAATTCTTTCATAGGACAGAGAAGTAAGATTTTGAAATTGACCTATGTGAGTTAAGATTACGTGACTTTATTTCAGAGACTGACTCATGGATCAATTTTGGCAGGTCTTAGATTTCTCATTCTGTGATGTGAAAGAATACTTTTCATAAGTAGCCTCCGCTTTTCTTAAGCTCATGTTACACCCCTTTTGGTTTTACGAAAAACCTACACTAGGACCTATTTTCACGAACTGAAAGAAGGGGATTTTTGCTTTTACAGAAAAAAGTCAAAAGCACCAACAGCATTCGGCGTCCATTTCGCGGCAAGGCTAAAACGGCACCATGCTCCCCAGCCTTGAGTGGCGCCACCAAGCGCTTTCCTCGGGAACTGCACTCAGCGTCTCCCCCTCAAGCCACCAGTCCTTTGACCTGCATCTGTGAGCATCTATCTGTGCTTTATCTGGATATATTGTGCGCACCTGTTAGCAAAATGTGTCCTAAGGTGTCAAAAAGCCCCAAGAGAGGTTATTTTTTGGTGTTTGGGAATGCTCACACATTCTTCTATGTAAATTAATGATAATTGCTTCTTCACTTTATACCATTTTGACTTAGAAAAGTTTTCATAGGAATGTTCTTTTTTTGGATAGTGAGGGCAACCTGTTTCTGCCTACTGACCACATCCTTTTAAAAGCAGTCACAAGGGCATCTAGCTGGCTTCAGTCGCATGAAGGGCGTGCGACTCTTCATCTTGGGGTCGTGAATTCATGCCCCATGTTGAGTGTAGCGATTACTTAAAATAAACTTTCAAAAAAACTTTGAGACAAATTTAATGTGAGGCATAATCATCGTTTTGAAAAATGTGAAACAGAGAACATAAACTTGTATCTCACATATTAGAACAGTAGCAGCTACTCGAAAGATGCACTAATGGGCCATTTTTGGATAAGTGGCTGAGAAATAACATAGGGCCCGAAGGACATAGAGGAAGAGTGAACAAGAGAACAATGTGATTTTTTTTTTTACATTACATCGAAAGCCAGATTAAAATCAAAAGGTTCTATAGTTCTATTAAAAGACAGGAGTTCAAATATTTACTCTAGAATTTTTTTCCCCAAAAGCTATATACTACGTAAAGGAATTTAGAGGCAAACATCCAGGACTCCTTAATTGGTGAGAATTATGAGTTCCCCTTCTTCCTGAAAAACTGAGAAATTAAACCAAACAATTCTAAAAGCTCATATTATTTTTATTCCCTTAGGGGTGATCCTGCAGCTGAAATAACAAAAGGAATATCTTCTTAGTGAGCTAGCATATTCAAAGAATTCAAAACTCACTAAGTTAGCATCGGAGATTTGCTTAAATACATCCTGGGATTCTGAAACCCTTCACTGAAACAGAAAGAATAAAGTCAGACTAAAAGTGATTTTAAAACTGATCTCAGCTTGAAAGTATCTTCTTTCAATCCACATGTGAAGTATCTACGCAATAAACATAATAAGGCTTTTAAAAATTACTTGTTTAAGGGGATGTTTTCATTCATATTTGCATTAACTCTAGATCCGCAATCTCCCCGGGGCAGACTTCCCTTTCCTGTAGCAATGTCTCAGGTTCAGCATTCTTATCTCTAGGTTTAGAATCTATCTTTGAACTGTAAACACCTCCCCCAAGGCCGTGGTTATTGGAGGCAAGTTTTCTACTCTTTGTTACTTTCATATTTTTTCTTGTCCCTTTGCTTGTTACTTTGAGAATGAAAGTGGGAACATTTTTTAAAACCTGATTAGAGGTTGTGTTTTGCAGATTCTTGTGGAATATTTGTCCTGGAAAACTCAATGTAACAGAAACCACTTACTATAAAACATCTTATGGGACAGAATCCATCCTTCACTGCAGTATAAAATGATCACCCCACCCCTATATGCACTAATTCCTTGCTCAACATTTACTTGGCCCCTTCTAGTCATGGGTAAGGATGACTCAGGATGGAAAACCTTAAGGTCAACTGGTTTATGAAAACTTGCAAACAAAATGACCAAGATGAATATTATGTTTCTCTGATCCTATGTGTTTCAGAGTGGTGTAGATAGCAAGGATTTGAATTTGTGGAAAGGCTTTTTCCTCTTTAAAACAGCTTTTAAGGGTGCCTGGGTGGCTCAGTGGGTTAAGCCTCTGCCTTCAGCTCAGGTCATGATCTCAGGGTCCTAGGATCGAGCCCCGCATCGGGCTCTCTGTTCAGTGGGGAGCCTGCTTCCCCTTCTCTCTCGGCCTGCCTCTCTGTCTACTTGTGATCTCTCTCTCTCTCTGTCAAATAAATAAATGAAATCTTAAAAAAAAAAAAAAATAAAACAGCTTTTAGGTGCTTCGAAAAGTTATCATGGTTAAGAAAGGCAAATCAGAAGTGAATTTGTTTATCTATCCTACTGATTTTCATCTTTTCATCAAAGAATAAAGGAAAGAAGGTAATCAAACAAGTAGACTATCTCAGATCATTAACCTACCAACTGGATAGTTGAAGCAGATTTGCCTCTGCCTGACTGGTCACTTAATTCAGAGTTGAGTGCAAGATGGTGGGAATGTCCCACATGCCCATTAACCAACGACATGCCCTGCTGGATGAGGATGGTTTAAAATTAGTTTAAAATTAGAGGATGGTTTAAAATTAAAAGCCAGAAGAATACAGATACAGGCTCTGTCAATTCCATGGTTCTATTTAACACTTTGCTTACTGGCCAAAATGGCGGGTGGCACACAAAAAAATACTGGGAGGGGCGCCTGCATGGCTCAGTCAGTCAAGGTCAAGAGTCTACCTTCCACTAGGGTCATGATCCCATTGTCTTAGATTCAAGCTCCATGTCAGGCTCTCCGCTATTCGGGGCGCTTGCTTCTCCCTCTCTCTCGGACTACTGCTTCCCTCGCTTATGCTCTATTTCTAATAAATAAATAAAATCTTAAAAAAAAAAAGTACTAGGAGAATTTCATCCTGATAAATATTTGCTAAAATGTCTCACCTTGGAGAAGCACAAGACGGCTCTGAAATATCGTTCACATTACAAATGCCTTAAGAATGAAACTTTAAATGTCTAGTTATGATTTTAGAAGACTTGAACAATGGTAGTTTTTATATTGCCTTTTGAATTTACCCCCAAATTATATTTACTACAAAATTATATTTTGCATTCTTTCTGATGGGGATGCCAAAGGATGATAACTGCAACTATATTACACCCTATAACTATGAAATTAATATCTTCAGAAATGTATTCATCCACTAAAGCACTTGTGCCTTTTGAAACATTTGCATTCTTTTTATTTTACTCAATATAATGAGTCTTGAAATCCTGTTCTTAAAACTTGTTGTAAGTTCCCTGACAGGTCCAAGGACAATCTGAATAAATTCTAGATGTTTTTGGAAGGCCAGAATTTGTTTCACTCATTTCTATCCTGGTTAAATTTCTAATTATTACACACAGGTTAATATGGTGATTTTGTCATTTAACTTTCCCAGGCTAAGAATGCTAATCTGGACAAAGGGGACCTATTATTGTCTTTTGTGCTTATTGAAATGAGAACCCCTTCTGTGGAGGCTAAGTTGTTGAACATGCAAGGGTCAGGACTGTGATAAAAGCTAGCATTCCTAATTTCTGAACTACTATAGCATCTTGCTTGGCCTCCAGGACAAAGAAAAACCCTACTTCATTAAAAAAAAGACCATTTCAGGGGCATCTAGGTGGCTCAGTGGGTTAAGCCTCTGCCTTTGGCTTGGATTGTGGTCTCAGGGTTCTGGGTTAGAGCCCCACATTGGGCTCTCTGCTCAGTGGGGAGTCTGCTTTCCCTTCTCTCTCTCTGCCTGCCTCTCTGCCTACTTGTGATCTCTCTCTGTCAAATAAATCTTAAAAAAAAAAAGACCATTTCAGCAGTATTTTATTTACTATGATAAGTTTCAAAAGCAAAAGCTGAAAGAACTGTAATGTAATCACTCAGATACTCCCAAGATCCTTAACATCAGACTATAAGCATTTTACCATCTATCATCCCTCTGTTCATCCATAAAACCATCTCATTTTTTGATGCACAGAATTTGAATCTCAGATAAATTTAGGGATAATGATAAACAAGTGTTCGATATTTTAAAATGCTGCAGAGACATTATAAATTATGTGAACAAGGAGAAGGCCAGAAAATAAGTGGAAAACCACAGAGGAGGATAGAGCCCCAGGACCTTGTAAAGAGAATTTGCTTTATTTTAGTCTCCTAGAGCTGTTTGCAAGCATTTACCTTTTTAACCATCCCACCAGTTAATCTATTGTCTGATGGGATAATGTGTAAGAGCAAAACAAATCCATTAAAAAACCATACTGCATTTTGTGTTTCATCACAGACACAGAAATTGATCAAATACAGGCACAATGGATGTAATTATTCAGCTGAAAAAAAAAAAAAAGGAAGATCTGCCACAAATCCCATTTCTGAGTTCCTTGTTTTTGTAATTTTAAATGCTTTTACGATAGAGAATGATGGGTAATTTTGTGAATTTTCAAAGTTTTAGTCTGCATGTTTATTGGTTTTGGTTAGGAAAGACATCCAAAATGCTGATTAGTAGGTAGCTAGGCCTTTAGGCCCTTTCATTCCCAGACATGAAATAGTCTTCCTGTTTCTAAACTAGCCACAAAGGTCAAATAGTGGGTTTTAACAAATACCTTAACAGGCCAGCAATGGGTGCTTAAAAAATTAATAACCATACTTATAGGAAAGCTGCCGGTCAGAATGATCTGGAAATCAGAGCCCCACCCCTTACCTAGAGAACCTTGAGAAGATGTCAATTACCTTTCAGCAAGGACTACTGAAATAAAAGATGAATATTATGAAGCTCTAAAGCAAAAGATAGACAAAATTTAAAATATACCTCAGTATTTGGTGATACCAGAAGAATAAAACATTTTTCTATCAAGAAAAATCCATAGATGCCTCCAATTAATCCTAACAGTTTCCAAATATGGCCTTTGCTTTCATGGAAATGTCCAAACTCTGAATCTTCCTGCTTATGTAAACCAAGAACCTTTATTAAAAAAAAGGGCGGGGGGGGAGACACAAAGAAATAACTTTTGATGACTTAAATAGTAATTAATAGGTCCAGTATTAAATATATTCACCTTTCTTTCTGGGGAACCCCATGAAATTGCTGGAATCATTCAACGCCCAGTTTGCTCTTAGTTGTAAGCATATTTCCACTATCTGATTTGATCAGGATCAAACAAAATGTGTACAAGAGAAAAGAAAGGAGAACCAAATTTTCATATATTCTCAGTCCTTTTCCCCCCCAAGAGTTCAATCCGTATCTGTTTTCACAGCAAGTCTTTATAACAGATCAATGTATTTTGTATCCAGAAGAAAGAGAAAAATACATTTCATCCAAGGTTTATTACCCCATGCCCCAATGCAATTAAAGAAAACTTAATAAATATTCAGATAAGTGAGATATCTGCCTGAATAACTTCTTCCATGGAGTGTATACTATATACCCAGCAACACTGTCAGCTTTCTGGGAAACAAAAGGGTACAAGAAATGCATTAGGAATTTTCTTCTAGTTGACTCATCCCATTGGTTGACCTCATGATTTCTTGTGAGTTGGTAAATCAGTATGTATCATATTCCCTCCCCAGGAGAAGGCAGTTTGGGAAACAGCTCAGTGGTTGCTACATTTAGGATGTTGCTGACCACCAAAGGAAAAAAAGGAAAAAGAAATTCTATGCATACCTACTATACATATATGTCTTCATACATATATGTGTATGTGTTGGTACATACACACATAGGCACATGAGTACATGTATAAGCATGCATATGTATCTGAGTATATACACTGAGTTTAGGAACATAACTAAAAACCAATATATGTTAGTCAGCTTTTCCCTCTGCTACAGACATTAAAGGATACCCATCTCATATTGGTGATTATGTTATTTCCTAAAATAATGGACACGGCAAGTTTACAAAAAAAAACCAGAAGAAAACCCCACAATCTCAAAATAAAATATAGACCTTTAAGTTGAATACATTTTGCTGGTTGAGAAAAGGAAATCATGACGGTCGTGTTTTTCTCATTTCTGTGCGGCCCTTTGACCACTAGCCACGGACCACGGTCAGGAGCCACTGATTTTTCTAGCTTCCCAAACACTTGTACTGCACCTTCCTTCCTTTTCCCAGTAACCTTTGTCCACCGGTCTTCCCTTGAGTAAAACAGTTGCCTTCCAATCTTCAGGAGATCTAGCTGATCTTTTAAGCTTCTCTCTGGAACGTATCTCTGTGGAACCAGCTAACGCACCCCCCCCCCCAACACCGCCTAAGCCCATGCCTGCTGCCAGGAGCCGCATGCCCCCATTGGGGGAGGCACAGGAAGCTTCTGCTGTTTTTTGCAGAATCCTGGACAGTAAGCATCTCTGCAACGACTAAAGGGACCAACGAAAAGGCCTCGGCCACTGCCTCCAGCCAATAAGCCCTGAAATATTTCCAGAAAATTAGATTACAAGGGAAATTAAAACAAATAAGGGTTTGTTTCATTTTCCAATGCTCACTTTGTGATTTTCAGAACATCTAATCATTACCGAGCCTCTGAGCAACAAGAGTGACCCTGTAGGAAATTGCCAGAGGCCTGTGGAAATTTTTAACATGTCCAGCTTTGCAAGAGGGGGGCTCATTTGCCCAATCATTATCCATCCCAAGGGATTTCAGAGGGAAGAAATAACTTCATCTCGAGCCCCTTCTGCCTGAACTCTTGCATCTCAGGTCTTTGTCCTTTCATTTCTGACAAATAAAGAGTCTCAGAAGAATTCAGCAAAGAGCCAGCATCCTGGTGCTTATATTTTTCTTAAGGAAATTCTAGACGTTATTAGGCAAAAAAGAAATTCATTTTGATGGTTCAAATGAAGAGAGCTTATTGATGGTGCAAGTCAGAGGTGCCGGCAGCAAAGGGAGGAACAAGGGATAATGAGACACCCTGAAGCTAGCAACCCCAGGAAACCATTCCCACTCTTAGGGCAGAAAGGGCGAAGCTTGGAACTAAAGTTTCTGCTGCTCAGTGGGAGGTGGAGTAGGGGAGGAGGCCTTCCACGGGAGCTGGAGTATTGTAGGTAATCTGCTGCTTCTAGAGCAAGTGTAGAGCTGAGAGGCGTGGGGAAGAAATACCCCTGCCTCTCTCTCCTCCTGCCCTGGCTTTTCTGATGCACCTCCCATTGGCTCAATCCAAACAACAATTTAGCCCAGAAAAACTCAATACAACATCTTGCAACCCACTCATTTTTATTTAACAGATAATTAGTGGATACTTCCTGAATTTCTCTTAATAGGAATCTGCCTCTGATGACCTTTTTCAATTTATCTCAAAAATAAGAATCATGTGGTGATCCTAAGGATTGGTTCTCTCTTCCCCTCCCCCCCCCCCAAGTGCTTTGGGGAAATACTTATTCCCAAGGAAGACACTGGCCAAGTCCCTGTGAAATTTTGCATCGACACCACCAGTGACTCAATGGAAATAGAAATTAGAAACACTCCATGGAAAACAGAAAAGAGTTACCTGAGGGATAAGGTGGAGCAGAGCATCCCCAGAAAGTGTCCCGACGGCCAGACCCACAAACAGCTGTAAAATCAGCCTGTAGTTCTCCTCACAGCTGTGGAAGAGAATCAGCGTCGTCCCAAGCATGGAGCCCAGAGTGAGCAAGGCCACGGCTGCTGTGCTGTAGCCATATTCTAAGCCAAATGGAGAGGGAGAGTGCAAAGCCATCAGCGCTCATCACCCATAATGATGCTCCAGAAAAACCCACCTTACAATACAGCTGGTAGGGATATGGAATTGTTATATGAGCATTCTAATGTGTAAAAGGTCTTTGTTTTTAAAGAAAAGAATGAAGAGACTTTCACCATTAACCTTGTTGCTTTGAAGTGACCCCCAACTACCCCTTACTAAAATCACTACGGCAAGCAAGGACCTACCTTACCTCCCCCCACCAAAGAAATTAACTTCTCTCACGTCACACCACAACATCGGCTGCCATCCACTGGTCATGATTTCCTTCCAAACCCATTTAAACCTTCTGAAGTCAAGGAAGCAGATTTAAATAGGGAGCACATAGTTTGGAGCCACTGAAGGCCTAGGTTTCTGTACAAGGTAAGTACCTTCTTCCAAAAGTTCTCAAAATTATTCGTAACGTCCAAAGTGTTTATTATTCTCAGGGCCTAAAATGAGTGCTTGTATTAGTAAGAACTGATCGATGGATGTGTAATGGCTGAGAGTATAAATTTGGACACCCTACATTTTAAATTACTGTAATCACTTTTTTTATAACCTCTGATTTTATCCCATGTTTCTAGGTTTCTAAATTTTCAAAAAGTATTCAGGAAGTGCAATTTTTAAGGTCATTCAAACAAAAGGAAATATGCATGAGGGAAAAAGAAGCAAAGAAGGAAAGAAAAAAGATAAAAAGAGAGGGGAAAAATGGCTTTCAGGGTCAAGTACATTTGACCCTGGAAGAATGTTAAGCTAGAGAAAATAAAATGTCATTAAGAAAATCATAAGAAGGGTGGCTGGCTGGCTCAGCTGACTGAATGACTCTTGATTTCAGGGTCATGAAGTCAAGCCCCATTTTGGGTATGGAGACTACTTAAATTAAAAATTAAAATTAGAAAGGAAAATAAAATCATAAGAGAAAATACATTTCTAGTACGGTGTTCTACATATATTAAAAATATATTTAGCATATATTTAAAAATCTGCATGTAAGTGGACTTTCCCATTCAAACCTGTGTTGTTCAAGGGTCAACTATATAAAGTATTTGGGGATAAAGAGTTTTCCAGGCCACCATTTTCCTGGGTTGCAAATATTCAGAGCAAATACTGTCTTCTGTGTCTTCTGTCTTCAACTTATTTAGAAACTATGAATAAGCTGCAGCAAATTGATTTGTAAACAATAATAGAAGGTAATTACAAAATTAAACCATCATTTCCTTTAGTGACTACAGATAATAAGTTAAATCACACAATTCTGTTATCATCCTAATTAAAATGCACTGCAGATTTTAAGAAACTGCCATCTTAAAATTTGTTAAACTAGAAAATACTCTGTTCTTATCATTCTTCTACTTTTCTATACTTAATCAATTCTTGTACTGCTGGTAACATGGTAATAGTCTTGTTTTTTTTTTTTTTTAAAGAGGACTTCTATTGAGTTATAAGTTCTAAATTATACAGGAGTCTAATATTAAAATAGTGTTGGCAATGTACTCAAAAGAAGCAAAAAACTTTCAAATTTTAATTTCCCCACTCTTACCACCACCCCTTCAAAAAGGAACCTCTACAAGACAGTTGTTGTTCAATGGATATAGAGTTACAGTTTTGCAAGATGAGAAAGTTCTAGAAATTTATTACACAATAATGTGAAAATACTGCTGAACTATACACTTACGAATGCTTAAATTTCATCTCAATTTCAATTTTTAACCACAATTAAAAAATTAAAAAAAAATTTTTTTTAATAATAAAAGTGGTTTGAACCAGTCATACACTCAGAGGTTTTCTTTTGTTCTGACATAATAAAAATACCTATGTTATAAGAACATTCCTGGAGATACTTAACCAAAGTTCATATCCCACTCTTCCGCAAATAGACCATATGTGGGAATGTCATTCTGCTCATTGAATGCATATATTAAAGACATTCGAAGGATGTCTAATAAAGTTCAAAGTTGCCATGTTTTTATAATAGTTACAAAATCAGAAAATGTTGAGAATTCACAAGGATAAATTAGGATGTGGCATTTCCCAAAGGGCAAAATTTCCAGTCCTTTGATTCTTCTACTCCTCTCCCCTTTGTCCTGAGTGTGCAACTACAGTGTGGTCTTGGAGGAGAAAGGACCCTTCCTAACTTGAGAGCTTAGAAATCTGTTTTGGTCCTCTGTGAATCAGATTTCACCTGCTCTCATGAGGCAAAGACAGCCTGAAAACCGTAAAATCTGACGTTTGTGGCCATGGGACTCTGCTAATCACCCCAGGTCCTCACAGAAGTGTCATGGCATCTTGACGGGACCCAGGCAGCCTGCAGACGGGTTCTATAAAAATGTTTCCTACCATTACAATAGAACTTGACCTAATCATTAAATTCCTAGCCATTCTTGAGCAGCTCCCTTGAACAGGTCTGAAATCTGATTTATACGTGGTGGTAACACTCTTTCCTGGAAACCCACGTGCAGGTGGTGCTTAGGGGTCAGATTCCAGCACAACAAACACTGTTCGTCCTAACATCCCCCACCTCTATCCTCGTCCCACAATTTCTGTTATTTACGCCTTTCCCTTAAGTTACATAATGCAATATTTTAAGTTGAGCACAGTAATGCTTTTCTGGGCTCTCTAGTTAGTGTGATTTCTCTGAATTGTTCTCAGGAGTACCATTCTGCGGATGGGTCTTGGTATTCATTAGAAAGAAATGTTTCTCATAGACCCTCAGTTCACAGAGCTATTTTGCTGGCCCGTATGTAGCAGATATGGTGCCTAGGGATGAACATGTAAATATGCTTATAGAGGCTCCTAGGTCTCCATGGTCTGCCCCCCTTCTCCATTTCTGAGTAACACTGACCAGCAAGTGCTGAATTATTTCATTGTTCAAGTTTAATTAGCTTTCTTCCGTGCAGTGAATGTGGGGTCTTAGATATTTAGGTCTGGCAGGTTTTTGTTCACATAATATCTTCAAAAGAGCCACTTGAAGCCGCAGAATTCACACTGTGTTAGAAGTGTGTACCTGGACAGTTCACCCCTGATGGGCACTGCAACACTATCTCAGAGAGAAAGAAAATGCTCTAAAAAAGTCTACATATGACCCTTAGATCACTGATAATATTTAAAGCATGCATGGGTTAACTGTCACATTTTTGCTACCCATCATGGATGTTTTCGGCAACGATTTCTTTTTCTTTTATAGATACGGTGGTTTTTGGGTGCAGAACACATTTTTGTACGCATTACCCCATTTGAAACTTACAACTACCCTGGGAAGCTTTATCGTGGAGCCCACCTACTGTGGTGATTCAGTGGGACACAGGTGAGCGCAAATATCTAGCCTTTACTTCCTGGGGGTGCCAGCCCGGTCAGTCAGGAGGCTGGCAACTCCCTCCAAGGTCACTTTCACCCCCAAAGAGCTCCTCAGTGGAGCTCTTTGGTTTACCCCTGCGTGCCTTTGTTTTTTCACGTGTTTCACGATGTGTGAAAGGATGGGAAGCTGTGTGATATCACTGCTTTCCTACCACGCAGAAAAAAAATAAATAAAGACATAAATAAAGAAAAAAAATAAATAAAGGGGAAATAAAGGGAGGGCTTAAGATCATGGAGTTGGCTGGGGCTAGAAGGTAAGACTCAACTTTGCATCTCTAATCCCATCACTCATGTTCTTTCTCTTGTACCATGCCACTTTTCAACCAGGAACTTGGAAGCTGGTCCACGCCTGAGTCATATAGAGAGGATAAAATCAATTTCTGAAACCTACATACAAAATAGAAAATATTCTTTGAAAAGTAACGTAGCATAGTGGCTGACAACAAGGACGCTGGGGCCAGCTTGCCCAGGTTTATATCCCAACTCCGTCACTTACCTGCTGTGTGTCCCTGGGCAAGTCACTTGACTTCTAGATACCTGTTTCTTTATCTGTAAAATGGGGATAATAATAGTATCTAGCTCATGGTGTTGTGAGGCTTGAGTGAGTTGAGAAAAATGCTGAGAGCAGCGCCTGGTATGTAATACGTATCCTACGGTCACTGTTATCATTATACTGTGTGCACCAACTTTCTCAGGGGAGAAACACAACTTACTCTCCAGAGCGGTCGGTGGCAGCTTTGCTGCCTGGTCCTCAGGCAGCTGGCAAGAGCAGCTGAGTAATTGCTGGATGATTCCCGGACTCATCCGTTTAAAGTCTTCCTTGGAAATGGGTGAAAGGCTGTTCTGCAGAAATATCTCTGCCAGCTGCCCTGCAGAGAAGCAAGACTGTATGGGGAGAACATCGTTAGTAATCTCGGCAAACAAATTTCCCATCAGTTGCCATTCCTGAGAAGTCAGAGCTCAACAGAATGGCCAAAAAGGACACAAGAAGCCATTATTACTGTATGTTCACCCCGCAATCTCTTGCTCGTACATGATTTGCAAGGATTATTTTAAACCTCTGATCAAAGTCAGCTGTATTGCACTTTCGTTTTGCATACGATGTAGTATGAGTTTTGCACCCTTCTTTCTTTCCCGAAAATGCACATTGGATTTTACAATGCATCAAATGGTTTTCTAACCAGCAGTTTAAAAACCCTGACGCTTAAAAAAGATAAAAACAAGCAAACAAACAAAAATCCTGATGCTTTTTTCCGCCCCCCCCCCCCAACTTGGGCTTTTCAGTGTGGATGTCTTTATCTCAACAGAGTCTAGATTTCATATGATAAACAGGAACTCTAGGTAATGAGATCATTGTCTTTAATATTCTCTGATTGAATAAGCCTGGGTAGGCAACACGTATTTTCAAAAGCAATAAAAGTAAATATTTTAAAGGGTGAATGCTGTGTCAACCAGCGTGTGTGTAAACACTAAATAATATGGATACCTTTGTAACTGACCTCCCTTCTCCACAAAAACAGTTGAAGTCATTATGATTGCCTATGCTGCTTGTCTGTATCTTTGCCGTTTTTCTACCTTGTATAGACATATTCATAAGAGATAAAGATTACAGGTAAACAACAAATCCAACAGGTCTCCCAAAATCGCCACAGGGAATTTGTGCATTTCAGGAGAGTTTGTGTATTGAAAATCGCATTTCAAAGTTTTAATGTCTATATAGTTCCACCGGCACAAATGGTGAAATCAAACCCTATGGCAACGTCTTCGTGAGCTTTAGTCACAATCAATAAGGTATCTACTAAGGAAAACCAATGCTTTCCGAGGCTTGTGTGATTTGTCCTGCTGGAGCACGTACGGATTTGGGGCCAAGTATTTTCTCCTTTCTGTTTCCCGCTGTATGTATCTATTTCCTTTTGCGGTCCAGTGTTCTCTCCTTTAGTAAACACACGGCCATATAAACCCCAACTCTGAAGTGACCTCTCAGCCCACAGACCCAAGATTGAGTTGAGTCTGCAAGTCCCGACAGAGATTTGATTGCTTCAGCAAATCAAAGCCACAGATGGGCTCTCTCGGTCAGACGTCCCTCTGGTTCAATCAGTTTTGCCCACGAGGTAGGAGGTGAGATCAGACCATCCCGACAGGGCTGCCAG
Organism: Nasua narica; assembly: GCA_028533885.1. NCBI lineage: Eukaryota > Metazoa > Chordata > Mammalia > Carnivora > Procyonidae > Nasua > Nasua narica. Next base: position 17,692,969 of record CM052807.1, read on the forward strand.
CCTCACGCCTGTGGGTGAGGAAGGCATTTCTCCGAAGAGGACCGGGACAAACTCCAAAAGGTTTCTACTACAAAAAGCAACAACAGAAAGCTAAACTTGGGTTTTTCTTTTTCCCTCTGTCGAAATCATTTGCGCCGAAGACTTCTTTTCTGCACCGTTTGTTACTAAGGGAATATAATTACTTCGCCATTAGATGTACTGACAACAACCAGGGGAACTGGCAACAAATGTTTGATGATGAATCCTTTGTAATAAGCATTCTCATTGGAAAGTGCTGGACTGGTAAGTCGAGCAGTGCAGAGACGAACATGAACAGAATGAGATGCATCTTTCACCAGTTCACTACCAAGAAATTGAATCGTTCTGGTCTAAGACTACCTTCTCCTAGAGTATGGATATTCTATTATAAGCTTCTGTACCCTTGATCTTTATGTGCTGTTCCTGTGCTATTTAGGTCATCTGTTTGTTTTACATTTCTTCTGAAATCACTTACACAAATGTCCCTAATGGAGATTCATTATATTCTATTAATCTGAAACCCCAAATATTTTTAATAAAGAACAAAATAGAATGAAGATTTAGATTATCTGGCCAACAACCTATAAAATAGCTTTATTCCTTCGCATAAAACTTCAATATATGGGTATCCTTGCTTTGATATCATCAGACTTCTATGATAACTTTACAAACATATTCTAAAGCAGTGGCTCATGATCTTTAGTTTGGAGAATCATTTGGAGGGCTTGTTATAAGATAAACTGCTGGGCTCTACTCTCAGACTTTATGATCCAGCAGATGCTGGGGTGGGACCTGAGAATTTGCATTTCCAAGAAGTTCCTGGGTATAACTCTTTGAGAACCACTGGTCTAAATAACATAGGCAGGATCTTCAGATATGGTCTGTCATAGGGTCCTATCAAGAGTCACAAGGAAAGTGACAGGTTAGGACAGAGAAGAACTATTCACATTGTTAGCACAGGAAATGACTATTACTGTTCTTAGAGGTCACGTGCCTTAAGTAGGTAGTTCCTAAATTTTAGGAAACAATTTTATTCTTTATAAAGATAAGGTCTCATTAGGCAAATTTACTCCCTTCCTAAAAGCCAGCCCTGAAGATATCTACTTGGCAAACAAAGATTAACACAGGCATCAGCTTTCTTCACTATGAGCTGAGTACAATTAGCATGAGTTTGAAAGAATCAAATTTAACACATGTCTTTATATCCCATACATATATATATATATATATATATATATATGCCTTGCATGTATATCATATATATAGAAGTAACATAAATCTACTTTTAAAAGTATCTAATATTCTAATTAATAATCTGTTTTTGTCAAAAAACAAAATAAGCAAACGAACAACAACAAAAAGAGAAACAGACTCATAAATATGGAGAATCAACTAATGGCTGCCAGAGGGGAGGGTTGGGGGAGAGAGCAAATAGATTATGGGGATTAAGAGATACAAACTTCTGGGATGGGGGAGGGTATATATGATACTGCCCAATCCCATATATATAACTCACAGGAACAACATTCTGCATTGTTAAGAATCTGTAAGGGATCTTGCCCTTTTAAGGTATAGACTGTACCTTTTTGCTCACCTAATATACAAATAACAAAAATAGTTTTATTTAAATGAACATTTCCCAAACAATAGCACAGCTGCTAAGAGCACAGAATATGTTATTAGACAACCTATGCGTATATCCTAGTTTCTGTGAACTGAAGCAATAATTTGTTAGTTCCATGTCTCAATTTCTTCATCTGTAGTATGGAATAATATACCCTAACCTCATATAGTTGTGATAATAATTAAATGAGGCAATGCAGGTGAAATAGGGCCATGTCTAATACAAAGTACATACTCAATAAATAGAAGCCATGTTTGTGGAACATCCATTTATCAGGATTTTAAGTGGTTAGGGCTGGGAAGAATGCTTGAGAAATGTTGGATTCAATAAGATTAAAGAAGTTTATTTGCTAAAAGACTTCTCCAGATAACTTAATATGCTACAGAGCAATATGTATTTCTAGTATTTCCCAAACCAATTGGACCATAGCACCCCTTTTCAAGGAGCATTAAGATAGGCTAGTGAATGTACTTTGGAGCACAACTTTAGGAAATAACAGTTATAAATATGTTTATAAACTCATATATCACCTTTTCTCAAAAAACTCAGTGCTACCGACCATACAAATATTTTTCTGTTACTCACAGCTCAAAGTAATCTCTTCATAACCTAATCTACATTTAAAGCATTCATTCATCATTGTACATATATATGTAATGTCTGTATCTTCCTACTACCCTATAAGCAACAAAGGAATTGTGCCTATTTTGTTCAGCACTGTATCCTTAATGGCTGTGATGGTGACTGGCAGGTAGTAAATGCTCAGTATGTTAGCTGAATTAATTATTCGTTCATTCCATACAGACACAAGGGGGAAAAGAGTCATATATATATATGGCAATGCAAATATACACACACATACACTATATATGTTTTTCCTGCATATCTTGGCCTCATGTTTATGTCTACAGAGATCTATTTGTAGAAGAAAAAAAACCATAGCCACTCTGTAGAAATAGAATATTTTTACATTTAAGGAAATACACATTATCCTTTACATTTTCCAAAACTCTTATAGAACTTTCACAACTTTGATAGTAGCAATGGATAGTATAAAAATAATGACCATACCTCATCCCAGGAAGCTGAACCATCATTTGACTCTTGGCCCGTGGATACGGATAGATTAGGGTGGCCCCAATCATAGATTGTTAGGTTGGTTTGTTTCCTTTGAAGTTGATGGATTTTATCTTTTCTGATACAGGTACTTTTGGTCCAGAGAATGTTGAGGAGCTGGTCTAGTTCTAGAAATTTCACACAAAATCTGGCGTCACATAGAATAAAGGTAAGTCAATCTTAGGATCATCACAATTTCTTATGGCCACAGCATAGATATTTTGCTAAATAAATTTGGTTCTAATGAAAAGTCAAGATGTTACTTTGGACAATAATAAAAGCACATTTATACTTCGTGTGAGTACTAATTGCCTCACAAGGTTTACACTAAACTTTGGAGCTAAATCAGCCTTACAAAGAAGTTCCCACCATTTTTTATCTTCTAGGGATGATACAATGGACAATTCCTCTAAAAAGATATCTTCTCTTGAGCCAACTATTTCTTTTTCTAGATGGCCCCTATAAAAATGTGAACAAGAGATAGAACTGGCCTAATCCTTAGGAAATTTATTTCTTTGAGGTACTATAGACATCCTTAGTAGATTAACTATAACTTTCCTTTGATTAAGTCAATAAAATTATTTTCTTTTTAAGGGTTTGTTTATGCAGAAATAAGAAAGGAAATGAAAGGAATCTGAGACTGTAGAGACAAGCTGACTTTGTTTTCTAATGCTACTGTGGTATGATCGCCAGTTTATAGATTATAGTTTCCTTTAGTAGAGTTCTAGGCTTTTAAAAAATTGATTGACAGAAAATAATTAAATATAATGGTGAATTTTTTTTTAATTCATTCATCTTCTTGCTTATGAAAACAATGTCCCTGGTATTTTCCTGAATGTTATCATCAATAATAGGAGAAATTACAAACTGTAATTTGTAGGGTTACTACAATATTTCATTTTAAATGACTGGTTTTCAGTGAAAAAAAATATAAGACTTGCAAAAAAAATGGGAAAGTGGGATTCAGAATCGGGGAGGAAAGCAGTCAATAAACAGGTCTCTGAGTATTCCCAGATGTTGGATTTAACAGAAAAAGACTTCAGATTGGCTATTATAAGTGGGCTTAAAGAACTAAAGGAAATCATACTTAAAGAATTAAAGTGTGACAATAAGTCAACAAATAGAAGAAATAAGAAATTCAAAATTATATAAAAGTCCAGATGGCAATTCTGGTGTTGAATACAATAAGTGAAATGAAAAAATCACTAATGGAGCTCAATTTGAATATCTGAAATAATAAAAGGAATAATTACTGAAAGTGGAGATAGATTAATAGAAACAATCTAGTCTGAAGAATGAGGGGGAAACAGATTTTAAAAAAGAACAAATTCAAAGACGAATGGGACAAGAGCAAGCATACCAACCTATATGCCTATATGCCTATATGTAATGACAATCACAGAAGAGAAAGATGTAGAAAAAATATTGGGGTAAAAACGTCAAAATTATTCAAATTTCATGTAAAACCTTAATCTACATGTTCAAGAAGTTTAGTAGACATCAAGTGGGATAAATATAAAAAGATCCACACCCAGACACATTGAGGCAAAATCGATGAAAGTCAAAGAAGTAGCAACAGAAAAATGACTTATCACATACAAGGAACCATCAGTACAAATAGTACCTGACTTCCATCTGAACAACAGAGGCCAGAAAGTAGTGAAATGTTATACTCAAAGTGCTAGAAGAAAAAAGTCGTCAACCAAGAATTCTATATCTAGCAAAACAATTCTTCAGACATCCCCAGATCATCAATTCTTCAGATCATCCCCAGACAAACAATAAATGAGAGCATTCATTGAAAGAAGACTTGCCTTATAAGAAATACTAAGTGAAGTTCTTCAGGTTGAAAAGAAATGATTTAAACAATAAGTGGAATCTATATAGGAAGAAATAAAGAGCACCAGAAATATAAGTATGTGGCTAATATAAAAGACAAGTTCACTTTTTTTTTTTCATTTATTCTCTAAACTCAATGGGGAAACACTACAGGCTTTTATTTCAAAGTAAGAAACATGATAAGGATGCAGACTGTCCTTGGTACTATTTACTGTTATATTGGGGTTATTAACCAATGTAACCAGGTAAGAAAGTAGACACAAGAATCGGAAAACAAGAGGCAAAACTACATCTATTTAAAAACGATATGATTATATATACCTGAAAACTCAAAAAAACACGAAAAAATAAAATAAAAGATTTAATAATGGAACAGGTTATAAAACTAGTCTATAGAAATCAAACCCTTGGTATACACAAGGACAAGTTAGAAGATATAATGAACGAAAAGACCCCATTTAAGACAGCCAAAAAGAAAGCTAAAAGCCTGAATACAAATTTAACAGGAAATGTGTAAAATCCATGAGTGAAATAATAAAGAACTCCACAAAAATACACCTGTAGACATGAGCAATGGAGACATATATTCATAGATATAAAGATGTAATATTTTATAAGTGTCATTTTCTCCCCGAGTTATTTTATATATGTGTATATACACATGTCAGTAAATTATCACAATGTTTTTCTTTCCAGAGCTTGACATTTTGATAATGTCTGTTAGGAAGGAAAAACAAGTCAGGAATATGCTGAAAAGAAGAGTAATGAAGAAGGCTAGCTCTACCAGATATTAAAATATACTAATAAGTATATGATAAGTAAAACTATAAGTAAAAGAGTATGGTACTGGCACATAAATAGGCAAGTTGACCAATAGAATAGGAAATAGAAATATATCTGATTACATTTGTCAGTGTATTATATAGAAGTGGAATCTCAAATCAGTGGAGGAAATAATTTCCACTGCATTTAAAATAAGAAGTATAAAAAAATGGATGGCCATATAGAAAATATAAAGTGGATTTATTCCTCACAGCATATACCAGAATTAATCCAAAATGAATCAGAAATGAAAACATACAAATACTAGAAGAAAATATGGATGACTTTCTCTATAACCTAAGAATGTGGAAAACTTTAACTATAAGTCAGATTCAGAAAACAGTAAAAGCAGAGCCTGACTAATTTGTTTATATAAAGATAAAAAAGGGGCACCAGGTGGCAAGGTTGGTTAAGCATCCAACTCTTGATTTTGGCTCAGGTCATGATCTCAGGGTTGTGGGATCAAGCCCAAAACTGGGCTCCACACTCAGCAGGAAGTCTGCTTGAGATTCTTTCCTTCCCTCACCCTCTTCCCCTCCCTTTTCTCTCTTTCTCTCTAAAATAAATAAATAAATCTTTAAAGATAAAAATATAGGGTCTCCTGGGTGACTCTGTCAGTTCAGTGTCTGCTTTTGGCTCATGTCATGGTCCTGGGGTCCTGGGATTGAGCCCTGCATTGGGCTCCCTGTTCACCAGGGAGCCTATTTCTCTCTCTCCCTCTCAAAAAAGAAAATAGAAGAGATGAAGAAATCAATAAATGAAATTAAAAATACACCAGATGGAGTTCATAGTTGACTAGAGAAAAGAGAAGAATGGATCACTGACCTGGAAGACAGAGTAATGCAATCAGATTCAATGGTTGAGAGAAAAAAAAATCAAAATGAAAACAGACTTAGGGAACTCAGCAACACGAACCAATGTAATAATGTTTGCATTATAAGGATCTCAGAAGGAGAAGAGAAAGAAAAGGGGGTAGAAAACAAATTTGAAGAAATAATTGCTGAAAAATTCTCAAATCTGGGGAAGGAAAAAGAAATCTAAACCCAGGAGACATGAGGAGCCCCCAAGAAAATTAACTCAGGGAGGTCCACATCAAGACACATAGTAATTAAAATGGCAAAAAGAAGTGGTAAAGAGAGAATTTTAAGAGCAGCGAGAAAAAAGAAAACAATTACAAACAGAGGAAACCCCATAAGGCTATTTGCTGATTTTTCAGCAGAAACTGTGAAGGCCAGAAGAAAGTGATACTACATATTCAAAGTGCTGAAAGAAAAAAAGAACTAAACCAAGAATATTCTATCCAGCAAGGTTATCATTCAGAATAGAAAGAGACATAAAGAGTTTCCCCAAAACACAAAAATTAAAGGAACTCATGACCACTAAACCAGTCCTAAAAGAAATGTTAAAGGGGACTCTCTGCTTGGCAAGGAAAAACCATAAATAATAGTAAGAAGAGTAGGAAGCACAAAAGCAATAAAAATAAGTATATCTATAAAAATCATTCTAAGGACACAAAATAAAAGGATATAAGGTAAGACACCATATACCTAAAATGTGGGGGCAGGGAGAAGAGTAAAGAATGGGCTCAAACTTGAGCAACCATCAACTTAATATAGACTGCTATATACAGAACACGTTATATACAAACTGAATGGTAACCACAAATCAAAAATCAGTAACAGATATGTAAAGAATGAAGGGAAAGGAATCTAAGTATATTGCTAAAGAAAGCCAACTAAATGTGAAAAGAGAGTAAGAGAAAAGAGGAACAGAGACCTACAAAAACAACCATAAAATGAGTAACAAAATATCAATAATTACTTTGAATGTAAATGGACTAAATGCTACAGTCGAAAGACAGGATGACAGAATGAATGAGAAAGCAAGACCCATCTACATGGTGCCTATGAGAGAGTCATTTCAGACCTAAGGGACACATGCAGATTGAAGGTGAAGGAATGGAGAAACACTTATCATGCAAATGGATTTGAAAAGAAAGCCCAGGGAGCAATACTTATATCAGATAAAATTATTTTTTTAAAGATTTTATTTACTTATTTGAGAAAGAGAGAGAGTGAGTGGGAGGAGGGGCAGAGTTGAAAACAGAGCTCCCCCATGGAGGAGGGAGCCCAATATGGGACCCTGAGATCATAACCTGAGCTGAAGGTAGACGTTTAACCACCTGAGCCACTAACATGTCCTAAAATGACTTTGAAACAGACTGTGACAAGAGACAAGGAAGGACACCGTAAAATCATTAAGGGGTAAAACAAGATGATATAAGAATTGTAAATATTTATGCACCCAACATGGTAGCATCCAAATACATAAAACTGTTAATAATAAGCATACAGGAAGTAATTTATAGTAATACAAAAATAATAGGGGACTATAACACCCCACTTACCTGAATGGACAGATGATCCAAACAGAAAATCAACAAGAAAGTAGTGACTTTGATTGACACACTGAACCATCAGGATCTAACATCTATTCAGAACATTCTATCCTAAAATAGCAGAATATATAGTCCTTGCAAGTGTAACATGGAACATTCTCTAGAATGGATTACATATAGTCACTAAAGAAGTCTCAGCAAATTAAAAAAGATAGAAGTCATACCAGGCATATTTTCTGAACATAATGCTATGAAACTAGAAATCAATCACAAGAAAAAAATCTAGAAAGAGCAAAAATGCATGGAGATTAAATAACACACTACTACACAATGAATGGATCAGCCAAGAAATCACAGAGGAAATTTAAAAAATACGTGGAGTCAACTAAAAATGAAAACAGAATGGTCCAAAATCTCTGGGATGAAGCAAAAGCTGTTCTAAGGGGAAATTTTAGAGCAATACATGCCTACCTCAAGAACCATGAAAAATCTCATATAAATAGCTAAACCTCACACTTAATGGCACAAGAAAAAGAAGAAGAAACAAAATCCAAAACCAGTATAAGGAAGGAAATAATAAAGATTAAGGCAGAAATAAACAAAATAGCAATTAAAAAACCAGTAGAACAGATTAATGAAACCAGAAGCTGGTTCTTTGAAAATATCAACAGAACTGGTAAACCTTTTGTGAGACTCTTGAAAAAAAAAAAGAGGACTCAAATTTTAAAAAATCAAAAATGAAAGAATAGAAATAACAATTGACACCACAGAAATATGAAGGATTATTAGAGTATTATGAAAAATCATATAGCAACAAACTGGACAACCTAGAAAAAATGGATAAATTTCTAGAGCATATAACTTAACAAAATGGAATCAGGAAGAAATTGCAAATTTGAACAGATTGATTATTAGCACCAAAATTGAATCAGTAATTAAAAAACTTCCTGGGTGATTGGTTGGCTCAGTTGGTTGAGCGTCCAATTTGATTTCAGCTCAGGTCATGATCTCAAGGTTGAGGGATTGAGCCCCACACCAGGCTCCATGGCCTGCTTAAGATACTCTCTCTTCCTTTCCCTCTCCCCCTACCTCCCTGACCCTCCCTCAAAATAAAACATCTTCCAACAAATGAAGGTCTAGGACCAGACAGCCTCACAAGTGAATTCTACCAAACATTTAAAGAAGAGTTAATATCTATTCTTCTCAAAGAATATTCCAAGAACTAGAAGAGGAAGAAAAGCTTCCAAATACATTCTATAAAGCCAGCATTACCCTGATACTAAAGCCAAATAAACAGATGACAAAAAAAGAGAACTACAGACCAGTATCTCTGATGAACATAGATGCAAAAATCCTTAACAAAATATTAGTACACTGATTCCAACAATACATTTAAAAAAATCATTTATTGGGATGCCTGGGTGACTCAGTTGTTTGAGCATCTGACTCTTGGTTTTGGCTCAGGTCACGATCTCATGGTCGTGAGACTGACTCCTGCATCAGGCTCCATGCTCAGTAGAGTCTTCTTGAGAGTCTCTCCCTCTTCCTCTCCCTCTGTCCCTCCCCCCACTCACACACACTCTCTCTTTCTCTCTCTCAAATAAATAAATCTTAAAAAAATCATTTACCAAGATCAAGTGGGATTTATTCCTGCGATACAAGGGTGGTTCAAATGTGATATATCAACAAGAGAAAGAATAAAAACCATATGATCTTTCCAATAGATGCAGAACAAGCATTTGAAAAAAGTAAAACACACACTCATATAAAAACCCTCAACAAAGTAGGTTTAGAGGGAACATACCCCAACATAATAAAGGCCATATATAAGAAACCCACAGCTTACATCATCCTCAATGGGCAAAAACTGAGAGCTTTTCCTCTCAGGTCAAGAATAAGATAAGGATGTCCACTCTCACCACTTTTATTCAACATTTATTCAACAGCTATAAGAGAAGATAAAGGAACAAAAGACATTCAAATTGGTAAGGAAGAAGTAAAACTTTCACTATTTGCAAATGAGATGATACTATATATATAGAAACCCTAAAGACTCCACCAAAAACTAACAGAACTGATAAATGAATTCAGCAAGTTTGCAAGATACAAAATCAATATACAGAAGTCTGTTGCATTTCTATACACTAATAATAAAACAGCAGAAAGAGAAATTAAGAAAATAGTTCTATTTACAGTTATAACAAAAATAATAAAATACCTAGGAATAAATTTAACCAAGGAGGTAAAAGACCTATATTCTGAAAACTATAAAATATTGGTGAAAGAAATTAAACATGACACAAACAAATGGAAAGATACTCCATGCTCTTGTATTGGAAAACTAAATATTGTTAGAATGTCTATACTATCCAAAGCAATTTATAGATTTAATGCAATCCCTATCAAAATATCAATGCATTTTTCATAGACCTGGAAAAAGCAATCCTAAAATTTGTATGGAACCACCAAAGACCCTGAATAGCCAAAGCAATCTTGAAAAAGAAAAACAGAACTGGAGGCATCACATTTCCATATTTCAAGTTATCCTTACAAAGCTGCATTCAAAAGAGTATGGAACTGGCACTAAAATAGACACATAGATCAACGGAACAGATTAGAAAGCCCAGAAATAAACCCATGATTATATGGTCAATTAATCTTCAAAAAAAGAGGTAATAATATGCAGTGGAAAAGTCTCAACAAATGGTCTTGAGAAAACTGGACAGTTATATGCAAAAGAATGAAACTGGACCACGTTCTTATACCATAAACAAAAATAAACTCAAAAATATATTAAGTGAGATCTCACATAACTGTGAGATCTAAAATAATAAAAATCCTAATAGAGAGCACAGATAGTCATTTCTCTGACATTGGCTATAGCAACGTTTTTCTAGAAATGTCTACTGGGGCAAGGGAAAGAAAAGCAAAAATGAACTATTGGTACTACATCAAAATAAAAACCTCCTGCACAGCAAAAGAAACAATCAACAAAACTAAAAGACAACCTACTGAATAGGAGAAGGATTAGTGTCCAAAATATATAAAGAATCCATATAAAGAATATATAAAGAATTTATACAAATTGACACCAAAAAACCCAAATATCCAAGTAAAATGGGTAGAAGAAATAAACAGACATTTCTTCAAAGAAGACATCCAGATGGCCAACAGACGCATGAAAAGATGCTCAACAGCACTCATATCAGGGAAACGCAAATGAAAACCACAATGAGATACCACCTCACACCTGTCAGAATGGCTAAAATCAAAATACAAGAAACAACAAATGTTGGCAAGGATGTAGAGTAAAAGGGAACCCTTGTGCACTGTTGGTAGGAATGCAGATTGGTGCAGCCACCGTGGAAAACAATACGCAGATTCCTCAAAAAATTAAAAACAGAACTGCCATATAATCTAGTAATCATACTACTGGATATCTACCCAAAGAATATGAAAACATTAATTCAAAAGGTTATATGCACTCCTATGTTTATTTCAGTATTATTTACAATAGCCAAACTACGGAAACTATGGAAATAGCCCATGTGTCCACCAATAGATGAATGGATAAAGGAGATATGGTATATATATAATGGAATATTGCTCAGCCATAAGAAAACAAAATCTTGCCATTTGCAACAGTATGGATGGAGCTAGATGAAGTCAGTCAGAGAAAGACAAATACCATATGATTTCACTCATAAGAGGAATTTAAGAAACAAAACAAATGAGGAAAGGAGAAAAAGAGAGAGCTAAACAAACCAAAAAGCAGGCTCTTACCTGTAGAGAGCGAATAGATGGTTACCGGAAGGGCAGTGGGCGGGGGGATGGGTGAAATGGGGTGAAATGGTTGACGGGGATGAAGAATACATTTATCATGGTGAGTCCTGAGTATTCATAGAATTGAATCACTGTACTGTACACCGAAATTAATATAACACTGTTATGTCCACTATGCTGGTTTTAAATGAACAAAAAAATTAAAAAACCCTTAAAACTAGCATACTTTCTTTCCACCCAAGATACAATCAGTAGTCGCAGCGCCCTAACTCAGGGGCAGCTGTGAGAGAAAGTGCCTCATGGCTTCTAAAACGCCTAATGGAGCTGTGATGGAATGGCACTCGGAAATTGAACTCTGAGTGCTCAAACGCTGAAGTGGCTGGATTTTGCTCGAATAGGTGATACTCCAGATTGCTCATGCGCAGTTATTTGGGTTTTTTAACCAAGGTCCACAATGATCAATATTCACACAGCTTGCCTCTGTCTTCTGTATTGTGGTCTGACCACCTCGTATTTCTTAGAGCGGTCAAGACTTCAGGTGGCGTACATTTTTACACCATTTGAGAAATGGAATCATTTGCACTCCTCCAGTTGCAACAGGAACTGCACTGCTAAAATTTCCCAACTCCTGTTTCCCACCTCAAACTAATGCTCTGCTTAACATGCCTTGCCCTGGCTTATTTCCTATGCATGACAGCTGGGTGACATGATTTAATTATATTTCGACTTTTCACAAAAAGTGCAAGTGAACTGTAGAAAACCACACGTGTCATTCAAATTGTTGGGCAAACAGGTGCAGGGAAAGTTCAATACTGAACTGTAGGGCTCCGGCTCTCGAACCCTTCTTTCAGAGGTGGGAGGTTTACTCAGATCACAGGTACTGTTGGTCCCTTGGTAAATTCACACCTCCCTTTACGCTGTGATTTCCCAAGAGGAAGTGTGTTGGGAGGAGCACCAGCTCTTTTGTGACATTCCAGGAGCCCTTGGTGTACACATTTGACACAGATTTTAAAAATGTCATTTCTGGGGCACCTGGATGGCTCAGTTGGTCACGATCTCGTGGGTTGTGGGATCAAGTCCCAAGTCAGGACTTGAGCCCAAGTCAGGCTCGTGCTAAGCAGGTAGTGTTACTGACATTCTCTCTCTCCCTCGGCCCCTCCCCCCACTCACTCTCTATTTCTCACTTTCTAAAATAAATCAATGTGTCTTTAAAAAATTAAAATTCATTTCGTTTTTAACGTCTCATCAAGGACAAAGAAATGTGCAAAACAAACATTCTGATTCCATTCCCAGCATTCTGTTCTGTCTCGGAGCTCAAAAAAGCTGGCAGTCAGGAGTGTAGCCAGAAATGGAGAGTTCAGATAACTTTTATTTAAAATGAAAGAGTTTACCGTTATGGTTATAAGCAAACACTACCAAGGTTCTTGCACCGTTTGGGATACTATTTCATCATTCTTATGCAATATTTTGCGACCCCTGGCTCAGGACTATGTACCAAGTAGAAAAGTGGTCATTAGTACTTACAGCAGGTCATAAAACTCTCTCCCTTGGCTCTACATTCATAATACCATCATCAAATGGGTGAAGTCCCAATTTTTGGTTCATCACCACATAGAGACAATAGCATGTTTGCCTTGAAAAGGTCTGACCGGTCTTACTACGTGGAGTTTAGAAATGGGGTTTAGAACATACCTGAACAAATTTAGTCATCAAAAAGCATCGGTCTTTCTTTGGGGCACAATTCATTTAGCAGGTATGACTTGGTAGTTAAATTCAAGAAAAGCATCCTTACCCAAGAGGTGGAGAGTATTTGTACTATTCAAAAAACTGAAAATATATTCCGTAAAATAGTCTGGGGAAGGCAAGTTTCTTTGCCCCAAACAAACACCTTGGAGGGACAAAGCGATGATTGTCGCCGCTAACTGAGGAAGTGTATTTTCATCAGCACCATCACTGCTCAGTATTCCAGATTTTTCCTGCAGCATTTTGGTTTCCATACACTGAAATCAGATACATGGTAAAAAGAAAAGTTTGAACCTCTGACGTTATTTTGATTAAAATATCTCTAGGATTTCCCCAAAAGATAATTTTGGGGAATTATCCCCTTCTTTACCTTAAAGAGGTCTGAACTGTTTGTGGGAACATGACCGTCATCATTCTCTAGTCTCGGAATTTTGTTCGGAAAATTCTTGTTTCTTTTATTCACCCTGACACTGGATTTTCTAACTCCCATCCCACTGGTCCTTATTTACCTAACCTTTCTCGTTACTCCTTCGGAGGTGGGTTTTCTCCAAGAGGAGGAGATGGGTTTTCTCCTTGCTCTTACTGTTCACAACCTTCGAGTTGGGGAAGTGATTCTCTCCAGCTTCAAGTAGAGCCTGCAATGTAATGACTTTCAAATCTATATTCCCGACCTTGACTTCACACTGGCTCTGTTGCATTGTGTCATCATAAAAAACTTCTCTTTTCACCCATGCCTTTAGTCTCAAGTTCAATGTGTGCTAAGTGCAAATCAAAGCTAGCACAGTCTGTGTTTTTTGAACTTCCATTGGACCTAGGATCTTTTCCACGTGTACACCAATTTTCTTCAATGAAATTATGAGCCTCCGAAAGGCAAGAATCTTGCCTTGCATTCCACTAGCATATCCATTCACTCGTCTAAACATTTATTGAGTGCCTATTGTATGCCAGACATTGTAAGTCCATCACATTATGCTCTCTCTTTATTCTGCCAGAGCTCTGTGCAGTGGATACTCTTTACACAGATCACTGGGCTACTAACAGAGTCCCAGTGCACACTCAGATTGGGCTCCATAGCCTAAGCTCTTAAATACTCTTCCTCTTACATATAGAAATAAATGGAAACACAGGATTGTGATTGGACTTTCATATCATTAAAGCGAGTCCCATGGCATAGTGCTTGGGAGAGACAGATAAGGCTTTAATATTATGTCTGCTATTTGTAACTGAATGACCTTGAGCAAAATGATTAACTTTGCTAATTTTCATATTCTTTATTGATAAAAAAAGCACAATGCTGCCCACCACAAAAGTTTTTAAGATTAGATGAGCTAATGCGTGAAAAATTCTTAACGTAGTAGCTGGTACATAGGACACGGTCAGCTAATCTTGGCTATAATTATTGTTGGATCCTGTGTAGTTGTGCATCTGATAGACAGTAGGCTGAAGAAGGTGGCAAGAGCCCTATACTCAGTGTTATGAAAACTTTCCCCCTAAAGGCTCCAGGGGAGCTGTTGATATCATAAACAAAAGAATAATACAATAAGGTATGTTATAGAAATATCACTCTGGTGACAAAGTAGTGAATAAATTGCCAGGGCTAGAATTTAAGAGGAGTATAATCAAGACGTTATTGATTAACCCAAGGTATTTCTTGACCTCAGATGGTAGCGCTAGAGATGGAAAAAGCAGATGTGTTTGAGGAGTATTACAAAGGACTTGGAATAAAATGTGAAGGAGTCCAAAGAGTTAAAAATGGCTCAGGTTTCTGGGTTTGTCAACAGTAGGATGGTAATACCTATCCACTATTCCTTCATAGAAGAGTCAGGGCTCGTGGAGAAGTCTGTACAGATCCCTGTTTATTCATCATAGAAACAGCCAATGTAGAAAGAAAAGAGAGAGGTGGGAGCAAGAGATTGAGTTAAGGAGATCACAGCAGTTGGACAAAAGAGAATGAAGGAATGGAGGGATATTTACATTCTGGGCCACCTACATTCTGGGTGGCTACATTAGGGTCCCCCGCTGCAGAGCTGTTTCTTGATAAGCTGACCCACCTAGAACACCTGTTAGTAGCTTCACCTATGGAGGCCTAATCCTGTGTAGACCAAGACCTAGAGATGCTGGTAGTGGTGGGCCTGGTTAGGGTTAAACCTAACCTTCTGTGACCTCACACACTCTAGTCGGACAGAGTGGCATCCCTCAGTGAGAGGCCAGCTGGCCTCCTGTAAAAGTCTGTATTGACTAAGGATTCCCAAGGGAATTCCAGCCCACGTGAATGGGTTAAAGGGTGACATTACGATCCTCCAGGAGATAAAGGGTCTAAGGTATAACAACTCAACAAGAGCTCTTAATTCTTCTTGACTGAAGAGATGGAGAAAGTAGGCCTACACATAATATTGAATTATTTTATTCTGCTCTAGGAATGTTTAATCTCACATACACTTGGAAGCCCAGGAATTTGCAGTATGTGTTGGATAACCAGAAATCTGCGTTGAACATATACACACCATCTGCTTTTAAGTTCTGGGTTTTCATTCCCACTTAATCTGCATCAAAAGGTGGTAACAGATGGGATGACTAAATCCTAGTGGCTAATTTGAACTGATCTTGTATCATATAGATGTTGCACTGAAGAAATTATATGTGGGCCTATTTCCTTATTTAAGCAGAAACTGAATTCCAGAAAGGAACCCATTTTCTCAATTGGAAGTGGAAACAAAAATATGGCTCTATTTTGAGGTTCATGAGATGAGAGTTACCAGAGTGATGCCCACACAGTCCTTAGGAAGCAGTCTTTCCATCTGTGTGCCAATCACAAGAGAAATTAAACATTTTTATGGCAAATTTGAGGATATGTTTGCAGGTTGTTAGGCCACAGCATGATTACATAGATACCTCTGGGCTCCCAGGAGCCAGAATTGAGGTCCAAAATCAAATACACCTATATACGTCACTGTAGACTGAATGATTGTGCCCCCTCATCCAAATTCATATGTTGAAACCCTACCACCTACTGGTATTACGAGGTGGGGCCTTTGGGAGGTGAGTGGGTCATGAGGGTCAAGCCGCCATGAATGGGATTAGTACCTTCATAAGAGAGACCCCAGAGGGCTCCTCCACCCCTCCCACCATGTGAGGAGATGGTACCTTGTGAACCAGGATGGGGGCTCTCACCCGACTCCAGAACTGTGAGAAATAAATTTCTATTGTGTAGAAGCCCCTCAGTCTATGGTATTTTTGTTACAGCAGCTCAAAGACACATGTCAATGAAAAATTCAAGAGGAAAAAAAAAATGATTCTCAACACTCTTTCAAATGCACGGGTGGTTGCACAATTCTTTAAGAAAACGTGGCTTAAAAAAACTTTTTCTTTTTTTAATGTTCAGAGCACTTTATCCACTCAGACTTCCCACTGCAAAGCTGATAAAGGTAATTGAAAGGCCAGCTTTTGCTGGAACAGTAACGAAGGCCAGAAGGGACCAGGTGCCTGGTCCCTCACCATGGGAGCCCTGAGAGGAGAAAACCACTTCCAAAGACCCCAAGAACAGAAGCAGCATGAATCAAAAGCTTCAGAAGAGATATTGTCTGGGCTGACGGTCATGAATAATGCTTTTTGCAAGCTGTTTCTCCGGTGAAGTAACTAATGACAAATTCCTCTCCCTTGAATGGTTCCGCCTTCTTTTTCCCTGGCCAGAAGGCAAGGCAAATAGGCACAGTACCCTCCTTGACGTGGGTCAGTCGTTGGAGACGGTCAGGAGCTGTGAATCACTCGCTCTCATGTTCAGGAGAAGAGCGCTGCCCCATCACCTGGCTTTCCTGCCTACCCACCAGCCCACCCACCCACCTTCTGGCTAGAACTCATTTTATAATAATTACTCATCCCATCTCCCCGTTTTATTCTCAGAATTTTAAATGACATCACTTAACATCCCATAACTAAAACCCACAAAGACCTCTCTTAAGAGTCCTTGACTGTCCTAGGGATAAATAAGTGACAGGAAACAGGGCTCAGAGACTGAATCTCAGCAGCAAAGCCAGCTGGCACCTTGGCCCTTCTTACCTGGCTTCGAGAAGTGTCGAAGTACTGCCTGGTGAGTGCCAAGATATCTTCTGTCTCGTTCTGTGAAAGGAAATAGGAGTCTTCGTCCTGCCTGAGGCTGAGGAGGCTGTGTAGGTAAAATTTGTACTCTTTCTTACTCATGTTGAGCTTGGAAGAACAGATCTCTTCCTGATGAATAATGTAATAGAGGAGGAGAAGGGCAACTCTCTGGACCACTTCCTCTCGGAGCTGCTCCTCAGAGTCTCCTCCGGCTATTAGTAAGAGGGCATCTGGTTCAAAGCACTGTCCCCAAAACACAAAATAGAACACAAGAAGAAACAAAGCTTGGTGAATAGTTCTAGAACATTAACGACCACCGCATCTCCCCTGCTTTTTATTTTATGAATAGGAACGGAATGTGGGCAGCCCCAATAGTCAGCTTTGAATAAGATAATCCAGGTTGGACTTTCATTCATCAATGATGCCCTCCTGGGGAGACCTTATGCCTTTTATCTCCAGTTGTCCATTTGCCGCCTGGAGTAGAACCACTTGGCTCTTTGACTTTTAAAGGAATGCCTCATTGTACTTAGAATGAAATCTAAGCTCTACACAATTTTTCCATTGGTCTGGCTCTTGCTTCCCCTCCCTTACTTTACCTGAGCCTCTCCCCACCTCTCGTTAACTTTCTTCCCCTGTGATTTTCCATCAGTCCCACCAAGCTCCTTCTCACCACCTTTCACGTCTTCTTCCCCCTCATTTCTCAGATCTAGCTCGAAGCGACACCCCCTCAGGGATTCCTTCCCAATACCCCCTCCAAGGTAGGAAATCCCAACCCCTGCCCCGCATTCTCCAGTGTGGCACTGTTCGATGGAAACAGAACCCAAGCCACAGAGGTGAGCCACACGTCACTTTAAATTTTCCAGGAGCCACATGTTAGAAAGCGAAATTAACTTTAACAACGTACCTAACACTGTACCTTATTGAAACATATATGCAAGATAGGATCACTTCGACATGTCATCCAAATTTCTAAAAATTATTCATGAGCTATTTGACATTCTTTTTGTCAGGCTACGTCTTCAAAATCTGGTGTGTACATTACACCTCCCTGCAGGTCTCAATTCAAAGGAGCCACGTATCGAGTACCCAACAGCCACTGGCGCTAGTGGCAGCCCCGGCATAGAGCAGGTGTATTTTCTTCATGGCCCTAGTATTCTAAAATTGCCTTCTCTCCATGTTTATTTTTTCTCTTCCTTGAGAACAAGTGGTCCATTAGGGCCAAATTTCGTCTGAGCGCAGTTCTGTCCTCGGCATCGAGCACGATTCCTGGTACCTAGGAGGTGTGAAATGCAATGAACGAACACCATCGCCCTCGCCTTTACCCTACCTAAGAGAATTGCTAAAAATACTTCCATAATGATTTCTTTGTTTCACACCCTGATGCCCGGCTCCGCTCATCTGGGAAGTTTACATGGCAGAAGGTGTTTTGGGTAATGGGATGGGATGAGGAGAAAAAAAGATACACACAGGGCTGCTGAAGAGAAGCTCTTCTGACCAGACAGGAGCTGCCTTACTTCAAAGATGGTGAGGCGCTCCTAAGAATTCTCCTAGGATCCCGGAAGCAGCCCATGGCACAGCCTCAGTCTCAGAGTGAAGGCATGGAGAGATGCCTGTCCTGAGCCCTAGAGGGATTTTTTTTCCCACCGTGGGACAATTTACTAGAATATCTTTTAATCTATTTTCTGAGGTGGAAGCTTCAGGCGTGTGTCCTGGGTGTCCCACAGGGAAACATCTGAGACGTACCATCTGAGTCAGGAAGAAACATGTCACCCGTCTCTAAAGCAAAGCATTCATCACATTCTTCACAAGCCCTACAGATTCTGTTCTCTTCCCAGCTCAACTACACTGGGGTTAAGAACTCAGCAAACGGGCTTCCCAACAAGACCAACTCAACGTGACTATTAAGCTTCACTACTGAAACCAACCCGGCCCTTTTCTCTTTCTTGATTAGCCCACAAGAGAAGTTCATGGGTTGGGAGCTGTCGGCAGAACTGACACCAAGACTCAAGGAGGTGAATTAGTTGAAACAAAAGTGTAATCAAGCCATTCTCTGGAACATATAACCTCCTGAAACCAAACTATTGGTAATATCAGCTCTCCTTTCTTGGAAAGCCATATGCCCAGGACACTGCTAAACACTTTAGGTATTCAAGCATTCTTCAGTACATAAATCTAATTGGTGAGGTGCCTGGGTGGCTCAGTTGGTTAAGCATCTGCCTTCGGCTCGGGTCATGATCCCAGGGTCCTGAGATCGAGCCCCATATCAGGCTCCCTGCTAAGCAGGGAGCCTGCTTCTCCCTCTGCCTGCTGCTCCCTCTGCTTGTGCTCTCTGTCAAATAAATACATAAAATCTTTAAAAAAAAAAAAAACAAATCTAATTGCTTTGGGAAAAAATGTCAGATGATCAGTTTTTTGATGGTGAGAGTATTATTCCACTATTTTAAATGGAAAAATAAAATATCCCCAGCCTATTTGACAAGCCTCCAAATATTTCTGCATACTGTTAAGCACTGAGAATACCAATTACCCAATTATTTAACTCACGGTGAATAATGGGTACATTTCTGTGCAGTATGCAAGGGTAATGCACAGATTCCAGCATGAGTTACGTTTTCCTTCCATAAGGAAGGTGTATCTATAGCATATGTGAAAACCAAGTCTGAGAAAGGCTAAGCAAGATACCTAAGGTCACACAGCTAATACTGGTTGCCCAATCTTAATTCCCCCTCTGCCAAGGATAGGCTTTATTCTCTTATTCCTTTGTTTTGTGCCATGAAGAACGTAAGCTGTAGACCCACCTATGCATTTAATGTGCAGCCCTTCCAACCAGTAATCTTCTCTCCCTCCTGTTTGATAGAAAATTAGGTCAATTAGGAGACCAAGCTAGTGGTGGTTCAGTTGGCTAAGTATCACCTTTGGCTCAAATCATGCTTCCGAGGTCCTGGGATTGAGTCCCGCTTCAGGCTCCCTGCTCAGTGGGGAGCCTGCTTCTCCCTCTCCCTCTGGTCCTCCTTCTGCTTATGAGCTCTCTTTCTCTCAAATAAATAAATAAGATCTTTAAAAAAAAAAAAAAAAGGAGACCAAAGAACGGGTGAGGCTTGAATATAAATCAATGAGAACATAGTACAACGAGAAGATTGAATGAGTTCCTGCTGACAGACCATCAAGTGCTGTTCAGGTTGTTTGACGAGGCTGGGAATGTCAGACAAAGAGCCAGTGAGACAAGAAATGGCACTTCCACGGGCCACCGGACCAGGCACACGTGGCCAGGCTTTGGCTGACAGCACAGAGTACGTGGCCACCCTTCACCCCACCTGGGTGGTTCTTCCTTAGTCTACTCTCTAAGATTGGAATAGGAGGGATGTAGCCTGGGGCAGCCGAGAATAGGGTAAGATAGGGTTTGTGAAAAGCATAGAAGGTGGAAGGTAAATTGATTTCTGATTGAAAATGTGGTAGTCGTGGAGCATCTCATTCTGTCTGATGAGAGATTTCCTTCATCTTGAATAAACAGAAGTTACCTAAACCTTGCTCTAATTTTCTGAGGCCTGCTTGAATAAAGCTCAGTGGGGAATCAATCAAGTAACCATGGGTTGAAAACTTTCTGTCTTTTTTATGATATTTGACTCTTAAGAAGTTACCTTTACATAAAGGGCAGTGGCTTGAGGAAAGACTACTCTTGGGAACATTAGAAGATCTAACAGACAACAGGACAGAAAGCTCTATGGGGGTGGGTGGAGGACTGGACCTTCCAATTCACCATCACTAGATTTGTTTCAGTTGTCAGGGCTTTTAGCAGTGGCTGGGTTGTGTTTGGGAGAGGATGTCTAGTAAAATTTTGCGAATACTTCTACCTCATAGGCAACAAGATCCGTCCAAGGCGCTTACTCAGGTGAAGTGATTCTTTGTTAAAGAAGAATGGACTCATTCAGGAATAATCCATCGATTTTCCCTTTGATCTTGTCAGGTGAAGCAATAAGGTTTCAAAGGGAAAAAAAAAATCCCCCAGACAGATTCTGGATTCCTACAGTCAAATCAGATCACCTTCCCCAGCTGCCTCATTTAGTTTTGTTCGTTCCTGATGCCAGGAGAGCCATAGGGAATATGGGAATAGGGAATCTTTTCTTCTGCATTAATAAGGCAGTTGTCACACTTGTGGATAAACTTTAAAGATTTTAGACAAAGATGTTTAAGTTTGATTTTGGTTATGGATAAATCCACTGGCGTTTTTCAAGTTCTTAGATTTTTCTAAGGTCTCTTTTCTTTTGGGGGGGGGGTGCTTATAATGAACTCTAAGAGGGAAATTATATTTCTTCCTTTTCTTGCCAAACCAAGAGTTGGAAGAATGTTGGCTGATCGCAGGTACTGGCTTTTTGTGGGTCCATACCAGATTCTGTGGCATTTCTGACTGACAGAGAGAAGTCTTTCTGAGATAAGAAAAATCTGTTAGATCAACAAGTTAAAGTTTGGGGGCCCCTGGGTGGCGCAGTTGGTTGAGCGACTGCATTCGGCTCAGGTCATGATCCCGGAGTCCCGGGATCGAGTCCCACATCGGGCTCCCAGCTCCATGGGGAGTCCGCTTCTCACTCTGACCTTCTCTCTCTCACTCTCTCTCTTTCCTAATAAATAAATAAATAAAATCTTTAAAAAAAAAAAACAAGTTAAAGTTTGAGCTGTCCCCTGTTTATCTTGGGACAGAAATGACAAATGGGGGAGGGGCGCCAAATTAAACGCAGGACCTTAAAGCAGTGGTTATCTATCTTGAAGGTGTCTGAGAATCTTCTAGAGATCTTGTATAAAAACCCTAAGCCCCAGGGACAGTGGGGGGTGGAGGAGAGTCTGGGGACAGGGCAAGAGGGGGATGCTGAGGAATATCTCATTTCTCACCAGCACTGCTCCAGGATCCCTGGGAAAAGGGGTTGGATATGTCCATGATATGCAGGAAATGTGAGGGGACAGAGAGAGCTTGAGCTGTCATGCCCCAGCTTGTTCACACATGGCCATGTGGTTCTCACACACAGCTTGCTAAGGAGAGAACCAGCACTGGGGTCTCACAGATGAGGGAGGTGAGGTTCAACACGTCCTAACAACTATAAGGTACCAGAACAAGGATTTGGGCCCAGTGCTGGCTGACCCCAGACACCGGGTTCTTATCCCTTCACTGTGTCTGGAACCCATGTAGGGTCATGGTTCCCACCATAACTGAAGTGGAATTTATTCTCTTAGAGTTCCTTAAGTCCTCATTAAGTTCATTAAAAGTCCATTCTAACCCTTCTCATTAAAAAAAAAGAAAAAAGGCCACGATCAGGCAAGACTATCCATTTTCAAAGGCTAAAGCTTGAATGGATTTATTTTTAAATGCACAGTGCTTTCAGATACTGCAGATTGATTCCCCCCCCCCCCACACACACACACTCATTCAGTTTTTACCTAAGTCTGAAATAAAATAAAATTTGGAACATTTTTTTCTCCCCACAAATTTAAGACACTTACTTCCCTCTTTTTTCTCCAGACATTTAGGGATATGAACTTACCTCCTTGCCCTCTTTTTACCACAGAATTTCTTTCTTTTCTTTTTTAAGATTTTATTTACCACAGAATTTCTAATACAAATGCTGCCTCTAAATGGACAAAGTCCCTAAAAAGACATAAGAGATTCAAGAATAGCTGAAGCCCTGTGGTTTGTGCCAGAATGTGGCTGTTTGTCAAATAGGACACTGTTCCTCCCTTGTCATTTTTTATGAATGACAAGGAGAGATTTTTGTGGGATCCTCGCTTATGGGGGAGTCAGATGAAGTGTAGCCCTCTGAGCAGGTGAAGTGGAAATTTCCCCCCTTTTTTTCTTTTTCTTTCTTTTTTTTACCTCAGTCTTTTCCACAGAGAACTAGCAGCAGCAAGAGGGCTATTCAAGACAAGGGGTTCACTTCCTAGGAAAAGAAATAGCTCAAACAGAAGCTAAATTGGCCAAACACTTGATAATGTCACAGAAAACAAAAAGTGCAAAACAATTTCTCTGCCCCTCAAGAAAACCCAGAGAACAATTTTGTGTGTTTACATTCACCCTAGCCAGACTAATATTCAACCAGCCTTAATAAGGCACTTTATGTCATTAGAAGAGAACATTTCCCTGAAGCAAATTCTCAGAGGACATTAATAAGATATGACTCCGAGTTATTTCCATGGGGAAGTCTTATGTTGCTATATATATAAATTAATGTCATTACAGATGAGTTGCCTATTATAACACATGTTTTCTCCAGGAGCCTTTGGGAATTTCACTAATTATCAAATTATTGTTTGCACAGAGCAGAGAAAAAAATTCTATTAGTAAGACCCTTGTGTCTAAAAAAAAAAAAAAAAAAAAAACCATAAACACAACACACACACACACACACACACACACACACACAAAACCCAAAACATTTGGCCAGGAAATGTTTCCCCTAGGATGAAATGTGATTGAGAAAGTCTGCCAATTTTTTTTCTTTCTCTCTTTTTTTTTTTTTTTTGGCTGGGGCCAGTTATTTGCTGATTTATTTATATATGTCTTCATGTATTTATTTAATTGTACGTTCATTCTGGAAAAATAAAATCTCATGAATCAGGAAAGGGATGGTGACTAGTGTTTTTGTTTGTTCTTCTCTGCTATCCTCTGACAATATGGGCTCCTGCCTCTGTGGGTTCCCCCAGCCTAATGGAGACATTCGGATTTTCCATTAAATACTGATTTTACGTTAATGCGGATTTTACCTGAAAGTGGCCTGCGGAGGATTTTTTTAAAAAAATTCCATCCCAGGCGAGTTAAATCTCTTCCATGGGGGAAGGAAGACGCCCCAAGGTGGTATTTGGTGAAAACCGCCCAGGCAATGCTGAGGAGGGGACAGGGTTTGAGGGCCCGCGGGGCAGACCAGGGGAAGGCTAGGAGCCCGGCCCCGAGATCACAGGCTGCATTTTAGCTCCGTCTATAGCAATTCTCTTCCCCAGCTTCGATGTGTCATTAAAAAAAAAAAAAAAAAAATTCAGAGAGAGAAACAGAATGAGCAGGAGGGGCAGAGGGAGAGGGAATCTCAAGCAAACTTTGCACTCAGCGTGGAGCCTGACAGGGGGCCCGATCCCATGACCCTGAGATCAAAACCTGAGCTGAAAACAAGAAACGGAGGCTCAACCGACTGCCCCACGCAGGCACCCCTCAGATGTTGAGAGGACGATTATCCAATTCATCAAAGACCCACCGTGCCACATACTAGAAAAAGCAATCAACACCCAGGATAAAGTACTTAAAAAATTCAATGTTAGGCAAATATCCTATCACTATCATCCTGCTCCCCCAAACTAATAGCATCTAACCAGTGATGCGCAAGTTCTCCGCAACACCCTCCCCCCCAAAAAAGATTAATAAATCAGAAAGAAGAGAGAACTAAAAGCTCACACTTGCAGCTAAATACCTCTCAACGTGCTGGAGGGTTGCCGAAAGGCTTCCAGAAACATTACCATTTTTTTTTAAGGTTTATACTTATTTTTGACAGAGGAGAGATATCACAAGTAGGCAGAGGCAGGCAGAGAAAGAGGGGGGAAGCAGGCTCCCTGCTGAGCAGAGAGTCTGACGCGGGGCTCGATCTCAGGACCCTGAGATCAAGACCTGAGCCGAAGGCAGAGGCTTTAACCCACTGAGCCACCCAGGCGCCCTAACATTACCATTTTAATAAACGGAAATTCTCCCTATTTTGAATTGCTGTATGGAGAACGCCGAGCCATTGCGGTACCCTAGCTGCGGGCGTTATTACACCGCAACACGCCGCCCACCCGGGCACTGGGCTTCTATTTTCCTTTAGTGAAGTGAAGGGCTGGAGAGGCCATCCTTCTTTTGGGAACACGCCCTGGTACCTGATCCCATATCCTCTTGCACTAACCGGACTGCAGTCTCCTTGCATTCCGTTTCTCCTCCGCGGGCAGCCAGTTTTCTCCAGCAAGGTTTTGATGAGGCCTCCCGAATGGTTCAGGGGTGCGGGGTCGCCAGCAGACAGAGCTCGTAGTACTTCCATCAGGGGCCCGGGGCTCCAGGGGCCGCCGCTGTCGTCCTGGGGGGAGGGTCTTTCCGTCTCAGTAGCGGGAACAAGGCCGAGGCAAAGGAACAAGGGCACCCCCAATAGTGGAAACTTTGTCCGCAAGCACATTTCCACCCTTCCTTTACCTCCAGTCCCGTGTGTGATGGAGTTGGGTGGCTTGCTGTCGGTGTAAACTGGTAACGGGAGGAATTTCTGTGGTAAAGGGGAAAAAAAGAAAGGCTTTAATTATTGCGCCCGCAATGTGTTTGAAAGGATTCATTAATGGGATGGCTAAGCTGATTTGCAAAAGCTGGCTGGTTTTGAACAGCGGGGGTGGGGGGGGGGGTTGGGGGGTTGGGGTTCTGTCGGTCATTTATAGCCGCAAACCGCAGGCAATGCTCAAGGCCGTGGACTCTGTTCAGACTGTAGAACAGGCAAGAAGTTTGTGCGATCGCCTCTCTCTAAACTCAACAGAGGAACCGAATTAGGAAGAAGTTACTCTGTTCATCTTGCAGGTGGTACCAGTACTAGGACCCAGCCAGGAAATACGCTGCTTTTATCCCACTCTGGAGTAGAACTCTCAGGGCTGGGCGGTCCTCAACGCTCAAGAAAGTAAATAAAAAATAAACAGAAAATACATTTCAATAAATTACCCATATCACATGGAATGTGATGGTTTTCGTTAAGGAAGGATATTAGAAGAAAACAGTCCCGCCCAGAGACACTGGTCATTTTTTAGTTTTTAGTTTATAAGAAGTACGAACTAGCAGTAAAGCCTGGAGTTTCAAGACCTCAAGAGCCCTGATAAATCCACATCCTCAATGGTCACTAAAGGCATAAGGGACAACTTGAGAGTCAATCAGCTTTCTGGAAAAAAAAAAATTAATCCCTTCATCCGATTGCTTAAGGAATGTGAAATGTTAACAGCATCTCATGTCAGATCTTGGCCCAGAGATGAGCTAATAATGGCTGTGGGGGTAGTAACAGAGATATTGGATTACTTTTATGGTTAAGAAAAGAGAGAAAGAGTTTAAGATTCTTATGTTAGCATTCAAAACATGACAGAAGAGGAGACAAACATTTCTAAATGCGGAGCTTACCGTTAGAAGAAAGATAAATGATTATTTATCTGGAGCTCCGTGGCCTTTTAAATCTCAGAGAGTATTTTGTGGTTACAAAGTCCTCTGTTTTTAAAATTCCTTGACTGTGCACTGGGAGCTGGAGGGGATTATTGCAACCCTGAGAAGTTTTCAGTTGCTATGGAGAGAGCTGCTCTGGGGGTAACAATGAAGGTGGATAAAAATGAGAACTTTCCATCTGGCAGATTTTCAGGAAAATCAAATAAAAGTGGCTAATGAACCTGACTTTTTATATCAATATTTACGATAGCTCTTAAAAGTCTAAGAAAAACTTAGAATTTCTTAGAGTCACTTGCCTTTTAAGGGACAGATCTAGGTCAAAGGATTTCATCTTGCAGAATGGAAAGGCTTTAGTGTTAGATCAAGATTTTTTTTTTCCCCTTTCCAGTTGATTCAGTAACTGTTTTAGCCACATTCAAGCCAAAGATTTGTTAAAAAGATAAGCTCTTTAAAGCCTTCATTACATAAGGTGCCAAGGTTTAAAAGATTTAAGGCATTCGAAAATCTGTAAAAAGAGGTCTTCGAACAAGAAGAAAAGTATTTGTTGGCAGCATCAAGTTCTTACCTGGGAAGTAAGTGGATGGAAGTGGGGAACTTGAATTAGTGTATATATATATATTCTGATCCCAGAGTCTGCCGTAGAAACAATGATGTAAGGACCTCAAGACCCCGTGAAATGCACTACTGACAAATTATTAGAGAAGCAACGACTGAGAGAACAAAGTGCTAAATTGTGGAGGAGGTAAGAGAAGGTAAAACCCACGATTTCAAAATGGACAGAGTGTGTGTACCTGGCCCATGGTACATGAAACACCAAGTGACGCTGAAGGATGCAGGAAAGGGATGGAGTTCTGAGTTCAGTTCCGGGGTCAAGGGTGGGGGGCGGATGTGGAGGCAGAGGGGCTTCTTGGCGTTGCCGGGCAGAGGAAATGAAAAGAGAAAGACATTGGGGGAATCAGGCTTCTCTCTCACCAACGATGTAAGAAGTGGGAGCAACAGCGGGAGAACCCCTGAGAGAGTGCTGTAACCCTCATAGAAACACGGGAGGCAGAAGCTCCCAGAAAAGCTCAGCTTCTCCATAATGACACACATCACACAGCAGGTGGATTTACCTGAGCTGTCAAGGGAAGGGCCTTAGACTGTTTCTCTCGAGCTCTCTGGTGAGCTGGGCGGGAGTCAGTGTCCAGAATCATCAGTCCAGGGACGCCTGGGTGGCTCAGTTGGTTAAGCGTCTGCCTGGGGCTCCGGTCATGATTCCCGGTCCTGAGATTGAGTCCTGCCTCAAGCTTCTTGCTCAGCAGGGAGGCTGTTTGTCCCTCTGCCTGCTGCTCCCCCTGCTTGTGCTCTGATAAATAAATAAAATCTTTAAAAGGAGAGAGAGAGAGAATCATCAGTCCAGCAGGGAGAGGAGTGAAGAGCAGGTCAGGGCTCCCCAGCTGGGGCCCCGAGTCGGGGCAGAGAAGGGAGTGGGCTGGGGACAGAGGAGCACGGACAAAGCTCCCAGCAGCTCAGGCTCCTGGCCTGTGGCCGGTGGGGGGGACCACCTCAGCCCTGTCTGTCTCAGGGATTGCTTGGGAGGTGTCTCCAGCAAAGTCATCCAAAACATGTCACCCAGGCCTCGCAGCGTGTGCTACCTTTCAGTACCTCCGCTTGCCCTTGTTTCTGGAATTAAGCCATGGCTTCCCCTCCCTGCCCTAATTAGCAGGTCCTGAAATCTTACCTGCAGGACTCAGAAGAACCAGATCTTGACTTGCTCCAACCTGCGGTCCCAGGACAGTGGCCCTTCTGAGGCTCTGGCACCTTTTCCCGATTCCTCCGTGCTGATGTCCACCCTGGGAAGGCCTGTTTTCTCGTCTCAGGCTTCCCAGGGCTACGGACGCCCTCCTAATAGTTCTCAGCTGCTCCCAACCCCTGTGCCAGCCTGCCCGCCGCCCCACGACTCCTCCGCCGCTGGGTGAACTGTCTCACGATGTCACATGGCCAAGCCTGCTCTCTTTGTCCCCAGGCTTGCTGCATCCCACAGCCAACCCCCAGCCATGGTCCTGTCCCTGTCCCTGTCACTGAGGAGACGGGCTTCAGGTGGGCCAGGCAGAAGCCCAGGATGTAGTCTCCAAGTCAGCCCAAGCGGCGGAGGACCGGCAAGGCAAAGCAGGAGTCCTAAGGGGAGGGAGCACTTCGCAGAAGCCGGTGGCTTGCCCTTCTGCCCGGACTCCGGGTCCTCGCTTTAACTGCTTGTGCGCAGCCTGCCTGAAACCAACCTTTCTTAAACTTGCTTGTATCTGCAATCCAAACCAACCTCTAGGGTAATGAGTTTCAGGTGTTAGCTAGCCCCCTGCACAAAGAAGGAGCTCCTTTACTACTTCCTGATTGTTACAAGGCATTTAGCCCCTTTTGGGACCATGCTCATCTGATGCAATATGTTTTGATATAGAGACACTTTGCGTTCTCACAGTAAGATTTAGAGGATGAGAAGTGGGAGAGAAGGTGGGACTGACCAGTCTTTTCTTCGGTTCTGAGTCTTTGCCTTTTCGTATGGCCTGTGTTTCAGACTTCTTCTTCGGGCCTTATAATGTATTTACGTGTCTACCCTGCCTTGAGCTAGAAAGAATTTAAAGGGGCCCACCAGGAAACGTAAAATAAATGGCGGCAACTTAAGAGACTGAAACCCGGGACAGCCAACCTGTGGGTCTAGTTCTGGGCTGCCCTGTACAATTCTGAAGGTTGGGCTTTGTACAACTTTAGGGATCATCGTTCGCTTCCATAATTACCATGAATTTCTATATTTATTTCAACAATTTTCCAGCAAATTTCGGCTTTGTTTTTGGCAGAGGGACGCAGGTGCCCTTCTTCTCCAGCATCCAGCCTACCCACTGTGGGGCCAGCTCTGGCAGTAATTAGGAGGCCTTACCGTTCTGAGCTGCTTCTGGGCCCATTTTCTCCCCATGTGCCCCTTTACAAGGTTTTCTTCCTTCTTTTCCAAGACACTAACCTCTCTAAATAATAATAATAATATATGTTCATTAACACTTTTTAAATTTTTAAATTATTTTTTAAATGATTTTATTTATTTATCTAACAGAGAGAGATCATAAGTAGGCAGAGAGGCAGGCAGAGGGAGGGGGAAGCAGGCTTCTCACTGAGCAGAGAGCTCGATGGGGGGCTCGATCCCAGGATCCTGAGATCATGACCTGAGCCGAAGGCAGAGGCTTTAACCTACTGAGCCACCCAGGCTCCCCTCATTAACAATTTTTACGTGTCTTCTATGCCTAGGCACTGTGTTAAGCAACTTCATGTATATTTTCTTGTGTTAGTTATATCAATTAAACCTAATGAGCATCTTGCTGTCCATTTCAGAAATACCCAGTATCACACAGTTGGTAGGTGTCACCAGATATCCAGGCCCGTCCAAATCGAGTTTGGTGCTTATTCCATTAAGCACTCATTGGTTGTGATGAGTCCCCGTGGTTTTATTTGTAAGTGCAAGCCTTTGCAGCACAGCATGGGGCAGGCGGGATTCACAAAGGAACTCCATGACAGCCCATCACCAAGGAAATCATCTGCTATACTCTGATTTTTCAATTCTTCCTAAAGAACTTTCAGTCCAAAAATTCTCAGAGGAAGAAAAAATGTAAGCAGAAGACAGAACTTTAAAACAAATAGAACCTTGGGCTCCACTCTTGTGTAATACTTCATAGGACTACCTACCAGGCATTTGAAACAAATGCTACATGTTCTCTAAAGGATTTCGTAGAGGAAAAGCAGAATATTCCACTGAGAAGGCAGCCCCTACGGGGTAGGGACTATCTCACACATCTTCTGATTCTGTGACACTACCCACATCACTATATGTATAACAATTAGAACATGTCGATTGTTTTTAACTTAGACCTTTAGGTCAACTTTAATTTGGAAGCCGATAGTAAAAATGATTTCAACAAAACATACATTTTAGTATGTGCAGCTTTCAAACAATATTTTTCTTCTCTATATAAAAGCCATCTATGTTCACTAATTAAAAGAAAAAACTATAGAAAATACCTAAGAGTATATAAAAGATGCTCTCTGTATTATATCTGTGTTACCTTTTAGGGTATCTCTTTTTATTATTTTAACCTAATTTGGATTACGTTATATGCACGACTTTAAAACTCATCATTTTTCCTCATTATCTTGTGTCAGTCTTGCTGGAAATGGATCTACTTTATTAGTCATTTCAAAAATTCACCTTCCCATTTGGCTTTGACGAATCCTCATTTGTAGCTTGTTTTCCATGTCCTTAGTTTCTGCTCTTTTTATTTCTGCACTTCTTTTTTTCCTGTCTTTCTGTGGTTCTTTTTATGAGAACAAAGCTTTGAGTGGCAGGTTTTGCTAGGCCTCTACCCTATGTCCATCTTTCCTCCTTCCATGTGTTCAAGACAACAGAGTGCCCAACGAGAGCCCCTCACTTTGCTCCAGACTCATTAGAAGTGCGGGGTGTGACCCAGATCTGAGGTGAATGTGGACGGGAGTCCCCTGGGGATGCCAAAGGAAGGGAGCATCCTGTCTGGAATGCAGAAGTGACCCTGAATGTGGCCCCAGTGACCTGAGGAGCAGGAAGCCAAGGGCCTCCCCACTCAAGTTGGAGCAGCAGGAAGATGGAAGGAGGAGTCTAAACACTAAAATTCCAGCCAAGTCACCACAGGAACCCTGGCGGCCTCTCCCTGCAGTTTGGGGCCCTGACCAGAAGCTGGGTCCATTT
This sequence comes from Nasua narica, assembly GCA_028533885.1. NCBI lineage: Eukaryota > Metazoa > Chordata > Mammalia > Carnivora > Procyonidae > Nasua > Nasua narica. The sequence goes on from CM052807.1 coordinate 17,724,326, forward strand.
CACCACGGTGTCTGTTCATTTGTGCCCCATGCACACGCTGGTACCCCTTGAGACAACAGTGGTATGTCTTGTCATCTTCTTCTGTTTCTGGAAATGACATTTGCAGACAGGGAAAAAGCTAATGGAAATGGAGAGTGTGTAGGAAGAGGCCTGCTGACCACTTAATTTCACAACGAGTTTCTGACTCACTCTGGGTGAATCACTGCGTAAATAGGTGTATTAGTCATCTATTTCTGCATAACAGAGTCGAGGCTCTAAACAGGAGACATTTATTATCTCACAGTTTCTGTGGGTCAGGCAGGGCGGACTTATGCTCTGCGTTTCAGAGCTCCATCGGGCTGCAGCCCCGGTGTCCAGCGTCGCTGGGGTTTCTCTGGAAGACTTTCGGCTGGAAGGAGGGCCTTTCAGACTCACAGGACTGTTAACTATCTTAGGATTTCTTTCTTTCTTTTTTTTTTTTTTAAAGATTTCATTCATTCACTTGACAGAGAGACAGAGAGAGAGATCACAAGCAGGCAGAGAGTCAGGGGGAAGCAGGCTCCCCGCCGAGCAGAGAGCCCGCCGCGGGGCCCTATCCCAGGATCCCGAGACCACGACCCCAAGCCAAAGGCAGAGGCCCCAACCCACTGAGCCACCAGGCGCCCCTATCTTAGGATTTCTAATCACGGAGGTGCAGGTCTTATTTCACCTGTCGGAAGGGAGTCACGTGTTCCACCCACACCCCTGGGGGGAGGGGGAGAGGGGAGGCGCACCAGAAAGAGGTGAGCACCAGGATCGGGGATTCCTGGGGAGTATAAAGTGTCAACCGGAGAAGCTTGGATAATTACTACAGTTCACATTCCAAAAGGCTGGATTTTTTCATGCATACTCTTTTCTGGGGAAATGGAGACGGTGGAACGTCTTACAACAACTCTCTCGATCTTCAGCCACACCCCAACCTCACTTGTCTGCAAGCCCTTCCGAGGTTAGCCACAAATATGACAAAGAATATATTCGACCTCTAATATTTATTCAGCATCTTCAGCCCCGGTCTAACACACTGGAAATTTTTTCCTTTTTAATTGAATGTCTTCCTTGATTGTTCCTAAAATGAAGAACTAATCCTTTGTAATTTGAGATGAAAGGATATTAAGGTACATAACCCTCAAACATATTTTTTTACTCCACAAACCGAAACCATGGAAGTTTTTAGAATATTTTTATAAGAGTGGCAGAATCCTGATTTAACAAATTTGCCTGCTTTTAAGATTAAGATGTTGGTGTCAACGGATGAGTATTTCAAAATTATGTAATGTGCTGAACTTTCTATCTTTTGAATATCCTTTAAGTTAAGGACAATTAAAAAAATTTTTTGAACTCAACTATTGCCACAAAGAATGATTTAACACTACTTATACTGATTTAACTAATGGTCTTCACAAGAATTCTACAAAATAAATTGTTCAGTGTTTATTATTTAGTGGATTTTATTTTCAGTAGGGAAAGAGATCTTTGTAATATTTATCCAGTTATTAGACCCATTGTATAATAAGAAAGTTATTTTTACACATTTGTGTATAATGTTATAGAGATCATAACTATGTCAAATATATTCATAGCAAGAATATTACTATAAATTAAGTAGTAATAGTTCCTTCCTGGTGGTAGGAATATAGGTGATTTTTCCTCCTTTTTTTATGTTTTCCATATTTTTTTTCTAGTAAATATGTATAATTTTGCACAATGGGGGAAAATCATTTTTAAAAGAGGATTCAAATAAATAAATGATTTTCCTTTTCTCATTCATTTGTTTTAGCATCAAAACGCTTCTTTTAAAGGAGAAATCCTAATATATAAATCTGAGAGAGTGATAATTATGTTTTGGAAAGTATTTTTTATTGTTTGTGCAACTTCACAACAGCTGAGGGCTCTTTGAAATACTTTTTAAAACCACCAACCAGAGGCGCCTGGGTGGCTCAGCCCTTCAGCGGCTGCCTTAGGCTCAGGTCATGATCCCAGGGTCCTGGGATCGAGCCCCGCATTGGGCTTCTTGCTCATCAAGAAGCCTGCTTCCCCTTCCCCCTGCTTGTATTCCCTCTCTCGCTGTTTGCTGTGTCTTTCTGTCAAATTAATAAATAAACCTTAAAACTGCCAACCGCGATGGTTTTAGAGTTCTTTAAAGCAGGGTTGGTGAGGGGCGCCTGGGTGGCTCAGCTGTTGGGCGTCTGCCTTCGGCTCGGGTCATGGTCTCGGGGTGCTGGGATCGAGCCCCGCATCGGGCTTCGCTGCTCGGAGGGAAGCCTGCTTCTCCCTTCTCCCACTCCCCCTGCTTGTGTTCCCTCTCTCGCTATCTTTCTCTCTCTGTGTTAAATAAATAAAAATATTAAAAAAAAAAAAAAAAGCAGGGTTGGTGATAATAGGAATCAGACAGACCTGGGGGAAAGAATTCTGGCCCCATGTAGGATACGTTATGGGCCCTTTGAGCTTTCTCATTTTTTTTTTCGAGATTTTATTTATTTACTTGATAGAGAGAGAGCACAAGTAGGGGAAGCAGCAGACAGAGGGAGAAGAGGGAGAAGCAGCAGCAGGCAGAGGGCTTGATCCCAGGACCTGGAGATCATGACCTGAGCTGAAGGCATTCGCTTAACGACCGAGCCACCCAGGGGCCCAGAGCCTTCTCCTCATTTTTAAGATGGGGATATCACCTGCCTTTATGGCATTTTGGTAGCTGGCACAGCTGAGTTCATTAAATGGACTGTCATCACTCTGCAATTATTATGCAAGCTCTACAGTAATAATTCCATGAAAAGTCCCTCTCTAGCCTTTCTTTAGCTCCTTCTCTAGGCCACTTTCCCTCACTTCTCTTACCTGGAGCTTCTCTGGGTTCTGGTATTCATGCTTTTCTGTCAGGCGCAAATGACCCTTGCTCCTCTTGGCAGCCAAATCTTGGTTCCTTTTGTGTTGCTTTCCCTCAGACCCATCCAGACACCATTGTCTTTCAAAAGCCCCCCACGTGCGGTGGTAGAATCCTCATCACCTGTGCCTGAGATTCTTTGTTTTTACCTAATTGTCCCACGCTGTGGTGATGTATATGTTTCTCTTGTCATCTCTGAGGCAAAGGGGCACTGAAATTCCAGCTTCTGGTTGAGAATAGGGCAGGAAATAGGGTTGTTTGGGAGAAAAAAATCCCAGAAGAGTTAATGTTAGAAAACAGAAGTTGTCCTTACCATTTCAGAGAAAATGGTTCCCTTAATAATAAAATTTCCAGAGATAGTTTCCAGAAAACCTTGCAATTAACACACAATAATTCGGTTCAGCTAGCACCTATTTAGAATCTGCTATGTGCAAGCTACTGTCACAGTTTGTGTGAAATACAACGACCTACACTCTCCCATCTCCCAGGCCCTCGTTCTGGTGGGAGACCTCAGCCCAGCCCCAAACAACAATACTACAATGTGGTTCAGGGCCTGTCCTCTGTTCTCCTGTGTGGAGAAATCGCTCAGCTCTGATTAAGGAGAGAGGGTAAGACTTCATTTTCAGTGGACTACATCCAGTGAGAAAAGTAACTCCATCCAGGCATCTCCTTCTTAATTAAACTTTGGAGAATTGAACAAAAATTAAAAAAAAAATCATCTTTTCTAGGCATTTGTAAAGACTGGGAGCTAAGAAATGGGGCCGCCTCACGCTGAGCATGGCCTTCCACCTTACTCACTCTATACCTTTTCACCTCTGTACCTTCTCCCCACACGCTCTTCCCGGCCCACACCCCCAGCCCTCCAATGAGCAGTTTCCCTGAACTCTGACTCATTCTGTCCTTTTTAACTTTCTCAAGCCTTCTCTGACCCCAATACGTACCTTTATGGCTTCCGGTAAGTTTCTTCCATTATACTTGCTTCAATAATGAAATCATTTGTTTAAATTCTGCCTTTCCTACAGTCCGCCAAGGTCTGTAGGAGAAAGGACTGTGTCTTCCTGTTCTTGCTGTATCCCGGTTTTCACACAAAGTACCTTGCATATGGTGGATGCTGAATAAATATCTGATGAATGAATCAATGAATAATTGAATGAATGAGCCAGAGAAGGAAAAGTAGATTAGAACTGTGTGATTCCCTGTATGGATAAAAGAAAACGGATGTGATCGGGGGACCTGCTGCTAGGGAAGGAGAGGACTAGCTTAAAAGAAATTAGCTCAACCACTGAAACAGAAAAAGTCATGACCAAGATGATAGGTGATGACAAGATACTCAAAGGAGAAAATGGATTCCTGGGGAGCCATGCTCTGACCTCTTGTTCTACTTACAATCCTCCCCTTCTCCAGATGAAATGAAGGAAAAAAAAAAAAACACAAAAAACCTCCAGCTAATGTCTGGGTCTCCCTTGATGAACTGAACACCTTTGTTCAAATAACTGCTGTGTCCCAGGATTCCTACTGTGAATGGTACATTGCAAACACCTAATCAGACCTTCCTTGAACTGGAAGGCATTTCTCTATCATAAGGAGAAGCCTCGTTGGGGTCCCATGACTGCTGGTAAAGAGCCCTGGATTCATGAGAGTGGAAGTCTCGACTTGACTTAGTATCATTCACATACTCCATGAGGTGAATGGTGCCCCACAGAGACGTGCAATGCAGTGGCCCTATTCACTGTATTTTGGGACTGCCCATCCAAATAGATTAATTACTTTCTCCAGAGAAACAGAGCCAGCTGGAGATATATAGATAAAGTTTAGATAGATGATGGATGGATAGATAGATATCGATTGATTCATTGATTGTAAGGACTTGGTTTATGTGATTATAGAAGCTAAGAGGTCTCAAGACACCAAGTCTAATGGCCTTAGATCCAGGAAAGCTGATGGTATAAATTCTAGTCCAAGTCCAAAGGCAGGAGAAAACCAATGTCCCAGTTAAGAGAGCTCAAATAGAATGAATTCCCCCTTCACCTTTTTCTATTCAAGCCTTTACCTGGCTGGATGAGCCCCACCTACATTAAGATGGGCCATCAGCTTTACTGGGTTTCTTGATTTCAAATGCTAATTTTTTTTTAAAGATTTTATTTATTTATTTGACAGAGAGAAAGAGAGATCACAAGTAGGCAGAGTGGCAGGCAGAGAGAGAGGGGGAAGCAGGTTCCCCACTGAGCAGAGAGCCCGATGCAGGGCTCGATCCCAGGACCCTGAGATCATGACCTGAACTGAAGGCAGAGGCTTTAACCCACTGAGCCACCCAAGCTCCCCTCAAATGCTAATTCCATCCAGAAACACCCTCACAGACGCTTCCAGAAATTGTGTGTAACCAGTTACCTGGGCAACCCATGGCCCTGTCAAGTTGATATATAATATTAACTTAAATATAAAATATTAACTTAAATATTAAATATAATATTATTGAAACCCAGCTTCCTGATATATTAAGAACTTCTGGAAACTCAGCTTCTCTTTGAAACTATATACCACGTCCCATGTGAACTTCTTTAGAGTTTAAAAGAGTATAAAAAGATTAAGGCTAATCCAGGGGGATACTGACAGCACAGGGTGCTTTGGGATTTCTTCAGGCAGAACTAAGTCTGGTTCTCATCAACTAGTTTCTAAGATAATACTGTTCTTATTTTTCAAATGCCGTTTGAAGAGAACAACAGACCCTGGAAAATCACACTCAGCATGTCTTGTCCTCATTGACATACATTCATTCACAAAAATGAAGTTTGAGTCAATCTATTCATGGTGGTCAGGAATTAGCCAGAAGAGTATATAACAAGTATCCCCAGGAGTTAAGAGAAAGGTTTCAGGCAGATGTCAATTTAAATCCTGGGCTCTGTCATTCGTAAGATATATGACCTTGACCAGTTTACTAGATCTTTGTAAGCTTCAACGTCCTTATCTCTGAAATGCTGATGATGATTTAGTACCTATTTTATGTGAGGATTAAATGAGAGAGACTGTGTAAAGTACATCAGCTGGCACTGATAATGTGAAATGAACATTATTATCATTAAAACCAGGATTTTGTTAGATTGCTTTCTTTGAGTTGACCCAGCTTCCCATAGATCATCTGTGACTGTCCAGTCCTGGGCTTGTCTCAGCTGTGCTTCATCAATACCTCTTTTTTTTTTTTTTTTAGAAGGTTTTTTTTTTTTTTTAAGATTTTATTTATTTATTTGAGAGAGAGAGAATGAGAGAGAGGGAGAGGTCAGATGGAGAAGCAGACTCCCCAGTGAGGAAGGAGCCCGATGCAGGACTCGATCCCAGGACTCCAGGATCATGACCTGAGCTGAAGGCAGTTGCCTAACAACTGAGCCCCCCAGGCGCCCTCATCAATACCTTTTAACAAGACTTCTGGTTAAATGGTGTTTATCTCAGAGCTCTCCTCCAAACTCCATTATAATGACAATAGAGGATTTTTTTTAAATAAAAGAAGCATAACTCATCAAATAAAGACAACAAGAAGGGACAGCAGTGTGAAAAAAAAAGGAAGAAAATCTTGGATGAAAATGGATGAGTGGACACTCCTACTTATACACATGTGTGTATGTGTGTATGTATATAAATACTACTGTTAAAGGTTTCTTATATATTCTTCCATAGAAATGCAGTGCATATATAGATATGTGTTATGTGTATATATATATACATATTTGTGTGTGCATATATATATATATATATATGATCTCTAGAAGAATATACAAGAATTGTCCAACTGTGGTTGCCAGTGGCTAAGGGAGGGGGTTGTAGGGGTGAGAGGTGTGGGCGTTCACCATCCTCTTGAATCTTTTAATTTGTGCACCCTGTATATGCATTATCTATTCATTCATGATGACGATAAATGTAACAAATATACTGAAATACCTGATTCGTTGTTCCCAGTGCTGAAATTGGCAATTCAGCTTGAAATCCTTGATAGCACACCCTACCCAAAGGCCCCAGGGGGAAGAGTCATCTCCTGGAAAAGGAGGGGTGGGTGGAGCTTGGAAGCCTGCTGGCCTCGCACCCCCACCACCACTACGACCCCCTGCTCTGGGTGGCTGTCTCTGGTGAATACTGCTTTGCTGCTGGTGCCTTTGGGCCAGCACGCTGGCCTTCCCTTTGGAGTTTCACCGTGGAGCCACCTCATGGCCAGTTCCTACTCCGCCTTTGGTGACTTGTGCTCCCTCTTGTCCAGGAAGGGAGTTCGGACAGATAAAAATCCTTGTTTTCCTTACTTCATTTCCTTTTTGATTTTTTTTCAAAGTCAGCTTATTGACTCAAGAGCCAGACCACCCAGTCTCCGTTCCTTGTTCAGCTACTTGTTAGCTGTGTGACCTTCGATGACTTTCCCAAACTTTCTATCAATTTTCCCAGTGAAGAGGAACAGCTCTTGCCTTCATAGAGCTGTTATGAGGGTTCACCTAAATTAAGTTAAATACTCACACAATTAATGAATGTACATGGCACATTGGCATATTTACATCATATCATACTCAGATATTTATTGAGCATGCTGACATCACCGTACCCTGGTGAGACAATGACCAATGGAGCATGATCCCTGCCCACAATCACAATTTGTCAGAGAAAAGCCTGACAAAAAGTCCAACAGCATGCAGCAGGCAAAGTACTATGATACGTACAGCATGTTCTATGGGAATCCATTATCCTCCGAGGGTGCCAGCAAAAGGCAAGTGACTTTGAGCACTAGTAAAATAGACTTGAACACTAGTAAAATAGAGAGGTCCATGTGAAATCAAGTGGAGCAGAGAGATTGGAAATGCCCTTAAACGAAATAATTATCACTGAGTACAAATTGCCATCCAGCTTTACCTCTCAAGGTTTCCTTGGGTGACATATAAATAAGACTTCTAAAGTGATCCCCTGGCGAGTCACACCCTATTCTGGCTCATTAGCAGACAGAAGCCTTCAAGCACTTCCTCAGTCTAATGGCTTAGCCTGTGCAGGCTTCTCTGAGAGGAAGGTAAGGGCGTGTTAAGAAAGGCAAGGGCAACTTGACCTTTTGCAGCAAAAGTTAGATCCTGAATGCACTGGGGTTCACATCTCTGTAATCTAAATAGAAATCTGGTATAGTCAGATGTCATACTCTCTTGGGTACGAAAACTTGCATAACACAAACTTAATATTTTCCTTCCATTTTTTTTCATCAAATGTGTCCTGCTTGCTGAAGTCAACAGGGGTATAACAGAGTAAAAGTAAGGTACATAGATTCTCGACAAATATATATATTTTTAAAGCCTCCAGCCCTGCACTCAGCAGACATCATGATTTTCTCTCCCAGACTGACACTGTCCTCTATAGATGGGGCCAGGGAAAGGAGTCAATGGCTTGGCCTATCTGTTCCCTTGCACACTTTGTAAGCCTCTGATTATCTTGATCTTATGTAAAATGAGCAGCAAAGATTTGCCCAGAAATGAGCAGCACTGAGAAATAGAATCCACCCCCCACCGCCACACACACCTTTCTAGGATTCAGAGTGAGGAAAACTTTGGACAAGGCTGTGTGCACATGTCTTCCCCAGAGAGGAAGAACCTGACCAGAGGACTTGACTTGTAATTGTAAGGTTTTCTTTATAAAGTAAAACAAAAAATGAAAAAATAGCAAAAGTAAAAATGAACAATATAACCACCTCACACCTTTTAGCTGTGTAGTAGCTACTATCAAAAAATAACAGAAAACAGTGTTGGCAAGGATGTGAGGAAATTAGACCCCTTATGCGCTGTTGGTGGGAACATAAAATGCTGTGATCATTGTGGAAAACAGTATGGTGGTTCCTCAACAAATTAAAAATAGAATTACCATATGATCCTGCAACATCACTTCTGAGCGTTACCCAAAAGAATTAAAAGCAGGATCTTGAAGGTATATTTGTATACCTGTGCTAATAACAGCATTGTTTACAATCACCAAGAGTAGAAGCAACAAAGTTTCCAAAGACCAATGAATGGATAAACAAAATGTCATCTATACATCAATGGAATATTATTCAGCCTTTAAAAGGAAAGGAATTCTGGGGCACCTGGGTGGCTCAGTTGGTTAAACAACTGCTAGGTCACGATCTTAGGGTCCTGGTATGGAGCCCTATGTCAGGCTCTGCGCTCAGCACAGAGTATGCGTCTCCCCCTGCCCCTTCCTCCCACTTGTGCTCTCTCTCTCTCAAATAAATAAATAAAGTCTTTTTTTTAAAAAGAAAGGAATTCTGACACACGCTACAGTATGGACAAACCTTGAGGACATTATGCTAAGTGAAATAAGGCAGTCACAAAAGAACAAGGTGTGCATGTGCATGATTTCACTTATATAAGCTACTTAGAGAAGTCAGATTCATAGAGGCAGAAAATAGCATGGTAGTTTCAAAGGCTAGAGATTAGGGGAATGGAAAGTTATTTAATGGGTATAGAGTCTTAGTTTTACAAGATAAAAGACTTTTGGAGATAGGTTGCAACAACAATGTAAATATACTTACTACTGAACTACACACATAAAAATGGCCAATTTTTATGTGACGTGTATTCTTCCACATTTTTATAAATGAATGCATGCATGGATTTAAAGCAATTCAGCTGGATAAAGATCAAGGTACCCACTAACTTCTTTACCCCTTCCTGCTGACACCTGTCAACTACCCCAACTCAGTGTTTGCCCAGCAAGGAAACTACCTTCAATTGCAAGTGCTATTTCAACACACAAAAGAAAGAAAGGTAAAAACAGTTATTGAAACTGGCATTTCTCAACCATGGTCTGTACACTGGAAAAGCCTGGATGCTTTATAAAAATATCCTATCTAGACCCCATGCCTACAGATCTGCTTTAATTGAATTAGGGTAGGGCCAAGGACACTGATCCTTTAAAAGCCTCCCAGGTGATTTTCACAGTGACTCTAGAGGTCTCTTCTTTCCTCCACCTGGGTTTTAGGTTCCATGGAAGTGGATGCCAGGGAGGGCTGTATTCCATTGATCATAGCCTCTCACTGCTGGCTCTTACACTGTCCCTCTCTCCTAGGTCCTTTCCTAAACTCAATTGTACTACAATCTTTCCCTCCAGTAACTTGTGCCTGAAGTCTCTTCTCCTTCACCAATCTTCTTGAAACTGCTATTGCCAAGGTCACAAATGACACTTGTAATGCTAAATCCAGCTGACAGCTTCACCCCATGTCTCACCTGACATCTGGCAGCATCTGGCCAAGCCTGTCCCTCCCCCACCTTCCTTCTTGAAGTGTGTCCTTTGCTCGGCTTTCAGAATATTCTAGCAGAATCCTTCCTCTCTGACTGCTTCTTTTGAATTTCCTGGTAGGTTTATATCTTGCCCCCTCAAAGATGATGTTAGCACTCTCCTGGGTTCTGCCTGATGCTCTCTTTTATTATTTTATTATTTAAATTCTTCCATTGATTCAGTGAAGTTAACAAATGTTATTGAACACCATCATGAACCACGGACTGTGAAAGGCACCAGAAATTCACTGATGAATCAAACTAGACATTTGTTCCTGCCTTCATTACATGGGGTAGGGGGTCAGGGGAAGAAAGAAAGAAACAAATAAATTAATTAAAGAATTATGAGTGTTATGGAAACAAGCAGGAGCCTGAGTTGAAGACCAAGAGAATCTGAGGATACCTTAATGAAAATGACCTGAGGGATCTAATTGCTCTAGCTCTTGAAGTTAGGAAGAAAGCACATTCCATGTGGAAGGAGCAATATGTGCAAAGTCCCTGGGGTGAAAGACCTATACTTTCTGAAACACGGAGAGAGGATTAGTTGGCTGGAGTATGGGTGGTGAGCATGCAGCAAGTCAGGGGCAGATCACATCGGTCCTACCAGTCATGGTAAGAATGTTGAGTGGTCTAAATGAAATTAAAAGCTATTGAAAGGTGTTGAGTTGTGGAGTGACATAATATGACTCACATTTTAATAAAGCCACTTGCTGCAAAGTGGAGGACAAATGGAGGACAACAGAAGCAGAAACAGGGAGATTAGGTAGCAGGCTACTTTTGTATTTCAGGCAAGAGATAATGGGGGCCGGACTAGGGAGCAGCCATAGAAAGAGGAAGACATGGACAAGACCAAGGGCTTATTTGGGGAGTTGAATTGAATAAACTTGGTAACAGATACAGAGCATGAGGAAAAGAGATGAAATAAGAATTGATCCAAGTTGTCTAGAGTGAGTGGCTGGGTAGCTCATGTTGCCACTGACAAAATGGAGATCAGAGTGGTAATAGCATGGGGACAAGGCCATGTTCTATTTGGTTAAGTGTGAGCTATCTATGAAACATTCAAGTAGAGCAGTCAAGTAGGCAAGTTGAAAGTTCCAAGTAGAAGTTAAAGCCAAAGATATAAAATTGACATTTATCAGTGACACAGTATTTTTTTTAAAGATTTTAAAAATTATTTGAGGAAGAGCACAAGCAACAAGTGGGGGGAGGGGCAAAGGGAGAAGCAGACTCCCTGCTGAAGATGAGCCCGCACAACACAGGGCTTGATCCCAGAACCTAGGATCATGACCTGAGCTGAAGGCAGATGCTTAACCTACTGAGCCACCCAGGTGCTACATGAACATGGTATTTATTCATTCTCATGCTTGCTTATTTTTCTAGGATCTTATTTTTATTTCCATTAAATGACTAGTTATGGGGGGAGGAGCAAGATGACAGAGCAGTAGAAGGCCTAAATATCATCGGGGTCGCAGGAGTTCAGCTAGGTAGTTATCAAACCATTCTGAACAGCTACAAACTCAATAGGAGATCAAAGAGAAGAAGAGCAGCAATTCTAGGAACAGAAAAGTGACCACTTTCTGGAAGGTAGGACATGCAGAGAAATGAATCCGAGGAGAAGGGAAGGTAGACCATGGGGTGAGGGGCCGGCTCCCAGCAAGCTGCAGAACTTCGAAGCAAAAAATTGGAGCTTTTAGAAGTCAGCTCCACTGAGAGATATCGTTCCAGAGGCTAAGGAGGGGGTAGAGCCCTTGTGGGGACAGTGTGGCCTCAAGTCCCACAGGGTCACAGAAAGACTAGGGGTGTCTGAATGTGCCAGAACTTCCAGGTATCAGAGCAAGGGAGCTGGCTGCAGAGACGGAGCTGAGAGGAGCTCTCAGCTCAGGATTACCTTAAACTGTAATCCAAAGCACAATCAGGCCACTGCTCTCCAAACAGAAACCTCACAAGTGGCAGATCCTGGGAAACTCACCCTCCTCCTCTGGGAGGAGCAGTGCGGGAGTGCATGGCAGGAACCTGCTGGGTTTGGAGACTCCAAACGGGGCCATGTGCCAGAGATAGAAATGTTTGGTCACAGGCCGGGTGAGCTCGGAGTGCGGACGGAGACCAGGGAGATTGGAGGGACTGACTGCTTTTCTCTGAGTGAGCACTGAGGAGCGGGGCCCTGAATTCTCAGCTCCTATGGGGCTTGAGATTGGGAGGCTGCCATCCTCATTCCCATCCTCCAAAGCTGTACAGAAAGTGTTCAGGGAACAAAAGCTCCCAAGAGTGAACTCGAGCAGATTACTTAGCCTGGCCCCTGGCAAGGGTGGTGTAATTCCTCCTCGGGCAAAGACATTTGAGTACCACTGCAACAGGCCCCTCCCCCAGAAGATCCATAAGAACATCCAGCCAAGACCAAGTTCACTGATCAATGAGAACTGTGGAAATCCAGAGCTAGGGGAAACCAACACACAGAATTCATGGCTTTTTCCCCATGATTCTTTAGTCTTCCAAAGTTAAATTTTTTTAATTTTATTTTTTTCTTATTCTAGTCTTAAAAATTTTTCCTCTTTCCTATTTTAACCTTTTTAACTATTTTATCAATACCTTTAAAAAAAATCTTTTTAAATATTCATTGTTATAGCGGTATTCTATCCCATCATCATATTTAGTCTTATTTTTTGTATACGTATAGGTTTTTCTTTCTTTAAAATTTTAGGATACAGTTTCTTTTAACAGATCAAAATATACCCTAAATCTAGCACATGGCTTTGACACCCAAAATCAAGTGTGTGGCTCTGTTCTACTCACCAGTTGTGTGTGTGTGTGTGTGTGTGCGTGTATCTATCTATCTATTTATTTGTTTGTTTGTTTGTTTATTTATTTTTTCTTCCTTTCTTCTCCCCCCCACTCCTGGTTTCGGGTCTCTTCCAATTTGGCTAGTGTATATTTTTCTGGCGTCATTGCTACCCTTTTAGTATTTTGTTCTCTCATTCATCTATTCTTATCCGGATAAAATGACAAGGTGGAAAAACTCACTTCAAAAAAAGAACAAGACACAGTATCAACAGCTAGGGACCTAATCAATATGGACATTAGCAATATGTCAGAACTAGAGTTCAGAATGACAACTATGAAGGTGCTAGCTGGGCTTGAAAAAAACATGGAAGATACCAGCAAATCCTTTTCTGGATGAATAAAATCCATTTCTGGAGAAATAAAAAAACTAAAATCTAACCAAGTTGAAATAAAAAAAGCTACTAATGAGGAGCAATAAAAATGGAGGCTCTTACTGCTAGAATAAACGAGGCAGAAGAGAGAATTAGTGATATAGAAGACCAAATGATGGAGAATAAAGAAGCTGAGAAAAAAGAGTGATAAACAACTACTGGACAATGAAGGGAGAATTTGAGAGATAAGTGATACCATAAGACAAAACAATATTAAAATAATTGAGATCCAAGAAGAAGAAGAAAGAGAGAGAGGGTCAGAAGGTATATTGCATCAAATTATAATAGAAAATTCCTCTAATTTGGTGAAGGGACCAAGCATCAAAATCCAGGAGGCACAGAGATCCCTCCTCAAAATCAATAAAAATAAGTCTACACCCCATCATCTAATAGTAAAACGTAGAAGTCTCGAGGACAAAGAGAAAATCCTGAAAGCAGCTCAGGACAAGAGGTCTGTATTATATAATGGTAGAAATATTAGATTGGCAGCAGATCTACCTGCAGAGACCTGGCAGGCCAGAAAGGACTGGCATCATATATTCAGAGCAATAATTGAGAAAAATATGCAGCCAAGAATACTATATCCAGTTAGGCTGTCATTGAAAATAGAAGGAGACATAAAAAGCTTCCAGGACAAGCAGAATCTAAAAAAATATGCAGACACCAAACTAGCCCTACAGGAAATATTGAAAGGGGTCCTCTAAGCAAAGAGAGAGCCCAAAAGTAACAAACCAGAAAGGAACAGAGACAATAAACAGTAACACCCACCTTACAGGCAATACAATGTCACTAAATTCATATCTTTCAATAGTTACCCAGAATGTAATTGGGCTAAATGCCCCAATCAAAAGACGTAGGGTATCAAAATGGATGAAAAAACAAGATCCATGAATATGCTCTTTGTAAGAAACTCATTTTAGACCCAGACACCTCCATATTTAAAGTGAGGTGGTGAAAAACAATTTACCATGCTAATGGACATCAAAAGAAAGCTGGGGTGGCAATCCTTATACCAGATAAATTAGATTTTTTAAAAAAAGATTTTATTTATTTATTTGACAGAGAGAGAGAGAGAGAAAGAGAGGGAACATAAGCAGGGGAAGTGGGAGAGGGAGAAACAGGCTTCCTGCTGAGCAGGGAGCCCGATGTGGGGCTCGATCCCAGGACCCCGGGATCATGACTTGAGCTGAAGGCAGACACTTAAAGACTGAGCCACCCAGGTGCCCCTGGAAAAATTAGATTTTAAGCCAAAAGGCATAATAAGAGATGAGGAAGGACACTATATTATACTTAAAGGGTCTGTCCAACAAGAAGATCTAACAATTTTAAATATCTATGCCCCTAACATGGGAGCAGCCAACTATATAAACCAATTAATAACAAAATCAAAGAAACACATTGACAATAATACAATAATAGTAGGGGACTTTAACAAGCCCCTCACTGAAATGGACAGATCATCTAAGCAAAAGATCAACCAGGAAGTAAAGGCTTTAAATGACATGTTGGACAAGATGGACATCACAGATATATCCAGAACATTCCATCCCAAAGCAACAGAATACACATTATTCTCTAGTGCACATGGAACATTCTCCAGAATAGATTACATCCTGGCTCACAAATCAGGTCTCAACTGGTACCAAAAGACTGGGATCATTCCCTGCATGTTTTCAGGCCACAATGCTTTGAAACTAGAACTCAATCACAAGAGGAAAGTTGGAAAGAACTCAAACACATGGAGGCTACAGATCATCCTACTAAAGAATGTACGGATCAACCAGGATATTAAAGAAGAGATAAAAAAAAATTCATGGAAACAAATGAAAATGAAAGCACAACTGTTTGAAATCTTTGGGACACAGCAAAGGTGGTCCTGCGAGTAAACTATATAGCAATACAAGTCTTTCTCAAGAAACAAGAAAGGTCTCAAGTACACAACCTAACCCCACACCTAAAGGAGCCAGAGAAAGAACAACAAAGAAGCCTAAACCCAGCAGGAGAAGAGAAATAAGAAAGATCAGAGCAGAAATCAATGAGATAGAACCAAAAGAACAGCAGAACAAATCAATGAAACTAGGAGCTAGTTCTTTGAAAGAATTAATAAGATATTGATAAATCCCTGACCAGACTTATCAAAAAGAAAAAGAGAAAGGACCCAAATTAATAAAGTCATGAATGAAAGAGGAGAGATCACAACCAACACCAAAGAAACACAAACAATTATAAGAACATATCATGAGCAACTATACACCAGCAAATAGGACAATCTGGAAAAAATGGATACATTCCTAGGGAAATATAAACTACGAAAACTGAAAGAAAGAAGAAAGAGGAAGAGAAAGAACCTGGACAAAAGAGAAACCCAGGAAGAAAGAGAAAACCTGGACAGACCCATAACTAGTAAGGAGATTGAAGCAGTCATCAAAAATCTCCCAACAAACAAGAGCCCAAGGCCAGATGGCTTCCCAGGGGAATTCTACCAAACATTTAAAGAAGAATTAATACCTATTCTCCTGAAACTTCCAAAAAATAGAAATGGAAGGAAAACTTACAAACTCATTTTATGAGGCTAGCATTACCTTGATCCCAAAACCAAAGACCAAATCAAAAAAGGAGAATTACTTACCAATATCCTTGAACACAGATGTAAAAATTCTCAGCAAATTACTAGCCAATAGTATCCAACAGTACATTAAAAGGATTATTCCCCACAACCAAGTGGGATTTATTCCTGGGCTGCAAGGTGGTTCAACATCCATAAATCAATCAATGTGATACAACACATTAATAAAAGAAAGAACAAGAACCAAATGATACTCTCAATAGATGCTGAGAAAGCATTTGACAAAGTACAGCATCCTTTCTTCATCCAAACTCTTCACAATGTAGGCATAGAGGGTACATACTCAATATCATAAAAGTCATCTATGAAAAACCCACAGGGAATATCATCCTCAATGGGGAAAACTGAGGGCCTTTCCCCTGAGGTCAGGAACACGGCAGGGCTGTCCACTATCACCACTGCTATTCAACATAGGTCTAGAAGTCCTAGCCTCAGCAATCAGACAACAAAAGAAATAAAAGGCATCCAAATTGGCAAAGAAAAAGTCAAACTCTCACTCTTTGCTGGTGATATGATACTTTATATGTAAAACCCAAAAGACTCCATGCCAAAAAGGCTAGAACTCATACAGGAATTCAGTAAAGTGCCAGGATATAAATCAATTCACAGAAATCAGTTGCATTTCTATACATCAACAGCAAGACAGAAGAAAGAGAAATTAAGGAGTCGATTCCATTTACAATTGCACCCAAAACCATAAGATACCTAGGAATAAATTCTTTGCCAAAGAGGCAAAGAATCTGTACTCAGAAAACTATAAAGTACTCATGAAATAAATTGAGGAAGACACAAAGAAATGGAAAAACATTCCATGCTCATGGATTGGAAGAACAAATATTGTGAAAATGTCTATGCTACCTAAAGCAATCTATACATTTAATGCAATCCCTATCAAAATACCATCAATTTATTTCAAAGAAATAGAACAAATAATCCTAAAATTTATATGGAACCAGAAAAGATCACAAATAGCCAGAGGAATGTTGAAAAAGAAAACCAATTTGGCGGCATCACAATTCCAGACTTCAAGCTCTATTACAAAGCTGTAATCATCAAGACAGTATGGTACTGGCACAAAAACAGACACATAGATCAATGGAACAGAATAGAGAGCCCAGAAATGGATGCCCAACTCTGTGGTCAACTAATCTTTGACAAAGCAGGAAAGAATGTCTGATGGAAAAAAGACAGTCTCTTCGACAAATGATGTTGGGAAAAATGGACATCACATACAGAAGAATGAAACTGGATCATTTCCTTACACCACACATAAGAATAGTCTCAAAATGGATGAAATACCTCAATGTGAGACAGGAATCCATCAAAATCCTTGAGGGGAACAAAAGTAGCAACCTCTTTGACTTCAGCCACAGGAGTTTCTTCCTACAAACATCGCCAAAAGCAAGGAAAGTAATGGCAAAAATGAACCACTGGGACTTCATCAAGACAAAAAGCTTTTCACAGCAAAGGAAAAAGTCAACATAACTAAAAGACAACTGACAGAATAGGAGAAGATATTCACAAACGACATATCAGATAAAGGGCTAGTATCCAGAATCTATAAAGAACTTATCAAACTCAAAACCCAAAGATCAAATAATCCAATCAAGAAATGGGCAGAAGACATGAACAGACATTTCTGCAAAGAAGACATCCAAATGGCCAACAGACACATGAAAAAGTGTTCCACATCACTCGATATCAGGGAAATACAAATCAAAACCACAGTGAGATACCACCTCACACCAGTCAGAATGGCTAAAATTAACAAGTCAAGAAATGACAGGTTTGGCGAGGATGCAGAGAAAGGGGAACCTCCTACACTGTTGGTCAGAATGCAAGCTGGTACAACCACTCTGGAAAACTGTATGGAGGTTCCTCAAAAAATTGAAAATAGAGCTACCCTACAACCCAGCAATCGCACTACTGGGTATTTACCCTAAAGATACAAATGTAGTGATCCGAAGGGGCATGTGCACCCAAATATTTATAGCAGCAATGTCCATAATAGCCAAACTAGGTGAGCCTAGATGCCCATCAACAGATGAATGGATAAAGAAGAAGTGGTATATACATATAATGGAATACTATGCAGCTATCAAAAAACCTGAAATTTTGCCATTTGCAATGATGTGAATGGAACCAGAGGGTATTATGCTAAGTGAAATAAGTCAATCAGAGAAAGACAATTATCATATGATCTCTCTAATATGAGGAATTTGAGAGGCAGGGCGGGGGTCATGGGGTTAGGGAGGGAAAAAATGAAACAAGATGAGATTGGGAGGGAGACAAACCATAAGAGACTCTTAATCTCATGAAACAAACTAAGGGTTGCTGGGGGTTGGGGGGTAGGGATAGGGTGACTGGGTTATGGACATTGGGGAAGGTATGTGCTACGGTGAATGCTATGAAATGTGTAAGCCTGATGATTCATGGACCTGTACCCTTGGGCAAATACTACATTATATGTTAATAAAAGATATAAAAAAATATATGACTAATTACAAAAACAATACTAATTACTCACTTGCATTTCACAAAGGTTCTAACTAGAATGGGATATAAACATAACATTGTATCAAAAGGGAGAAAAAAGTCAAGATGCACAAGAATTCTCTCTGTAGTTCTGAACAAGGTGAAAAATGACCCAATAAACTAAGTCCATGATGAACTCGGGATGGCTGACATCTACGCTGACAGAGTTACCACACTTCTCTGGTCTATAACATGACATTTGTTTTTAATTTCTAAAAGAGAAGGGAGCTTTTAATTATAACATTAGTTTTATAACAAATCTATTAAGTATCTGGCATTTCTCTCAAACAAAGCATAAAATAATACCTGATTCAGACTTAACAGATCACAAAGGAAGGAGAAAAGTCCCCCCAGATTTTTAAGCACACTTAATACAGAAACTGTTTTTTGTGTGTCCTTCCAATAATTTCTTCATAATCATTTAAAGTCTATTAATTAAACACTTTGTTGGGTATAGTTTTTCTTGTAGCTTTTAAAGATAAATATGACAAAAGAAATTAAAAGGGGCACCAAGGGTAAAATCTGTTTAGTGCCATTCGGAAGCTTTGTGACAACAAGCACGTATGACCCAATGGATCTGTGCTGTCTTGAGTTTGTTGTTGGCATCTTCAGCATTTTTATAAGCTCTGTCAAAACAGTGCTGACAACAGCCTCAAGTCTAGATTTTTCTGTCATCAGTAATCAGCCTACTATCTCAACCTCCTTCTTGAAAGTTGTAAGGTTTTATAATGTGCATGTGTTGGGTGTGGGCTTCAGCCCCATGGTCGGTATGGATGGTATCTTCGTTTCTGACACAACTCTTTGTGCCCTGATGGTGATCACTGCTGTCTTAAACAGGATGCCTTAGGGGTGATGGGTGATGGTGTTGATCATCCTTGTGATGGTATTTTTGGCCTCAACACTCAACCAAACAGATGTAGGTCTGCTTTCTGTACTTTCCCCAGAATTGCAGGGGCCACCGGCTTCACAGATCTGTCAAATATTTGGGGAAGTTGTCATGTTATGAGTGGTGTGTTCAAAAGAACTGTGTGTGTATTTGACCATTTACCTCTGGTTAGGTCCCAGCAACAGCTTTTGAGTTTGTAGCTTACATTGTTGTCATTTTTCTGTTGTGGTTCTTTACAGCACGTGACTCCCGGACACTACTACAGATACAGCAGAAACTGAAATACCATTGAATGAAGAAAACAAAGTGAGAGCAAAAGGATGCATGATTATGGACGTTGATGGCTACCCAGGTGTGGTACCTGTTATGGCCACTGAGGTACCATGTCTTAGTCATTTTTGAGTGACTCGGGGGAGGTGGCAGCCACCAAAGTAGCTTAGGTTGGCTGATCACAGGAACTCTTAGAAGGGGAGTGACTGTGTTCTTTCTACCAAGAACTCACTCTCATTCTCTTTAGGCCTTTCTTTAATCTTTGTGTTGTTTTTTTTTTTTTTATTGTCTCAGTCTATGTGATATGTGTTGGCAGAAACGTCCTCTTAGAGAAATCATCCTGCTTCTTCTGAGAGAGAGAATATTTTGTGAGTGGTTCTTTGATATCCTGAGGCTTGGCACTGTGGGAAATGCTTGGTTGAAGACAGTCCAAAAGAACACAGTGGCTTGGATACTCTAAAGATCGACTTTGGGAAAGGTTACCTGATACTGCCCTGGCCTCCACAAACTTGTTCTCCCTGTTCCTCTCTGCCCTTACAGCAACCCCAGAGACTGAGATTTTGCTGGCTGTCCAGGGAGAAATCTGGCTTTTAAACAAGAACAGGGAGGAAGCAAAACAAGCACAATGACTATACACATCTTGAGGGGGAGCTCAGAGGAAAGCTGTGGCTTCCAAAGTTCCAGTTGGCTGAGGCTCTTCAGGGATTGTGCCAGATTCTCTGTTGCTTGGCAGTGGAATCGCTATCAGCTGCTCAAGCGAAGAAGGCCCCATACAGGATCTGCTTCCTTCTTCCTTCAACCAAACTCTGCAAGGTTGGCCTGGCAGTCCTCCCTAGGTGAGGAGTGGCCCCTTGGATGGTAAAAGCAGGAGACTCACTACCTCTTTTGTGGTACACACACCTCAGGTGCTTGATTCCGGGTGTTTCCAGGTTGTAGTCCAGGTGGGGAGGTGGCCCACAGCAGTCAGGGGCCAACGGGTTACCTGGGATATGAAAGCAGACTCTTCTGACAAAAGCAGTTCTTCCATAATCTGTATCTATTTACAGCCTACTGACACGTGGGAGCAAAGGCCCAGATAGAAGTCTGGACACAACCAGAGAAAATCAAGACTTTTTATTGAGACCCAAGATCAAGAACACAAAACACATAGAGATATTGCTCATCTCTTAACCTGGTATTTCCTCAAGGGAGTCAAATCTTGCCTGAGAAGCAAACTGACATACTCAGAGATGTGGATACGTAGAGACAAGTGATTCTACATCCTTCCTTCTTCTCTGGTAGAAACTTCAAATCTCCTCTCTTCTGTCCCCACAGCTCAAGAGCCAGAACTTGTGGGTTTTCGAATTAACCCCTCAGGTGGCAGTCGGCAGAACACACTTTAGGACCATTTAAAATTCATTCAGTTATAGGCCATTGTGTCTAGCATGATAGGAACTTATCCCTATTACCTTCTTGCCAAGAGCTGCTCCTGACTTCCAGGAAATTGAGGGAAAATAAGAGAAAGAATCCTCTTTGAAATACTGCAATTTTTAACAAAGAAGCTGATGAGGTTTCTTTTCCATCTTCTCAAGAAAAGAAAAGTGAATTACAGAGTTCTGATGGTCACAGCATTACAAGGTTTCCATGTACTTCCATTTATAACATAAGCAAACCCTTACCCATCACAACTGACATTTCCGTGAGCCAGGAGTCTCTTTAGGGACAATTTCTTTGCTTTCTCCCACAGCAAAGAGAAATGATGCTTTTTACAAGGATCTAGGGTTCTGTCCAGGAGCACATAATATCTGGATTTTCCCTTCCCTGAGTTAATATTCTAAGATGGGACAAGAGAGACAAATCATCAACTCACACACATTCATTAATGGTAATGATAAAGGGGATGTAGGCACAGGTTAGTGATGGGAGAATGTCTTAGACCATTTGGGCTACTCTAGTAGATTCTAGTAGATTCAGTAGGCTGAGAAACAACAAACATTTATTTCTCACAGTTCTGGAGGCTGGGCAGTCCAAGATGAAGTTGCCAGCAGATTCAGTGTTGGGTGAGAACCTGCCTTCTGGTTCATAGACAGTAGTCTTCTTTCTATGTCTTCATATGATGGAAGGGACAGGAAGCTCTCTGGGGCCTCTTTTATAAGGGCACTAATTCCATTCACAAGGGCTCCACTTTCATCACCTAATCACCTCCCAAAAGACCCCACCTCCTAAGACCATCACATTGGGAATTAGGTCTCAACATATGAGTGGGGTGGGGGTGGGGGAGGGTGCAAACATTCAGTAGAGAGCAGAGAGTATACAGGAGTTTATGAAAAGTAGTGCAGGAAGATTGTAGCATTGACAATTCCTGGTCAATTAACAGAAAGAATGGAAAAACTGAAACTCTGGTTAACTCTCATGCTATTCGGCTATCCTGCTTTTAACCTCACGGCTTATGGGATTATGTAAAATTTCTAACAGCTTTAAGGAAATGCTATCTCAATGCAAAATGATTCCGAAATTGAGCTCATCAAAAATCATAGCCCGAGGCCATCAGAATCTCCTGGGATGCTCTCTGAAAGGCAGATTCCAGGACTCTGACCCAGCTCTACTTAATCAGAATCATAACCATGAGCCCAGAGGAATCTGTATTTTGAATAAACTCCCTATGTGGCTCTTATGCCCATCACATTTTGAGAACCCCTGCCGAAGCCCCGAATCAGGAGCAAGCCCAAGGAGTCTCGAAATTTCCTGTCCTTAAAGAAAACACAAAGTTAACAGAAAAGAGAGCGTGATGGCTTTGTGGAGTTCTCTCAGACTCTGGGAGAACTCTGTGTACATGAACTATAATCAGACCCATAAGGAGAAAGCTGTGATAGGAATGATTTTCACTCAACCCACAGAGCTCATTGAATGAGATCAACAATCTTTGCCAAAATCTAATCGTGCAGGGCCGCCATGAATAACTTTAATATTTTAAAGCCCCCACAGCACAGCCAGGATCTCTAGCCAACTCAGGGAGCCTTTCCAATGTCAGTGCCATCTTTTGTTCAAAATGGTTGCCTGTCAGGAGCCCTTCCAAATCAAACACCTTATTTATAGAATGCTAAGGAAATTCTAATACCAAAATATGTGTTGCACCAGTTTGGATAAAAGTTCCAATGGAAGAAATCTCCTGAAACATTTTTATGACAACATCGATTTAGGCTTGACCGAAAGCAATGTTTTAAGGAAATTTTCTTATTTGATATTTGGATACAATACGAATTCTCTAAGAAAAACCAGAAGTACGCAAGGGCAAATTATAATTTTACTATTTTTGGTTATATCTTATTTTGAGTAAAAAAAAAAAAAGTTACATTAAGGGCAGTCACCCTACATCATGAAATTCACCAACTGCCCTCTGCTAATTTTGAAAACTATTACCATATTCATGTTCTCAAAATTTTTGACCTATGAGGCAACCCTGAAGAACACTTAACACCTTCAATCCTGTACTACTTAACCTTATTTCTTCATTATCCAGTTCATAAGTTCACCTGGAAGTTTTTATGAGGACCAGGAGATTATAAAGTGCAACCTGGGTAGAGATGCCCATTTATAGCCAATGCAACAGGTTTTCTCTAAGATATTAGCAGAAAAGAAATTCTCATTAATACAGGTGCCTTACATTCTTCATAACTCAAGGGTTTCTAAATTAACATTTTTCAGTCTCCAATTTTGTTACGCCAACATGCCAGTTGTTCTGTGCATCCCATAGTCATGCAATCTAAGTCCCCAGGAGTCTCGGAGCTTAATTCTTCCTGCGTCTACTAGGGTAACTTAATGGCTCCAAACTCAAAGGTCTAAGTAAAGAGAGGTGTGGACCCCTCTGGAAGTGAGGCCAGGTTACATATGCAACTTTACGTGTGTTAAGCGAGACATGTTGTCTCCTTGGTTAGGTCAACAGGGCCAAACCTGACACATCGAGGTGCTCTGAGGGCAAGGGTGCCTGGGTGCCTCAGTCGGTTGAGCATGTGCCTTCGGTCCAGATCATTATCCTGATCCTGGGATTAAGGCTGGAATCTGGCTCCCTGCTCAGTGAGAGAGCCTGCTTCTCCCTCTCCCTCTGCCTCTCTCTCTCTCTCTCTCTCTGTCGAATAAAGAGAGAAAAATCATTAAAAAAAAAAAGGTGCTTCGAATGCAGATGAAGCAAGGGGAGGACCAAACAGAAGATGCCTGCTGTCTGAGTTTGAGGGGTGACTCCTAAATTCTAGTCTCTACCACATTCACCCCATTTTACTCCCTATCTACAACCAGTGGGTTCTCCCCTCAGGTTTTGCTCCAGATTTCCTCCATCTGGCATCTGTTCCAAACTTCCCTCTCCCCATTGAGATACTCTTTTCTCTCATCTTATCGGACTTTGCTCAGGTCTTCTCTCCAGTGGCCCCTCTCTCAGAAACTCCTCCTGACATTCAGAATGGTTCCCTAATGAAGCTTTCAAATGAAGCATAATGGGGGGGGGCTCACTTGCATGCATCGCTTCTAAGCCGTTGGACAGGGTCCTAGCTGTGTTTTCACACAGTTGTGTTTTTTAAAATAAGATGTGCCAAAGTAAGATATTCTAACCCTAATTCTTTCAGACTCTCTACTCTTACTACCCTTCCATTAAATTCCTTCTTGTGTCGGGTAGTGTAGGAGTGACCGTGAGCACTTTTGGGAATCAGGGTAAAGGGACATTGAGTTTGGAACATATTTCGTTGCTTTAATGGGATAATCTGCTTCTGTGGTCGTCAGTATAAGAATGGTATATCGGTCAGGTCTCAGACAAAGAAAGAGGACCAGTAGGAAATGCGAATGTGATAGATGGATGATAGATATAGATAGATAGTAGATGATAGGTGATAGATGATAGGCAAAGGTCTCCAGAGACACATAATTGGCTTATGTAACCATTGGCTTATGTAACCGTGGCTTATGTAACCGTAAATCATTGGCTTATGTAACCGTGGCAGACTGGCTGAGCAAGTCTGAAGTCCCCCAGGCAGGCCATCACAAAGGGAAGATCTGGAGCAAGCTGGAACTCCATGGGCCAAAGCAGTTTCCTAAAAGCAAGAGTTCGCCCCCAGCCCCACCCCAGGGTAAACCTAAGCCCAATTCTGAGAGACCATTTAACTGATTAGGTCAGGCCCACACAGGATAATATCCCCAACTTAAAGTCACCTGATTAGGGACTTTAATTACTTCTGCAAAAATCCCTTCACAGAGCAGCTAGATTCATGTTGGACTGAGTACTGTGGTCCAGCCTCATGAAACTGTCCTGTCAGTCAGCCACCTCACGGCTTCTGGATGTTTCTATGAAGGAGTTATTTTGGGCGAGATTAACATTTAAATCAGTGAGCTTTAAGCAAAGCTCAGTATCCTTCTTAGTGTGGTGAGGCTTGTCTAATCAGTTGAAGGCCTTATCAGAATAGAGACTGACCTTCCTTGAATGAATCTGCCAGCAGACTGACTGCCTTTGGACTCAAACTGCAACTCTTCCCTGGGTCTTCAGCCTGCTCACCCATCCCGTGCATTTTGAACTTACCAGACACTTGCAATTGCATGAACCTTTTCCTTGAAATATATCTTTCTCCATTTAGATAGATGATAGCTAAGTAGATAAAAAGATAATTAAATGATAGATAGATAGACAGACACATTCCATTGGTTCAGTTTCTCTGGAAGACTAACAAATACAAGGGATAATCAGAAAGAGGTGTTCTAAAGTATGTGATAGGCTGAATCGAGTCCCCCCACCCCTGCCAAATTCAAACATGGGAGCCCTAATCCCTAGTACCTCAGAATGTGACTATATTTGAAGATAGGATCTTTAAAGAGGGTATTAGGTTAAAAAACAAGGTCTTTTAAGGTATGACCTAGTCCAATCTAACTGGTATCTTTAATAAGAAGAGGTAGGACCCACACAGAGACACCAGGGACTCCTGCACACAGAAGGAAACCCCACCCCCTCCCCGCCAGTACTGTGACCTCGAACTTCCAGCCTCCAGAACCATAAGCTGTAGGAAAGCTGAAAGAAAATAAACATGCATTGTTTAAGCTATTAGTCCATGATATTTCATTATGGTAGATCCTAGAAAACAAATATGAAGTATATCAGGCAGTTAATTATTAAAAAATAAATCATAATTGGTCCTGAATTTATGATATTTGTGATAGCTGCCAACTTCAAAAAATTTGTAACTTCTCATTTTTTTTTCATTTTGAATAAATTTTCACTTTTGTACCTACTTTTTTGTGTTATCTTTCTTTAAGAGGGTCCCCCCAAAGTTAACCCCTCAGACTCACAAAAACTCAGCTCTTGCATGTCTGCATCCATCACTGCTCCATTAATAGCTTAGACAAATTATATTTCAAATTGTAACTATATGTGAGGGCTGTGCTACCTCACCTCACTGCGGTCATCATGCTGCAATATATACAAATAGCAAACCATTATGTTGTACATCTTAAATTGACACGGTTATATGTCATCTTTATCTCAAGAAAGCTGAAAAAACTTTTTAAGATTTTATTTATTTCCTTGAGAGAGAGAGAGTAAGAGAGAGAGAGAGCATGAGCAGGGGGAGGGATAGAGGGAGAAGCAGACTCCCTGCCGAGTGGGAAGCCTGATGTAGGGCTCAGTCCCAAGATCATGACCTGAACTGAAGACAGACACGTAACCAACTGAGCCACCCAGGTGCCCCAGGCTGAAAAAATATCTTAAGCCTATTTCTACCAGCGCATCTCCCACATTGTTGTAAAATGATCTGGGCTGTGCACGTCTCGTGGACGGGCACTGCTCCTTACCTGTATTTGAATCTCCATGGGGTAGCTCTGCATTTGGCACATGTGACAGGTGCTCCAGAAACACCTGGCGGACGGCTGGGCAAATATACAACCATACGCACTAGCGACTACTGAAAAGTGAATTTAGAGTCTGCCAGTCTCTACAGATATCAATTTTAATTTTAGAGTTCAAGTTACACACTATTCACATTGTCCGAGCTCAAGGGGGGGAAAAATTATCCTTAAGACTCCTCCAGCTGCTGGATTCTGATACAAACCTGAAGCAAGCAAGCCATCGAGGAGAGCACTTAAACATTTAATCCACCAGATAGAATTTCTCGTAAAGAAACAAAACAACTCAACTCCAACAACCAAGACCCAAATTGCATAAAACTGCTCTTCTCCAACCTAGATGCCTCTCTCCCACCCACAAAACATCCCTGATATTTTAGTACTGTGTTTGGATACATGTGTAGATACAAATGACTTAACTATTTGATTATATATTCGAGTAGATAATGTGAGCCTGAAATCTAATGCTCAGCACTCCATTGAATGTGGACTGTTTCTCAGAAGGGTAAGATATTTAAGTCTGAGATACATGTTTGACATCCAAAATATTTTCTGTGAATATGTGGCTCTGAGTTATAATGACTTTTGTAATAATTTTTATATCATGCTCACTTATGTATTTCTCCTTATATTTCTAATTTTCTCTTGTATCTTAAGGGAAAAAATATACATATATTAGGAAAAGGAAATATAAAGAGACTATATAGTGTGTGTGTGTATATATATATGATATATATATGGAATATATGCTACATATATCTATAAAGTACATGTATATATGTATATTTTAGTATATGTAGATACATGTCTATATACATATTATATATTATATAATATATAGTATAGTATATATAACATATATATACTATTTATGTAGATAGTATATATATGTTATATACCTTTCTATATATAGTATATATGCTATATATACTATGTAAACTTTATATATACTGTATATAGTATTTATTACAGATACTATAATATAGATTATATATAATATATATACTATAGTATAAATAGTATAGTATATATACCTATATACTATATATCTATAAGATATTATAGATATACTATGCATATGTCTATATGTCTATAATATGTATCTATATATGATATACTATAGTCTCTAAAATATATATGTATATATAGTATATATCTATATATAGTATATAATATATAATAGAGACTATATATGGTATATATGTGATATATGTATAGTATGTATTACTATAAATATAATACATATAGCATATATTCATAATATATATATCTAATATATATATTAGGAAAGTCATTCCTTTAGTATAGTTCACTACACACAACAGTGATACTATAGTCATTGTTCCCACTGAAACTTCTTCAAATGGAAAATGCTTCATTCTTACCAAGAAAATAAAAAGGAACTGGTCTTCTACTGTTTCAAGTATGAGAGGGAATTGTTTGTGCTCAGCAACCTTTTCCACAACTGCCCACCTCTCATCTCCTATTTCTTCCCACCTGTTACTCATCTGAGTTGGAGTATTAGAAACTCCATCCTAATCTTACCCAACGTTCAGCTTCTTCACCTGTTTGGAACTAGAGACTTACCTGAAAATCTGCCATTTACTTCCCAGGAGAAGAAGAAGAAGAAGGCACAAACGCAAATTGGCACAGCGTTATGCATGTAATTTTTGGACATTCCCAGACCTCCTGACACCATCCGGGTGCCGTCGGGAGACCTCAGGTAAGGAACTGCCTGCTGCCCAGGAGCAATCCCTGGACAAAGGCCGGGATGAGCTGATAGCGTGGTACCTGTGTGAGATGCGAAACCTCCCAAGTATCACGCAATATACAGGAAGCTTTATCTAAGGCAACATTTTTAAGACAAAAAGGAATTATTAATTAAAGTGAGAAAAAGATATTTAGAGACCTAATTTTCAGTAACGGTGCCTTTGCTGAATTCCGACTTGAATCAATGTTACAGGAGAAGATCTGGGGAAATTATTCAAGTCACTGTGGGAAAAAAATTCATTTTACACCTCATGTTTTAGCAACATATCTTTCCGCAATAGATGGAGGGTTTAAAGAATACCTCTTCTAATCATACTGTTTATTTTCAGAGTAAAGTTAAGTATAAAGTAAATAGATAAATAAGTCATGCTTAAAAGAAAATGGACATTTACCAAGATCACCAAAATACACATGTATTAAAAATAGACCTTGTCTTTGATGTTTATTTCACATTATCTAAGTACATCCAGTTATGCAAATTTACATTTTTATTTCACATCTTTGTGTTCCTGATATACATATAACAGGACAAAGAACACATATGCAAGATTCAGCCTGGGAAACCCTGCTTAGAGAAAACAAGATTCTCAGCTGCCTCATTCTTTCTGCACGTATACAAATACGATTCTAAATAACTGAAGTAAAAATCAAGATTGGTAAGCGAAAACAGTGACTAAGTTTTCATGCCACCTGAGGTTATCTGTCCTCGATTTTTTAAACGTTCTTCTAATTACCAAATGACAATTCAATAGGTGTAACATTGCTTTGGGAGCCCCTAAAACTATTTCAGGAAGCTTAGGTCTTTGGGGTTCTTCTAACCCGCATGTGCTTGATACTGGCTACACACCAGTGATGCCTAAATTTTAAGTTGGCATTCTTGTGCTCTGTGTTCACCTAAACTATTTTTTCAAGTGGTAGTCGGTATCTTTAGCCCTCTTTTGTGAAAATCCCTTGCCAGACTAGAACATGAGCAATTATTTCTTCAATTAGGCAAAGAAAAAGGACAGGCCAGTTCACTGCAGTACAAATTTTAAAGGAAACAATCACATTGCATTAAAGACCTTAACGTTTTAGTTATAATGTTATGAAATTCAAATATATCGAAATCCCATTAGAATACTAGATGCCTGCGTGTTCATTCTGTTCAATATTGCCCACGAGATCTTTCATATCGCTAGTTCCTGGACTTGATCTGCTGTTAAAATAGAGAGTGTTCTCAAAAGTGTGTTCCTGAGGTAAATGCACACGTTTTTTCTTATAAAAGAAATACGCCGCAAGGCCAGCACCCGCCACGATCAGGAGGACCACCATGACGACGACTCCTGCCACGCTAGAAGACGGTTTGGAAGGGCCCATCTTCCTTGGGTCAGCTAGAAAGAAACAAAATCGTGAGGAGAAAGGTGGAGGGAGGCAAAAGGTAGAATGTTATGGAGAACAAGACGACTTTCTTTTTTGAAGAGCTAAAATGCATAAATGTCCTTTCACGTCAAAATATTCCTTGACATTTGTCAGACAGAAACGCAGGACATGGAAACAGGAGTCCAGGTGACCTAGAGGATTGTTTTAGG
The DNA here is from genome assembly GCA_028533885.1 of Nasua narica. Lineage (NCBI taxonomy): Eukaryota > Metazoa > Chordata > Mammalia > Carnivora > Procyonidae > Nasua > Nasua narica. The sequence continues at coordinate 17,754,215 of CM052807.1, forward strand.
TGTTAAGATTATTATTCGGTTGCAGGAATATTCCATCTGTTAGTTAATCAATGGTTTTTTTTGTTATGTTTTTTAAAAATGTATTTATTTGAGAGAGAAAGAGAGTGAGCAAGAGCAGGGGGAGAGGCAGAGAGAATCTCAAGCAGACTGTACACTGAGCACAGAGCCCTGCACAGGGCTCGATCCCAGGACCCATGAGACCATGATCCACACCAAAACCAGGAGTCGGATACTCAACCAACGGAGCCATCCAGGCACCCCAGTACACATCAGTGTTTTAAAATATGTACACCTGTTTCAAAATAATTTAATGCTGCTTACAAACACATCATATGAAGATAGATAGACAATGATGATGATAAAAAAAAAAGCAAAGGAGAAAATTAGGGAAAAGAGAAAATAAGAGTAGTGGGAATCTGAACTGATAAGTATAATTAGTTAACAAAATAGCACCCAGGAGGTTAATAAGGAGGTTGCAGGCAAACCATATATCTCACTCAGAGTTTTTCTAGCTGCCGACAAAATTGGTAAAATAAGATCAGTTACCTTCCATTACCTGATTCAACTATAACTATACTATATATAACTATATAACTTTTATAGTTGTCTAAAATTTTAAATATTGCTTTAAAAAAAAGAAAAAAACACAAGAATTTCTGAGAGAAATCTCTCCTGTGGTTTCCATAAGGCACCTCTGTAATGCAGCATTATTTTCAATAATATCTATGGTAAAAACACCAACCTGACTCCCAGGCCCACTTTCCTAGAGCGTCATTCAAGGGAGGTTGATGACATAATGACAAAGGTTAATGTAGCTCAGGCAACTCTACTGAGAGTACAGGGGGTATGGGGGTATGGGAAGGGATTATTATGGTTTTTAAAACAAACAAACCATATATATATTATATCTATAATATATATATATTATAGATATATATTACTAGTACGGAACTTAAAATGTCATAATGGTCTTACCTTTTGTTGTAATTAACGTATGAGTAGGTTCAGCATCAACAACTGTTTGTGAAATAAAAAAAATTAATTAAATACTTGTAAAAACCCAGAATAACTGCATACAGATAGTGACTATTATTTGGTTCACAGACACACGGTACCCTCCATTTCGGTTCACGGTGATATGATATATAGAGATAGATGATAGAGGATAGATAAATAGAATCTAGAAGACCTATGTATGTATGTATCCATCCATCCATCCTGTATCAACATCCTATAGCTGTAGGGAGAGTTTGAATACAATGAAATTTCTGAAAATACAATCCACTGAGTTGCATTTGACCCACGGATAAACCGACCCTCAAAATCTCTCAATCTATCCAAAAGTAACATATTCTAGGCTGTTTTGAAATTGAGCCACTGAAGCCTAAGGTACCACAAGGCATTCCAATGAAAAGTAAAATAAGACTCCAACACTGCACCGAAGTGTCTCAAACAGAGTTTTAAAAGACTGAAGAACAACACAATTCCAAAATAATGAAACCTACTGGGGGTAGAGCATTAATTTACCCAATTCATTTATTTAACTCTATTCTCTAATTAATAATTTTATCTTTCGGGAAGGATATTATGTGAGGTGGAATGGCATAAAAATATTATTAAAGTCTAGAGCGTACTACATCTACAAAGAACACTATTCTTTGTAGGCAAAGAACACTATTAATTCCCCTAGTCTCTGTCTTTACATGATCTGCCACTTAATCTCAGAAGGAGATTTAATTGGTCCTACATGATTTATTCCAAAGTAAATTCTGATTCCTCTCCAGAACCCTAATTCCTCCTGGTTGGGTGGAGATGACAAACTTTATCCCCTTTTCCTTTTATGCCATAAGGCTTTGTAAGCTGACTCCTCAAACAACCTGCAACTCCACAGTCTGTACGCCTGAGTATCCTGTCATAAATGTATGGATATACCCAAATCATTATGTCCGCTACGCACACAGGGTTTGCTCCCTCAGAGCTGTGGACAACAACTGATCACCAGGGATTTACACGGGGAGAGCTTGCATGGAACCTGTCACCACCTTATAATCCCACACTGGACCCCTTAATATTTGAAGGAGACGAGGATGGCCTGTGAATACAGGTACTGAAAGGAGGATTCTTACTTACTTTTCGGTCTTTTACAAATATATCCTTTGTAGGAAGAACAGTGAATATTATTCCAAAATCCAGAAGATGCGGATAAAGCTACACAATCATTTCGTTCACCAGAGGGATCTCCTGTGTTCCAGTTCACGAAGGAGACTGGATTGTTGTTTACCCACAGCCACTTTCCTGATGATCAAATAAAGTCAGTAAACATGGAAGTTAAACATCACCCATCTTAAAATAATTTCCATTTATTCATGCAAAATTTCTGAACATATTATTTTATACTATAATCAATAGGTGTTGACAACCAGACTTTTAGTAGGCAAGGTTATAATGACCAATTATTACAGAGAAAAAAAGACTAAAAAGATTGTTTCTTATGTATAGCATTAGTTGAAATTCCTAATTAGTACAACTATATATACTTATCCTTCCCTAATTTTTTTTTTCTGGTGAAAGACAGAAATTATTTTTTGAAGCTTCTTAAACTAACTTAGCTACAGAAACACTCTTTTAATCAACATCCAAGATAGCATAACATGTGAGTCACTTAAAATTTCAGTTCTTATTATTTATCATTATTTAAGGCAAGACTTTCTGGAATGGAAAACTTGTTTGGCACAGAACACTTTGAAATATTTATGATTAAACAATTGTTCTGCAAATTTACCTTCAACATTTCTGAACAATCCTATCCAAAAATTGGTTTTGCTTTGAAGTGGCTCTACTCTATAGGACAGAAAACTTGATTCGGCAGCACTTTCAATGGAAACCAAAGAGGAGCCTGCAAAATATAAGAAAACAATGTGAAGGAACTACCTTTAAGTAGCTAATAATATTTTTATAATGACAGTATTGATAGTAAGAAAGATAAGAAAAGATAGTAAGAAAGATAATAAGAAAGAAAGATAGTAAGAAAATCACCCCAACATCTCCACTTAAGGGAAAGAATGTCAAAGAGTGGACATTTGACTTCTCAAAATTTCAGTTTCCCTGCTGAAAATAAGATTTGGGGCAGGGGTGTCTGGGTGGCTCAGTCGGTTAAGCAGCCAACTCTTGATTTTGGCTAAGGTCATGATCTCAGGGTCATGAGATCGGACCCTGCATTGCGCTCTGCTGGGCATGGAGCCTGCTTAAGATTCTCTCCCTCTCCCTCTACCCCTTCCCTGCTCATACTCTTAAAAAAAAGTTTTTTTTAAGCATAATTTTTGTACAAGCACTGAATGAGCTGCTGCAAGACATAGGAAGACCAGTAGGAAAATGTGTCTTTTCTTTTCTTTTTGTTTTTTTGTTTTTTTTAAATCTGCTTAAATGTTCCACAGGCACTTCAAGCTCAACATGTACAAATCAAAACTCATAAAATCCTTGCCCGGAAATCTTACTTCTCCTTAGCGCTTTACGTATCAGCGAACAGCAGCAGCATCTTTCCACTGGCTCAAGCCTAAACATGAGAGTCATTCTCGACTTCTACCCTTCCTAGTGCCTACATCCAAATTCTGTTGATTTTACTGTTTAAATATTTGTCACATCTGTCTGCTTCTCTCTGTTTCTACTACCTTTACTACCTTGAGAATGGATGCTAGCATCTCATAGTCAAATTATTGCAATAACTCTCATAGTAGACAGAATCTAAGATGGCCCACTTTGATCCCTGCCTCCTGATATTTAAGCATTTATGTAATATCCTCCTCTTGAGGGGGGTTTGGGTGTAGTGACATGTCTGTGTGTGAATTTTTTTTTTAATTTGACTACAGCTGATACACAAGGTTGCACTAGTTTCAGGTATACAACTTAATGACTTGACAAGTTGATATATTATACTATGTTCACCACAAGTACAGTTACACTCTGTCCTATTACATCACTATTATACTATCACTGCATTCCTTATGCTCTGCTTTTATTCCCTTTCCTTACTCATTCCATAACTGGAGGTCTCCCTCTCTACTGTTCACCCATTTTGCCCAAACTTCTACCTCCCTCCCCTCTGGCAACCATCAGTTTGTTCTCTGTATTTATAGATCTGATTCTGCTTTTGGGTTGCTTATTCCTTTTTTGGATTCCATTTATGAATGGAATCATAGGGTATTTGTCTGACTTATTTCACTCGGCAAAATATCCTCTAGGTCTATCATGTTGTTTAACAAGGTTATTGCTCAGGAGATAGCATAGATAGATGGATGGATGAGAAGAGAAAGTAAGTATGATATGTAATTGACATGTCAAATGGAGAGAAGATCTGTTTTAGGTGGAGCAACTCAAGGAGAGCATAGAGAAAATAGAGTTTACGATATTAAGAAGCATAGGCTTTCAAGTGGAAAGAATAGAAAATAATTCCAAGAGAAGGAATGAGAGAAGAGACAGAGAGAGGGAAGCATAGTGCTTTTTTAAGAACATGGCACACAAATACAGGGATCCCTCCATATTTGGTTTTTGACGATACAATACAGACAAATGATGGCTATAGATAGACCTATCTACTGGGAGGAACTTAGAGTGTTACTAGATGGCTCAGTTTGGCTGGACTCTTCTGGTCAACAGGTGAAAAAAGACTTGGGTTAGGCCTCTCTGAAGATGGAAAGAGATTGGTGTTTAAGGTAGTGATAACACTTAGTTTTTTTAGGCAGCAGGATTAATTATTAATCTTGCTGTTAAGTATAGGACTGTACAAAGTAAAAAGAGAGAGGAAAACTGAAAGACTGGTTAGATTACCATGACATCAACATTTAACATTACATTAGGGTTGATTCAGTATCAGCATTAGCACTTACAGTGAACATCTTAACTTCATAATAATAACTAATATAGTCTAAGCACTTTATGCCAGACATTTCACATTGTGCATTACAAGTATGATCTCACTAGAAATTTACAACCACCTTATGAAATGAGCACTACTGTTACCTCACTTTATAGATAAGGACCTGAAAGTACAGAGGGTAAGTAATTTGTCAAGATCCCAATGACAGTAGAGGGCATGATCCAGGCATTCTGAATCTCAAAACCCTACACTTAACTATATGCCTGCATCCCATGTTACTGGGTCCTGGATGACCCCTTTGATGATTGTTTTTATTGCATGATTACATATTCCATTGTTTAATATATTTCAAAGACAACAGCCAATTCAAAATATTTTGGACATGTTTTGATAAATGAGAATCATTCATTTTATTTACAGCAGGAAAACATAGTCACCTAAAATTGAAAACAAAGTTTTTCCATATTCATTGCAAGTTTTTTAAAAAACACTTAGCAATAGGAAGAGGAAAAATATTTTTTAATTTAAAAATTCCAAAGCAGACTTCAGTGACACCATAAGGAATGGCAGAGTAAGTATCCATGAAAATCCTCTCCTCTACAAAAGCAGTAAGAACACTGACAAATTTCAGAACCCTAAGAATTAATCAACAGCTTATAATAATCCAGGAAGTATTTATTTGAAAAATATTCAGTCTTTGGATGAAGACTGAGCTTCATGGTGTTTTAACTTGTTCTAATTTCATTGCCTTATCATCAGCTCTCTGTTTACCTTAAAAACAAACATCACCCAAATCACAGTGAAAACCAGCAGCCTAGAAGCCACCAGAATAGTCAGAATGGGGTTGGCGCTCTTTCAAAGTCCCAATTCAAAGAACTTCCATTATTTTATCTCTCTGACAGTTCCCGTGGAAAGTCTCACTTGCAAAGTTTGGCTTTATTTGTCCTAATTCAGAACTCAACAGTGTAAACAGCCTTCTTTCTGAGGGCGTTTTTCAAAAACTTGCAGTGGAAATTGTCTAATATTACAGATGCCTGAGGCAGGGATAACACGTGAGGAAAAGAGGATAATAAAGAAAAAAAAACTTAAAAGGAAAAATGGGAATAAGCAGTACATAGTGAGCTCCAAAAAATTTCGACCCATTCTTGGGAATCTAGAAGGCCACAGACAAGCACTGAGGCATGTACACACCCAAGGTGACAAGGATGCTTATGAAAAATCTGAGGGACTCCTCAGCTCCCACCACTGGCTGACCTTGAAGGTCTGCACAAACAGGAAGGAAGGACTAAGGCAGAGTTTTAAACTATTTGAATGAATGTGGAAGGCAGTATCCTCAGGCAGAGTCCCTCAGGAAACCCTGGGAGACTTATTGGTTCTAGGTATTTAAGGAACTCTGTTCCCAATAATTAGCTGAGCACTAAACTAACCAAGCAGTTACTGACTGCAGTGACCACACATGAAAAAGATACAAGCTTTACAGAATTAGTGAAGGAAAATCACTAAACCAGAGAAAAAACAACAAACAGCAATACCAGCATATTCTGTAGAATGGAAAGAATCTCATTTTGAGAGTTGCCCTTCATATTATTTAAAATGTCCAGTTTTCAAAAAAATTTATAGGAAATACAAAAAAAAAAAAAACAAGAAAGGATGGCCCATACCCAAGAAAAGAAGCATTTAATACTAACTGTTCCTGAGAAAGCCACATTTTCAATTCACCAAAGACCAAATCAGCTATGTTAAAGAAATAAAGGAAAACATGTGTAAAGAATGGAAAAAAATAAGTATGAGTAATATCTCATCAAATAGAGAATACTAAGAGGGAGACAGAAATTATTTCTTAAAATTCTGGAGTTAAAAATTTATAATAATTGAAAGGAAAAATTTACTAGAGTAGTCTAAGAGCAGATTTGATTAAGCAAAAGAAAGAACCAAAAAAATATGAAAGCAGGTAAATTGAAATTACCCAGTCTGAATAATGGGAGGAAAAAAAGAAAAATTTACAGAGCCTCAGAGATTTGTGGGACATCATCAAGTCTATCAAAATATACATAATGGGGGTCTGAGAAGGAAAAGAGAGAGAAAGAAGCAAAAAGAATACTTGAAGAAATAATGGCAAAAAATTCTGAAATTTGGGGTGCCTGGGTCACTCAGTCATTAAGCATCTGCCTTCAGCTCAGGGCATGATCCCAGGGTCGTGGGATCAAGCCCCACATAGGGCTCCCTGCTCAGCGGGAAGCCTGCTTCTCCCTCTCCCACTCACCCTGCTTGTGTTCACTCTCTCACTGTGTCTCTCTTTGTCAAATAAATAAATAATATCTTTAAAAAAATAAAATTTAAAAAAAATCTGGAATTTGACTAAAAACATTAATGTATACATCTAGGAAACTCCACATCTATCCAAACTCTGAGTAAGATAATTGCAAGGAAATTCACATCACAAACTGTCAAAAGAAAGAGATTTTTAAAATCAGCAAGAGAGAAGTGACTCATCATATACAAGAGAACCTCAAAAAAACTAACACTGATTTCTCAACAGAAACCATGGAGGCTAGAGGGCAGTGCACGAGATACTCAAAAGGCTGGGAAAAAATGATTGTTGACCAAAATTTCTATCCAGCAAAACTATCCTTCAAAAATGAGGGAAAAAATAAATTCCTAGTTAAACAAAAATGGAGAGAAATTGTCACAAGAAGATATACTCTACAAGAAATACTAAAGAGAGTTTTTAAGGTTGAAATGAGAGGATATTTGACAGAAACAAAGATGGCAGCTTAGACCACCACAAAGGTTTGAGAGACAAACAGGAGGTTGGGTTGGGTTGATTGATGAGGATCATCTCCTACATGACACCAGATTTTCAAAACTGGGAGAGGTATTTGTTTTATCCAATGTGCAGCAACCAACACAGAGAGTCAAGGAAAATGAAGAAAAGGAGAAATATGTTCCAACAAAAGAACAAGATAAGTCTCTCAACGGATCTTAATGAAACAGAGATGACTGATTTATCTGACAGAGTTCAAAATAACAGTTATAAAGATGCTCACTGAGGTCAAAAAAGCAATGCACAAAGTGAAAATTTCAATACAGAGAGAGAGAAAGAATCAAAAAGTACCAAACAGAAATCACAGGGCTAAAAAATAACTGAATAGAAACATACAGGAGTGGGATTCAACCGCAGAGAGATGAAAGGGAAGCAAGAAAGGATGGCCTCCAAGAAGAGCCAGTCAAATATTCCCAGAGGAGCAAAAAGAAGAAAACAGGTGGTAAGCTCCTTGTCATTGTTCTTGGGTGTCAAATATTTTATTTGACACCAAAAGGAAAAGCACAAAAACAAAAATAAATGGGATTGCAAGAAACTAAAAAGCTTCTGCATAGCCAAGGAAACCATCAACAAAATGAAAAGGCAACCTATGGAAGGGGAGAAAATATTTGCAAACTGCAAATCCTAATAGAGTTTTAAGATCTAAAATGTAGGGGCACCTGGGTGGCTCAGTGGGCTAAGCCTCTGCTTTTGGCTCAGGTCATGATCCCAGGGTCCTGGGATCGAGGCCCACATCAGGCTCTCTGCTCAGTGGGGAACCTGCTTTCCCCTCTCTCTCTGCCTGCCTCTCTGCCTACTTGTGATCTCTCTGTGTCAGATAAATAAATAAAAACTTTAAAAAAAAGATATAAAATGTACAAGGAACTTATACAATTCAATAGCAAAAAACCAAAATGACTCAATTAAAAAATAAACAAATAGACCTGAATAGACTTTTTTTTTTCCTCCAAAGAGTTAAAAATGGCTAACAGGTACACGAAAAGATTCTCAGTGTCTAATCATCAAGGAAATACAAATCAAAATCACAATGAGATGAGGTATCACCTCACACCTGTTAGACTAGCTATTATCAAAAAGATGAGATAAACGTAGCAAGGATGTAGAGAAAAGAGACCCCTTGTACACTGTTGGTGGGAATGTAAACTGATACAGCCCTTATGGAAAACAGCATGGAGGTTCCTCAAGAAGTTAAAGATAGAACTGTCATATGATCCAGCAGTCCCACTTCCAGGTATATATATGCAAAGGCGATGAAATCACTTCCCCAAGATATCTCTCTACCCCCATGTTCCTTGCAGCATTACTCACAAGAGCCAAGGTACAAAAACAACCTACGTGTCCATCAACAGATGAATGCATAAAGAAAATGCAGCGTGTGTGTATGTGTATATGTATGTATGCGTGTGTACACAGGATTGAATGAAGAACATGGTGACTACAGCTGATAATGCTGTATTGTAAAATTGAGATTCGCCAAGAGAGTAGAACTTCAGTGTTCTCACCAGAAAGGAAAAAAAAGGAAAATATGTGATATGTGATATGATATGTTAATTATCTTGATGGTGAGAATCCCTTAGCAATGTACACCTGTATCGAATCACATTGTACCCTTAAATGTCTTATAATTTTATTTATCGATTATACCTCAATAGAACTGAAGGGGGAAAAAATCCTAAAAGTAAAAAGAAAAAGTCATAACTCAAGGTCGACTTTTGAATGAATTTGAAGGAAATGAGAATTTAGTTCCTGTATATATATCCCCGTTGGATAAAGAACACTGACTTAGAAGATAATCAAAATTTAGTATAAGAATAATTCAGTAATTTTTTAATTAGGGTTCAATTAAGTGGATTTTTAAATATTTTATTTATTTATTTGACACAGAGAGAGAGAGATCACAGGCAGGCGGGGGGGGGGGGAAGCAGGCTCCCTGCTGAGCAGAGAGCCCAATGCCGGGTTCGATCCCAGGACTCTGGGATCATGACCTGAGCCGAAGGTTGAGGCTTTAACCCACTGAGTCACCCAGGCACCCCTAATTAAGTGGATTTTTAAATGCGCTCTGAAAAATAAATATTTAACATTTTTATTTTGAGAGGAAAATTACCCAGATATGTCAGGTCTATTTGAGTTTTGTCTTGTTTTTCTTCACAGATCAGATAACCCGAGCTAAATGCTTTTCTATTGACGGTAAAGCCAAATGGCCTCTGGGTGCTGTGGGACCTGAGCTTAAAGGGAGAAGAGGTGAACACAATACTCTGGACAATGAGGAATGACAATCCTAACAATGTAGGATATTAGGGCATAAAGTAAGAAAGACTCGTTGGGCAAATGATTACTTCCTACTGTATTTCTTTAAAATTTGGAGGCTACCCTGTTGACCCTACTGTTACAGTATAAATTATGGAGAAAAATAAACAGGTATCTTCACATTCCATATGATTTTAATGCACAGTGGTTATTTGTATCACAGTGATCCAGAGTAGATGATGATGGCATTTTTCTGGCAGTCAATGTGGCACTTACCCATTCGGAGGCATTCTAGAGAAGCTTGACCCCAGTTTCTGGTGTAAGAAGATTCAATATAGTAGCAGTGACCGTGGAAAGGGATCCATGCTGTGTGTTCTGACTCTGGGCATCTGCCGGGCAGCTGTGGGGGCTCAGTGGCAGGGATTTCTGTCAATAAAAAGACATTTCGAATAAAATAAAATCTAAAGTTTCTGTAAGTGTGATAGAGTAGCAGCTAAGGAAAATGTTATCGTCGATTATTTTCAAGAAGTTCTGATGGTAATCTTTTGGATCTGCCGTTTTTGTTTTTGGGTGTTCTTTTTACTTTATCTTTTTGTTTTCATTTTAAATATATTTCAACAGACTGTATTCTGGTAGAGTAGAAATCAATCACAGTCATCCTGAAGAAGGCAGATCTATAACTACTTACAAAGATGTTTAGTTCCTTAAAAAAATCACCTAAAAACAATTTGCAGAGGAAGTCCCCCTCCAAGACACTCTTTTCTAGAATCCTAACCCCTATTAATGCTTATTAGCTATGACTCATGTCTGTGATATAATGAAATGGGACAGTTAAATCTCTAGGACTGTATCCTTGTCCACTTCTAGGACTGTATTCTAGGAAAGCTAAAACCATAATCTCACTGACTCTGATTACTCTATATGCGTCCTGATAAAAATTACTCTGATACAGATATGCTGTCGATACAAAAGGTAATCATAATTTCTTGACAAATCTGACATCATAGATGCAGAGGATAATCTCAATAATAAAAATTAAAAAATCTAAAAAGTGCAAATAAACTCTAGCGCTGAAGGAAATTTTCTCTCTCCATTATTTGGATCTCTATACATTTGTTTATTCCCAAGTCAGTCTTTTGATAGGTGAAGGGATAGGTTTTATTATCTTGTTCCTAAGATCTCCAAGACACGTTACTGTTTAATAATACCAATAGTGGTATATATTAGCTTACTGAGAAAATGTCAAACCCCTGGATTGTTTTTGTGTATTCAATTACCTTCTGATCTTTTGCAGAGAAAATAAAAACTTTCATTGCAAGATGCTGTCTTCCAGAAGCCATCAGAATCCAGATAAACGCATGCTGATTTCAGTCTGGGCTCACCAGCAGCCCAGTTGGTGAACCTCATTCTCCATTTGTCAGTCCAAGCATACTCATTATTGGTCTGCAAGGAGAAAAACTACCCATTATGGTGGTTTTTGGTTAATGGGAGAAAAAGCTGGTTTTTGGTTTATGGTTAATGGGAGAAAAACCTCCCATTAACAGGGAGTCTCGCCTTATTTAAAAACACCAAAAGGACCCAGTGAGGTGAAGTATATTTAAGACTGTGATTGGACAAACAATCTTCAACATTTGGGAACAAAAAGGACACTTTCTAAATTGTTTCTGCCAACTTAAATCCAGTAAATGTCACCTTTCTTTTAGAGAGACTCCTGGAGTTCCAC
>CM052807.1:17766381-17795674 GCA_028533885.1 Nasua narica
TTATGAAGCTAGAAAAAGTTCCAACTTCAAGAGTAATCTGTACAAATTTTTTTGGTGATGGATGACGGGGTACACTCATGAACAGTTTCTAGAAAATGTCATTTTTTTTTCTCTATCACAAGTTGAGGTGAGAAACAAACAATGTGCTTGGGAAGGGCCACTCTTTAAATGAAACTTTATGTTTTTAGAGCAGTGTAAGGTTTAGAGCAAAATTGAGAAGGAGGTCGTTTTTTTAAAAATATATTAAATAACCCAGCTCTATGGGCAGGCGGGGTTCAACAGGACTTACCTGGAAGTGTCTGGCATATGTAGCCCCGCTTACTGTCACATGTGTCATCCATCCATTTCCCTGCGTCCCTTGATTTCCCTCCAATAATAACCACACAGTCAGCCTGTACATTTGTGGAGAAAGGAAAATAAAAAGCAGTGTGCATGAATAATTGCTTTAATCAATTCATTCATAAGTCAGGAAAATCCCTCATTCCTAACCACCAAATTTAAAGATCATCCTAATTCATTTGCAGTCACATTCAATTCATCCTCACTTTCCAAGAAACAGCTCACACTTTCCAAGGGAATCTCTCACACTGAATTCTTGCTATTTTTAATTAAAAATCGGATAGATTGGGATGATTGTAGAGACAGGTCTGAGAAACTTTGCTATCAGAAATGGTATACATCTCTATCAAAATTTAACAATCAAATGTTAGGAGATTACAATATCTTCTCCATATAAATTCTCATGATTCGAACTCCAAAACAGGTATCCTACTGTTAAAGATAAATAAGTAAAAGCTATATTTCTTCATTGCTAATTTAATATATACAAATATCATTATGGATTCAGAGCAAATGGCTGGTGTGTAGCTAGAAAGTGTCACATGTTATTTGCAATCTTACATGGACGTATGCCAGTCTGGAAAGACTTTTCTATTTTTTGTTGTGGATATGTTTGCATTATCAAGCTTCCATAGAACGGTCTATGAGCCAAAGCAAGTTAAGAAGTCAAGAAACCTGCACCTGCCAAAGTTTTCATCCAGGGTCAGATGAAGACTTTGATTTATCATGTGTTGTGCTTCTTTAACCCATTGGTTCTAATAATTAGAGCTCATGTCTATAATATCTGACATTATACTAAGTACTACATACATATTAATTCCTATAAACTCACAGCCGTCCTTAGTGCTTGGTCCTATGAGTATGCCCAGTTCATAGATGAGAGATATGAAGCGCGGGCTCACTGAGGCACAGGTTAACTTGCCCACAGCTAGCTAATAGATAGCTAGATAGCTAATAAATAAGAGTTAGGATTCAAACCCTGGGCATTCAGTCTCCTGGCATAGACCATAGCCACTGCACTATCTTGCTTCCCAACAAATGAGGAATGCGAAGCATGCTATGAGCAGGAGTGCTCCCCAGGAAGGGTTTCTTGTTGATAAAGAGCCACAAAGGAAGGGAAGATTGGGTGTTACCTTGAACAGACAGGACGACTGAAACTTCTCTTCCATGCAGTAATGAAGAGCTAGGCCAGCATGCCAATGATGCAGAGCAGAAAGATGGAAAGAACCCCAATCCTTAGCTTTATCCCTCCAATCCCTGATCCATAGCTTGTGCTGCTCTAGCTGCCTTAGCAACCTCCCTGCCTCCAGCCTCATTATCCCATGAACTTCAACTCCCAGAGACTCCCAGTCCTACATTTAGATGCTCCACTCATTCCCATCTTCCCTCTTGGCTATTCTTATCTTCCATTACCCTGGCTTACAGCCTATGCTCTACTCCAGAAAACCTGTACAGAGCAAGCATGTTTGCACCACAAAACCCATATGAAAAGTTCTCTCACACTCTCTATCACACTGTATTTAATCCTTGTCACTTTTCAAGTCCTAAAATTGTAACAACACAGTATGTGTGCTTTCATTCCATTTTTGCAGAATAAACTTTCTATTTTTCACACACTAAGAAAAAGTCTAGAAATAAATTCAACAAAAAATTAGGGGTGTTTTTTCCACTGGACGGTGAGATTGCAGATTTTGCTTTTCATTGTTTCTGCTTTGTCTTTATGTTCTCAAAACAAAACAAACTTGGGCAAAAATAATTTTTTTTTCACTTGACACAAAATTTACCCCTGACTCGGGAATTTTCTAAGTAAACTTCATCTCACTGCATTCTACTTTAACTTCTTCAATAAGTTTTTAGCCATCATGAATGTAATGAAGATTCAAAGAATTTCTCCACGGAAAATCACTGACCCATCATCTAAATGTATCTACCCTACACAGAGCTTACCCAATTTACTATAACAAAGGCAACATTTTTATCAGATCGTTTTTCTGCTCCAACCTTTTCTCACTGCCCATCCGACAAAGTCCAAACTCACTCCTGGGGCAACTAAATTTCTCTAAATTCTCCGGTCAACCTTTCAAAGTTTACTCCTACTCCTTCTCTGTATAAAAGCCCTACATTATCCCAAGTCATTTACTCCTACCCAGACCCACCTGGGGCTCTTTTCTTGAAGACTTCATTCACCTTGCCCACTTCGCATGGTCTTCTCCACCCCAAATACCCAACTTTCCCGATCATTGTTTTAAACCTCTTGAAGAAAAGATCCACAGCTGATTTTTTCCCTCTCATATTCCTTCTCTTCATCAAATGAAAGTCTCCCTAAATAGGTATTGACTGACTAGATCACTCTATTCCACAGTAAGCTTCTTTCCTCCTATCTACTACAGGGCTTTATAACGGATCCTGTCATCACACACTCGCCTTTGGTACTCTCTTCTTTCCCGTATCAGACTTGCGGTCTAACATAAAATGTAAGCTTCTTTGAGGTCAGAACAGAATCTGCCGTTTCTTCATGTTTTTCTCAGTGCCTCGAGTGGTGTTTAACATGGACCGGTTGACTGTTCAGTGACGCCAGATGAAAAGTACGAAGATAAAGAAACACTCCTCTATCTCTTAGGTTAATGTTTGAGCGCAGCTAGCAGTGTTTGGCCTGTGGTAAAGACTCTACAAACGGCAGATAACTTCTATCTTTATACAGAGTAGTAGCTGCGCTAATACTACAAGCTTCAAGAGTTCAGAGGCAGCTGATACAAATAAAATTGGTAACTCTGGGCTCAAGTGTACATCCTGAGCGCAACACAGACCCGGACTGGAGCTGGCTTTCCCGTCCCTTGAGATTGCCACCACCTACCCCACAAGCCGAAGAGTTTGTAATTGAATTTATACCCCTCTGAATGAAACACTTCAGACTGAGTTCAAGAATGAACCAGATCAAGGAGAACTCTGGTAGATATCTCACGGAAGTTGAGTCACTGATTTGCTGCCTCTAAGTACGCAGAGAGGTGACCCGAAACTGATATTTACATCTTCATAGGAAAGACTGCTCCTTCTTCCGCCAGGAAAACCTTTTCCCCAGTTTGTATAATGAACTCCTCGCCCATCCGTCCAAAGGAACGTGTGTTCTGAATTCACATCATTCAGCCCAGTCCAGGCATTAGTGGTGGAGTCCTTCATATGATAGGTAAGAAATGCTGAAAGAAAGTTCCACAAGATAATTTTAACCTTTGGGGGAAAATACTCAAAATACGGGAAATATTCAAAATACATAAGTTTAAAATGCTGAGTATGTGATTAAAGCCTTTATTACTATTTAAAGCCACTTACCATGAAAACAAACACATTCTAACCTTAATTTCACCTTATCACTTCAATATGTACTTTGGAAAGTTTTGTATAATCAAAGTCTAGGTTTTATCTGGGCCATTGCAGATAGCTGGACAGGCTGGGCCATGCCCAAGGGCAGTGGTGTGCTGGGACAAGGGTGGCTGAGTCCATCCCATGCTCCGTACACCCTGTCATACCCCCTACTCCTTCTCTCTCCCCGCCCCCAATCTGGGCCATGGCTGCCTGCCGGCCTGCAGGAAAAGCTACTGTTTCTAAATCACACACACTCATCCTATGAGCTAGCAGGTGTCCTGATTCTTTATATAAAGATAAACTGATCCTAAGAACTAAGGGGCAAACAGGGCTCTTAATCCAGAAAACATCTAAAAACGAAACCTACTCATCAAAACAAGATGTGTGAGGCTGTCAAGTTATCACGACACTGGATTTCCAAAGCAAAAGAGCTACCCAATTGGAAGTCCCTCCGGGCAGCAACCCCCGCCCCCCCTCCAAGGGGCCAGCAGCATCCACCCCGTGTGTGCTCGGACCAAGGGGGCACCCTGACACTAAACACTCGCATCATGAGGAAAGAAGATCTAGAAAAATGCAGTGAAACGTAGAGCCAGTGTGGCCTCTTGCTTCCTTGCCCATTCTGTGGCAGAGAGGAGGGTAGCAAATACCTGGAAGCGGTAAAAGGCTGTAAAAAGCTGTAAAAGCGAACTGTGCGCCCTCTCCCCGGCCCCGTCCGTTTCCCCTTGCGCATGCCTCCCACACATCCCAGCCCCCACCCCCACAGCTAGCAGCCTCGCCAGGAGCCGAGGTTGCCCAGGGGAAGTAGCACCAACTCCACAGAACAATTTCCAAACACCTATGCTTATACCCAGGCTCCTGAATGCAAATGGGATGCAGAATGAAGCATCCACTTACTCAAAGAAAACGCACAATATAGAGAAGCCCAAAGAGACACAATTACTGTTTATTCATGAAACAAACAATTCCACGGAAGGGCCATTGTTACATGTTTATTCTCCTGCTAGAGTATAATCTCTCTCTGCTCAGAGATTTGCTTATTTCTCAACTAAAGTTTAAAAATTTTTTTTTT
Organism: Nasua narica; assembly: GCA_028533885.1. Lineage (NCBI taxonomy): Eukaryota > Metazoa > Chordata > Mammalia > Carnivora > Procyonidae > Nasua > Nasua narica. The sequence continues at coordinate 17,771,150 of CM052807.1, forward strand.
CAACATTTTTTTCAGAGGGAGAAGAGCATGGCTAGATATTTATTTTGGTTTTGTTTTATTCCCTAAATAAGATCTTAACTTTCCCCATCCCCAAATTAAAATGAATGTGGAAAAGCACTACCTGCCAATATTTCAACACTGACTTTTTTTTCCGCCAACAACCACAATAAGAATTCAACAACGTGTGCCGGCTTTGCCAGGAATAATGTTATTTTATCTGAAAATTGTTTCCTTCTGCACATCTCTATTACCCAGGTTCTAATTCTGCGATGCCAGGAATCAGCACTTTGTGGTTAAGAGAAGAAATCAATTATTATGTTTCTCTGATGGCTAGTTAAGCCCAAAATGTGGTAGGCCAGTTAGAGAAATATGAATATTCTATTCTGAAAATGTTTCTATTGTATGCTATGGTTTGACCCTTTTCTTTCAGCATCTGGCAAGTTGCTGAACTTGACAAAGGCTCTCAGGGAAACCTTGGTTGATTTATTGTATCATGTGTTCCAAGAGAGCACGCGGGAGCATTTACGGAGTAGAGGAAACATTTGAGAGAGGGCCATAGAAGGTTCCTGGGTCTTTCTTCTTTGTATATTTTCAGAGACATACCATGTTTTCCAGTAAATGATCTTGGAAGTCAAAGAATCCCCAAACCAAAAGGGAACTTGAAATTATGCAGTTCCTCATCTCCCACTCAACATCTCACATAAATTCATTCGTAAAAATATTTACTCAACATCTTTCATACTACATACCAGTCGGTCCGTGTGACGCTATAGCATCCCACGAGAACTTTCCAATGTAAGCCTTTTCACAGCCCTTTGGAGAACTTACAAAACAGCTCATTTAATCATTCCTAATTGTGAGAATGGCTTCCTGATTGGGAGCCTAAATCTATTTCTTTGTAACAGCTAGGTCTTTGTAAATGCTAGGTCATCATCTGGAACAATATAGATCCACATCTTCTCTTTTCAAAGCCCACACCCTCTCTTCTCCCAGCTGTGAAAGCTGAAGGTCTTTCAAACATGCCTTACTTGCTGCTGCTGTGGCTTCCAAGCCCTCCGTGAATTTAGTAACTTCATCCGGCTGGTCTGCTAGTGGTTACCATTCTTCTTCAGGTGACAGACAAGTCACTCATTTAGCTTAGTCTCTATTTCCAGTAAGGTGGCCATGAAAAGACCATGCAAAATTGGGCAACTATCTTTCTCTTGACCCGCTATATAGATATGGTTAGTTTTCTCCTTCAGTGTTTTTTTCAAAGCTCTGGTTTATCCTTAATGTTTTTGGGGGGGGGGGGAAGTCTCAATTTGTTCAAAGTTCCTATTCAAAATTAGTTTTGCATTTTAAGGTATGTGATCAAGTTATTACAAGTGCAATAAATTAGCAATTTTCCATTTCGCTCCTAGAATTACCCTATTTATTTGGGAAATAAAACAATTTGGTGGGAACAGAATGGACTGTAAGTCAAAGAGCTAGTTGGATTCCTTAGCAGCGGACTCCCTGAGCACCACTTCCTCATTCACAAGTGGGGTGATGATAACCAGTTTCACGGAATTGTCCTACAATGAAAAGGGAATTTTCAATGCCCAGGGCAGTGTCTACAACTGAATAAAATAGTTCTCCATGTATGTTTGGGTTTTCTCCCTGGCCTAGTGTTCTCTGGAAAACCAAAGTATCATTTACTACCAGCAAGGGGGAAAAAATATATATTTAAATGCATCACGGATCGTACAATGTCTGCATACCTTGTTCTTTTTCATTGCGGATCGATACTAGATTTCCCCCAAATCCGATGCAAGCTTTCCGTGCCTCTTGCCAATTTTTTCTTTCTTCTTCAGCAAATCCAAAGATTCTGAAACACTTGGATGAAAGAGGAAAAAAGAGACTAAATAAAGATAATCATGTTTGCTCTAAAGAAATGAAAATTTTTCCTGAAGATGATAGCTACATATAAATTTTCTCCAACTAAACAGAGATCCAAAAGGTTAAGTGAAATTTATCATGCATTAACTTCCTTTGCGAAGTTTTTTTTTCTTCCTCAGAACACAGGACACACCCATTTGGAGACTATCTCCAAGCATGCTCTCCATTTCCATGAGGAATTTGACATAGGAACCTCTCTCTATTCTTGCCTAAAATTTTCCGAAGTCATTAGGTAAGCCAAAGTTACCTCCGAGCAGAAAGATGTGCATTATCGCTGTCTGTATCAATCAATGCCAAGACCACAACTCATTTTCTTAGTACCTTGTTATTGTAAAAATTCCAGCCTTCCTTGCAACCTCCCGGGACTGAAGGCACAGTTGGAATAACCGTGGCATTGATGCTACTGTTATGTCTCTGGCAGATGAAGGCATTTGGATAACCACAATTAATGTCATTCCAGAACCCTGGCAAAGGATGAAAATAGCCAAGTTAGACTCACATATTTGGATTTAAAAACGTTTTTTTTAAATGCACTTATGTTTTATAAGAATTATCAGAAATGGCTGAGACTATAAACATTTTTACACAAGTGACTAGAAAGATCTATGCCCTATCCTTTTGTTCTTTCACGTAAACTGGTAATAGTTCTCTTATTAAACTATTAATAGAATAATTCAGAGTAGTAGAAGCTTTATAGAAGCTTTATAGACAGCTTCCTATGAGCCCAGAATACACTCGGTGTTGTGGATGTATTATCTAAATAGCCTTAAGAGCTAATAACAATAATCTAATAATATCTCAACTTAGACAGACCAAGTTTTTGCTTAGTGTTTTAAGTATATTACATCTTTAATCTTCTCAACAACAGGTATGTTCTGCCATGCTTCTCATTTTACAGACAAAGATGTGGAGAGAGGTAAAAGAGATAAACATTCTGGATAGTTTGCTCAAATCAAAACATAAAGAAATGTTTCATAAAATGAGAAGTGAGATGTCTGTATCATGTAGCAGAGCAAATGTCAAGCTTCCATTCTCACAAACCAAACAGTGATGCTGCCAAAATTAAACTTCTTTTTCTCTGCTTTTCTTGCCTGATTGAAGTGCACAACTTGCTACCTTTAGCCTAGGCATGTAGCAAATGACACATCATGCCACAAGGCAAACTCAAGATTTTTATGTTGTCTACCTGAATTTGAATACATGGTCACGCAGTTTTCATCATCATTTGCAAAATTAGGTTCCCCTGTGGCCCAAGACACGTAATCCACTTTGCTTCCGTCCATCCAACTGGAAAAGAAAATTCAGGCAGTTAGCAATAATTATCCAAACATTAGGATAACTGGCTACAACCTGGTGTGGGGAATGGATTAGTTCATGAAGATGAACAGGGCACGGGATTTTAGGCAAACAGAAGAGATGAATCTAGAGAGACCAGCAGGAAAACTCCCAAGTGGTTGGTGCTTCCTGTGGCATTACGCTCTGTGGCAACCCAATGTCCTGGCTAGTCTGTCTTCTTTTCCCTCCCTGGAAGAAGCTACTTTTAGTCTTGAAGTGGGAGAGGTCATGGAGATCCCAGGTTCTTTGGAAGGGGGCAAGAAGCAAATAGCCTCTCCGAGTACTTATTAGGCATGATTTCCACAAAACAAAACCACCCATAAAGACAGACCAAGAATTCAGAGTTTCTCATTAACCCCATACTCTGATGTTCATGTTTATTCTAGGTTTCTCCTAAGGTATGTGGGCTGATGTTTATTTTCACAAATGATGGACATTCAGGGACTGTAGCTGGAAAGAGAGCAAGAGATCATCAAATGGGACCCTCTCATTTTAAAGATGGTTAAAACGGGTACTTGTCCAGAGAAGCATCGAGCATTTCTGATCTTTAAAAATAACAAATGTGAGCTTGGGTGTCTATTGCTCAAAAATGGCAATTAATGGTCACGTGGAACCCATGTGGCTAAAACATCTATGCCTGAGCCAAGGAGACATATCTTCTCTTCAAACTTAGGAGAACACGTGTATTAATGAACAAAGAAAGAAACCCCAAAAATGTACTAATTTCCTCCCTCCCACAGCTTTTCCTGGCCCTTGTATCTAATGGAAAACAGTACAGTCATTCCTTTGAAGGGAAAGCATTTCAGGCAGTTGAAAGGGTATTTCAAAGTAGTGCTGTGAAAACAGTACATGGGGCAACATAAAAGGACCCTTTAATTCTGTGCACCAAGGATGGTCCAAATGGGAATCATAATTTTTAAAATAAGTTCAATATTCATGTATGTATAATACATCTTCTTAGGAGATCACTGGCTAACATGTGATGATACCCTAAAACAAAGATAGGTGGAGTTCTGCAAGATTAAATCAGACTTTGAGTTGTTTGAGAATTATGATGTTGAAAATATTTAACAGGATTTTTAAAAAATTACTTTCGTCTTTTTAAAGACGCTTTTTAGGCAGAACAGACTCCCTGCAGCCCGACAGAGACAAGAGACCACAGCGAAGCAGATCCACGCCCTCCGATCACTCTTGGCGGAATCCCATCAAAGTGGTGCCACCAACCAGGCTGTGTGCAAGCAGCCCAGACAAGGGCCAGCACCAATCCAGAGTGAGTCCAGCCCTGGGGAGACAGGAGGAGAACCACACCCTAGTGTGACTATAACCCCAGAAGTGGGCTGGGGACAGGCAGCCCACCATCAAAAGCTTCTCAGGAGACCACACAGGGAGAGTGCCTGCAGTTTGGTGCTACTTCATCTCTGGTAAACTCCTGGTCTGACTCAACTCAAGCCCAAGGCAGCCCCCAACCGGCCCACTAACACCACGGGGACCAGAGTCTGCCCACAACAGGCAGAGAGGCTGGACTGAGGCCAACATCGCAGGCTGGACTGAAAACAAACACAGCTCTGCCACAACGGTAGGACACACCTGTAGCAACACACATAGGAGACACCCCCGAAGCACCATTTTCTGGTAAAAAGGAGACATTGCACTGTGGGACCTCTTCTTCATAAAGTCACTACTTTCAAGTATGGGAGGCATAGCTGACTTTCCTGATGCAGAGAAACAGACACAACAATAGACAGAATGAGGAGATAGAGGAATATGTCCCAAATGAAAGAGTGGAACAAAATCACAAGAGACTTAAACGAAATGGAGATAAGAAATATGTCTAATAGAGAATTTAAAGTAATGCTCAAAACAGTACTCACTGGACTTGAGAAAAGACTGCCCGATTTCCATGAGACCTTCCACCAACAGATAGGAAATGTAAAAAAGAACCAACTAGAGCTACTGGATTTGTTAAATGGAAATAAAAATAGACCACCTGGAATAAATAGCAAACAAGAGGAAGTAGAAGAATGGATCAGCCACCTGGAAGACAGAGTCGTGGGAAGTAATCAAGCTGAGCAGATGAGAGGGGAAAAATACGCAAAATGAGAATAGACCCAGGGAACTCAGAGACACTGTCAAGCATAACAGTTGCATGATAGGGATCCCAGAAGGAGAAGAGAGAGGAAAGGGGCAGAAGATTTGTCTGAAGAAATAATAGCTTAAAAACTTCCTGGGGAGGAAAGAGAAATCCAGATCCAGGAGGCACAGACAGCCCCCAACAAAACCAACCCAAAGAGGTCTGCACCAAGACACAAAGTAAATAAGTTGGCCAAAAGTAGTGATAAAGAGAGAATTTTAAAAGCAGCAAGAGAAAGGAAAGTAGTGACATACAAGGGAAACCCCACACGGCTATCAGTGAGTTTTTCAGCAGAAACTCTGCAGGCCAGAGAAAAGCAGCATGATAAATTCCAACAGCTAAAAGGAAAAAAATCTACAGTCAAGAATACTCTATCCAGCAAAGCTTTTGCTTAGAATAGGAGAGATAGAGTTTCTCAGAAAAACAAAAGTTAAAAGCAAAACCATCCACGTCCCTGTCACTCATGATGCATCGGTCTGTGGGTCCCATATTCGCAGTCCAGCTGCCCTCCTGCCCGAGTCAGCGTGCACAGCCTGCCACCTGCTCAATGCTGAGTCAACACACCTTCACCTCATATTGCCAAGGGCTCAAACTGACACTCTTCCCCTCAAATTCCAGCCCCTGTGCTCAAGTTTGTGCACAAAAGTCGGCATAATTAGAACAGCAGAATGAAGCAACCCAAACAGTGATACCAATTCTGTGGCATATATAAGGGATAAAAGAAGTGTGCTAGGCTGAGAACATCTCCAACAATCACACTAAAGAACAATATATACAGCATGATTCAGGTTGGTAAAAGAAACAAACCCAAGAAAAATAAAACAGGATGAAATCAGAGAAGGAGACAAATCATAAGAGACTCTTAAGGAGAGGAAATAAACTGAGGGTTGCTGGAAGGGAGGGGGATATGGGGATAGGGTAACTGGATGATGGGCATTAAGAGGGGCACTTGATGGAATGAGCACTGGGTGTTCTATGTAACTAATGAATTATTGAACTCTACCTCTGAAACTAATAATACACTATATGTTAACTAGTTGAATTTAAATTAAAAAAGGAAACCCACACAAAAAAAATAAAGATGTTTTTTAGATTGAGAACTTAGTAGGATTTTTAAAAATACATTCAGCTAAACTAGTCTCAAAATAACTCTAAGATGTTTATCAGATCACTCTCTGAAGCAAAGTTGTTTCATTTTGACGTACTTACATAAACTTTTTATCCAAGCTGATCAGTAAGCCAATAAAATATGCTGGCTGTGCATCATTCCTGTTTACCTAAAAGACAGAAGTTTACATATATTCAATCCTTACTTATATAGTAAGAAAATTTTTTTTGAAGTTTATTTATTTATTTGAGAGACAGAGAAAGAATGAGAAGGGGGAGGGACAAAGGGAGAGGGAGAGAGAGAATTTCAAGCAGACTCCATGCTGAGTGCAGAGACTAATGTGGGGCTTGAGCTCAGGACCCCAAGACCATAACCTGCACCAAAATCAAGAGTTGATGATCAATCAACTGAGCCACCCAGGCACCCCTATAATAAGAAAATTCTTAAATAAAACCTACTTATTAATGAGGCAGCCCATTTGGGAACTTTTCTAAGGGGGGATTCATGAAGAAATTTTGTTGTACATTCAAAGTTATGTTTTTCATATAAATAATAAGAAAAATATTGGGGTGCTTGGCTGAGTCAGAGAAGTTTGCAATTCTTGATCTTGGCGTTGTGAATTCGAGCCCTATGTTGTGTGTACAATTTACTTTAATAAATATCCTTTAAGGGCGCCTGGGTGGCTCAGTTGGTTAAGCAACTGCCTTCGGCTCATGTCATGATCCTGGAGCCACGAGATCGAGTCCCACATTGGGCTCCCAGCTCCATGGGGAGTCCGCTTCTCACTCTGACCTTCTCCCTTCTCATGCTCTCTCTCACTCTCTCTCTTTCCTAATAAATAAATAAATTAAATCTTTAAATAAATAAATATCCTTTAAAAAAAAGAAAAAGAAAAACATGCACACCATATAAGAGCCTGAATTTCTAAAATAAATGCCTTAAACCATTCTCTATAATACCAAATACCTATAGTAATTAGGTTGTTGAAGATATTCTTCAAAACAACATAACCATTTGGTATTTTGCTTCTAAGGGAAGCCTTCATCCACATATATATTTGTGCAATATAAGGAAATATCCTAAAAATTTCAAACCAAGATATACTCACAAAGATGAAAAATAAGTCAGACTACACTTTAATACCTTTGTAAGCAAATGAATGCTTATTCTTTCATTATGTTCGCATTATTTTTGTCTGCTCTCCCTCTTACCTCCCTCCTGGTAAGCAACAAAGATGCCATGAAGATTTTGAAAAAGAAATACTGAGCTAAGTACCTTTGGAAAGAATAAACTATGCTCTACTATGTGACAATTTTGGTACAACGAAGAAAGATTTTTATGTGAATAATCAAGCTGTACTTTTAACCAACAATTTGGTCCAGCTAAGGCAGATTTTTAAAAAAAAATTTTATTTATTCATCTGAGAAAGAGAGGGACACAGCAAGAGAGGGAATACAAGCAGGGGGAGTGAGAAAAGGAGAATCAGGCATCCCAAGGAGCAAGGAGCCTGATGCGGGGCTTGATCCCAGGACCCTGGGATCATGACCTGAGCGGAAGATAGATGCTTAACGACTGAGCCACCCATGTGCCCCTAAGACAGATTTTTAAATAATCAACTTACACTTTACACAAAGAGTCCAGGATTGACATATAACAACAGTTAAGAATTATGATCTTCAAAAATCAAATTATTGAACTCAAAGCCATCATGTCTAGGTCCTCACAGAGCCTCGACTAGAAACTTTCTGGCTTTTGTGATTCTGCACTGAATATTTAAGCCATTAGGTCAATCATTTCTGTTACGGACACTGCCCCCTCTCTCCTCCTCTGATGCAGACATCTTTCTCCTGACCTTAGAAAATTCAAATTCAGCCCATACTTTGAAACTACACCATCAGGTACCAATAGTAGACATTATCTTTTTTTTTTTTATCACATCACTATTTCATTCTTCAATTAATCAAATTCTTACATATTTCCATAGAAACTTCTTTTTACTTTCACTTTGAATAGAAACAAGATCACCAAAGTTCCTCTTGCAAAATTCTCGGGCATTGTCCATAGTTTCCTTCTCTTTGCTAAAATAATACTGGTAGTCTTTGTAAATAACCCACCCATCTTCAGTGACTGGTGGATCTGAAAAATTAATGAAAAAAGGATGATGAGGCTTACTTAGACAAATTCAAGAGTCTGGTTCTTGTGGTACACAACAGTGGAAAGGACAAAGAAGCTTTATCAGCAATATCTGCAACTATGAGAGACCAGAATAAGCAGGATAGTTATGCCAAAGACTAAATTACTAACGGCCAGATATCTGCTTTGCACTAACTCTAGAACCTTTTCTCCTCAATTAAGTTCCATGTACAGTCATTGGGTAAAAGAAGTCCCAATGTTATCTTTATCAATGGGATCATATAGGTGGCAGGACTTATATACCTGCACCCATGATGTTACCAGGTCGGCCTTAAGCCTTCTTCCAAACCATGGTATTCTACAGTCTGGGCTACTGTAGGATCAATATGAGCCCCCAAAGATATCCATGTCCTAATCTCTGGAATCCATAAGTGTTAACTAATATAGAAAAGGGCACTTTGTACATGTGACTAATTTAAGGGTCTTGAGATGGAGAGAGATCCTAGATTATCTGGTGGACCCTAATGTAATCACAAATATCCTTTAAGAGGCAGATCTGACTACAGAAGAAGAATGCAATGTGATAAATGATGCAAGATGCTACACTGCTGGTTTTTCAAGATGGAGAAGGGGACCACGAACTAACAAATGCAAGGAATGCAATTCTAGAAGTTAGTAAAGGCAAGGAATCGGATACTCCCTTAGAGCCTCTAGAGGAAGCACAGTCCTGCCAATGTGGGCCCAGTGAAACTGACTGTATTTCTGAATAAGTATGCATCACTTTAAGGCACTGAGTTTGTGGTAATTTGTTACAGTAACCACTGGAAACCAATACAGTACTAAAGAGGAGATCTGGCCCCTAGGATATGATAAAAGAGCCCTTGAGACATTGTATTAAAATGCCTTATGTTTGTGCATAGGACCCTCTGTTTAGAGGAAAAGATCCACACTTCCACAAGATTCTCAAAGATATTGAAAATTCTGTTCTTCCTAGGTATAAGTATGTCTCATAGAGAAAGGAAAGACAAAAAAAGCCTATCGACATGGAGATCACAAACTAAGGAAACACCTACTGTCTTGAGGAGCTGGTGTTGGCTCAGGTTTGAGTGTCTGTCCTGGAAAACAAAAGGAAATCAGATTATAAAGTGTGCTTGAACTTCCGCAATCACGTATCCTTCTAATTTTACTATTTTCATGGGTTGAAATAGCTCAAAACATAACTGTTCTCTCTTTCTCTTTCTCTCCCTCTCTTCCACTCTCCAATTCTCCCATCACGTCATGGAGTTGGAGAAGGAAGGACAGCAGAATTTGGTAAATCACAGCCACCAGAAATTGGAAGACGCTTTTCACGCCCAACAAATGGTGTCATAGAGAGGAAAGAAAAGAACACAAGTTTTGGATTCAGAAAGCCTAGGTTCAAATCCCAGACTGGAATTTAAATTGCCTACCTTCAATTCTGTCAACAGGTAAAAGGACTTAGTCAGATGTGTAGAGAGGTGGGGTAAAATAAATGTGTTATTGGTACGTAGAAGGTACTCAATAGATGTTTGGTTGACAGTTACACATCTTATAATTAGCTGTGAAATTACTTAAAATTTCATTATTTGAAACAATTAGAGACGAACTATTTATAAAATATCTTCTTCAAAGAATCTTATTTTTATTAAATGTATGTTTTGCTAAAAGTTGAACAAAATATTTTTCTAAGTAGTTAATGGTATATCTGGACTTTCCTACAACCTGATAAAAGGCAGGTTCCCCACTTGGCTTCATGCAGTTAATATCTCTAAGAAGAGAGCTACCAACAATACATTAAAAACGTGGTCATTGGGAGCTTGGAGATCTCTCAAGAAAAACTGACCACTACTTATTCCTCCATTCTAAAAACTGCGGAAGTACTAATCTATGAGGAAGTCAGGAAAATACTCGGACCATGAGAGAGTAACAGTGTCTCTAGCAAGTAGCCAAGGTCCCCAACAGCAGAGGGCAATGTGGTTCCACTTAACTGCTTATAAAGGAGGAGGCTTATGTATATTGTGGTTCAAGGGAAGGTCTGTTTATTCCCTTATCTTAACCTAAAAACCTGGATCCTTGGACCTCAATGCCTGACTTGGATCTGTGGAGCTTTCTGAGTCCCAGATCATGACTGACAGCATGCAACGATATTTTTTTGGCCACCAATAACACGATGGGTATAATAGCACCACGTACCGCAAAATGGTGCTTGTTCTTTGTGCTGAAAACACTTATTTAAGAAATCCATATTTAGACTATTTGAGAAACTTTCACCTATCGGATGGCTAACATAGGTCCGAGGGTAAATATTCCAAAAAAAGGCATGGAATTTGCATTACTCTGCTTTAGAGAGTGGACTGCCACCCACTCCCATAGAACCTGTGCCAGAGTCACAGCTTGTGAGAACAATTTTAGAGGACGTGACTCTTGTCCAGGATTCCCGGGTGGCCTTTTGATCTTCTGTTCCTTTGGAACAGTTATCTGTGCTCAGTGACTTTATTCTTATCCTGTGAAATGATGGCCCCTGCCAGTTCCCTTATTTTGTTATTTTGTTTGTTTGGTTCTGCTAATAAAGGGAAAATACTGGGATATCAGGAGCTTAGTTCTCCAATGTGAGATAAAATAAAGGACAGGTTACCATACCTTTTTTTATCTGGCAAATCCAGTTGTTAAGATGTTCACAGTTAATATCATTCCAGGACATACCAGAGTCCCCTTTCAACTCACCACAGTATTCGACATTTTGATAATTGTTAGGTTCTCCATAAGCCCAATTTTCATATGAAACCTATGTCCGAAATATTACATTGCAACCATTAATCATTTTTATCAGGCCATTTCCTATCATTTATCCAAATAGGAAGGAAAGGTATATTAATATATTTTTTAACCCTTTACTTTTCTTTACAATAGCTTTGTTTTGAAAGCAAGGTTTATGAAACTGGGTGGGAAAGAAATAGCTTGCCTTACATGGAAACTCTCAAAGTTGAAGAGAATATGCTGTTAATTATAAAATCTTCTTTGGTCTTCTTGATAGAATGGATCCAGGGCCACAAAAGTGGGATTATATATAGGAAAAACTTGGCAAAAAAAGCCCCACTTCTCAGTATTGGGAGTTCCTAAATCTCTAATACCCCTAATTCTTAAGAGTTAGTATTTCAGTGTGATGTTGGAAACTTTTCATTAGACAGAGAAGTACAATTAGTTCTTAAAAAAGAAAAAGACTTGTGAAATACTGCTAACAAAGCTACCACACTTCACCTAAATTAACAGCGGAAATGAATGGAGGGGTGGGTCCCAGTCCCCTTTGCAGTTTTCAGTGTGGAATCTGAGCCAACAGTTTTAGACAAAGTATTTTCCGGAAATATCAATATGAAATCCAAGTGTCAATGGAGCTATCAAATAAATCACTTTACTCAAGTGCCTTGAAAAGTTGCTGATGGTTGATAAGAGGAGGTAGAGCTGAAATTACGTAAAATCACTTCCTGGGATGACTAGAACACTAAATGTTGCCAGCATGTGCCCTAGCCTCTCACTTCTCCATTCCCAAGAATGGGGAAGGCTGACAAGGCCCAGGGTTACTAGTAGATTCTCAAAAGCGATTTCCAGATCTCCTGATCTATAAGAAGCTATAAAATGCTCCATTTTTTATGTTAAGTGTTTAATTTTAATTCTAGTACAGTTAACACACTGTGTTATGTTACTTTCAGGTGTACAATATAGTGATTCAACAATTCTACACATTATTCAGTGCTCATCGAGGTAAGTGTGTTCTTCATCCCCTTCACCTGTTTCACCCATCCCCTCTGGTGAGCGCTACTTTGTTCTCTATAGTTAAGACTCTGTTTCCTGGTTTGTCTGTCTCCCTTTTTCCTTTGCTCGTTTGTTTTGTTTCTTAAATTCCACACATGAGTGCAATCATACGGTATTTGTCTTTCTCTGACTGACTTATTTCACTTAACATTTTACATTCTAGCTCCATCCGTGTTGTTGCAAATGTCAAGATTTCATTCTTTCTTTATGGCTGAATAATATCCCATTGTATATAGATGTATATACACACCTCATCTTCTTTACACATTCATCTGTCATTGGACACTTGGGCAGCTTCCCTAGTTTAGCTATTGTAATATGTAAATAATGCTGCAATAATGATAGGAATGCATGGAGCCCTTTGAATTAATGTTTTTGTATTTTGGGGGTAAATCCCCAGTGGTGCCATTGCTACATCAGAGGATAGTTCTATTTTTAACTTTTTGAGGAACCGCCATACTGTTTCCCACAGTGGCTGCACCAGTTTGCATTCCCACCAACAGGGCACAAGGGTTCCATTTTCTCCACATCCTCGTCAACACTTATTTAGAACTCAATTTTTAAGACGTTTAACTACTTGCACACCAATTTTGCACGATAGAATGAAAAACATTATTTTATTTAAACAGCGAAATGAGTTTTCTAATTTTTTTTTTTCCATCCAGTCCACTGTGCTTATAGCTCGGGTGAACGGGAGAACTGTATCAGGACAGGAGCAGAATCATGATCCACGATAACATTTACTTCTGCATAGGAAAATGTTTCTAGCTATCATAATAACCTGTTTTACCAAAAATTTGGATTAAGCCCAAGGATAACATCAAGATAAATACGTGATAAAGTGAGAAAATGATATATGAAATCAAATTACTCACAGGAGAACCATCGCTCCAAGTAAAGCCCTCTGAAGGACTTCCATATGTCAGTCCCAACCAAAACAGTTCATGGTAGCTTCCGCTAGCCCTGTAATTTACAAGACATAAAGAGCGCTTATATTATTGGATGAAACAAGTCTGGTTACCTGTAAGAGCTAAGCAAATTTGAAAGTTACCTTCCAAACCGGGTAATGAGACTCAGTGACTAACTCTAAGCATTATACAATTGCATTTTGGTACAGCCTATAAGTATACTGAAAACAAGACACTGTTTGAGAATATATGAATTGTAAAGCACTGAAAGATAGTAATTCATTTATTAACATTTATTTGACATTTAATAACATTTATTGAGTGTCTTGTACTTTTATAGAGCAATTCATCACAGGATTTATACCTATAAAATTAAAGCATTTGGAAGTGAAACTGGATCAAAAAGTTCGTATGGATTTGGGATACAATATAGGCACTCAAAGTAGCATTATGAGCCAACGGTTTCAAAAATGTAAGAATTTTCTCAACATCATTAGCACCAAATAGGTAAAAGAAAGGAGTATTATATAGAAAAGACACTTACGTTATTAATCGCCATACTGCTTGCTGTTCTTCTTTATTATTGATACTAGCTAGGTCACCGCCCAGAGCTTTGCAAAAATCTCGAGATTCGAACCAGGTTTTCTTCTCATGTTTTCCTTTTGCAAACAGCTAAAGATGATATAGTTTCAGAAGTTATTTTATACTCAATTGCTTATCAAATCAAGAGAAATAATTATTTACTTTCGATGAGCTTTCACTCAATAGAAAGTAAGACACTGCTATGGTAGAAAGCAATGTAATTCTCTTGGTTGAAAATCAATTTAGGAGGAAATATTTGGGTAACAAAATGTGTGGGATGATATTTTGTTGAGAAAATCTTAGAAAATAAGAGCATTTTACAGCAAAGGAGAAATCAGATTAAAATCTGAGGAGTTTCAGGCATATGGGGTAGGTACACAGCTCATTGTAGAAGACAGGATTCATTTGGTTAAGTGTGAGATGGGAAAGAAAGAAGTTTGTTTGTTTGTTTGTTTTGGAGAGAGAGAAAGCACGTGCAAGCAGGGGAAGGGAGGGGCAGTGGGAGAGGAAGAGAGAGAATCTTAAGCAGGGTCCCCCTGATCTGAGACCAAGAGCCACTCAACTGAATGAGCCACCCAGGGGCCTGAATAACTTCTGACACAGAGAAAGTAAACACAAATAGGGAAAACACTTCCAAGCAAACAAAAATTGTGCCACCATTTGTTATCCTGTTTAGCTTCAACAATGAATAACCTGGCAGTCTTTCAATATTTTGTTGTTGGTGTCCTTTCAACAGTCTTGCCTTTTTTCCTTATAGTTGCATATTTTAACAACTATAGAAGCACATGCCACAAAAGACACTTATTTGGCAAAGCATCTAAAAGGGCTATAAGATGAACTAAATTATAACTAAATTATAAATCATATAAATTAGAGAATTCCTCATATTATCCCAAGGTCTGCAGTTAAATGGAATTTCAGACTGGGAAATACCTATCTGTATGCAAATAGTATAGGAGTCCATGGTATCCACCAAATTCTGTAATTTTTAGTTATTGTTTCTCATGAGTCATGGTCCCCGCCATCACAGGCTTGTGGGAAATGGGATTTGCTCACAATGGACTATGGTTGCCTAGCTGTCACCAAGCAACCCAAGGTCATTTCACCTTGACCCTAACTTGAACCATGTGGACAGCAGTACCTTGAGCAAGTTTCCAGGAATTCCCAAGACTCCTGTGAGAACCTCAACCTCCTCCACTGTGATATAAGATTTTATTTTCTTAATAAATTTACCATCACCTAAGTTTTATTAAGAACTCCTCCACCTTCATATGAGCAACGATAGTCCATATGTTTCCAAATAAAACCTACCTAAGCACCTCTAAAACTATATAATTTTCTAGTGAAGCACATATTCCAATTTGCTAAATGTCCACCTGGATAACATCTCTACCAGAACCCCGTTCACTTCCCAGCTCTGAAGAATTCTGCTACTTCTCTCAAAACCCTGCAACAAATCTCCGAAACCTACCACCCTTGGGGGAATGGCTGTGTATAGGATGAAACTGGTCTTTGTGTAGTTAATGCCGAATTTCCAGAGGCCACAACAAATACCTGAATTGCTTTGTGTTCATCCTCAATTAACCCATTTACAAAATCCTCTCCTGTCTTGGCCCTACACATTCCCCTCTAGGTAAATTACGGGTTTAGCCCCGACTGGCTAATCAGGATTGAACAGGTTAGCAATCTCTATGGCTAGTAGTGGGAGTGGCTAACCCAACTAGCCACACCCCTTGAGTTACAGAAGACTGACTACCCTCATTCTGATACACGTTAGTGATTCCAGTTTTCCCTCAACCCGAGCTATCTTACAAGGCATGGCATGGCCATATGCCACCGAAGGGACTGAGTGAAAGAGGTCCCGAGAGTGGAACACTAGAGAACAGTATCATTAAAGAGTAGATAAGCACATTTCTGTATTTGACTAAATCTAGCCTTCTCAAGAAAGGACATGACTTACAAGAGCTAAAAAAAAAAAACAAAAAAAAAAATGAAAAAAAAAAAAAACAACCAACAACAACAACAAAAACACCCCAGTGCCTAATTCACTGAGGTTTTTGTCTCATTTGTTTTGGTCAACTTGACTTCCTAAGGAGAGAATGGATGGTGTGACCTTGGAATGGATAAAATGACAGCAGAATACCAAATTATCGTTTAAACGGCACAAAACAGCCATGTGCCCCTACCTGGCCATGCCTTCCTCTCCCAGCAGGTGTAACACCCAGGTGCCAAATCAGAACGATGGAGCATTACCTCTAGGATGTCCAGATGGCACGATCAGGGCACTTACCTAAAAACTTGGGCTCTAAGAACAGCGCAAAATGAGATGCGGTGGGACAATATGTAGGGAAACAGAAATGTTCATTAAGACACAAAGAGGTGGGATCTCAGACTAAGGCAAGGAAGCTGGGGAGACAGGAGAGACAGAGGGAGGGTGATGAAGGCAAGGGAGTGAAGAAAGCTTCCATGAGTCATGTTTGTCGGTCGAAATGCAATTGGTCATTAGCATGGACCCAAGGAGAGCTTTTTAAAGAACGGAAGCCCAGCCCCCCTGCCAGATTAATAAAATTAGAATTTCTACAGGTCGAGCCTGAGCACCATGGTTTTGGGTTCTAGTTTGATTTCTCATGTGATCCTTCAGGCCGAAACATATTCCACATTCTTTATTAGCTTAGCAATCGATACTCACCTTGAAACACAAGCTTGTTTTACTGCTGGTGCCCCAATCCTCTGGACATTTGGGTTCAGGGGTTGTCGTGGGCTCCGGTGGGCGAGTGACTCCTTCTGCCCAGTGTTTGCACACAAATTTTGCTTTTTCTTCACATCTCAAAACATCCCACAAACCCCCTGCAACTCCAGTTCTCATGGCAACGCATCCTGTTTTCCGCCCTGTAGTAAATACCCAAAGCAGAAGTCACTTAATAGATGCTCCTGAGGGCTGACAGTGCTCGCAGAAGACAGTGCAAACTGGAGTGTGAACTACATGGTGGAATCTGCATATGAAGAGGGGCACCTGAGTGGCTCAGTGGGTTAAGCGTTAGGGTTAGGGTTAGGGTTAGGGTTAGGGTTAGGGTTAGCGCTCAGCTCATGATCCTAGGGTCCTGGGATCAAGTCCCTCATCAGGGCTCCTCCCTCAGTGGAAAGCCTACTTTTCCTTCTGCCTGCTGCTCTCCCTGCTTGTGGTCTCTCTTTGTCAAATAAATAAATAAAATCTTAAAAAAAAAAAAGTAGTCTGCATGTGAAGACAAAATATAGAGGAGAAATCTGGCAGCATTTGGCAAATCATTTATGCTATTTTGACCTGTTATTTATCTTTTATTTGTGTGGTCTACATCCCTAACAGAATTTTGATCTCCTACATCAGGGTTTTGATAACAGTTTGTATTTCTAACATCTGTCAGGGTGCCCCCCCAAATATATATCTAACAATAATTTTAGTATGATAAAATTTACCACAATGGCAAAAATAGTGGTTTAATTCTTTTTTTAAGATTTTTACAAGCCATTTTACCCCCATAGGGCTCTTGTAGGTCTCTCAGAACAGAAATTCTTCACACACTTCAAAATGAAATACAACTGAGCTAGAGATTTTAGTTATTCATTGACTATGCAACTACCTTGGACTGGTTTCCTCACCTTAACATGCAAATATCACTACCTACCTTAGAGCTGTAATGAGGGCCAGATTTAGTGGCTAAAAAGGCACATAAAATAAAATGAGGACTATAGTCTGCTTAATAATTTATAAATCTGTTTTATAGCTGTGATTATTTCCAAACAGTAATTCATTAAAGATGGAACTTGGAAAACAGCAGGAGCCTTTGCTGCTAGCATGAAATAATCTTTATTATTATTCTTTTAATGAACATTCAGTGTTCAGAGGTAACTCTCAAAGTTGTACGGAGGCACATCTTTTCCAAAACATTTTCTCTAAGATCTCAGATTTTCTATGGCTCTGATTTCATACATTTTTATTCCCTAAGGACTTTCCAAGATTAAGCTCTCAGAGTTCTACCACTGAATGAGCAACACTAGTAAAAATAAGGAGTTTGGCCTAGAGAGTAAGAATTACCACTCCTAATGATGTTAAAAAAAAAAAAAAAAGTGTATACTTTTCCCTAATATCCTGCCCAGTTAATTTTAAAATGAATTGAAATCCTACTGCCTTTCAGAACATTCAGTAATTCACCAAGAATCACACTATCCAAATTATTGATCTATTTTCTTTATTTGTCAATAATTTGAGAATACAAATTAAAAGAACTTCTGAAGATTAGGACTTGTTAGACCAAGTAGTAAGTTCATGCACTTGAGTTAACAGTCTTCCTTTAGCTTTTTGCCCAAACACAATGAAACATTTGCTATAAAGGATGTGGAATTTCTGGAAGGTGTCACACTGAATAATGTCCCATGCTGTGATACCGGTGTATAAAGAAGGCAAACAATCTTTCGGAGGCTATTTCCAGAACTACTTACTAGGGAAGGCAAATCCAAACTGATAGGGAGGCATAACGGTGTTTGCACCAAGTGACCAAGATTTGGGAAACACACGGGCTAGTCTAAGTCCATGACTGGAATATTTCTACTCCCATACATTTTCTGAGTTCTAGTTTCCACATCTTTAAAATGAAAATCCTTCAACTTACCTGCCAGATTTCTTAAACAGGTAAAATAAAATCCAAGACATATAAAAAGCTAAGCAAGGCCGTACATACAAGACCATGGAATAATACATTCCATGCAAATACAATTCCTTGCCCTATCACCAAAGACCACTGATGGTTCCATTCATTGTTGCACTCAAAATTTTAAATCCTTTTTGTACAGTTTCAAGGGTACAGGAATAAGTTAGCCATTTGGAACATCTGTGGCCATTTAGGATTTCCTAAATATTTTTCAAACAGAGTAGTAGCGGACAACGAGTTGTTTTATTTTCCCTGTTGTCTTATATCGATGTGAACTATTTAGAAAATTAAAAAAAATAAAGTGAAATATAAAATTCTGAGAACATAATTAATGCACACCCAGTCTGTCTGGAAAGGTACATGGAAAGATAATGGACTTGTAGGGTGAATGAAAACCTCAGCCCCAAGCAATGCACATACCTGGCATATCTGAATTCCAGTGGGTGAACTGAACCTTTTCCTCAATGGTCCATTGAAAGGTTCCTTTGTTTTGCACATCTGAAAGTCCTGTCCAAAAATATCTTTCAGGCCTCAATCCAACAAAACTGGTCAGAAAGGCTTGTTCATACCTTAAGAAAAAAAAATTAACTAAATTTTAGAAATGTGAATTTTTCCAAATAGCCATATGGAAAGTATCTCAGTAGTATGTTTGAGTTATGATTTAGTTGGTAATTCAAACATCTTGTATCCGATGGATAGGTCATTTAAATGATGCAAATTTCTATGAAAGAAATGAGAGGGAAATACCAGACAGCAGAGAGCTGAGTGAATAAAATCATTGATATACACTCAAACCATTTCTCTCTATTCCTCACCAGCCTTCTGCCCCTCCTCGAAACGAAAGAGAATTCTGAAAAGGCAAAGGAGAAAACTAGCATTTCAAAACACATTGTTCAAAAAATTAGTCCACTTTCCAAATATTTCGAATGCTCTACACAGTTCTTGGTTAAGTAAATTGTGAGGTCATAACATTATCAAGGATGATACAGATGGAAAAATCTGTGCGGCTGTCCCCCGCAATTTTAGTCTCTCATCTCAGATCTAAAACAGAAGAGAAAATTATTGAGAAGAATAGAGAAGCAGAGATTCAATCTCTAGAAAGAACTGGGAGCAGAGTCACAAATTCCCACATTTCCTTTCCCTGTGGATCCCATGTATTTGGCATAATCTGGTAATGACACAATTTGGTTAGTAAAGCAACCAAAATTTGTCTTCACGGACCAACATTACACAATGGGGCAGCAATGTAGGCAAAAATCTGTCTTCGAAGCCAAAGAAAAGTGAGACTCAAAGTTTCCAGGAACAAAGAGAGATGGGAGACTCCAGAGGGAGTAGACAGGGAAATGGAGAGGTTCCCATAACAGGACCTTTATACGACCTTCATCTGAGCAATTTCATTCCCTAAATTGAACAAACCAAAAAATTTAGAAGTCCTAAATTCCATTTTTCTCAAATGTCTAGAAACCAAATTTAACCACAGAGTTAGGGAGCTCCTGAATATAAATATCAAAGAAAACACAAAGGAAAACAAACCTAAAATATGAAATATAGGGAAATCTCTGCTCCAATAAACCAGAAGATCCATTACAGGGCAGCTCAGAATATGTTCCCATAGAACTTAAAGAGGTAAAGTTCCTCTTGCCGTAAGATAAGTATCTACATTCAGATTTTCAGGTGTTAGCATTTAGGAGTGTCCTACAAATATTAGACATTTAATTGTACATGAAAAAGGATACGGTTCAACTACAAGCTCTTTTACCAAGACTATACAAATTCTATGATATCATTCTTTTTTTGGTCTTATCAAAGGATTTCTTTCATAGCAATAGCATTCTCTACATTTTATTGGGTGTGCCTTGAAAAGGCCAGTGGACATAACTTATTATATTAAAACTAGATACCTTTTAACCTATTTATTACAAGCCAAATGTACATTTTAAAATTTCTTTTAAGTTTCTTCTGTGCCTAATCCAGTGCTTTGCAAAGATTAAGGGAAAAATAAATAAAAAGCCAGTCTTCTGGCTGGGACTCTAGAAGTCAAAACTTATATAAAATCCTCTATGTCTACGTGATTTTGATTTTTCTGGACCCATCAGTCTAGCAAATCTAGCAAAGCAAAAAAAAAAAAAAAAAGCAAACAAACAACAGTAACAATAAGAACAAAAACCCAGAAGACTGTAAAGGAATAATAAAATACTCAGTAAATCTATCACCTTTTTAGGTGGAGATAGTGGTAAAGATAGAAAGTGGCATTTTTGAACTAATAAATTTTATTTAGTTTCCCTGCTTGAAAAAAATTGATACATACTAGATCAGAAAAAAGTCAATCCACAAACTATATCTGCTAGAATACTAATAAACTATTCTGAATATTGCTTTATAGTTCTAAAAGGAGTAAAATATTTTATAGTGCTTGCAATGAATAATCGAAATAAGGATATGATTTTTAATGCCTCTACTTTTGTAAGCCATACCTCAAGATAGAAATTTACAGCATGTTGATTTACAGAATTTAGAGAAATTTACAGAAATTTAGAGCGTGTTGATATTTAGGCTTCTCTGAAAACATTTCATTATTTGACATACATTCAAATAGAATTAAAATAGTTGCATACCTGTCTTCAACAGTTGTTAGGTAAGCCTTCTCATTTATACAGGTTCGGTTTGCTTCCATAAATGTTGAAAGTGTGTGTCCAATCAAATAGCAGTAGAAGCCATGTCTTTTCCAGCCCTATTAATGTTATCAAGAAGATTATCGTGGATATTAATTAAATAATAATATTATTACTTTTTAAAAGATTTTTTATTTACTTATTTGACAGAGAGAGATCACAAGTAGGCAGAGAGGCAGGCAGAGAGAGAGGGAGAAGCAGGCTTCCCAGTGAGCAGAGAGCCCGATGTGGGGCTCAATCCCAGGACCCTGAGGTCATGACCTGAGCCAAAAGCAGAGGCTTAACCCACTGAGCCACCCAGGTGCCCCTAAATAATATTATTTTAATAATTGCTCTACCATGAAACATAAATTGATAAGGGACAGAAGTATGTAGAGGACACATACCAAATATTTAAAATACCAAAATACCAAATATTAAAATACCAAATTTTTGTTATTTTATACCAAAAATTTAAAATGCAATGAAAATATTTATATGAATGAAGAAAACAGTACATTATTCCTCTTATGACACAAAACTGGGGTCAGGGCATTCATTCTCTCTCCTCCCGATACATCTTCCAACAAAAGGGATTCATGAACTGCATACTGAGGAACCTGAACAGAATGGCTAAGACTTCTGTATTAGAATAGGGAGCCACAGGAAATAATTTGCTGAGTAGCAAACCTAGATGCCCACTGAAGCCAAAAGTAGATAGTGACTATAAAGCTGGGCATCTAATCCTGGGAGAATATTTAGCAAACTTCTGGCAACAGGACTCATCATGGTTCCTCTCCCACACTCCAAATACACAGAAATGCTAAATAAAAACATAACAGTAAACAAAAAAGCCATACCTGAGGTAATCTTCAGGTACTGAAAACATATCGAAGACTAAAATGCTAGAATGGGAAATGCTCAAGCCAAGACTGTCATTGCCCTGACATGTAGCAGACCTACACTAGAGTACTAGGGTCTAGAGGCAGGGGTACTAATGTCCATACAAATGAGGGTACTTGGCCATCAGTCCACCTGAGGCAGGGAAGTGGAACTGAAGTCCTTGCATAAAGATGATCCCCACTGGGACACCTGAGTGGCTCACTCAGACTATTGGCCGACTCCTTATTTCAGCTCAGGTCATGATCTCAGGGTCCTGGGATCGAACCCCACATCAGGCTCCATGCTCACCGGGGAGTCTACTTCAAGATTTTCTCTGTCTTTCTCTGCCCCTCCCCCTGCTTATGTCCTCTCTCTCTCTCTCTCTCTGTCTCTCTCAAATAAATAATCTTTTTTTTTTAAAGATGATACCCACTAAGGGGAGCCCCTCTGGGAAAGGAAAGTGAGAAAACTATTCACAAAACCAGGCAATAGCAGATTCTTGTCATCTGCCTGGGGTTCTAGGTGCAGGGAGGAAAAAAAAAAGTCATTCTGTTAAAAATAAATAGTGATTCTGTGCCAGAGAATTGGGTGCTGGTCCCAACTTGACACTATTCACGTTGTACTAGACTCCACAGCCAAAAACATAAAATAAATCTTGGTCTACAAAAGGAGAAATTGCTAGGCACTCAGGGAAGTAAAATGCAGAATCACACACTAGAAGTATTTCCGCAACATAGGTCATGTAAAACTATGACCTTTGAGGCTTAGGGTAGGGATGGGATTGGGACTAATCACAGTCAAAAATTACAAACCATCTGAGGCTCATTTTAAGGGAAAGTCAGCAATGTAACATAATAAAACAATCTGGAAAAAATACAAAAATAAATATGTTTCAGGGATGCCTGGGTGGCTCAGTCAGTTAAGCTTCTGCCTTCAGTCCAGGTCCTGATCTCGGGGTCCTGGGATCGAGCCCCATGTCAGGCTTCCTGATCAGTGGGAAGTCTTCTTCTCCCTCTCCCTCTGCCCCTCACCCCACTTGTGCTCTCTCTCACTCTCTCAAATAAATGAATAAAATATAAAAAAAAAAACATGTTTCAGATGATTTAACAAAAGAAGACTAAAGAAGAAGGAGAATCAACAATGAAAGGTCAAAATGCTATGAACAAAGAACAAGAGGATCTGAACACACAAAAAATAGCATTTCCAGAAAAGAAATCTATAAAGTCAAACACTCAATGGCCGGATTAAATATAGAAAATGTGGTTTCAGAAAGATTAGTCATTTGAATGAATGTAGCAGAGAGATGAACATATGATAAGAGATTTTAGAAACATGGAGAGAACACAAAAAATAGAATGAAAAGGTTGAAAATCAACCCAAGAAAAGTTTCAGAATCACCAAATAAAATTAATGACTGATAATTTTCAAGAATTAAAAGAGATAAAAAAGAATTAAAAGAGAAAAATTCTAAAAGTGAAGAACACTGAGACCAAATAAAAGAAAATTAATCCAAATCTCAACATATTATATTAAAAGCCGGCAGAATGACAAAGCCAATGAGTAGATCTTAAAATCAAAGAGAAAATACAGAGGACCCACTTTAAAAAAAAAAAAAAAAAGAATTAGCCTAAAAACAGGAATTCCAATGGCAAAATAAGGGCCAGGAGAAAAATGAAATGTTATATACACGGCACTGTCTGAAAACAGCTGTCAACCTCGCATTTTAAGACAATCTATCTAAATTATGATCAACTTGAGGATGGATCAAGACATTTTCAGATAAAGACGGGAGTTTTCCACTCCCATATCACCAGTGAAAAAAAAAATCACAGAAAGATTTACTTTGGCAAGAAGGAATTTTAAGTCAGGAGGAATAAACGGGCTGAAAGTCACACTGAACAAAGAAACCAATAAATGCTTTAGTGAATCCAGGTCTAAATGCATGTACAAATAGCAAAGATAACTAATTGCAGGTGGGAAGTTAAGAAATGGGAAATTAACAAGATGTAGAGTTTAGTTAATATACTGTACCTATGTCAATTACCTAACTATTTGTACTCTAGTTACAAAAGAAGTTCTCACTGGAGGGAAGAGAATAGACGGCATGGGGGAATTCTCTGCACTTTCTTTTTCAGTTCCTTGTGTGTCTAACATTATTTTAAATTAAAAAAATTTTAATATTTAAGTGGAATAATAAACTTCATTTTGTTCAGGAAGCAGGAGAGATACTGATCAACTTCAAGTCAGAAGTGTATATTAAATACCTAAGGTTAGGGCGCCTGGTGGCTCAAGTTGGTGAAGTGTCTGCCTTAAGGCTCAGGTCATGATCCCAGGGTCCTGGGAACAAGTCCTGCGTCCTGCGTGC
>CM052807.1:17796174-17813671 GCA_028533885.1 Nasua narica
GGACTCCGGGATCATGACCTGAGCTGAAGGCAGTTGCTCAACCAACTGAGCCACCCAGGCACCCGAAAATTTATTAATTCTTAAGTTGAACTTTAAAGCAACCTTTGCCAGAGGTGGTTCAAGATGGCTGCATAGGAAGATTCTGAACTAACCTCCTCCCATGGATACAACATGGAACATACAACGTATGGAACAATTCCCTCTGAAAGGAACCCGAGAACTAGCTGAACAACTACTCTACAACAAAGGCTAAAAAGGCCATGTTGAGATGGGTAGCAGAAGTAGAGACCTAGTCTCGCTAAAACCCCACCAGGGTGTAGGGACCTACCATCAGGAAGGGTCTCACAAATGTGGACATCCTTCCCAGGGAGCAAGGCGTTTGTGTCTCACATCAGGCACTCCAACTATCAGGATGTATACTATAGATGAGCCCCCAAAACTTCTAGTTTTGAAAACCAGTGAGGCTTAAATTCTAAGTATTATAACTAATACAAGAGAACCAAAGGGCTTAGGGAATAGACATTCTACTCTTAAAGATCTGATACACAGATTCACCCTAAGGCCCAGGGCAAAAGCAGCAGTTTGAAAAGACCCTAGACCATATGCAAAGGAGATTCTTAATTCTTAAGAATCTTAAAATCTTAAAAATTCTGCCAGATTTTCTTAATGTGATTAATCTGATTTAATTTAGTCAATTAAATCTGATTAATCTGATTTAATCTGATTAATTTCTTAATCTGATTTCTTAATTTTCTTAGTATTTCCTAATTAAGAAAATTTTCTTAATTTTCTTAATCTTAAAAAATCTGCCAGAGGGACAAAAGCCTGTTGGAATTCTCTCCAGAGAAAGCTGCAAAAAGACACTATTCTTGCATTCTTGCTTTACTTTGCTAGTGCTGGCACTAGTGGGCGATATTTTTGCACTATCAATCTAACCAGCTAGTGCCCATCCCACCACACTGATGCTGCAGCCCTGCCAGAGGCAGGTGAGGGCCCCACCCCCTCATTCCACTACTGCAGCCCCCTAAAAACAGCAGGCAGCACTCCACCTCCCCACAGCTCTTCCAGGCATAGCCCACACAAGTGATGCCCCTTGAGTCCTGGGCTTTGGTAACAGGGGGACTGCATTTTGGGCCCCATAAGTCGGAAACAATTGGAGAGACAATTCAAGAAACAGCTAATGACTAGAGCAAAGTAAAATAGTAAGGATCATTGCTCACACAGGAACACCATTTTAAGACTGAGAGAGATAGCTGTTTCACCTGACACACAGAATCAAACACAGAGAGTTAAAATGAGGAAACAGAGGAATATGTTCCAAACAAACAAACACCCAAGATAAAAACCCCAGGAAAAAAACTTAAGGAAATGGAGATAAGTCATTTACATGTAGAGAACATTCCATCCCCAAATAGCTGAATATACATTCTTCTCAAGTACACAAGGAATATTCTCCAAGATAGGTCATATGCTAGGTCACAAAATAAGTCTCAATAAATTTAAGAAGACTGAAATCGAGTATTTTTTTCAAATATAATGGTATGAAACTAGAAATCAACTACAAAAAAAACCTAGAAAAATCACAAATAAGTTAAAATTTTAAAATATGCTACCGAACAACCAATAAGTCAATGAAGAAATTAAAGAAGAAATAAAAAAATACCTTTAAAGAAGTGAAATATAAATAAACATATCAAAATCCATGTGATTCAGCAAAAACATTCTAAGAGGAAAGTTCATAGCAATACAGGCATAAGATTCTCTCTCTCCCTCTTCCCCTCCCCCTCATTCGCACTTGCTCACTCTTTCTCTAAAATAAAAATAAAATAAATTGTATTATTATCTCAATAGAGGCAGAAAAAGCAATTGACAAAATCAACATCCACTTATGATAAAATCAGTCAATTGGGAATAGATAGAATGTACCTTAACATAATAAATGCCGTATATGGTGAGTCTACAGCTAACATACTCAATGGGAAAAAGCTTTCAGGCAAAAATGACCACTTTCACCACTTTTACTCAACATAATATTGGAAGTCCTAGCCAGAGCTTAGGCAGGAATAAGAAATAAAAGGCACCTAACTATTACCATTTGCAATGACATGATTTTATAGACAACACTAAAGAATCCACCAAAAAAAAAAAAACCAAACCTAAAACTAATATATAAATTCAATAAAGTTGCAGGATACAAAATCAATATATAAAACTATTGCCTCTTTATACACTAACAATGAACTATAAGAAAGAAATTAAGAAAACAATCCCATTTTCAATTGCATCAAAAAGAATAAAATACCTAGGAATAATTTAACCAAGAAGGTAAAAGACCTGGACACTGAAAATTTTAAGATTTGATGAAAGAAATTGAAGAAGACACAAATAAAGAGAAAGATAGTCCATGCCCTTGGATTGGAGAATTAATATTATAAAAGTGTCCCTGTTACCCAAAGCAATATACAGATTCAATGTAATCCCTATCAAAATGTCAGTGGCATTTTTCACAGAAATAGAACAAACCTAAAATTTGTATGGAACCCCAAGGGATCCCAAAAAGCCAAAATAATGTTGAGAAAGAACAAAGCTGAAGGTATCACACTCCCAGATTTCAAACTATATCACAAAGCCAAAGTAATCAAAATAGGATGGTATTGGCATAAAAGCAGACACGAAACAATGGAACAGAATAGAGAGCCCAGAAATAAACCCATACATACATGGTCAATTAATTTACAACAGAGATAGTAAGAATACAATGAGGAAAGGACAGTCTCTTCAGTAAATGATGTTAGGAAAACTGGAAGCCACTTACAAAAGAATGAAACAGGGCCACTATTGTACACCATACACACAAATTAAATCAAAATAAAGACTTAAATGAAAGTCCGGAAGCCATAAAACTCTGAGAAGAAATATAAGCAGTAAGCTCCTTGACGCTGCTCTTGGCAGTAATTTGGGATCTGACTCCAAAGGCAATGGCAACAAAAGCAAAAATAAACTAAAGACTACGTCAACCTAAAAAGCTTCTGCATAGCAAAGGAAAGCGTCAACAAAATGAAAAGGCAACCCACTGAATGGAAGAAGATATTTGGAATCCATATATTCACTAAGGGTTTATATCTAAACTATATAAAGAATTCATACAGTTCAGTAACAAAAACAAAAACAAAAAACCAATCTGATTTAAGAAGGGGCAGAGGAGGGTGCCTGGGTGGCGCAGTTGGTTGAACGACTGCCTTCGGCTCAGGTCATGATCCCGGAGTCCCGGGATCGAGTCCCGCATCGGGCTCCTGGCTCCATGGGGAGTCCGCTTCTCACTCTGACCTTCCCCTTTCTCATGCTCTCTCTCACTCTCTCTCTTTCCTAATAAATAAAAATTTAAAAAAAAAAAGAATGGGCAGAGGATCTGAATAGACATTTTTCCAGAAAGCACATCTATATGGCCAAATGATACATGAAAAGATGCTCAAAACCACCAATCATCAGGGAAATACAAATCAAAACTATAATGAGATATTACCTAACACCTGCCAGAATGGCTATTACCAAAAGGACAAGAAATAACAAGTGTTGGCAGCAACATGGAAAAAAGGGAAACCTCCTGTGCTGTTAGTAGCAGTATAAATTGGTGTTGTCACCATGGAAGATGGTAGGGAGGTTCCTCAACAAATTAAAAATAGGACTACCATATAATACAGCGTTTCCACTTCTGGGCATTTATCCAAAGGAAAAAAAAACACTAACTAAAAAGACATATGTGTCCTCAATGTTCATTGCAACATTACCTACAATAGCCAAGATACAGACACAGCCTAAATGTATATCAATGGATG
The DNA here is from genome assembly GCA_028533885.1 of Nasua narica. NCBI lineage: Eukaryota > Metazoa > Chordata > Mammalia > Carnivora > Procyonidae > Nasua > Nasua narica. The sequence goes on from CM052807.1 coordinate 17,800,011, forward strand.
AAAAAATGAAGAAGATACTGCATAGATATATTCCACTCTGAACACACACACACACACACACAAACACACACACATTAGGATGCTATAAAGCCATAAAAAAGAATAAAATCTTTCCATTTGCAATGACATGGATGGACCTTGAGGACATTATGCTCAATGAAATAGGTCAGACAGAGAGAGACAAATACCAATTGATCTCACTTATATGTGAAATCTAAAAACCAAAACAAATGAACAAACAAAACAAAACTAATAGAGACAGAGAATAGATTTGTGGTTGCCAAACATAAAGGAGAGAGGGGGTGGTAGGGCAAAAGGGGATACTAGAGGGGATCAAGACATACAAACCCCCTTGATCTTGCAGGGATCAAGAAGAGGTACAAACTTCAGGGGCACCTGGGTGGCTCAGTCAGTTAAGTGTCAAGGTCACAATCTCAGGGTCCTGGGATCGAGCCCAGTGATGGGCTCTCTACTCAGCAGGGAGTCTGCTTATCTTTCTGCCCCCCCCCACTCGTTTTTCTCTCTCTCTCTCTCTCAAATAAATAAATAAAATCTTTTTGAAAAAAGAGGTACAAACTTCCAGTGATAAAATTAAAAAGTCAAGGAGATATAATGCGCAGCATGGTGACCATACTCAATATTGGTAGCCAGATATATTGTGGTGATCATTTCGCAGCTGTGAAATCATTATGTTATATACCTGAAACTAACAAAATGTATGTCAATTATACTTCAATAAAAAATAAAGGCCACCTTTGTCAGCCAACTTCCCCTACATAAGTACAGCAATAAACATATAAGTTTCTCCTTTTACTATATTATGTTACATAAAGTAGAGAATAATTTTCATTTTGGGTCTACAGCCTCTTAAGTAATCTGGTCTCCAGTGATTTATCTGTGAGCTTTATTACCTGCTATAAGTATTGTGACTAGTATGCCACGATATTATTCAGACACACCAGTCCTGCTTACATTATCATCGTCTGGTCTGAATTCTCCAGATTGGGTAAACAGAGAATATCAAGAAATTGTTGACAGGCTGCTGCAGGCTATTATCAGGGTCTATTAAACGGAGGGAAATACACAGAAGAGAACGAATCCCATTTGGCACAGGTCCTAGAAGTCCTGGTGTTTTGGGGTCTTTTCAATCACTCTCTGCAACTACTCTGCTAATTCCCGTCTATTTGTCAACTGTTTTTTCTTCTCCCCCACCCCTCCCGACTCCTATCAATTTTCAGGCAATAACCTTCAGGAAGCCATCCCCACCATCCCCACCATCCATTTCCTCTTGTTTTGCCGGCTGGAAACGAACAGCTGCAGCTAGTCAGCAGGCTCAGGGGGGAAGCAGAAAATGATCATTTAACCAGCAAGTACCCCTGCTTGCCAGTTAGCGTTCTTTTCCTCCTCGCCAGCCTCTTCTCCGGGAGGAGTGTTCCCAGCTCATTTTCCCCAGATTTGTTTTTGGGTTTTTTTTTTTTTTATTGTTTTTTGTTTGTTTGTTTTGTTTTGTTTTTTTGTTTTTGATAGAACCAATTTTTGAAAACTCTGCAATATTTTGTCCAGTACATTTTCTATAGAATCTTTAAATTACATACCTAAAATGGAGGCATACATTTCTTTAAAAGTTTGAGGCCAACCGCTAACTACCCCAATAAAATATCCTGTTTCTTCCACTGCTCAACACTGTAGCAGTGGTAGCTAGGTTAACAAAGAAAATAAAGTCTGGAGTATGAGATGCTTCATTTAGAGACATTTCTGGTGAGAGAAAATATGGCATTAAAAAAGAAAATACATACGCACTAATACTTCCAATAATTGAAGTATTATTGACAAATTTAAGGTAGAGTGCTCTGAATGCAGATTACAGAGAGAAAAATAATATTTTGAAAACTGTCAATTACATATTAAAAGAAAAATAAGTCAAATCATCTCTTGGACAAAAATTCTTTAACTTTTGGGGTGCTTAGGTGGGTCAGTCAGTTCAGTGTTCAACTCAAGATTTTAGCTCAGGTCATGAGAGTCCTGGGATCAAGTCCCACTTTGGGCTCCATGCTTAGTGAAGAATCTGTTTGGGATTCTCTCTCTCCCTCTGCCCCTCCACCACTTCATGCTCTCTCTCTCTCTTTCTCTCAAGTAAATAAATAAAATATTTTTAAAAATTCTTTAAATTTCTAAATATTTTTTGTATATGTTAAATAATCTCATTATTAATTTTAAGTTATTAAATTAAATTTAACATTTACGACTAAATGAATGATGATTAAATTCCAGAGATGGGGAGAGATTGAGGGGAGAGGTAAGTGTATTACTGCTGTAGATGTCTCACCATATCCCAATTGGGAGATGATAAAGTCAAATTCCTCAATGCTGTGGATGCTGGCTAGATCACCACCTTCCTTCCGACATGCAGTCAAGGCATCTCTTTGGATTTTCTTCTCCTCTCTGTGAATCTTGTAGCAGTGACTTGCATATGGCCACCACTGACTTGGACAGTTAGTGGGCATATCGCTTTCTAGAGAAAAAAGAATTTAAAAAATTATAACAAAATTTTCTATCATTCGATATACAAAACAATCCATAGTTAGTAAACATTTAAAGGTAATATTTATTTTTCCTTTTTGGCATGCATATTCACAAAAGATAAAGTAGGTGCGGCCAGAAGGGCCACCAAAAAGCCACAGAAACTACCAGAGCACAAGCTGGCCACCTGTGTCTTTGCATGGCCTCTGGCTCGCTCCCACAAGATGGCGTATGATACTGTGGTGAGTGCAGGGATTTAGATTCAGAAGTCTCCTGAATTTGCCACAAGTCCTGTAATCTTGGGCAAGTCACATCACAGGAACCAAAGGATTCATATATGTAAAAATGTTTCACTAATATTGATAGCAATACTAATAGGAAGCTACCCATCTTCACTGTGTTCTTCTGGACTAGAAAACATTTGAGATGATGTAATTACAAATTACAAACACCACACAATTATTAAAGTCAATGAGTAATAGTGGCCAACATCCTAATTATTGCCACTAAGAGTTATGGCCAAATCTCATAAATCTTAATTTCGCATTGCAAAAATGAACTGTAATAGTAATGAGCTGGGTGGGGAAAGGGAAAGGAAAGATGTTCAAAGGCAGAAACTCACATTATTCACCTTGTATGCCCTAGGATTGGGACGGGGCTTGGCACATGGCTGGTGTAATGAATGTGGGTTGAGAAAATATATTGGATATGCAGCAGCTTATCATTACCATTTACAGATACTCTTTTAAACTGCAATTTAGCAAGGTACCTGGCTTAAAGAGGGACTCTATAACCCAATGAACGTTAATTTATGCATGTTTGGTAGTGAATGTTCTCAGTGTCCTGCCTTAGCAAATGCTCAATACGGTAAATGTGTGTTATTCATTTAATGAATCTCTTAAAGCCCTTTTTCCTTATAGACCAGGACTGTCTGTCACACGTTTGAGTCCGGATTCTGTTTACAGGAGTCATGCAAGTAAATGGTCACCCATGAGGACCAAGCACTGCATTATTATCATAGAAAACATGCACACGCTTAAAAATTTCCAGGCCTTCAATACAGTTTATATATTCTACACTGCTGCATTACGTTAAAAAAAAAAAAAAAAGTTACTATAACTCTGGAGCCCTCTGGTGGGATATTTTGATTTTGCTACATAGAACGCTGAAAATAATGTCAGCAAATGCTGAGACCTTCAAAAACTGAACAGGTGACCTTTAAAAATAGCTTAAAACGTGAAGACAAGCAATGAAAAGGAGTTCCAGGGGGGCAGCGGGAAAAGATCTCTCATTCGCATACAGCAACACTGTCTAACAGAGATACAGTGTAAGTCCGGAAGGAGAATCAGCTACAGGGTTTTCAATTTGCTGGTAGCCGTGTTAAATAAAAGTAAAAAGAAACAAGTTCATTTAATGTTAATAATTTATTTTATTTAACCCAGTCTACCCCAAATATTATCATTTCAACATGTAACCAATAAAAATCACGAGATATTTTACTTGTTTGCGTGGGAAGTCTTGGAAAGGCTGGATGCATTTTACACACTTACAGCACATTTCAGGTCAAACTAGCCCCACTTCATGCTCTTAGTGGCCACTTGTGGTTGTGTGGTTATGTGACAGTGTGGTTTTGGGGTCCCAGGAATTATGACAAACAGGGTAGCATTGCAGGGACCAACAGGGTACAAGGGAGGACGCTTGTCCCAGGGGGTCACCAGTCATGTGAGCTGCATCATTTTAACTCTCACAGGCTTTTCCGAGCTCTGGTTTATTTGAGTTTATAGATAAGACAGAATGACTCATCCAGGAAATACAGAGAAATCCAAAACCCCACGTCAGGTGAAGGTTAGCAAGTGAAACGAGGTGGGACATAGTAGAGAAATTAAGCTAGTTTCTGGAATGCTTGATGGTATGAACAAATTTTTACAGGAAAAACAGGTATTAATATTTCCTGTTATAGATGAGGAACCCAAAACTGGGGATTAATAAGGCCAAGTTCCAGAATTCTGCTTCCTGTACCAGGGAAGCTATTTAAAAAAAACATTCTCATCTTCCCCTACGTGGCAATTCCAAATCTTCTGAAGGAAAGTTTTTCCAAGAGAAAGAAGTGTACTTTTTCTTCTATGGGAGAAATAGAGGAGATGAAGTACAAAATGATTTAGGTCTCTCAGACACATGCTTACAGTCATAACATCAAACCCAAGAACCAGGACCCCTGTCTGTACCCACTTGAGATCTTGACCGTATCTGTCTCTATTAAAATTGCAAAAACACCTACTCTTTGGTCTGGCAACTCCACTTCTAGCAATGATCACACACATGAAATGACATGTGTAAAAAATTATTCACGGTAGGATAGTTTGCAAAAAGAAAAATCGGAAGTAAATTGAAGGTCCATTAATAGGTGACTGGTCAGAAAGTATACATGTTCTCTCTCTAACGGCTATCATGGAGTCATAAAAATAAACCAAGAGGCTATTTTTGTACTGTTATGGAAAGATGTCCAAGTTTTTTATCTGAAAAAGTGAAGAAGGTATGTTCTACATGCTGCCATTTGTATAAAGGAGACAGAAATGATCATAAACATATTTGTTTATATATTTATATAATAACTAGATAAGGATAAACACTCAGAAACAGTTATTTATCAGGAAAGAGAACTAGGTGTTAGAGGTTAAGTGGCAGAAGGAAAATACTAGGGGCTCTTGGGTGGCTCAGTGGGTTAAAGCCTCTGCCTTCGGCTCGGGTCATGATCCCAGGGTCCTGGGATCGAGCCCCACATCGGACTCTGCTCAGCAGGAAGCCTGCTTCCTCCTTTCTCTCTGACTGTCTCTCTGCCTACTTGTGATCTCTCTTTCTGTCAAATAAATAAATAAAATCTTTTTAAAAAAGAAGGAAAATACTATTATTTTCTATCATTTTGTAACTTTTGATTTTCCAGCCCTGTCAATCATATTTTAAATCATACTTTAAAAGTCAAGGAGAGAAGTCAAGAATGCCACACTGTCGGGGTGCCAGGGTGGCTCAGTTGGTTAAGCTGCTGCCTTCGGCTCGGGTCATGATCTCAGGGTCCTGGGATCGAGCCCTGCATCGAGCTCCGCATCGGGCTCTCTGCTTGGCAGGGATCCTGCTTCCTCCTCTCTCTCTGCCTGCCTCTCTGCCTACTTGTGATCTCTCTCTCTGTATCAAATAAATAAAATCTTTAAAAAAAAAAAAAGAATGCCACACTGTCAGATTTCTCTTTAGAATATTAAGTATGTCTTCAAAAACAGCTGATAGTGAAAAAAATGTAGGTTGTTTGCTTTTTGTCAATTTGAAAAAAGGGTGCATTCTTGCATTAGTAACTTAATTCTTTTATAAAATTATAAGAAAGCATAATTGAATTCTTTCCCCAGCGTCTAGCCAATATATAAAATTCATTTAGTATTTTTTGGATGTTTAATCCCATTTCTGTGAAGATTTCCATTGAAGATGCTAAACTTATGGCACGAGAGCCCAGATAAATCCTTAAATAGCAAGAATATAATAAAAACATCCTTTGCAGATATTTATTTCCTAGTTTGGATTCCAGTTTTGTCACATGTGCAAGTTTTATATATCCTCTGAATATCCTCTTCCTCATCGAGAATGTGTGAATAAGAATGCCTTGTTCATAGGGCTGCTATGAGGCTAGAATTCTTATTTATGTTCTTCCAAAGGCTTTGTACAGGCTTGAACACCACAGCACACTTAAGAAATGTTAATGACCATTCCTAGTAATCAACAGAAATTCCGTAGGACTATGACTAAGTTTACTCCATAAATTATCAACAGAACCCTTCATTTCACACAGTTATGCTAGTCTGTAATTTTCTTTTTTCAATTATAATATCTTCTATACTTCAGATCAAATAGATCACTTACCGGAGGGAATCACAAAAGAATTCAAAGTGGTGTTGCCCTTTTTACAAATATAGCCTAGTCTCTGAACACATTCCAGATTTTCCCATTTAGCATTTTTCCCAGGATTTAGTGACACACAGCTTTTTCCAGGTTCTGCTGACGGACTTCCTTTGAGGAAAAGGAAAAATCAAAGTGGGAATATTATAGGTATTACAAGCAGTTAGCCCCTAAAACCTCACAGCTTCATCCTTGGGATTTAATGAATCCCATTCTGCCTCCAGCCTCACATTTACCAATAAATCTTTACTGGCTGCAGGGCCAAAGACACGTTGAGTGTTTATTTCTTTTCTTATCACGGGATCATTCCAGTGTCTAAAATGTTGATTATACAAGTTTACTTCTTTGAAATAACTTTTTTCACAATATCAACAATAAAGTAGACTTTATAATCCTAAACAATATTCACATTGGGTTTTGTTATGTATAATCTAGAGGTAACTAACAAAATGCAAAACACACCATGTGCTAAACCAACCATATTAAACATTGTAAGTACCTACCCAAAAGCAATGTAAGGCTAACTGTGAAGAGCGAACTAGAGAATTTCTGAACATGGGAAAACTTTCTCCAACTAGAGAGAGGAGATGGAAGAGGAAGACAGCAAAGAGGAGAAAGATAAGGAAAGGGGAACTTGAGAAGCAACAGGACATGGGAAATGCTGATAAAGATCACCCCAAACTCAGACTCTTCCTCAAGATTTTCAACTCAGCCTACTGAAGATTTTTAATCACTAACCCTTCATCCCATATCTTACTGAAAATTGGTAAAAGAACCAGATAAAGTCAACTTTGGGAGTGCAATGGATACACTGATGCCCACATTTCTCATGCCTTTTCACTAGTTAATACAGGATTTTAAAACCAGTGTTCTGAAAACTAGCGCCATCTCTCACCTAAAGATATGGTGATGAGCCCCATTTTGTTAACGACTCTGTTTTGTGACCTTTGACATGTATATAACCTGAACCTGGACCTCACTCTGCCTTCTTGCTAGATGGGAATCATATCTCCTGCTCCATAAATCTTTCGTCAACAATTTTTGAAAGTTGTAGAAGAGTGTACAATGAGAAACATTGTTAGTGATAAGGACTTAAATATATCAATTAGTTGTCTTTAATGGCTACCACAGTTATAAATATATCTATTAGTTGTCTTTAATGGCTACCACAGTTATAGATTTGAATTCACACTTCTCCAGCATTTGTGTAAAATATCTTCACTTTAACTGTGAATGTATTTTAATAGATGTATTTCTTGATAAGTACTTAATGGAATGCTTAATCAAATATTTCATGCCATAACAGCTTCTAATATTCCACAAGTTTTCTGATTTTAGTTTGAAGAAACATTCATATTATTTCAGAAGGTGATTTAACCTTGCACCTCTTACTTCTCAGGAATTTGGTTTAATAAGGGAGGACATTTCTCTTCCTTTCTCATCAAGATTCCATTTCATTCCCATTTTCACTGAAGTTAATCCCCCCAATTTTCTCACTGAACCCTTAGAATGAAAGTGGTTAAATATTACAATAATTATTCCAAAACTGCATAATAAAGTGACTTGCCAAACGTGCAATAAATCAGCAGCAAAAAATAAACTCTAGTTCCTTAAAAAAAGGATCATTATTATCTAATGATCTGATTGAGTCCAACTGGCATTCTCCAGTTTAATCTGACTGAGTGAGTGGGCAGACAAATCAAATCCTCACCCATGAGAGAGACATCTTAGATTCCTTTGCAGTAATGTTCGGTTCCATATTGTAGAGGAAAACAAAGCTGACTCTAGTGACAGCCCTGTTACTATGCATTGAAGGAATGCTTTGGAAGTGGAATTTCACAGTAAGAGCACATCAGTTTAAACCAAAATATATCCTCTAAAATTTCCCTTTTGTGTTTTGGCATCTATTCTGGGCTTGCTTTCTTTCCTTCCTTCCTTCCTTCCTTCCTTCCTTCCTTCCTTCCTTCCTTCCTTTCTCACTTTCTGTCTTTCTTTTCCTTTCTTATTTTCAAAGTTTTCATTTTCTTTAAATACCATAAATTAGTAACACAGAAGAGAGTTTAGTTTCCTAAGCCAAACGCAAAAACCGTTCAGTGGCTTTTAAGAAGTCTGACCATATGAAGAAACACTGCATCAGTATTTTCTCATAGCAGGACTTGTAAATGAAAATGGGACCCATCCTTTTCCACACCCATGCAGACATTAGTAATCATTAATTATTGTACTCTTTGCTAATAAACCAACATTAGTTGGAAGTGGGGGTGGGGAGTTCTGAATCACACTCCAGAGAGCGCCTCAAGCAGCTAATCGTTGGCTTTCGAAAATAAGGTAAACATTTTTTGTCATCGTCGGTCTTTTTATTTTCTCTGAATAACTGCTGTATATGTAAAACACATTTATTATTTAGCTTCCTTTATGTTCTGTTACCTGTATGTTATAAAAATGAAGACATAATTAGTTCCGAGCATTTTCTGTCCTCCAAAAATTTAGAAAGCTGTTGAAGGCTTAATCATCCCCCAACTGTATTTTTTTTACAATCAAACCACAAATTGCCAACCAAAGTGCTAATGAATTATTATGCTAGCATGGAATATTATCATCTGTGTCTCAAATATTATTTTAATCCAACTAATCCAACTATATTAGATTAACAACAGGAGAAAATGATGTTAAGGTCCTTATAACAATGACAGAAATATTGCAAATATCTCAGGGCTCAAGATAATGAGAAATTGTCCAGCCCCAAATAATTCATAGTCACGGGGCACCTGGGTGGCTCAGTGGGTGAAAGTCTCTGCCTTTGGCTCGGGTCATGATCTCAGGGTCTGGGATCAAGCCCCACATCGGGCTCTCTGCTCAGCGGGGAGCCTGCTTCCCCCTCTCTCTCTGCCTGCCTCTCTGCCTACTTGTGATCTCTCTCTGTCAAATAAATAAATAAAATCTTTAAAAATAATAACAATAATTCATATTCACTTAAATTCACAGTATTTGTGTGTAAATATAAATACATATATAATTTTTGAATATTCTATAGAGCATTATATAGTATATATATCTCACAAGTATAAATTTTATGTAAAAGTACTTTCACCTGGAACCTAGTAGAATTTGAAATTTTGATTTTGAGTATAATAACTAGAAAATCAGGGAAACTCAGAGAATGTGTACTTTGGGTCCTGTATTGATTTTTGTGATCATTCTGCCAGACAAATCCCTAACCTGGGAAGCAGGTATAACTTTACGGTTTTAGTACATGCAAATCGATTTGGCAGATTTCAAAGCAACGTGAGAAATGGACTCTATTTGGTAAAGTCTCCCAGTTCTTTTCCTTGAGCTCCCCATGTGAGATGATGAAGATCACTCTGGTATCCAGATAAATTAAATCTAGATGGATTTATCGACAGACAAGCTGGACCCTACCTGGTAACCAGTTCAAATATCGGAAGGGACTGCCACCGCTCCACTGCCATCCAGTGTTGAAACTCAGGCTGTTAAGTCCAATCCAGAGTCCTGAGGTCAAGGAACTGGTTAATCCTATGGAACAAAAGCAAAAACAAACAAATAAAAATCAAACCTGACGTTCGGAAAAGGCAATGGAATCCAATTCAGAATCAAGTGTTTGGGTCAAAATGTATTAGAGGGATGTAATAAAAAAAACAATGCCTAACATTTCTCCTTGGATTCTCCTAAGTTAAGTACAACTACTACTGCCATTGGCAGATAAAGAAACAGAGGTAAGAGCCTAAGTAAGATTCTTAGGAAGCTCTAGTAAGATTCTTGCTAAGCTTCTAACTCAGATATGACCAGGCTTCAACCCCATCATCTTGGAATATTCCTATCGGGTGGTATGAGTGTGCTTTTAATTTGGATAAGACTCTATCCGCAAAAAATATTTTTACTTCATTTTAGAGTACAAATAAGATTCTTTTAAAGATTTTATTTATTTATTTGAGAGTGCACAAATGAGCAGGGGGAGGGGTAGAGGGAGAGAGACATGCAGACTCCTCCCTGAGCCCAGAGCCCTACACGGGGCTTCAACTCATGACCCTGAGACCATGACCTGAGCAGAAATTAAGAGTCAGACGCTTAACCAACTGAGCTACCCAGGTGCCCGTAGAGTACAAATAAGATTTATTATGAAAAAAATTCCAATTTTTCTATCATAAAAATGTTTAATAAACATTTCAATCTATCATTCTCATAAATTATTACCTAACATTCCAGAACTTATTCTAAGGATTTTATCTCATGACATTTTTTAAAAATCAATTTTTCTTTTCATTACTATTTTGCCTAAAGACTAAGCAAAATTCATTGGCTAACATGAACAACACTTTATTTAGGCACTTCATAAATCATAATTATGTTTCAAACGCTGTGTGGTGGATGGGGTGATTTGGTAGAGGCTGATGTAAATAAAAAAACAAGCCACACGGACCTCAGCCATCTGGTGTCAAACACTCTGATTTGTTACCTACTGATACTTTTAAAAAACCAGACTCTCTGCTCTCTCTACCTTGTTTTTAGCTGATTAAAAAGAGGACCACAGGTTAAGGGAGGGAAAAGTGAATGGGAAGGAATCAGAGAGGGATACAAATCATGATAGACTCTGGACTCTGGGAATGAAATTGAAGTTTACAGAAGGGTGGGGGTGGAGGGATGGGGTAACCGAGCGATGGGTATTAAGGAGGGCACGTGTGACGATGAGCACTGGATGTTATATGCTACTGGTCAATCACTGAATACTACATCAAAAACTAATGCTGGCTAGTTGAACATAACAAAAAAAAGAGTGCCTAAAAAGCAAAACTATCCTTTGTCTTTAGTAAAATACCAAACTTAAGTTGGTACTCTTGTCAATGGTGAGAATTACCACTTACTCCATTCAGAGTGCTGTATATGTTCATTTAATCCCATGAACTATGATAGGTGTCTTGTAACCCCAAAGCCCAGACTCTACAGTTCTCATGTAACCAACTGAACCATCTCAAAGTCACTAACATTTTCCCCAATTTCTCATAAGCTCACGTATGCACATATTCATGTCACCAATTCAAATGAATGGAGGTCACATGACTCAGTGCCAAATAATCAGATCTCACATTTATTGCACCCACTTCCATTAAAGTGCAGATGATGGTCTTAGAGATCATGTGCCCTGAATGTTGCACTCAGCATATTCAGAATCTGGCAGAGAGGCACTCGCAAAGGGTGGTCCAAATATCCACTTGAGGATATTGGTTAGGTTGATATTGATTAGGTAGGTTGATGTTTACTAAACTGAACTGAATTCAATACTGGAATTACTTACCGAAAAGTAAATCCTGTTGTGTGATTTCGTTAAATAAAGTAATAAAATAATGATGGAATGAAATTAAATACTGGAATGTAAAAATCAGTGCAAATGAATTCAGATCCACTCATTTTTATCAGATGTTCTAGAAAAATTGTTTGAGTTAGCACAGTTCTTACAGACAGGTGCTTTATGTACCTTGGGAGGTATCTAGTCTAATCTCTTCATGTTACAGAGGAAGAAACTAAAGACAGAGAGATTAAGAAACATGGGGAGAAGCAGAGGATTAGCAGATCAGGATTGGAACCCAGGTTTCAATGTGGTTTCTCCAGTGGATACAATCCCTGTTTAAATTAATTTTCCCTATGATTTATTACTACAATATGCTTTCTAGATAACTTTAAATGTTATGGCACCTTAGAAAAACAACAATGAACCAGACAGCTATTTCTGACACATGTCCTTCCTTTCCAAACAACAGCCCATGCCAGAACTCACTCCTAACACCTGTAAAGACTCAGCTTTGGGTTCTCCAAAGTTGGAATCTTAAAAAAAAAAATAGGAAGGTTTATTGTAAAACTCTACCAAGGAGATGAGATTATCAAAAGGGTAAATCTTTGTAGTTCTATAGTCTTAAATCTCTGGGATGAGCATCACCAAGTATGACTACATTCATTTGAAAAAAAATAATAATGCGGTAAAAAATGCATTCATGATATTAATTTTATAATTATTTATCTTATCGATGGCCACCTTTTATTTTATTATTTTTTACATATAGTTATGAAAACTATATGAATACCATATTATTACTTCAGTCACTTTAGGATAAATTAAAGAAATCAACTAAAAAGTTCTGTCCTATCTCATTTATGTAATAGGTGACTTACCCTGTGGAAACACTTGTCGGCTAGTCTGCGCCTTAGAAATGTCATTCTGGGATCAGTGTCACACCGACACTACATTTTATGTTAGTCATCACTCCCTTAAATACTATTGAACACTGAGTGACTTTTTTCATAAATTACTTGAAGTTGTAGTCACCCAAATAATAATCTCTATACGTACAGAAGAGTATCCTAGAGACAATGATGCTGAAAGTTAGCATTTCACAAATGCTTAAGAGAGCCATTCGCCCAAATCAAATACTCTTGTATTTTAAAAAAATGTATTCATTAAGAAAATAAGCATTTATAAGTTTTCAAAACTATAAGTAATTCACTGCCTATAGGAAGAATTAAAGTAGATCTTGTCTGAGATTGCTTAAATTACTGGGCTTAGCATAGCAAAGCAAAGCAGATAGCTTCTTAAAGGAATTATCGATCCTCTGACATCCCTCGTCTGTTCTAGATACTTGTAGGCTTGTTTTGAAGAATTGAATTAACAAATATTTCTTATACCAGGGCCTAACACATAATCTGTGCCCAATAGACATGAGCTGTTGTTATTATTATTATTATTACTATTGTTATTATTATTCCTCTTCCTCCTCCTCTATGTTGAATCAGGGTTGGCAAAAATCATGGTTTCTCATCATAGAAACAAAATTCAAATTTTGTGTTAAATATATCCTCACTTAAAGCAAATGAGCACCATCCACAAATTTCTTTCTCTAATATGCTTTTGTAAGGTCATAGAGAGACGGAGGGTTTTGGCGTTTTTTTTTTTTTTTTTTAGCATTACCACACAAAATATCAATTTCACACGCTGAACTTTCTAATTCTGGCTTTTTCTGCATGTATTGTCTGAAACGGTTACGCACCTACTCTCGAACCTAGTTATAACAGAAGATGTGCTCGGGTCCCACGGTACCCTTGGCTCTCGTCTCCTCTGCATTGTGGTCCAATTCATTGTCCAGCCAACATCAAAAACAATCAGGGTGGCAAGCCAGCTTTCACTTCCCACATCT
>CM052807.1:17814171-17837422 GCA_028533885.1 Nasua narica
CAGGAGATGAAGCTGATCTACATAATACATAGAAACCAGCAGAGAGAGTCAGGCAAAATAAAGAAATAGAGGAATATTTTCCAAACTAAACAACAAACAAACAAACAAACAAAAAAGACAAAACTACAGAAAAAGTAGTGAATGAAATGAAGATAAGCAATCTACCTGATAAAGAGTTGGAAGTAATGGCCATAAACATGGTCATTGAACTAGGGAGAGAATGAATGAAGACAGTGAAAACTTCAATAAAGAGATAAAAAATATAAAAAGGAACCAAGCAAAGCTGAATAATACAATAACTGAAATGGAAAATACACTAAAGGGAATCAACATCAGATTATAGGATACAGAAGAACAGACCAGTAATCCAGAAAACAGCATAGCTGAAATCATCCAAAATGAACATTAAAAAGAAAAAAAAATTAAAAATGAGGATAGTTTAAGTAACCTCTGAAACACCAATCATACTAATATTTTTTTTATTATAGGGTTTCCAGAAATAGAAGACAAAAGGAGCAGAAAACTCATTTGATGAAATAATAGGTGAAAACCTCCCAAATCTGGGAAAGGAAACAGACATCCTGGTTCATAAAGCAGAGTCCCAAACAAGGTGAACCCAAAGAAGTTCCCACAAAGACACATAATAATTAAAATGTCAAAAGTTAAGGTTTCTTAAAAGCAGCAAGAGAAAAACATCTTGTCGTGTACAATTAAACCCCTCTATGACCATCAGCTGATATTTCAGCAGAAACTTTACAGTCCAAAAGGAACTGGCATGATATAGTCAAAGTGCTGAAATGATGAAAAAAAAACTACAACCAATATATTCTACCCAGTAGTTATCATTCAGAACTGAAAGACAGATAAAGAGCTTTCCAAAGAAACAAAAGTTAAAGTTTATCACCACTAATCTGGCCTTTCACAAAACGTTAAAGGAAATTCTTTAAGTGGAAAAGAAAAGGCCATAACTAGAAGTAAAAAAATTATGAAAGGAAAAATCTTACTGGTAGAAGCAAACACATAGTTAAGGTAGTGGATAAACCACTTATAAAGCTGGTATGAATGTTAAAAGACCAAAAGTAGTAAAATCAATTATATTTACTATAATTAGTTAAGGGATACACAAAATAAAATGATCTGAAATATGACATCAAATACATAAAACATTGGGGAAGGAGTAAAAATGCAGCTCTTTTAGAACATGTTCAAACTTAAGTGTCCATCAACTTAAATAGACTTGTATATACAAAGGGTGATAAATATAAATCTCATGGTAACAACAAACCAAAATCTTATGAGAGATATCCAAAAAATAAAGAGAAAGAATTAAAAAAAATTTTTTTTTAAGATTTTTTATTTATCTGTCAGAGAGGGAAAGAGAGAGAGCACACAAGCAGGCAGAATGGCAGGCAGAGGCAGAGGGAGAAGCAGGCTCCCCACTGAGCAAGGAGCCCAATGTGGGACTTGATCCCAGGACCCAGGGATCATGACCTGAGCTGAAGGTAGCCACTTAACCAACTGAGCCACCCAGGCGTCCCAAGAGAAAGAATTTTAAACATAACCTATAGAAAATCACTGAAACAAAGAGAAAAGATTAAGGGTGGGGAGGAACAAGATGTCAGAGGAGTAGGAGACCTGATATCATTGGGTCCCAGGAGTTGAGCTAGATAGTTATCAAACCATTCTGAACACCTACAAACTCAACAGGAGATTGAAGAGAAGAGCAGCAATTCTAGGAACAGAAACACGACCACTTTCCAGAAGGTAGGACTTGTGGAAAAGTGAATCCAAGGCGATACTCAGGAAGAGAAAACGCGGGGGGAGGGGCCTGCTCCCAGTGAGCCGCAGAGCAGCAGAGCACAAAATCGGAACTTTTAGAGTCTGCTCCACTGAGGGACGTCGCTCCAGAGGCTAGGCGGGGGGTGGAGCCCTCACAGAGACAGTGTGGTCTCAGGACCGGCATTGTCACAGAAAGACCAGAGGTGTCTGAGTGCAGCAGAGCTCCCAGGTATCAGAGCGGGGAGGCGGGCAGTAGAGACGGAGCCAAGCAGTGGACTCCCAGTATGGGATTACCTTAAACCGTGATCTGAGGCACAGCTGGGCCACTGCTCTTCGAACAGGGACCCCACAGGTGCCAGATCCGGGGAGACTCACCTTCCTCCTCCAGGAGGGGTGGTGCGGGAGTGTGCTGTAGGAATCTGCTGGGTTTGGAGACTCCAAACGGGGCCGGGCGCCAGAGATAGAAACGCTTGGTCACAAGCCGACTGAGCTCGGAGCGTGCCGGAGACCAGGGAGACGGGAGGGATTGACTGCTTTTCTCTGACGGTCCGCTGAGGACCTGAGCTCTCAGCTGCTTCGTGGCCTGAGACTGGAAGGCCGCCATCTTCATTCTCCTCCTCCAAAGCGGTACGGAAAGCATTCAGGGAACAAAAGCTCCCGAGAGCAAACCGAGCGGATTGCTTAGCCCCGCCCCTGGCAAGGGCGGTGCAATTCCGCTTCCTGCAAAAACACTTGAGAATCACGTTAACAGGACCTTCCCCCAGAAGATCAACAAGAACAAGTTCACCAGCCAAGACCAAGTTCGCCAATCAATGAGAACAGCTAGGGGAAAACAACACGTAGAATTCATGGCTTTTTTCCCCATGATTCTTTAGTCTTTCAAAGTTAAATTTTTAAAATTTTGGTTTTTTCTTATTTAAAGTTTTTCCTTTCCTATTTTAACCTTTTTAAACTATTTTATCTTATCAATACCTTTGAAAAATCTCTTTAAATTTTCATTGTTACAGTCTTATTCTATCCCTTTATTGTATTTAACCTTATTTTTTCTATACATATATGTTTTTCTTTCTTTAAAATTTTGCAGTACAGTTTCTTCTAACAGATCAAAATATACCCTAAATCTAGTGCATGCCTTTGTTCTAGTCTCCAGCCTGATCACATTCTTTCCTCTTTTTTTTTCCTTTTTCCAACCAACATCTTATCTTATCAATTCCTTTTTTAGAATCTTTTTAAATTTTCATCTTTACAGTCATATTCCATCCCTTCATCATGTTTACCTTTATTTTTGTGTGTGTGTGTGTGTGTGTGTGTACACATAAGTTTTTCTTTCTTTAAAATTTTGGGAGGCAGTTTCTTCTAACAGACCAAAATACACCCAAAATCAAGTGTGTGGCTCTGATCTATTCACTAGATAGATAGATAGATAGGTAGATAGATAGATAGATAGATAGATAGATATTTAGATATATCTATATGGATAGATAGATAGATACATAGATAGATTTTTTTTCCTCCTTTCTTCCCTGGTTTTGGGTCTCTTCCTATTTGGTAAGTGTATATTTTTCTGGGATCATTGCTACCCTTTTAGTATTTTTTCTCTCATTCAGCTATTCTTATCTGGATAAAATGACGAGGCAGAAAAACTCACCTCAAAAGAAAGAACAAGAGGCAGTACTGATGGCTAGGGACCTAATCAAGACAGACATTAGTAAGATGTCAGAACTAGAGTTCAGAAGGACAACTATCAGTGTGCTAGCTGGGCTCGAAAAAAGCATGGAAGATACTAGAGAATCCCTTTCTGAATAAATAAAATCCCTTTCTGGAGAAATAAAAGAACTAAAATCTAACCAAGTTGAAATAAAAAAGCTATTAATGAGGTGCAATCAAAAATATAGGCTCTTACTGCTAGGATAAATGAGGGAGAAGAGAGAATTAGTGATATAGAAGACCAAATGATGGAGAATAAAGAAGCTGAGGAAAAGAGAGATAAACAACTACTAGACCATGAGGGGAGAATTCGAGAGACAAATGATAGCATAAGATGAAACAATATTAGAATAATGGGGATCCCAGAAAAAGAAGAAAGAAAGAGGGGCAGAAGGTATATTGGAGCAAACTACAGCAGAGAAGAATTTCCCTAATTTGGTGAAGGAAACAAGCATCAAAATCCAGGAGGCACAGAGAACCCCCCTCAAAATCAATAAAAATAGTCAACACCCACTCATCTAATAGTAAAACTTACAAGTCTCAGTGACAAAGAGAAAATCCTGAAAGCAGCTCAGAACAAGAGGTCTGTAACATAGAATGTTAGAAATATAGATTGACAGCAGACCTATCCACAGACACCTGGCAGGCCAGAAAGGACTGGCATGATATATTCAGAGCACTAAATGAGAAAAATATACAGCCAAGAATACTATATATAGCTAGGCTGTCATTGAAAATAGAAGGAGAGATAAAAAGCTTCCAGGACAAGCAAAAACTAAAAGAATTCGCAAACACCAAATCAGCCCTACAGGAAATATTGAAAGGAGTCCTCTAAGCAAAGAGAGAACCTAAAAGTAACATATACTAGAAAGGAACAGAGACAATATACATTAACAGTCACCTTACAGGCAATACAATGGCACTAAATTCATATATTTCAATAGTTACCCTGAATGTAAATGGGCTAAATGCTCCAGTCAAAACATACAGGGTTTCTGAATGGATTTAAAAAAAAAAAAAAAAAAAGCTCATCGATATACTGTCCACAAGAAACTCATTTAGACCCAGACACCTTCATATTTAAAGTGAGGAGGTGGAAAACAATTTACCATGCTAATGGACATCAAAAGAAAGCTGGGGTGGCAATCCTTATATCAGATAAATTAGATTTTAAGCCACAGACTATAATAAGAGATGAGGAAGGACACTATATCATATTTAAAAAGTCTAACAAGAAGATCTAACAATTATAAATATCTATGCCCCTAACATGGGAGCAACCAACTATATAAACCAATTAATAACAAAATCAAAGAAACACATTGACAATAATACAATAATAGTAGGGGACTTTAACAACCCCCTCATTGAAATGGACAGATCATCTAAGCAAAAGATCAACCAGGAAATAAAGGCTTTAAATGACACACTGGACCAGATGGACATCACTGATATATTCAGAACATTCCATCCCAAAGCAACAGAATACACATTCTTCTCTAGTGCACATGGAACATTCTCCAGAATAGATCACATCCTGGTTCACAAATCAGGTCTCAACTGGTACCAAAAGATCAGGATCATTCCCTGCATGTTTTCAGGCCACAGTGCTTTGAAACTAGAACTCAACCACAAGAGGAAAGTTGGAAAGAACTCAAATACATGGAGGCTAAAGACCATCCTACTAAAGAATGTATGGATCAACCTGGATATTAAAGAAGAGATAAAAAAAAATTCATGGAAACAAATGAAAATGAAAACACAACTGTTTCAAATCTTTGGGATACAGCAAAGGCGGTTCTGAGAGTAAAGTATATAGCAATACAAGTCTTTCTCAAGAAACAAGAAAGGTCTCAAGTACACAACCTAACCCTACACCTAAAGGAGCTGGAGAAAGAACAGAAAAGAAAGTCTAAACCCAGCAGGAGAAGAGAAATAAGAAAGATCAGAGCAAAAATCAATGAGATAGAAACCAAAAGAACAGCAGAACAAATCAATGAAACTAGGAGCTGGTTCTTTGAAAGAATTAGTAAGATTGATAAACCCCTGACCAGACTTATCAAAAGAGAAAGGACCCAAATTAATAAAGTCATGAATGAAAGAGGAGAGATCACAACCAACAGCAAAGAAACACAAACAATTATAAGAACATATCATGAGCAACTATACACCAGAAAATTTGACAACCTGGAAGAAATGGATGCATTCCTAGGGACATATAAACTACCAAAACTAAACCAGGAAGAAAGAGAAAACCTTAACCAGTAAGGAGATTGAAGCAGTCATCAAAAATCTCCCAACAAACAAGAGCCAAGGGCCAGATGGCTTCCCAGGGGAATTCTACCAAACATTTAAAGAAGAATTAATACCTATTCTCCTGAAACTGTTCCAAAAAATAGAAATGGAAGGAAAACTTCCAAACTCATTTTCTGAAGCCAGTATTACCTTGATCCCAAAACCAGACAAAGACTCCATCAAAAAGGAGAATTACAGACCAATATCTTTGATGAACACAGATGCAAAAATTCTCACCAAAACACTAGCCAATAGGATCCAACAGTACATTAAGAGGATTTAATCACCACGACCAAGTGGGATTTATTTCTAGGCTGCAAGTTTGGTTCAACATCACAAATCAATCAACGTGATACAATACATTAATAAATGAAAGAACAAGAACCACATGATACTCTCAATAGATGCTGAAAAAGCATTTAACAAAGTACAGCATACTTTCTTGATCAAAACTCCTCACAGTGTAATGATAGAGGGTTCATACCTCAATATCGTAAAAGCCATCTATGAAACCCACAGTGAATATCATTCTCAATGGAGAAAAACTGAGAGCTTTCCCCCTCAGGTCAGGAACATGGCAGGGCTGTCCACTATTACCACTGCTATTCAACATAGGACTAGAAGTCCTAGCCTCAGCAATCAGACAACAAAAAGAGATAAAAGCATCCAAATCAGCAAAGAAGTCTTTTTAAAATACCTATTTAACCAAGGAAGTGAAAGACTTGTACTCTGAAAACTATAAGATGTTGAGGAAAGTGATTGAGGAGGACACAAATAGAAAGATAGGCCATGCTTATGAATTGGAAGAAGTAATATTGTTAAGATATCCATACTACCCAAAGCAATCTATAGAATCAATGTGATCCTATCAAAATACCTATGGCATTTTTCACAGAAATAGAACAAATAGTTCTAAAATTTGTATGGAAGCAGAAAAGGCCCTGAATAACCAAAGCAATCTTGAAAAAGAACAAAGTTGGAGGCCATCATGCTCCTTGATTTTAATAATCAAAACAGCAAAGCACACACACACACACACACACACGCAATGGACACACAAATCAAGAGAATAAAATAGAGAGCCCAGGAAAAACCGTACAATTATATGGTCAATTCATCTATGGCAAAGGAAGCAAGAATATATGATGAGAAGAAATACAGTACTAAATAATGCTGTGAAAACTGGACAGCCACACAGAAAAGAATGAAACTGGACCACTTTTTCAACCCATAAACAAAAATAAAGTCAAAATGAATTAAGGACATAAATTTAAGATCCCAAACCATAAAATCCCTAAAATAAAACAGAGGCAGTAAACTCTTGGACATGGGTCTTAGCAATATTTTTTTTGGACCTGTCTTCCTAGGCAAGGACAACAGAAGCAAAACTAAACAAAATGGGACTACATCAAATGAAAAAGCTTTTGTACAAAGCCATCAACAAAATGAAAAGGCAAGTTACACAATGGGAGAATATATTTGCCAATGATATATCCGATAAGGAGTTAATATCCAAAATACATAAAGAACTAATGCAACTCAACAACAAAAACAAAACAAAGCAAAAACAAAAACAAAGCAAAACAAAACAACAATAATTTAACTAAAAAACAGCAAAGGTGGGAGGTGAAGAGGCATCTTCCAAAGAAGACATACATATAGATGGCCAACAGAACACAAAAAAGATGCTCAACATCACTAATCACCAGGGAAATGAAAATCAAAACTACAATATCACCTCACCAATCAGAATGGCTAGTATCCAAAAGAAAAGAAATAATGAGCATGGCTAAGAATGTGGAGAAATAGGAACCTACATTTCTTGGTGGGAATGTATGTAATATTGTGCAGCCATTATGGAAAACAGAACGGAGGTTCCTCAAAAAATTAAAAAATAGGACTACCATACAATCCAGTGATTCCACCTTTGGGTATTTATCAGAAGAAAATGAGAACATCTATTCCAAAAGATATGTGCCCCCTTACATTTGTTGCAGCACTGTTCACAATAACCAAGATACAGAAGCAGCCTAAGTGTTAAAAATGTGATATATATTACAATGGAATATTACTCAGCCATAAAAAGGAAATTTTGCCATCTGCAACAACATGGATGGTTCTTGATGGTCTTATGCTAAATGCAATAAGTCAGAGAGAGAAGGACAAATATCATATGATTTCATTTATATGTGGAATCTAAAAAACAAAACAAATTAACAAACAAAACAAAACAGAAATAGACTCTTAGATACAGAGAATAAACTGGTAATTGCCAGAGGGGAAAGGTGTGGGTGTATGGGTGAAATAGGTGAAGGAGATTAAAGATACAAATTTCGAGTTATAAAATAAATAAGTCATGGGGATATGACTTATTTAGCATAGGGGATGTAGTCAATAATATTGTAAAATGCTATGTATGATGACAGATGGTACCTAGACTCATTACAGTGATTATTTTGTAATGTATGTAAATATCAAATTACTATGCTATACACCTAAAATTAATATTGTATGTCAACTATTCTTCAATTTAAAAAATTTTTAATAAAACAAAATATTGAAAAGCATTGAAACCAAAAAAATAGACTTGAACTTTATAAACATGTGTATATTCTTGAAATAAAATATTAAATTAGTTACTCAATAATCTTTCTCCTGCATGTACATGACTTTACTATTTGTATAAAGTGTTGTGACTTCCCAACATATCAGGTACATCCACATTCAAATATTACACACAAAATGCATTCTAAACTCAAATAAGTAATACTTCATAGAGTTTGAGCACTGTTCACTCTATAAATTCCAATTTAAATGCATGTAAAATATTTCATATTTAAGAACATTACAAATCTACTACTTTACTATAGCTTTTCCTTAATTAAAAAAGATTACCACAGTATAATTGGAAAGAAATTATTTCAGTTCTCAATTTTTAAGAATTAAAAAATGTTTAGAATTTATAAGTATTATAAATTGCTGTTGGATTGACAGATGAGGTGAGAGATGCATGTGTAAATAAGATTAAGGACTTAAACATTAATGGGAAACTCAAAAAAGCAAATCCATAATGGAAGTCTTAACAGAGTGCTGTAATTAGGATATATGAAAATTTGGGGGGCGGGCAGTCGAATGCCTGATGAATCAATAGTCACAAGAACTTTAATTTGTATATTAAAGTTCTTTAATATTTAATTTGTATATTTGCTCATTTTGAATCTAATACCACTCGATGAAAAATTATAATCTGAGGTAATCTTAAGATCTTACATATTATTTTTCACACATGCATGGTTAAAATTTTTATTCCCAGACAATAATTAGGGATGCAGCAAAAAATGAGACAGGAAAATTAAAATAATGCATTTAGCTACTTGTTTCTCTGGGATTTGTTACATTTGAAATATTTAGAATTTATTGGGCTATTATTGTTTGCCAGACAATGTCATGAGAGCATTTCCTACCTCATGTGATCCTCTCAACTCTCCTATAGTACAATTCTAACCTGGTACTGTTATTAGCCTCCTGTTTTAGATGTGGAAAGGAGGACTTACTGTGGTCAAAGAACTTGCCTCAAGCCATGAAGCCAGAAGCTAAGCTTTTAATAACTGTGAATAGATCTTTTCTTACAATGTGAGGGAAAACCCTAAAGCACCGGGGACCAGTGAGACTGGGGAATGTGGGGTTTCATGTAAGTTCAGTTATCCATCCTTAGGTACTTGTTGCTACAATCATTGAAGACATTTGCTAGTTTAATGCATTACTCTGCACACTTAAGCCTCTCAAATTTTTCAGGCAACTGAATATCCAAGAATATCCCAATATAGTGAAAGCAAATTTCATAATTACGTATCAAATCACTTAATATCAGGATATTGATTCTATATTATCACACAATACACTAATGCATTTGCTGCTATATTCATAAGCTGAAGTTTTAATTCTAAACAGGGCTTGCGACTGTTTTTAGGATGGTCTGAAATCCCATAAACAGAATATTCTTTGAAATCCACATCTTTAGTGTTTCGCTTTTTTCTACTATAAAAATTTATCTAGGTATTACTGATGTACCTAGACTTCATTATATTAAACAGTATTTACATTAATACTTCGGTACCTAGCAAAAGAGCTGGGCCTTAAACTGAACCAAATATCTGTTAAACTGAATTGCTGTTTATGCTTTCATAAAAAGCATAAAAATTAAATTTCCATCAATTAGATAAAGTTACTTGCCACAGTGGATTAAAGAACATAATCCCATGCTTGAAGGAGATCCTAAAACTACAAATCAAATTGTTGAAAAGTATAATCTAAAAATTATTCAAGAACTTTCGGTATATTTTCTGAGAAAATAGTTCTATCTAACTAATTCTTGTAATGTTGTTTAATTTATATAAATGATAAGAATCTCATTCTTGGACTAAGGAGGAAAACATGTTCTAATTTTTTTAAGGCTTTAACAGAGAGTGTTCTGAGAAAAAGTGTGGTATACATAACTGACTAAAATGACTAACGGTTTCTAGAGACCCAGGGGAGATAACAAAAGAATAAAACTTTGCTTAAATTTAACATCATTTAACATCATTTGAATACATTTTTTAAAAAGTGATATACCACAGTTATTAAAAAACAGTATATTCTCTACAATGTATTCCTCATTTCTTTATATAGTACAAAAGCTTATGCCCCAGGGAAAAAAAATTACAAATGTGTACACACACATAATGAAGAGGTTTGACTATATTACATTTCCTCTTTAAAATGAAGATATTTCGGAGGAAGAGAAAGCCCTGAATTTGGTTAAGTAATTGAAGTACACATAAGAGACAGTCACTAGTATGTTTTTACAAAGGCCCAATACGGGTGTGATAGTTCCCAGGGCAATGACCAAAGCAAGTCTAACAAAAATAAAGGGTAAATCCTGGAGAAGGATGCTCAGGGGATTTAGAAAGGGGTGCTGAGGAGTTAATACAATTCGAAGGAGAGAAATAAAACTGAAGATGTAGACTGGGTATAGCCAGCCAGACTTGTACACGGCAGAGTGGCCAGCCACACGCACCATCTCTATGGTGTCAGACCACAGCAGAAAGCTCCACAGGAAGATCTGGGCACGATCATCCTGCTGGGACACTACTTCCAGGACTCCCAACTGAAAGGAGGGCTCTGGGGGCGTGGCCAGCACTGGCGCGTAGTTCCCGGTCCTAGCTGCCGGTGGCAGTGACGCCTCGGTCCTCCTGGGCGGCTGCGGAGGGGAAGCGTTTTCTTCATTTGCCTTCACTTGGTCCGTCACAGTTTTTATTTGCTGCAAAGTAGCTGTGTGGGTGTGACTATAGTGGTCACCTGCAACAAATTGATTTGACTTTTAAACATTGTTTAAACGTTGGGTGAATTAAAATTTCATTTCAATTTTATGTAAATTTAAATGTTACAATTTAAAGATAAAATTGAGTATTCTCTGATTTGATGTCTGTTTTACACATGGAACTTCAATGGGAAGCATAATGACCAAAAATGAAACAAACAAACAAACAAAAAGGCAGGGAAAATCCTTCCTATTTGTATTTTTCTAGATATGGATCCCAAGTCATGCTACCATTTCACAGTACAAGCCATTACTGGTTAGTGAGCTAAGCACTTCCACACATTATCTCATTTAATCCTCAGGGAAAAAGTTGACAGATGGGGATGACGGTCCCATTTTATAAATAGCGAAACTACAGCCAAGAGCTGAAATGACACGCCAATTCGAATACACAGTTAGTAATGGGCAGAGTTGGAATTTACACCCAGATTTGTTTGATCCCAATTGACAGTCTCTTAACTTTATGGCTATTACCATCTAGAGGCAATATATCATGTGCTAATTATAAAACATGCAAATATCATAAAATCAAATGACTCTAAAAGTCCAATGGTCCAATCCTGTCATTTTTTATAAGGAGTCCACAGGGATCACTACAGCACAGATCTCCAGGCTTGGAGTTTGGTCCTCAGAGGGAATCTGTTGGACCACGAGAAAATCTTGTGGAAGTGTGCCGCTCAATCCAAGATTTTTTAAGCTGTACTATCTCAGAGTTTTTAACCAGTCAGTACAACTGATTAGACTAAAGCGATTTGTTTGTGGCCACAAGGCTATCCCTGATCAATACGACAGAAGGAGGATACTTTCTCACGAACATCACACTGTGTGTGAGCGTGTATGTGTGCTCACGCGTGTGCCTCTCTGTGCACACATGGGTGTTGAGGTTGAGGAATCATGAAGGGATCCTCAAACCTCAAAACTTACGACCAATGTTGATGGTGTGGTTCTTATACATGAATGGTACAGCACATTATTCCTCAAACACTCATCTAGTTAAGCACCGTTTCTTTTTGCTAACAATTTGTTAGATTCTTGATGAAAGAGTACTTACTTCTGATATGAATCATTTATAAAAAATGGTAAGACCCTTAGAAACTTCTTGACCAACCTTCGACGACACAGTAGCATGAATATCATTTTAATAAAGAATAGTCAAGTAAAGAAAATTATCTAATTACTATTATTTTATTATTCATAAAAGCATCTCTTTTTAAACTCAGATGCTCACTGGCATCAGTTATATCTCTCATTTTACAAAAGAAAAAAAAAACATGGAAACTATGTTTCTTACAGTATGTTATGTCCTGGAGAGCTCTCCTTCTCCTTCACCTTAGTAGATAAAACTGTTTGAATGGAAATTCAAATTCTTTTGTCAACATAAATAATGCAGTGCATAATGTGGAAACAGGATTCATTTTGTGAATCCTGTTTCAATGCCAGGAAGTGGCAAGCTAAGACGTGACACATTAACATTTTTAAACGGTCAGTAAGAATCTTAATATCTGAGGACAAGAGCCATAGGATGAACAATGAATTCTTTTTTTTTTTTAAAGATTATTTATTTATTAATTAGAGAGAGAGACTGAGAATGAGAGGAGAGAAGGTCAGAGGGAGAAGCAGACTTCCCGCAGAGCCAGGAGTCCGATATGGGACTCAATCCCGGGACTCCGGGATCATGACCTGAGCCGAAGGCAGTCGCTCAACCAACTGAGCCACCCAGGCGCCCCTGAACAATGAATTCTTAGCTAGAGTTCATTTTTAACAAAACACTGAAGTCCCAACCCATGGATATTTGGTGAAATTGGGGGTGGGAGCTTCATATCTCTCTAGAGCTCAACAGAAGCTAGCTTAGATTTGGGGTTCCAGGGACTCTGTTGTCTTCTCTCCAAGGGAGAAGTATTAGAACTATCGACTGGAGAGCTCTGCTGGCCTGCCAAAGGGCAAGGTAGTGTTGAAGAAGCCAAGAAACTGTTTGGTCCTTAGAGTAGGCCCACAAATTTACCCCCAAGCAATGTAAACTTTCATGTACTCAATACTATTCCATTTGACTCAATAACGAGTTCCCCTCCAAAATATTATTTTTTCAAATTTCCACTTTGTTCTTTTATTGTTGTTGTTAGCGTTCTATTGCGGTAAAAAGATATTTATGCAAAATCCATAAAACATTTAAGCTTCAAGAAAGAGATCTACTCACTTCCCTAGAGGTTGACATTTCCCTGCAAAAAGTAAAAGTAACAGCCATTCTGTGTAGCCCCCTACAACTGATGCCGGTCGCCAAAACAACTTTTTGTCTTCACTGTGCAAGCTACATACTTAAGAACACGTAATTTTAATCACAGGTAAGTAGGTAACTCACATCTATTTTACTTGATTTTTTATTATTTATTCGAGAGGGAGAGAGAGAGAGAGAGAGAGAGCATCAGTGGGGGGGAGGGGCAGTGGTAGAGGGACAAGCAGACTCTGCACCCAGTGTGGAACCCAACAGGGGACTCGATCCCACAACCCCGAGATCATGACCTGAGCTGAAACCAAGAGTAGTTGCTCAACTAACTGAGCCACTGAGGTGCCCCTTGATTATTCCTTTGTATTGATGTATTTCTATCTCTAACTTGTTCCCGGAAGTTTTAGATAGCTTACAGGGAAAACTTAAGAACAATGTAACAAATCAGTAGTGGAGAATTTTCTAAAGGGAGCATGTATTCCTCTTGGAAAGAGAATAGGAAAGAAATAAAACTTATTTAAATATAAGAGAAAAAAAATCACAAGGAAAGGCACCTAAAAGCAAAACTGGAATGAAGCTGATAGTAAAAATGCACTAGTGAGGCTCCCAGGCCTTTAGGCTCCTGTCCTTTAGGAGCAGACAGATTTTAGAAAGCCATACTAAGCTTCAGCTGGGCATAGAGAATGGTGGCACGTACTGTGAAAACAGTCCCACCTTCACCATGCTGTCACCTGGGATCACATCAATAAATACAGAAGAATAAAGTGTGGCAGGGCTTTAAAAGGAAGGTCATGCTATGATGAAAGACTGTCGTATGGGTCTGAGTGAGACTGGAGGTCAGGAAGGCTCATCTGAGAAGTGACAGTTAAGCAGCGACCTCAAAAATAAGTAGGAATGAATTAAGTGAAGAATGGAGAAAGGAAGTTTCTAGGGCATAGAAAAGAGCACGTGTGTAAAGATCTTTCAGCCAGAGTGATGAAAAGAGGGCAAATTTTGTAAGGAGTTGGGGAGGCAGAAGAGGGGAAAGAGGAGTGGAGCCCAAACCTAGGAAGTGCTCCCTATATACCAGGCACTGTTCTAAGCCCTGTCTATGCATTAATTCACTTAATCCTTAGAATAACTCTGTACCACAGATGCCGTTATTTTCCCATTTGAAAGATGAACAAACAGAGGCACAGAAAGATCGACAATTGTTTCTAAGGTCACACAGCTAGCAAGGAGAGAGACCAGAACTTGAACCTCAAACCCTTTGCCCCAGATCACGTTATCATAATTGGCAGAATCAGACTGTGTGGCACCTTATGGACCATAATAAAGGCTTTGGACTTTTCTTCTGAGCTCAATGGAAGAGGGAGGAGAGCAGAAGGTGGAGGAATCAGAAAGGACCTGGAGACATTAGCAGAGAGGCTGTCAAGGCCACTGAGGTGGCTATTGTGAAATGAGACTCTTACACAGGTCACAGCAGCCAGGAGATCAAAGAAGAATTTGGAAGAGGAAGACTAGTCTTGATTCACAGTCCCCCAAATCTATTTTTCCTGAGAGAAAAATGTTCTAGAGAACGTCAAATGCTAATGAACTAGAAATAACCCTCCGAGAAAGAAAATCTAGACAAGAAGAAAATTACTAGTCATTATAAATATTTTAAAGTATATTAAGCACACAAAACACTCTGGTCATAGTCTTGGAGACTAAGGAAAAAAATATAATAAATTAAAAGACACAACAGGGCACTTATATACATTGTTACTTTGACTCAATCTACTGCCTAAAGTCAGCCTGGGGAGGGTTAGTTTCCTTTCAGCAGCACCTCTGAGCTCTGGAAGACAAGTAGCTTCATTGCCAAGTAATAAATGATGAAAGCAGCATCCACCTCTCAGGGCGGTTATGCGGACTGAGCAGTCAGTATATGCAGAACATTTACAATCGTGCCTGATACATGGAGCAACAGTCATATGTGTGTTAAACACATCAAACACAACAATCACTAAATAGAAGAAAGCACTAAATAGTAGAAGCGATTACACTGTGTTGAACTTTGGTTAGAGTTACAGTGTTACCCCCTCTTCCATTTATGGGCAGGGGTCAAAAAGTTTTCCCCTGTGCCCTCCGGAGAGACAGTAGGTTTAAACATTGACCAGCACACTACTGCCTGTGTTCAACATGGTGTGCAGGTTTTCACCAAATAATAAGAATTCATAATAATAATGAAGCCAAGACAAATACTCAATCCATCAGCAATTCTTGAAGAGCTCATGGACTTTCTTTAGAAAAAGCATCATACGGTTTCCCAGTACATCCCAAAGCCTATTCAATGCCAGTCCCCTCTCAAGCATGATTAGAAATACATGTATCATTTCTGGATTTTAGGCAAAGTGAAATATTTTTTTTCTTTTTTTTTTTAAAAGATTTTTATTTATTTAACTGAGAGAGAGAGAGAGATGGGGAACACAAGCAGGGCAGAGGGAGAGGGAGAAGCAGGCTTCCCACAGAGCAGGGAGCCCGATGCGGGGCTCGATCCCAGGACCCCGGGATCATGACCTGAGCCAAAGGCAGAAGCCCAATGACTGAGCCACCCAGGCGCCCCTAGGCAAAGTGAAATATTAAGAAAATTCTTTTGTCTGCTGCAGCTTCAAGGCTAGATAAAGACCATCTTCCTGGACAAGATACTATATTATATATAATAATTTAACAATTAATAATAAATTAATCTATAATATGCATTGATATATGATAATTATCCATTATATAATATTGACTAATTTAAATAAAACACAAACAGTGAAGTAAAATGTTGAAAAACATGTGGGTATCTTATTTCCAAATACACATAATTCTAAACTATGAAATGGTTTGAAATGCCTCTACTGGTAAGTGCTTGGATATAGATGGAAGCTTGGAATCCCAGCAGGAACCCAAGCTGGGTGACAAAAATGGACACCTATGGGAATGAGCCTGTTTTTAGCCTTTAGAGCACTTGCCTCAACTTTAATTATACACATTTGCTAGTGTAGTTCATGGATGTGAATTGCATGGATGGATGCTATTATGTCTACTAAACCGAGAACTCCATAAAAGGGGGACTTCGCCAGTTTTCACTTACCGCCGTACCCCTAGGACCCAGTAGAACATCTGGTATGCAAGAGATCCTCTCTAAAGATTTGCTGTATGAAAGATGGGAGACATTCCTGTTTGGGGATCTGTTCGCATAAGCAAGCAATGGGTATCTTGCGGGGGAAACGTGCATGAGGGCAAGTAGGCCCAAGCACCAAAACCAGGCAGAGTAACAACGCACGCTCCTTTACCCTCCATGCAACAGAAAGAAGGGCTGGAGTCCTGCACAGGGTCCGCCACTAAGACTGCGGTCAAAGCCCGGGTCCTAGAGAGAGCTCTTTAAAGTGAGATCAGGTGACTGATACAGCTAACAAGTTACAGCCCTGGGGGGACATTAGGAGGTCCTGGCATCACTGCCTGGGTACCCAATGGTGAGAGAGGACGTCACACACGGCTTTGGGCCCACGATGGCAGTCAGCGCAAAGGGTCCCCGGCACCGCCCAACAGGTCTGGGACGGACAGCAACGTGAGAGGGCCCCTACAGCAGCAGCCTGATGCAAGACAGTGCAAAAGCTTCCCAGACCCCGGCGGAGTAGGGAGTTACCAGTCAGGGGACAAAAATGCCCACGAGTGATTCCGAGAAGACAGGGTTTGCGAGTTTGTAGGAAAAAGACTAAGAATACTGCCCCCATCCACAAATAGAGGGACGTGGGGTTCGGAAATAGCAACAAAAGGGTGCTCCATACAATGTTCCACAATGTTTAACACAAAATGACCCCGAATGCCCATATATTACGGCAGACCTTCAGCTCAACAACCTACTTTGCTCTCTTCTCTCCAAGAAAAGAAAATCTAGATTTTTTTTTTTTAAGATTTTATTTATTTGACAGAGAGAGAGAGAGAGGGAGAGGTCACAAGCAGACATAGAGCCTGGGCAGAGAGAGAAGTGGAAGCAGGCTCCCTGCTAAGCGGGGAGCCTGATGCAGGGCTCGATCCCAGGACCCTGAGATCATGACCTGAGCCAAAGGCAGAGGCTTAACCCACTGAGCCACCCAGGCGCCCCTAGATTTTTTTTTTTTTTTACGATTTCATTTATTTATTTGACAGAGAGAGCACACAAGCTGGGGCGGGCAGGGGGAAGGGAGAGGGAGAGGGAGAAGCAGGCTCCCTGCTGAGCAGAGAGCTGACATGGGGCTCCATTCCAGAACCCTGGGGTCATGACCTGAGCTGAAAATGACACCTAACCCACTGAGCCACCCCCAGGGCACCCCAAGAAAATCTAGATATTGAAAATCAAAGACCTATGCCTTTACTTTCAATCCGAGGCCATACTCGTTGCTGACTAATAATGACAGGAAGAACAAGGCTTGGTTTTGTAACAAAGTAATGCAGGCTGAGTTCTTCATGTTCCCTTATTTTCGTCAGTCTCCCTAAAATATTTATTTTGAAAATATCCTGCAACTCTCCAGAATCTCACTTTAGATACCGAAATTGTTCATAATTTTTCCCCACGTAGGAAAAAACTAACAATTAAATGCCGAATTGTTACAATCAGGTAAAGTTGTCCTAATCAAAGGCACAGTTTGATAGCACCCGACGTCCTCTGTCTTTTGGCCTGAGGATCGCCACAGTAGAGTTTCTGGCCCGATACACACTGACCTAATCCTGACAGCTGGGACTTCATTAGAAGGTATAAATCAGAAATTCTATCCTTCTCTCATTCCAGTCTGGCAAGTGACTACTGATTTCTTGAGAAGAGGGAAAAATCCTGGAACTAACGTACATACTTTTCTGAAACTTCCTTCTTCTAAATAGCAAAAGTAGGGTGTGAAGGAAACACTCCCCCTTTTTGGCATGGCCCTGGACACACTGTTCCTCATACATACTCTCTAAACCCATTGCAAAACACGTTATGGAAACCCAGCTCACACGCTGGGCTCATACTGTATGATAAGCTTTTTCTTAAAAAGAAACAAAGGGGAACTCAAAATGCCATTTATTTTATTCAGACAAAAGCAGCGTTCCTTTCCCCTGCTTTTATTGTCTGTGGCATCTCTTACATTCTATATGGTTAAAGTGTGCTACATTCCATTTCAGGGAGATCTGGAAAGCAAATAGCTTCAGGAATTTGGATTTGGGCTCTCAGCTCTTAACTTGGTGTATGTCACAATTCCCAATACTTCCTGTCACCAAGGGCTCTCAGTCAGGGTGACTATCAGAACTTTTTATTGTTTGTGGAACTTTTAAAAATTGCGGATGTCAGGCCTTCAAATCTCGCATATATTTCAAGCCAGAAATTGCTAGTCTAGGCATTTAACCCGAAGTTAACTGTATATGCTGAGACCCCAACAACCCTCCCCGTGTACTGATCAGTAGAGAGTGCTCACGCATGTGTATTATGAAAAGATGCCTCTGGTGAGCACCCAATGGGTGAGTCCCTGCATATATGTTCACAGGTGGTCCATGATTCAATGGAAATAGCTTACAAGTTCAATAAAAATCATCATTGTCATGCATTTAAGAAACTGTATAATTTAATAAGAAGAAATAACTATTAAAGCAACAGATCCTTTTCCTTCTTCCATTCCTGCTCTGCAAACCCCTAAACCTGGATGAGCCCTACAGTTCTGTCTTCTACAATCAACGCCCAGATTTCTCAGTTATCACTGAAGAAAGCACTCATAATTTTGATTGGTCCCAGGACAAATTCCTAGTTTCCATACTTTGCTGAACCCTATGTATCTTTCATCCATCCATTTTCCTGCCCTTGACCCTCAGCAATTATTCCAAACCTTGCCCATGCTGTTACAGATTCTCTCCCTGCCAACCGTCCCCAGTGCTCTCTGCAGGTAACTTTGCTTCCTATTTCATAAAGACATTGGGAGGTTAGTAGGTACAAACTGCCCCTGCTTGCTTTCTGCCCATCCACTTGAATCCCACCTGGGAGCAGGGGGTTAAAAATTACTTGTGCCTGGACCTATCTGCCACCAAAATTATGATTTAATTATCTGGGGCTCAGTCTGGGAGTCAAAAAATTTTCAAGTCCCTTAGGTGATCTGAACATGCAGTCAAAAATTGAAAACCACTGCTCTTAATTGGGGATACAAATCAGAATCCAATGAGGTTTTGTTTTTAAAGATTTAAATATGCCTAAATCCCATCCTCAGAGATCCAGATGATTCAGTTTATCTGGGCTTGCTATGACTGGCATTGACATTTTTAAAGCACTCTATTAAGTCCTTTTTTTTTTTAATGTTGGAAATATCAGGAGAAATGGTTAAGAAATACAGTAAAGGCAGGGTCTAAAAGCTTTGCCAGATCAAGTAAATAAACATACTGATTATTATTCCTGATATTGGTTACCTATAAATTAATGAGTTTATACCCTACAGAGATTCCAACCTCTTCTCTTCATGAAACATTTAAAGGTACAAAATTTTTGAGAAGATAATTGGTAAATATTTCTATCAGCTCGGAGTGAAAAAAAAGATTTTTAAAGCATAACATCATAGAGTTCAGAAAGGAAATATTTATATTTATATATAATATATATATGTCCAAATTAGAAATTTTAGAATGTATATATATTATATATATAACATATATAATATATAGATATGTCCAAATTAGAAATTTCCTATATCAAAAACACTATAGTAAAATTAAAAGGCAAATAATTCTGAAACATATATTTCTGACAGGCAGAGTTTAATGTCCTTACTATTTACAGAACTCATGAATCAGTAGTAAAAACAACAACAACAAAAGAACAGACTTATCAACAGAAAAACAGATCAAGGACAGAAAGATATGATTTTTAAAAAATACAAAGAGCCAAGAAACCTATGAGAAAATGGTCAACCTAACTACTACCTTAAGCAAATTATTAAAACAGTCACATACTATTTTTGCCTATGAAATTGGCAAAGATGAAAAGGAATAAATACATCATCCAAAGTTACAAGGTTGGGGGAAAACAGGTGTTTTCTTATACTACTGTTTAGATGGCAAATTAGGGCATTCTTTAGACAGGGCCATTTGATTGATTGACACCTGTCAAAACCCTTAAGGACCTGCATATACGTCAAGCAAGAAATGGTACATCTGGGCATTTAACCTAAAGAAGTGATCATCTAGGCTGCCGAGGTCCTGCAGCACTTGGTCCCAGTCTCCGGGTATGAAAAAGACTACACAGCAGGAACTGGGCTAGGGCCACTGAGAGCAGATTTATTTGAAAACCTTACACTGCCAACATCATACCTGGCACCTCTCACTGATGTGACAGTGGAAACCACCTCCTCTGCAGAGCTCTGATGTTTTCCACTCAAATAGCCTGTTGATCTCACCTCGAGCAAGTTGTCTCTGACTGTGCAGATATCCCTAAAGTGGCCCAACCATCTTGATACCCCGTTTGTCCAATCCCTTTTAGTGACCCCCTCTCTACTTGTCTGCATGGGCAGCCAGTCCCTAATAGTCCCATTTCTTCTGGCAAGTGTCGTTGCCAAGGAGTCTGGGCATGTGCAGATGCTCGGGGTCTTCTGAGGACACTCTGTGGTCATCCTCCTGGTATCATTCGGCCGCCATCCAGGGGCAGTTAACTCTCTCAGTCCCCGGCCACTGCTCAGCCAGTCACCTACAAGTGGCTTCTAACTCTCCTCCACAGACACCGACCACCTCTACCACCCATGCAGGGGTGCTCCACACAAGTTTAGCCACCCCCCCCCCGCCACTCAACTCAAACCACATCACCCTGCTCTTTCTCACCACATCCTTCTCCTTTTTCTCTGCAACCCTTTTTACTTCCGAACGAGAGTCCTAACAATAGCGTTTTTAGTAGTGAAGAACTACCAAAGAATCTAGTTGTCCAACAACGGGGGTTAGTTAAGGAACCACGGTTAAATAAGTCAGGGTTTGTTAACCTAATGGAATATTATTCAACGAATAAAACTCATGTACTGAAGAAGATACAATAATCAGAACGATACCCACCACGGACTGCTCAGAAAGAAAAGATACAAAATGGGTTCTTTAAGTGAAGAATGTCCACGAAGATGTTATCAGTTCTAAATCTCTAGTCTACAGTATCGTGGTTGATCTCCATTTTCTTCTTTTTTGCTTATGTTTATTTGACAATCTTTTTTTTTTTAAGATTTTATTTATTTATTTATTTGACAGAGCGAGAGATCACAAGTAGGCAGAGAGGCAGGCAAAAAGAGAGGGGGAAGCAGGCTCCCTGCTGAGCAGAGAGCCCGATGCGGGGCTTGATCCCCGGACCCTGAGATCATGACCCGAGCATAAGGCAAAGCCTTTTACCCACTGAGCCAGCCAGGTGCCCCTATTTGACAATCTTTTTAAATGAATATGTATGATTTTGGAAAAGCAGAACATTAGAAATAAAACAGTTCAAAATGGAATGTTAAAAAATTTATCTGGTTTTTGTAGGTGTTGAGCCTCAAAACCTGTGTGTGCTCTACCGGGATGAGCCTACTCTACCACCAATGCTGCATTGTAGTGCATTTTAGTGTGCTGTATTGTATTGTATCACATCCCAGAGCAACATCTTGGATGAGGGTACACTTTGTCCTTTGGTGGTGAAGGGTCATGATCCCCAGGGAGCCATGGGCTGGACAGGTAGAGAATTGGCCACTCGAGTTATGGTACTGCCTTAGAGAAAGCCACAGGCTATGATTCTAAATGAGATCCCGGGTTAACGGTTTCCAGGGAGTTGGCAGGAGAACCTTTTTTTTTTTTTTTTCAGATGAAATCTTACATAAAATATCAACTCCTAAACAGACAAATGTTGTATTGATTTGGTTCAGGTAGGAACTGCAGCAACCGGTGATGCCAGTTAAACCTCTGCTTTCTGCCCACACCCTCCCGATTTCAAAGCAACTTTGCAGGTTTCCAAGCTCACTAGTCGAGAAACAAACAAAAGTTGGTTTTAAGAAGGTAACTTCCATTCCAGCAATAGGTTTTTCATTCAGACTAGGAAATCCAACTGGTCATTTCTGCCCATTAATTACAGGTATACTTGGATTTCTTGAGGCCCAATCTTCCTTCCATGTAGAAAGCTTGCTTCACCATACATGCCTAAATTCTTATAAAATCCCAGATATTCCTTTTAGATTTTTCTGCCCTCCAACACCCTAGATTAAATGAAGTATTCCTTCACATGTCACCCCACAGTACTTTAACTATTATACTCTATTTTTCCCCTTGTAATGTGGTACCTGAGCTAGGCTTATGCTATTTAAGTGAGTCCTTGTAGGTAGAACTGAAAATTTGCATCCTAACCACAGACTTCTTGGTGGGTCTATTTGCATTACTGGCTTTTATGAAGGTTAAGAAATCTACAGGCAGGCAGGGGGAATCTAATGGTGACCATGATTTGGGGTTCAGACAATATAAATACAATTGATGTAAGGAGAAACTCTGAGATCCCAGGGGGTGGGGAACTACCTCAAGAGAAGGAGTCTGGCTCCACTAGAATCAGCCACAGGATCTAGTGATAGGAGGGGAAATGGGGATTTCCAGCGGAGTGGAATGGCCATCATTTGAACTTGCTGAATGCCAGCCAATCTGTCGGTACATAGACATTCTGGGTAAAAAGGCTTGTGTTACCAAATGAAAATCTACCGCTCTGCTTGGGACCTCTCTAAACAAGTTGATCTCGGGGAAATGAAGTCAGTATTCCAACTGTCAGAAGAAAGGCAATCAGTCCAAAGCACCAGCAGAACATCAAACACTGGGGCACCCGGGTGGCTCAGTGGGTTAAAACCTCTGCCTTTGGCTCGGGTCATCATCTCAGGGTCCTGGGATCAAGCCCCGCGTCGGGC
>CM052807.1:17837922-17904579 GCA_028533885.1 Nasua narica
AATGCCTTCACGTAAATATGCTACAGCTTTGTTCTCTTGCAGTTTAAAGGGATAGTGTAATTATCTTAAATTTACACAAAACATTATGAAACATGGTAGTTGTTCATGATTAAAATAAAATAGCAATGTAAATTAATTTAACAGTGTTAAATATATTCACATGATCACCACTGTGATTCAAAATGGCCACTAATGAAGTTACACAGCAATATATGTACATAACATTTGCCACAACAGTTTTTGTAAGTTTGACTTTTTGCAGACCAGGTAATTTCATGAGACAAATAATCTTGTATCAATTCTTTCATATTATGAAAGGAATTAAATGTTGTAAGTAGTTTCATTCCTCTAGGGGAGGGGCGGGGGAAGGGAGAACCTCTAAAAAGTCAGTGCAAATTGAAGAGAGTTCTACCTTCTCGAATATTTGAACCTGTAGACCAAGATAGATTCCTAGAAGCTGAGGATAAACAAACCTTAAGATATTAAAGAATCTCATAACATTGTGAGCGGCATTTAGCGGATATTTGCCACAAAGAGGAATCCCAAGTCCTATAGCAGAGCCTTCTGAGAATATGGTTGCTGTGGCTGAGGTGGCTGTTGACTGCCTCCTGGTTGAGGCAGTGTTGATGATGTTAAATTATAGTTTGGCACCTGGGACATATTAGTTCCTGCATTCTGGTATATAGTGACATCAGCAGTAGCAGCAGCAGCAGCAGGAGGAGGACTATATACTGAAGCCTGGTTGGGATATGTATTTCCTTGAACAGAACTGACCATTGTGCTGTGGAGGGGGGAAAAAACACTCAATTAGATCAATACTGACTTACATAGCCATTTAGAGATAAACAGGAAAGCTATTCATTAAACATTCATTCATTCAATCCATTCCATAAATATTTATTAAATACCTCTAAGAGCCAAACATTCGCTAATTTAAGCACTGGGATATTACAAAGAAAGAAGGAATAAGAGTCCTTATCATCAGGGAGCTTAAATTCTAGCAGGAGAATAAAGATAATAAGTCTATAATATGTCAAGGGATAATAACTGGTATGAAGAAAAATAAAGCAAGTAGGAGGACCAAGAGCACCTAGGACAAAAGATTCCAGTTTTTGAACAGTGGTAGGGGAAGGCATCTCAGATAAGACAACATTTAAAAGACAGCTGAAACACATGAGAGAGGGAGTCATATTAATTATGGGGGGAAGTTTATCGGGCAAAGAGGACAGCAAATACAGAAGCCTATGAGGACAGAAAATGCCAGACATATTCAAGGAACAGAAAAGAAGCCATAATGGAGACAAAGTGAGCAAAGGGGGACATAACATAAAGTGGCAGAATTAAGGGGGAGGAGAGCCTTGTGGTGGAGTATGTGGTGCCTTGTGCACCAGAACAAGGATTCCGGCTTATATCTGAGTGAGATGGAAGATACTGACTGGTTGATTTTGGACAAAAGACTGATGTCATTAGACTTCAGGTTTTAATAGACTCACTTTGGGCCAATGATAGATATAAGGATACCTGAAAGGAGGCTACTACAATTGTCCAGATGAGAGATGACAGGTAGCTAGAGCCATGGTGGACATGGTAAAGAAGAGAGGAAAGAGTCAGATTTTGAAGGCAGTGCCATCAAAATTTGCTAGTGGGAAGTGGTCAGGAGTCCCTGAAGTTTTAGAACCAAGTATGTGGCAAAGTAGCCATTCACTGAAAAGGAAGACCACAGATAAGAACTACAGTAGATTTGAGGAGGGGGAATCAAAGTATAGTTGTAGACGCATTAAGGGAGAGACTCACAAACGACAATGGACAGGCCTGGAATCCAACTGAGAGATCAGGACTATAATATACAATAGGGAGTCACTGGCATATACACAGAGTTCAAGAGTCATGGGCCCAAATTCAGAGTTCAGAGTCAATGGGCCTAGGGAGTGACTACAAACAGAGAAATAAGTACTTCTTACTTAACCCTAGAAAAAAGGGAGATGAAGAGGCACTAGGCAAAGAAGATTGAGGAGTGGCAATAAAGTGGAAGGAAAACTAAGAGAATGGTTATGGTCAAGTGAAGACAGTATTTCGAAAAGGAAGTGACCACTGGATATGACAGTACAGAAATCACCAGTCCTTGACAAGAGGGGTTCCAGTGACTATGGGAGCTGAAAGCTTAATAACCTAGTTTCTCTTATTTCCCTGAAAATAAAGCAGCAATATAAGAGGCCTCCTGGGGTGCCGAGGTGGCTTAGTCAGTTAAGCATTTTGGTTTCAATTCAGACATGATCTCAGGGCTGTGAGACTGAGCCCGGAGTTGGGCTCTGTGACTGGGCGTGGAGCTTGCTTAAGATTTTCTCTGTTTGCCCCCGACCCAACCAAATAAAAATAATAGTAATAACATAAAATAAAAGGAGCTTTCTATCTACTCCCACCACACTTACTATCTGTACCGTACCCACTGATAAGACTCTGCATTCCCTCCTGCAGAAACTGATCAAGGTTAGTGCTCCCATCCAAGGCACCCTCTACGCGCCTGGCTCCTATTCCACCAAAAACAATTCCTTCAGAATTTTGCTGTCTCTGCGTCCTCTCTTCCTGTTTCCAACCTGCTATTTGAGTTTCTCCTTTGTGTAAGACACTAGCTTAACTAAACAAAGAAAACCATTAAGAGCTTTAATATTGAGATCCCCCCATACACCATTTTCTATTAAAAATGTAAAACAATCTATACAATGGGAAATTGCCCCAAATTTTCAAAATATTGGCTATTTCTGAACTTTTCTTCAATTGCTACATTGTTTATAAATCATTTGTAAATTCAATGCTCTTCTAGTTTGCAAAAAAAAAAAAAAAACCCAATTCATTATTATAATAGACATTTACTGTTACATTCCACCAACTGATGTAACCACTTAAGTAACAGTACAAAGGCATTACCCATTATCATTCTATGTGTTGTGTTGTGAGATATAAAGCATAACAAGAGGTTGGACTTTATGCCATTACTTACATCAGCAAGAGTCACAATACTGGTATAATAAATACAATGTTGAGACCAAGTGTTTAGCTCTGGAGCAAAAATGCCTGTTTTTGTATCTTACCCAAGTAGGACTTTAGTCCTCCCCTCCGTGTCTCAGTTTCCTCATCTATAAAATGGGTGACAGTGTATCTACTTCATAGGTTATTAGGGTAAAAGAGTGGTAATACATATAAAGCATACAGCACGGTGCCTGGTGCTTACTGAAATACCCCATAAATGTTCGCTATTACTGCAGTCACAGTATTTGCTATCTCATATATGGTTATGCCATATACCTGAGGTAAAACGCAGCAATTCACCCAATATTTCTCTTTCATATCACTGCTCAGCCCTCACTCCCCACCTTGACCCCATATGTAATCATTCGTTAATCTCCTGAGTAACTCTTTCCCCATCTCATCATTTCGTCTTGTAGTTGGACAATCATTTCTTGTCTAATACACACAATCTTCTGGCTTCTTACCTAGGCCGTAAAAATTCATCTATACTACTGTCATTTAAAGCCCTTTAACAAGATTTCCCAGATAAGACCCAACCTCCTTACCATATCTAGGACCATTCATTATTCTTGCCAGTAACTCCAAGTATTATCTCCCCCCCCATCCCACTGAACACTTCAATCCTTTAGTAACACTGTACTATTTGGTAATGCCCAAAAATGTGCCATGTATTTTCACAACTCCTCCGTTTACTCATTCCATGGGTACCAAGCCATTTCACACTACCAAGTCTTGGCTTATGATAGAAAATCTTTCTTTTTTTCTTCCAGACTAGGAACACAGCTTGAGCATGTTTTCTTGTAAACCTTCCCTGAACCACAAGGCTCCTAAAGCACCTTACAAGTACCTCTCTTTGTAATTTGTTATAATCACATTTTCTTGTATCTGCCTCTACTAGTCAGTAAGCACCTTGGGGCTAAGAAACCCTAAATAAATGGTCAACTAGTATTTGACAAGAGAGCCAAGAATATTCAACAACAAAAAAAGAGAGCCTCTTCCATAAATGGTGTTAGGAGAACTGGATAACATGCAGAAAAATGAAATTGGACTTCTGTCTCATATCATTCACAAAAACGAACTTAAAATGGATTAAAGACTTATATTTAAGACCTGAAATTCCCAGGAAAAAAACATGAAGAAAAAGCTCTCTAACACTGGTCTTGGTAGCAATTTCCTGGATGTGACAACAAAAGCAAAAGCAACAAAAATAAAAATGAACAAGTGGGAGTAGATCAAACTAAAATGCATAGCAAAAGACTCAGTCAACAAAATGAAAAGGCAACCTACAGAATAGGAGAAAATGTTTTTAAATCATATATCTAATAAGAGGTTAATATTCAAAATATATAAAGAATTCATATAACTCAACAGCAAAAAAACTAACAACCCAAATAAAAAATTGATAGGGGAATTGAATAGATAGTTTCCTAAAGAAGACATAAAATGATCAACAGGTACATGAAAAGAGCTCAATATTACTAATCACCAGGGAAATGGAAATGAAAAGCATAATGAAATATAACCTCACACCTGTTAAATTGGCTATGGGAAAAAAGAATCCTTAAGCAGTGTTGCCGGGAATGTAAACTGGTATAGATGCTATAGAAAACAGTATGAGGGTTCCCGCCGCCAGATTAAAAATTGAACCACCATATGATCCAGCAGTTCTATTTCTGGATATAGACCCAAAGGAATTGAAATCAGGACTTCTTAGAGTTATCCGCACTCTCACTTTCACTGCAGCATTACTCACAATAGCCAAGATATGGAAACAACATAAGTGTCATTGGATGAATTGATAAAGATGTGGGATACACACACACACTGAAATATTATCAAAAACAAGAAGGAATTTCTGTCATTTGTGACAACTTGGATAAGACATAGGACATTACGCTAAGTAAAATAAGTAAGATACAGAAAGACAAATACCATATGATCTCACTTATATGTGGAATCCAAAAAAGTCAAACTCAGACAGAAGAGAGGAGTAGTTAGTAGTGCCTGGGGGTTGCTGAAAATGGGGAAATACTGAATAAATGGAAAATCAGTTTTAAGATGAACAAATCTGGGGACCTAATATATAGCATGGTGGCTCTAGCTAATAATATTGTATTATACACATGAATGCTGCTAAGTTAAGTAAATCTTAAATATTCTTACCACAAAAAAGAAATGGTAACTAAATGAGGGGATAGAGGTGGTAGCTAATACTATGGAGTGGCAATCATTTTATAACATATAAATGTATCAAATCAACAAATTGTACACCTTAAACTTAGACAATATTTTATGTCAATCATATTTTCTGAGGAAACCAGGGAGAATAACTATGACATGGAGCCGATGTAAACAACTTTTTTCTTGTATGGTTTCTTTTTGCTAGTGATTTTAGGATCATTTTGTAGCAGCTTGGAAAACTTCTGTTAGGGCCAACTAATATTTTGATAATCTGTGATATTAATAAGGTTTTTCTCTTGTATCTTTTCCACCTTGATACTAGTAATTTGTGAGGAATCCTGTAGTTTGCATTTAAATGACTTCAGTATACTTAAAAACACCCTTTGGTTTGACCTAAGGAAGCACTAAAAAAAAAAAAAAAAATTCTAAATCATACTCTGGCACAGACAAAATATTCCGTAAACACCCATTTAATAGAAGTAAACTGAAATAAGAGACAAGGACATATAGCTTCGGTCACCTTAGTACTATCACGGCCATCATTGCTACAGGCAGGTTTGGGAAACTGCATCAGTACCACCTTACCAAATTATCAGTAAGATCGTCCTAGATCTTACTACCTTACTACCTAGACAGAAGTCTGGACAAGTGATAACCCTAGAGCCAAAATTAGATATAAAAGAATAAGAAATTGCCTTCTAGGTACAAAATGAGGAACACTTAAAAACCTGCCTACCAAAAACAGAAGAAAAAATAATTCCTGAGTATAATTTGTA
The DNA here is from genome assembly GCA_028533885.1 of Nasua narica. NCBI lineage: Eukaryota > Metazoa > Chordata > Mammalia > Carnivora > Procyonidae > Nasua > Nasua narica. The sequence continues at coordinate 17,843,907 of CM052807.1, forward strand.
ATTACAAAGCTCAAGTCAAATATACAGTACACCTCTATCAAGTATATTTCCAACCCCAATTCTTGCTCCTCCCAATTTCATTATCCTACATTTACCTTGTCATCAATTTTCTCATTTAAACATACAAAAATAATTTTTCATATATTTATAAACATAAGTTATACATACATGTGTATGTGTGTGTATCTATTTAAAAACTTCCTCGAAGCTTTTGGGAAACCTTTGCAAGAAATTAAAAAAATATCTCATTGGCCTAATACAGCACTTAAAATTCCCCTCGACACTTAAAACATTTATTTATCAAATATTTACTGGGTTTCCAACAGGTGTAAAACTGTGCTATGTAGTGTGCATACAAAGGTGAAAGAGACTTAGATCCAGCTCTCAACGTACAACAGTTCAGTGAGGACGTAAACGAGTGAAAAAGCAACAAGACAGTACACACTGCGCTGGGGTCCTGTGACAGCAACTAAAGGAACAGTGTTGGACAGGCAGGAAGGCAAAACAGGGATTCTGGGAAAGATGAAGATCTGCTAAGAATAAGAACTGTAGAATAAAAAGGAATTTGCAAGGTATGGAGGGCTAAATATTTCCAGGAAACGTTCTACTAGGCACCTCTTGGGCATCTACTGAACTGTGCCCGTGTTTCTTACAGATAACTGATAGCTACAGTGCCTCAGTGGAACCAGGCCCCGGAATACAGCGCGGGACGTGCATCTGGATTTCACATCCTCAGTGCTGAAGCCTACAGAGCAACCCACAGCAAAAAAGCAACAGGAGGCTACACGGCTACAGCGTAACACAGTTTAAGCACCTAACATCAGATGATCTCTAAGGACAGTTTCTCAAGACGCTGACCTAAGAGTGGTTCGGCAAGCTCTGGTAACAAGAGTGTTAGAGCAGTAACGTGGCACAGTAACAGCAGATGAGTTGGGAGAGAGGCAACATTTCTGGCTAATAGTAGAGTATCTACTTAACTCATGCACATTCTCAACAATACCCAACCTACTTTGTATCCAGTTTTTTAAAAAGCATATTATTCCTTACCAATTTGCTTCTTTTCCATGTAAGGGTATTCATTTTCATCAAATTTCAACTTAAAAAAAAAAAAAAAAAGTCCTAGAAGAGAAAGAGCTATACCTGACATTTATTTTCCTATGCTCTATAAAGCATTTTTTTTCCCTATGCTATATAACCTATGCTATGTAACCCGGCAGGAAATGCCCTGTCTTTTGATGTCTATAATAGGCCTCTCCATTACCCTTCTTCTTAAGGTCACTTAGGAATACTAGATGTGATTACAAAATGACGTGTGAAAATCCCCAAACATCCCCAGTGTGACTCTTTTGAGGATGAATAATACAACAGTGATGGCAGTATAGCACCATTCCTGGGCAACTTGAACAATGATGGAAAGGTTTCTATACATTGTGCCTGTGCCACAAGAAACACCTGTTATGGGGCGCCTGGGTGGCTCAGTGGGTTAAGCCTCTGCCTTTGGCTCGGGTCATGATTTCAGGGTCCTGGGATCAAGCCCCGCATTGGGCTCTCTGGTCAGCAGGGAGCCTGCTTCCTTCCCCGTCTCTCTGCCTACTTGTGATCTCTCTCCCTCTCGGTCAAATAAATAAATAAAATCTAAAAAAAAAAAAGAAACTTCTGTTATGAGTCAGAATATCATGACTTAGAATGACACACTGCTGAATTCTTAATGCCTTTTATTCACTTCAAAAGAAAAGACTTCAGTTTAAATTCCCACTGAAGCAGAAGAAACACTCACATAATTATAAATTATATCATATATAATCACTTAACTGTGATAGGAGGCGTTATAAGTAAATAGCCAAAACACTGGTCTCTCATTTCATATTCAGCTACTGGACGCATGAACTATAGAAACATATGGTTTCTTGTTTCTCTCTTTTCAAATGGTTTATCTTGCTGTGATATACTAAGATCTGACACAGGGCAAAAAGAAGGAAATATTTGTCTCAGGAGACATACCAGAACTATAAATTGCAGAATAATGATAAAAACACTTAGATTTTATATGAAATTTGTGAAGGATAAATTATAGTTATCAAATTCAAGTTTCATTAAAGTCCTTCAAATATCATCATATACTCAAATAAAAACAAAACCAAATTATGGGTTGGGTTCAAGATGGCAGTGCCTGAAGACCCTAAAGTCACTCTCAACCCATGAATGTAACAAACACACAACTACACATGAAATAACTTCATCTTTTTTTTTAAAGATTTTATCTATTTATTTGACAGAGGGAGAGAGATCACAAGTTGGCAGAGAGGCAGAGAGAGAGGGGGAAACAGGCCCCACACCAAGGAGAGAACCCAATGCAGGGCTCGATCCCAGGACCCCGAGATCATGACCTGAACCGAAGGCAGAGGCCTTAACCCACTGAGCCACCCAGGCAACCCTGAAATAATTTACCCTTAAAAAGACAGAAAACCAGGGGGCGCCTGGGTGGCTCAGCTGGTTGAGCAACTGCCTTCGGCTCAGGTCATGATCCTTGAGTTCTGGGATCGAGTCCCACATCAGGCTCCCAGCTCCACCGGGAGTCTGCTTCTTCCTCTAACCTTCTCTCCTCTCATGCTCTCTCACACTTTCTCTGTCTCTCTAATAAATCAATAAAATCTTAAAAAAAAGAAAAAAGACAGAAAACTGGACAAACAACCTCTGAGACCAAGGGCAAAAATCACTGAGACAGACAGGAGAGGCGGGAGAGGCATCTGTACAAAAAAATCCCAACCCAGGCACTGTGATACACAATCGGGAGAGATCTCAAATATATATACATTTTCCCTAAAGAGAGATCTAACCTTTAGGCCCCATATGAGCGGAGTCCCCAAAATATTTGGTTTTGAAAACCAATGCCAATTATACCCAGGAAAACCACAGACTGTAGGGAACAAAGAACTCGCTCTTAAAGGGCTAGCCATGCAAATTCACTCAAAATCCAGCTTTCTGGATTTTGAAAAGCACCTTGACCATATGTAAAGAAGAACCACTTATTAATCTGGAACCACCTATTAATCAGAGAGGCAGGAAACTGTTGGGACTTACTTCAGGGACAGAAACACTGGTAGGAGCCATATTAGTGACCTCACCCTACCTTGCGAATGTTCATGTTAGCAAGTGCCATTTGGAAACTATCTTTCTAATGCACTAGAGCCAGTAGTCACATTCAGGGGAGAACTCTGCCAACACCCATAGCACAACCATGAGAAACAGTCAGGTGAGGGCAACAGCCCTGCCTACCACCCGGACACAGCACATCTGCGAGACAAAGCCCAATCAGGCTTTAGTCCCACCCACTCCCACACCACAGACTGGGCCCTGATACTGCAGTCAGGCACAGGCAATCCATACCCTGTAAGCACCTAGCTTTGCTCAGAAGGGACTGGGCTTCTGTGCTCTAAATGAAAATTCCTACACAAGGCCACGCCTTCAAGACTGAGATAAGTAGTTAATTTACCTAATAAAAAGAGACAGAGAGTGAGGCAAAATGAAGAAAGAGAGGAATATGTTCCAATGAAAGAACAAGAAAAAAATAATCAGAAAAAGACATAAAGGAAACAGCAAGCTGATAGAGTTCAAAGTAATGGTCATAAAGAAGCTCATCAGACTCAGGAGAAGGATGGATGAACACAGTGATGTATTCAACAAAAGAGACAGAAAATATAAGTACCCAACAAAAGTTACAGAACTGAAAAATACAATAACTGAACTGAAAAATATACTGGGCAGGTACGACAGTAAGATGGATGAATTCAAAGTTGTAATACAAAGCAACGAGAACTCATTCAGAAGGAAGAGAAAAAGAGAATGAAAACAAATGTATACCTTTAGTAAAATGCCAAGCAGAATAGCATTTTCATTATAGGGTCCCAGAAGGAGAAGACAGAAAGAAAACACCAAAAAACTTATCTGAAGGAACAATAGCTGAAAACTTCCCTAATCTGGAGAATGAAACAAACATGCAGGTCCAGGAAGCTCAGAGTTCCCAAGAAGATGAACCCAAAAGATCCACACCAGAACACGTTATAATTAAAATAGTGAAAGTTAAAGAGAAAGAGAAAATACTAAAAGCAATAAGAGAAAAACAACTTATTCATACAAGAGAAACCCCATGAGGCTATCAGCAGATTTTTCAGCAGAAACTACAGACAGAAGACAGTACTCATAGTGCTAATGAAAAAAACTCCAACCAAGAATTCTCTACTAAGCAAGATTATCATTCAGAAGTGACGGAGAGGGCGCCTGGGTGGCTCAGTTGGTTAAACAACTGCCTTTGGCTCAGGTCATGATCCTGGAGTCCCGGGATCGAGTCCCGCATCTCCCCCTGCTGAGCGGGGAGCCCGCTTCTCCCTCTGACCTCTCCCATCTCATGTTCTCTCTCTCTCTCTCAAATAAATAAATAAAATATTAAAAAAAAAAAGTGAAGGAGATTAGAAGTTTTCCAGGTAAGCAAAAGCTAAAGGAATTCATCACCACCAAACTTGGCTTTATAAGAAATGTTAAAAGGATGACTTTAACCCAAAAGAAATGGCACTAATTAATAAAAAGAAAACATACGAAAGTAAAAATCTCATTGGAAAAGGTTAATTATCTAGTAAAGGTAGATCGATCACTTATAAAGTAAGTATGAAGACTAAAATACAAAAATAGTAAAATTAACTAAAACTCTAAAACTGTAATAGTTAAAGGACCTATAAAATAAAAATACAAAATGACACACCAAAAATAAAAAACGGGTAGAGGGGAAAAAATGTAAAGTTTGGAATGTGTTCAAATTTAAGTTGCTATCAATTCGAAACAGAAAGTTATATACACAGCAAGTTATATGTGAACCTCATGGTAACCACAAAGCAAAAACTTATAGTAAATATGCAAAAGAAAATGAGAAAAAAATGTAAACATACATTAAAGAAAGCAATCAAACCACAAGGGAGGAGAGACAGAGAAAGAACAGAGAAGAGAACTATGAAAGTAGCCAGAAAACAATGAACAAAATGGCAGGTAATACATATCTATCAATAATAATTACTTTAAATGTAAATGGACTAAACACTCTAATCAAAAAAGATGGAATGGATTAATAGATACAAAACATGACCCATCTATATACAGCTTACAAAAAGACTTACTTCAAAGTAAGGACAGAAAAATTGGAAGTGAAGGGCTAGAGAAAGATATTCCATGCAAATGAAAACAAAAAGAAAGCTGAAGTAGCTATACTCACATCAGACAAAATAGGCATTAGAAGGCTATAATTACACTAAGCCTGAGTGGCTGAGTCAGTTAAGCATCTGTCTTCACCTCAGGTCATGATCTCAGAGTCCTGGGATTGAGCCCTGTGTCAGGCTCTCTGCTCAGCAGGCAGTCTGCTTCTCCCTTCTCCCTCTGCACCACCACCCCCTGACTTGTACTCTCTCAACTAAATAAATAAATAAAATCTTAAAAAAAAAAAAAAGACTGTAATAATAGACAAAGGGCATTACACAATGATATAAATAAAGGTCAATCCAAAAGAAGAGACAACATTTATAAATATATATGCACCCAACACAGGAGCAGTAATATATATAAAGTAAGTATTAACAGACCTAAAGAGAGGCATGGACAGCAATACAGTAACAGTAGGGAACTTTAACATCCTCGTATATCAATGAGTAGATCATCCCAAAAGATAATCAATAAAAAACATCAGCCTTAAACAAAGTTTAGGGCAAACAATATTAGAACAGATGAACTTAATATTTACAGAATACACCATCCAAAAGGGACAGAATACACATTTTTCTCAAATGCATATGGAACATAGTCTAGGAAAGATCACATGTTAGACTACAAAACAAGTCTCAATAAATTCAAGAAAACTGAAACCCTATATCAAGCATTTTCTCTGGCCATGATGGTGTAAAACTAGAAATCAATTACAAGAACAAAACTGGAAAAACTACAAATAGATGAGATTAAACAATAAGCTACTGAACATCACTAAATCAATAAAGAAATCAAAAAAGAAATTAAAAAAATACCTAGAGACAAATGAACAGAAATATCTATGGGATGCTGCAAATGTGGTTTTAAGAAGGAAGGTTAAAACAATACAGACCTACCTCAAGATAAAGAAAATCTCAATTTCTAACCTTTCATATAAAGGAGGTAGAAAAAGAAGAGCAAATGAAGCCCAAAGTCAAGAAAAGGAAGGAAATAATAAAGATCAGAGCAGAAATAAATGAAATAGGCACATTAAAAAAAAAAATCAATGAAACTAAGAGCTGATTCTTTGAAAAATAAAGAAACTCAAACCTTAGCTAGACAAACCAAGAGAGAAAGAGAAGGCTCTAATAAAATAGAAATGAAAAAAGTTTTTAACTGACACTACAAAAATACAAAGGATGAGAAGCAACTACTACAAACATATGCCAACAAATTGGAAAAGTTACTAGAAACAATCTTCTATGACTGAATCATAGAGAAACAGAAAATCTGAATAGAACAATTAATTACTAGTAGTCAGACGAAAGTCCAAGACCAAACACCCTTACATTGGTGAATTCTACTGATCACTGAAGTAAGATTTAATACCTATCCTTCTCAAACTCTTCCAAAAAACAAACACATGTTCCAAAATCATGTTTTGAAGCCAGCCTTACTCTGATACCAAAACCAGATAAGGAAACCACACATCCACACACACGCACACACACAAAAAGGTAGTTACAAGCCTATCATTGATGAACACTGATGCAGAATTCCTCAACAAAATATTAGCAAACCAAATTCAACAATATATTAAAAGGATCATACACTATGACATCAAGTGGGATTTATTCCAGGAATGCAAAGATGCCTCAATATCCACATATTAAACAACATGATAAGCCACATTAATAAAACTAAAGATAAAAATCATGATCATTTCAGGGGCACCTGGGTGGCTCAGTCAGTTAAGGGCCTGACTCCTGATTTTGGCTCAGGTCATGATCTCAGGATCCTGGGATCCAGCTCCATGCTGGGTATGGAGCTTGCTTAAGATTCTGTTACTCCTCTGCCCCTCCCATCACTCCCCCCAAATAAATAAATACATAAATAAATAAATAAATTTAAAAATCATATCAGTTCAACAGACGCAGAAAAAGCATCTGATGAAATACAACATCCATTTATGATGAAAACTCTCAATAAAGTGGGTGCAGAGTGACCATTACTAGACATGAGAAAAGACATAATGACAACAGCCACAGCGAACATCATATTCAATGGTAAAAAGCTGAAAGCTTTTCTTCTAAGATCATGAATAAGACAATAATGCCCACTCCAGCTACTTTTATTCAGATCCTATTGGATGTCCTAGCCACAGCAATTAGGCCAAGAAATGAAAAGGTGGGAAGGGGAAGGGGAAAGGGAGAGGAAAGGAGAGAGGAGAGGAGAGGAGAGGAGAGGAGAGGAGAGGAGAGGAGAGGAGAGGAAAGGAGAGGAGAGGAGAGGAGAGGGGAGGGGAGGGGAGGGGAGGGGAGGGGAGGAGAATGCATCCAAATTGAAAAGGAAGAAGTAAAACTGTCACTATTTGTAGATGACAGGATACTATATGTAGATAAGCCAAAAGACACCACAAAATTTGTGAGAATACATGAATCCAGTAGTCAAAGATACGTGACAAAGATTTTAGAAACACAAAAATCAATATACAGAATTGTGGCATTTCTTATACACTAATAATGACTTATCAGAAAGACAAAATAAGAAAATAATCCCACTTACAGCTGCATCAAAAAGAATACCTAGAAAGAAATTTAACCAAGGAGGTGAAAGACCTGTACATTGAAAACTATAAGACACTGATGAAAGAAACTGAAGATGAAAGAAACTGAAGATGACACAAATAAATGGAAAGATATTCTGTGCTCCTGGAAATTACAAGGGCATTTTTCAAAGAACTAGAACAAATAGTTCTAAAATTTGTATGGGACCAAAAAAGATCCTGCATAGCCAAAGCAATATGGAAAAAGAACAAAGCTGGACGTATCACGCTTTCTGATTTCAAACTATATTACAAAGCTACAGTAATCACGACATACAGTGTCAGTATGAAAAGAGACACACAGATCAGTGGGACATCACTGAGAACTCAGAAATACACCCACACACATACGGACAATTAATTTACAACAAAGAACCCAAGAACAAACAATGTAAAAAGGAGTATCTTCGGTAAATGGTGTTGGCAATACAGGACAGCCAAATTGAAAAGAATAAAATTGGACTACAGCATACACGAAAATTAATTCAGAATGGATTAAAGACTCAAATGTAAAACCTGATACCATAAATTTCCAAGAAAAAAAGCACAGGTGGTAATAAGCTCTTTGACATTAGTCTTAGCAATATCTCTGTGGCTCTGACGCCAAAGGCAAGAGAAACAAACAAAAATGAATGAATGGGATTACATCAAAATAAAAAGCAGCTTCTGCACAGTGGAAGAAACCATCATCAAAATGAAAAGGCAACCTACTGAACGGGAAAAAGTTTTTGCAAATCATATATCTGACAGGGGATTAATATCCAAAATATATAAAGAGTTCATATAACTCAACAACGAGAAACCAAACAATCCAATTTAAAAGGTGGGAAGATGATATGAATAAACATTTCTCCAAAGAAGACCTAAAGATGGCCAAGAAGCACAGGGAAGATGTTTGACATCAGTAATTATCATGGAAATACAAATCAAATTCACAATGAGATACCACCTTACACCAACTAGAATGGGTATTATCAAAAAGACAAGAAATAAGTGTTGATGAGGCAGTACAAAAAAGGGAATCATCATATACTGTTGGTGGGAATGTAAAGTGGTGCAGCCAACAGTATGGAGAGTCCTTAAAAAATTAAGAAGAGAATGACTGTATATGATCCAGCTGCTCCTCTTCTGGGTATTTATCTGAAGAATACAAAAATATTGATTTGAAAAGATATATCCACCCTTATGGTCACCGCAGGATTATTACAATAGCCAAGAAATGGAAATAAACAAAACGTCCACTGATGTATTAACAGATAAAGAAGATGTGGGGGGGTGTGTACGTGTATAGTAGTATATGCAGTGTATACATACTGCTCACACGTAAAAAAGCGAAATTTTATCATTTGAGACAACATGCATGGACCTTAAAAGCACTGTCATGTTAAGTGAAATGCCAGATAGAGAGAGACAAATACCATATGATTTCACTCATATGTGGAATCTAAAAAAAACCCAGCCACTACCAAACCAAACCAAACTCTGTATACAGAGAACAGCTTGGAGATGACCAGATGGGAAGAGGGTGAGGGGGTGGGTGGGATGGCTGAAGGAGGTCAACTGAATGGTGATGGATGTAACTAGCCTTTTAGTAGCGATCACTTTATAGTGCATACAGATAAAGAATTAAAACGTACCGCTGCAACTTATATAATGTTATGTATCAATTTCACCTTGATCAAAAGAAAAATGATAGGAAATTTTAAAAATACAAAACCAAGACTTTTTTTTTTTTTTTTTTTTCAAAACCAAGACTTAAATAGAGCTGTTCAGTGAGTCAGACAGAAAACTAGCTTGCTGGCTAGTAATGCCATAATGCAGGGGTTCGTATAGAACCCACTCCTAACCAAAAACAGGGCTGACCATCTGGTACTAGTGATGGCATCTATCCTAGGTGTTTCTTATGCAGCTCTTATGGTTACAGGTGACTGGAGGCATTTAAGAGTTATAACAGCACTAACTCCAAACAACAGTAAAACAAGAGTCAAAAATGAAATTACTTAGTGTAGGAAGCCTGAGTCTGCTGACTGGGGAGGGCTGGGTTTACAGATGGTGGACCTGCTCCTTGGCTGAGGGAAGACAGTTGCTCTGGGGGAAGACTGTAGCTCTGGAGATGGCTCATCTGTGCACTCCCCGCCACCAGGTAAGCACCACTTTGGGGAGGCCCTGGATATACCTGGAACAGTTCATGATAAAAAAAAAAAAATTTTTTTTTAAAAATTACATTTTCTAAGACTTTAAAAGGCATGCCAAAATTTGTGCGTAAAGGCATTCAGTTACAAAGTGAGTAACAAGGAAATCTCTAAAATCTTTATAAAAGTTCATTCTTTTGATAGGCATTAAAAAAAATACTTTTCAGTGAAGTGGGCTTCCGATGATTTTCTCAGGTAAGCATGAGCTAAAACTCGGGTTTATCTCATATAGAAGCAGTAAAGGAACTTACCTTGAAACTTTACACTAATATCATCTCTCTTTCCATATTGATATTTTAAGTACTTTCCTAAAAGGAATCCCAAAAAATGTTTAAGAAATGTCTTTGAATTCACTGTTTGATGTCAATAGACTGCATTTACTTATAGATACAATCTGTATTTCCTACATTACAGTTCAGTGAACACAGAGCAAGCTGACTTTCAAAAGCAGGGGTGAGCAAAGATTCTTACAGATAATAAATATTTTAGGCTTTGTGGGCCTCTCTGAACTCTTCCCATATAGAAAGCAGCCAGAAACAATGTATAAACGAGTGAGAATGTTACAGCAAACTTGATTTTAAAAAAAAAAGGTAGGAGGCTGGATTTGTCTTAGGGCTACTGTTTGACCACTCATGAATTTAAAAACTATACTTATTTTAATCTAAAGAGACGGACCTCTTAAATGTCCAAAGTCTGAAACACACATAATATCGAATTTTCTGTAGTATTCACTAGATCCTTCCATTTCATATATTTGAAGAGAACCCCACTGTCTATGTAGTGAGACTCCTACCAGCTGTTAAGACAGTAGTAACAGAGTCATCATGAGGTAAGACAATCATCTTAGCACTTCTTTTAAGCCATAAGAGACTCACTCTACATCAGAATACAGGTCTTAGTTATAAACAGAGCTATTCCAGTCTAAATGCATTGTTTTTTGTACTTTGCAAATGAAACATGAAGAGTTTTTGTTTTTTTCTCTAACTGGTATCAAGAGCCATTAGTAGCTGTCACCTAGTCCTGTGTTGCTCAAATCTGACTGCTTAGCCCCAGACATCTGACCCCCCATTTCAGGGGAAGTGGGCCATTTTTTAAGGAAAAAAAAAAAAACCTGCACAAAGTCTGTGCCACTCTGCATAAGCAAAATGTAATGCCTGGCTAATTATTCCCTATACAATAAACTTACTGAGTTTGTGGGGAAAGGGCTCTTGAAATAGTTGCTTAGGGTGAATAAGGAGGAAAGGGCTCTATATTATATTCTACACCTTTTTAAAGGAAGAGGTAAAAACTCAGATTAAAGCAATTTACTATAAAGCAACTTACTATAAAACCAAAAACTCTATATATCCAGAAAAATTTAGTAATAATCAGATAAAAAATGCGGTTCTTAACCAGATAATTACATAAGAAGTTTCAGAACTATATAGATGCTTACTCTTGAACATTTTGATTCATGAAGTTTCAGGAGGGGCCAAGGAACCTGTATTTTTTTTTTTAACCTTGATTAGTGATTTTAATGTATACCCTTGAAGAAAAACAATTTTTTAAAAAGAATTACTGGAATAATTAGTGTATTATACATTGTATTTCTCAAGTAAAAAATTCTTTTAAACTTTATTCTAAGGGCGCCTGGGTGGCGCAGTTGGTTAAGCAGCTGCCTTCGGCTCAGGTCATGATCCCGGAGTCCCGGGATCGAGTCCCACATCGGGCTCCCAGCTCCATGGGAAGTCCGCTTCTCACTCTGACCTTCTCCCTTCTCATGCTCTCTCTCACTCTCTCTCTTTCCTAATAAATAAATAAATAAAATCTTTAAAAAAAAAACTTTATTCTAAGATTACATTCAAAAAGTTTCACATTTTACAAAAACCGAGCTATTCCAAATAATCTCAAATATATTGAGAATTTAAAATGATATACTTGAGGCGCTACCTGGGTGGCTCAGTTGGTAAGCATTCAACTCTTGATTTTGGCTCAGGTCTCAATCGTGGGGTCTGAGAATGAGCCCCGAGTCAGGCTCCACACTTAGCGGGGAGTCTGCTTGAGATTCTCTCTCTCCCTTTCCCTCTGTTCCACCCTCTGCTCAAGTATCCTAAGACAAATAAAATCTTTAAAAATAAATAAATAAATAAATAAAATGATATACCTGAATTTTTAAAAGCTTACCTGAGAACCAGAAACACCAGATGACTGCATGTAATACTGCTGATTCTGTAATTTTGCATACATGGAATACATTGGATCTTCATTCATTAACTTGGTATACAGTGAAAGTGCTTCCATCACTTTAACATTAAGTTCTGAGAGTTCTGAATGTTTTCTGAAATATTACACAGTAATGTCAAACAATTCCTATTTAAATGATACGATGTTCTAAATAAGAAGGCACATAAAATAGCAAAAAGACACATAAGTAGGCATTACTAAAATTTTAAACTTATGACAGAAAATATCCTATATTTTAGCTCCAAGGCCACAAAAACTGCTTTAGGTACTATGCTGGGAGAATTCCAGCTTATTATTGTATTTGACTTTACCTTGAACTAACTAGGTGCTCCTAGTAAATAACAGATGGGTAGGTCATTTGTGGGCTCTATAATGCCACTTATAGCACTACAATGATTACAATATTGTAATGTAACAATAACCATTATTTTCCCTAAAAGACTAATATAATTAAGGTCAATCAAATGCTCACCTTAAAAAAAATAGGCAAATGTGACTAATTCTAATTCCCCTATCTATAGTGGAAAACAACTGAATGAGAACTGATTCTTTTGGCCTATCTTTAAAATAAAAAAATAATAAAAAGGCAGCTTTATCCCAGTATCCCAGTTCTCTTAAAGAGAACTTGAGGGAAGAAGATATACAATATAGATAAAAGCACATGTTACTTTACCTATCAATATCTTCCAGCTTTTCATCAATGAGAGGTCCCATCTGGTGACACATTGCTAAGATAACAAGATTTAAAGAAATATAAGAAAACACAGCAAAAGAAAGCAAATCTCTTATGGATATTCATATGAGGGAGACCAGGTCATAGAGTGGAAATGTTAACATTTTTTATATCATTCTCAATTTTATTTAAATATAAAACCATTCTGTAACAGAGCACTAGATATAACCTCTGATTTTTTTTTTTTTATGTGTAAAGTTAATGGAAAATAGTTTACCTTCAAGATGAAGTAACTCTGGAAGATCTGGTTGATCATCACTGGGATCTGTACTTTGCAACATCTGTAGCAACTGGTCCATTTTGTCCTACAGGAATTAAATAGTTAATAGAAAAAGCAATAAATCATTAAGCAACAATATGGTGTCACTTCATTAATTAGATAAAGGATGGAGAAATTTTGTGATTCATATGGAGACTCCAATTCCACTTTTACATATTTAGTATCTGTGTTCTCTTTAGTTTTACATATTTATTATCTGTGTTCTCTTTAGTGCCGTGTGAAGTCAGAGCCTTGAAAGCTCTTCCTACTTTTGGAATTGCTAACAGAGACTCTCTTAAATGAGAAGAAATACAGCCATACTTAAACTTACAACGTGTGACTTCTTCAAACTGTTATGTCATGCTGTGGATTTCGCTGTCATTTGTTTTGGAGCAGCTGTAGCCTTGTCATGCTGACAGGTGTAACTTTTCTCTTAAGATGGCATTACTTCTGACTAACAACTCATTATTACTTCTCCACCGTGGTGACTACAGCAGCTGTTTTAGTGAGACATAGCTCAGCTATATTACAGCTCTTCTCCTAACTAGGGCCATGAGATTTTATTCTACATTTTCTCTCCACCAATATTTCAGTCTGTCATAAAAGGAAGGAAGAAAATTCGTGGTTTCTCTATTTTCCTATGTGAGAAGGCTGGAAGGCATCTCAAAGCAAGGACTCAGATCTATTTCAGAATCTTCCCTTATAAAAACCAATGGAACTAATGAAGGCATCATTATATAAATACATCTATATATTACACACGTATATTTGTACTTATACGTAAGTTTTTAGGAATCAAAACACTGATCTCCAAAGAATACTGAATATCAAAGAATAATACTGTAATAATAACAAAGTTTTCTCCATGCATGGTTTTTACATGGTTATGTTACTAACCACAGGTAGATTAGGTAATTAATGTAAAAGACTACCAATTTTATATAGTAATTTAATCAAAAACTTTCTGCAAAGAACAGCTTGAGAGATGTACTAATCACTGGACAGTGAAAGTGACGCAAATCTATAAAAAACTCTTCTAAAGTCAAAAGAACCTCATATCTTGAAATGGACGTTATTTTTCAATGTAAAAGATTCACAATTTCCATTTTAAGTAGCCTGAAAAGAAGACATGTGTCAGAAAAGTTTGTCTATAGCAAAGAAAAAAAAAAAGTGGGAGAAAGTAGGGTTAACACAAGAGCGTCAACTAACAACTGGATAATTTTTTTATTTGTTTACAAAATATTACACCCTATTTGAAATTATCTAACATCAAAGAAATGAGATATCTATACAGATCACTAGGCTAACTCTACACACATTTTCTTATACAATGCAATTGGCCAAACAAAACTTTCCCTGATCCAGTCAGATTCCCTGGCTCTCAGTCTTCAAGAGTCTCTTTCTCTAAGAGTACTCTTCAAACTTTCTGTTTATGGCTCCTCCCAAAGAAGACTAAAAACCTACAAAATCCCTTCAAATATTTTAAAGATGACACATCTTTTTCCTAAGTTTAAAATGTTAAAAAGGATGTAATTTCCAGAGCATTAAATACTGATCTTCTCAAATAAGACAGTCGCATATTCTATTAAATACATTCCATCCAAAAAAATTTCACTACAGGGGCGCCTGAATGGCTCAGTTGGCTAAGTATCTGCCTTTGGCTCAGGTCATAATCCCAGGGTCCTGGGATGGAGCCCCACATTGGGCTCCCTGCTCAGCAGGGGCCCTGCATCTCCCTCACCCTCTGCTGCTCCCCCTGCTTGTACCCTCCTGCTCTGTCAAATAAATAAAATCTTAAAAAAAAAAAATTCACTACAATTGTGTTTGCAATAATAAAAAAACCTGCAAAAAACCCAAGTTCCAAGAGTAAAATAATTAAATCATATAAACCCATTCTATAGAATATTAAGCAGGGATTTTAAATAATGAGGGACAGAATGGGACTAGAGCGTTTCAAGGACAATCTTTGCTTTGTCTATACTGCTTGAATTTTATAACATAAAATACATGCATTAATCAAGCAATCAATTTTTTTAAAAGAAGACAGTAACAACACTTCAATACCAAGTACAAACAACTCTCACAGCGGAAATCACTTACTTCATCAATAAAGGCTTGCTCTGGTTCTGGCTCTATTGTTTCCACTTGAACATCATCACTAAATTGTACCGTCTTCTTCTCCGTTTTAACTGTAAAACATGTAATATTTATTTTTTCCTTATAATAAAATTCTATTTTAAAGCACTTTACACTGTATGAGAGAATTTGGATTTTTCTTTTATTCCCTTCAGTCTAAGACTCCAATTTAAGGAATAATTAGACTACAGATTTGGGCAATACTGAGAGAACATTATTTTATGGAATCCTGTGAAGATTCCTTAATCTTAAGATTTTACATTTTCAGCTGGTGCAAAGGATGAATTGCACATTGTTGAAGCAGAGGCAATGAATTATGAAGGCAGTCCAATTAAAGTCACACTGGCAACTTTGAAAATGTCTGTACAGCCAACGGTTTCCCTTGGGGGCTTTGAAATAACACCACCTGTGGTCTTACGGTTGAAATGTGGTTCAGGGCCTATGCATATTACTGGACAGCACTTAGTAGCTGTGGAGGAAGATGCAGAGTCAGAAGATGAAGAGGAAGAGGACATAAAACTCCTTAGTATATCTGGAAAGCGTTCTGCCCCTGGAAGTGGTAGCAAGGTTCCACAGAAAAAAGTAAAACTTGCTGCTGATGAAGATGATGATGAAGATGATGATGATGATGATTTTGATGATGATGATGATGATTTTGATGATGAGGAAGCTGAAGAAAAGGCTCCAGTAAAGAAATCTACATGAGATACTCCAGCCAAAAATGCAGAAATCAAACCTGAATGGAAAAGACTCAAAACCATCAACACCAAGAACAAAAGGTCAATAATCTTTCAAAAAACAGGAAAAGACTCCCAAGACACCAAAAGGACCTAGTTCTGTAGAAGACATTAAAGCAAAAATGCAAGCAAGTATAGAAAAAGGTGGTTCTCTTTCCAAAGTGGAAGCCAAGTTCATCAATTATGTGAAGAATTGCTTCCGGATGACTGACCAAGAGGCTATTCAATCTCTGGCAGTGGAGGAAGTCTCTTTAAGAAAATAGCTTAAACAGTTGGTTAAAACTTTCTGTCTTATTTCATTTCTGTAACAGTTGATGTCTGGCTGTCCTTTTTATAAGGCAGAGTGAGAACTTTCCCTACCGTGTGTGATAAATGTTGTCCAGGTTCCATTGCCAAGAATGTGTTGTCCAAAATGCCTGTTTGGTTTTTAAAGATGGAACTCCACCCTTTGCTTGGTTTTAAGTACGTATGGAATGTTATGATAGGACATAGTAGTAGTGGTGGTCAGACAAATGGAAATGGTGGGGAGACAAAAATATACCTGTGAAATAAACTCATTATTTTAATAAAGTAAAAAAAAAAAAAGATTTTACATTTTCCATAAAAGATACTTAACTAAAAATAAGAGGTATATTTCTGAAACAAAGATTAATTATCTACTACATATGAGAGTTTAGCACCTCGGTGGACAAAAAGTAAAGTTTTACAAGGTCATAAATGAACTATACAAACTAAAATAAGTCCTCTTTTAAATTACCAGTCTCTTCGAAGAAAAATCTCATTTGAAAGACCATGCTATTTCAATGTAGTGAAATGGAAAGTCAGCTATACGTTCTCTGGCAAGCCACTCAGACTTTCTACTAGGAGAATGATATCCAGGTCAGTGAAGAACTTTATAAGTGGTATGGGCAGTGATCCACAAAAACAGCCTGCATTTTTTAGTTACATTATTCTTTGAAATAAAAATGTGGCTATGAGGGGATCTGCAAGCCACTGGCCAGAAGCACATATTTAAAAAAGCAATCTTTAAAAACTATTCAACATATCATTAACTAGTAAATAAATATAAGGCTATGATTCATAGAGCAATTAACCTTGTCCCCCAACACACTGAGAGGTCCATATGACTTTTTAAAGGAATGAACTTCCTTTCTGCATTTCTCATCCTTATACCAAAGTGGTTAATCTTAATCAGTATTCATACAAATATTAAAAATCAAGATGAAAAGGCATTTGGGAACAGAGGAGAATTAGGGAAAGGAAATATATTAATTAAATATTAATTAAACTATTAAATGTGCATAATAGAAATATTACACTTCCTCCCAAATGAATCTCTTCTACCATCTTATGAGATATGCCCATTTTAAAAATGATGTTAACAGCTGCACAGTAATATTAAAAATGCTTGCAAAGGAGAAAGCTAATATATGACACAACCTGGATTTAAATACCAATCTATCTGGCGCTACCAGCCCACACACTGGAATCTGGCCAATAATTTTTCTCTGACAACAGGAATTCACACCACTTACGCATTCTGTGCTGTAAGCTTCTGTATAAAATGTAGATAATTTCCACCCATCCCACTCAAGTCACCATAAAGCAAAATTCTATACACACACAAAAGTTTCAGCTGATTTTATTTTCCCATGGGGGTAAAAGAGACATGTGCTAGAGATAATTCTGCTTTTTATATCTTGAGCTATTAACAAGTAGAGAGCTGGGAAAGCGCTACATTGGCTGCTACCCATAAGAGAACACATGGTAGACTTGACATCTTAACAGCTGACCATGCACAAGTTTTCAGTGCTTTTTCTCAGAGGCACTAGTATTATGACCAAATACGCATGTGTGCGTGCATGCGTGCAAGTATGTGTGTGTGTATGTATGGACACAAAATAAACTGTTTTCACAATATCTTCCTACACTTCCCAAAGAAAAACAAGCTAAGCAGGGCAGGTACTTGTACAGGACATGAAGTAAAGTGGGCTTCTGTTTCCTCATAAAGAGTAATGCCAAGAAGGGGAGCCTGTGTGGCTCTGTCAATTAAGCATCGGCCTCTGGCTCAGGATCCCAGAGTCCCAGGACAGGCCCCCACATCGGGCTCCCCACTCATTTGGGAGTCTGGTTCTCCCTGTGACCTTCCCCTCTCTCATGCTCTCTCTCTCTGAAATAAATAAAAAAGAATGCTGAGAAGATCATGCTTACACTCATTTCCCAAGCTCAAGAACTACAATTCCATTACAGAAGCTCTGCTGTTCCTGCTCTTCTTTTCAGTAGTCTAAAGTGAAAAACACAGGAAGATGACCTAGAATACTCATTTTAAAGCTGCACTCCTTTATGATGGAGAAAAGACAAATTGGCTACATGGTTCATATGAGATCTTGGATTTCATCTTGACCAGAAGTCCAAGACAATTCCGTATTTTCCAACAGCTTATTGAGGATAAAACAAAAACAAAAACCCCAAACCTCAAAAAAAAAAAAAAAACAAAGAAAAAATCACCACCGTAAGCCCAGGTTAAAAGTTGGCACACAATAAACTGCCATTTAAAAAGCGTTCTACAACATATTTTTTGAGTTCTAACAAAAAAGAACTCCATTACTAGAATGGGTATCTGGAATCTGTCTCTGTCACAACTTGGCAATACTTAGGAGATAGCTTTGTTTCATCGAAGATAAAAGTAATGTCTGGTTTGTTGTTAAAGCCTTCTCCTCCAAGAGAAGTGTTCTTATTCAAGAAAAGTATATAGCTTATATATATATATCTACATATATATGTAAACACGTATGTATATATACACACACATACTTATGTATCGTTTATTGTATAAATATTTAGATAGTCTGTATTCTGATTACGATTCAGTACTACATGCTGTTGGAAATGAAAAGATGACTATGAGACAAAGGTTCTTTCTTAAAATTCTTGTTAACTAAAAAAGACCCTAGCATCCTGTAGCTTATAACTCTCTTTGATCTCTTCTACTGGCTTTATAGAAAGATAAGATGAGGTGAGATATTTTGCCAGATAACTATAGCTTACCAACTTATATACACAAAGTCTTAAAATTCTAAACCTTTCAACCACTAATGGGAATCTTTCTACGCTAGAATATATTTCTGTTTCCTTAAACAGAGGGAGATTAAGACTTAATCTTGAAGTCCCAAACTCATCATTATGAAGATGAGTGAATTACAGTATTACAAGGAAATACAGTGAACTGCCTACCAACATTTGTGTAAGTTACCAGTAATTATATCTCCTGCAACTATTATGACCGCCAGTAACATCACTTCTCCTCCTGGGCTTACTTTCTAGTTTATTTCCCCTGGTAGCACAAACAAAAAGGTATTGGCATGATTAGTTATGGTTCCTTCTGACTACCTGACATGGGGGCTTAGGAAAGCCATTATATTGCTTACAGGCCCCTGCTTCCAAGTTTGGGGCTAGACACTAAAGAAATGGCCTCAATCTTAGAAGAGAAAGAATTCTCTATGAGGGGCGCCTGGGTGGCTCAGTGGGTTGAGCCTCTGCCTTCAGCTCAGGTCATGATCCCGGTGTCCCGGGATCGAGCCCCGCATCGGGCTCTCTGCTCACACAGGGAGCCTGCTTCCCCCCTCTCCCTCTGCCTGCCTCTCTGCCTACTTGTGATCTCTCTCTCTCTCTGTCAAATAAATAAATAAAATCTTTTAAAAAAAAAAAAAGAATTCTCTATGAGATTACACTGCATTTGTCATACTTTATCAACTGCTAATGAAAATACATAATGCATAAATTTCATAACACTTCTTAATCTCCAGTTTCATAATGGTATATATCTAGTATTTTTAAAGAAAAGTCCATAGTCTGCCCAATTATCTGATTAAGGATAATTTTGGTAGACAAATAATTTCAATTTGTGTAATAATATATAATCAGATGATTTCTGGTAAATAATCTACTGACAAGGAAGCTGCATTTTTTTCTTTTAAAATTTTTATTTAAATTCCAGTTAGTTAACATACAGTGCAACACTGGTGTCAGGAGTAGAATTTAGTTACTCATTACATAGAATACAAAAACATGGACCACTTCATGTACGCGTTATCCCTGCATAGAGGCCATGGTAATCTTCTCTATATCACTCCAATTTTAGTATATGTGCTCCCAAAGCAAGCGCGCAAGCTGCATTCTTAATTAACACCTTAGAGGCATTAACACCTGAGTCCCAGCTCAGCTTATAACTTTCCATGAAGCTGAATTTACTTACAGACTGGAAAACACTTACTCATTTCTGGTTCAGCAGTAAGATCAGCAGTCACAAAATTAGAGGGAAATAAGCCCATGCCTTGATGAGTTTCACCTTTCCACCAGTTGGGATCACTAATGAAGAGCAAAAAAGAAAGCTTGATTATAATAAAGATTTTTATCACTAAAATCTCTACCTTTTGTACTGTTTAACCTGCATTATTACCAGATTTGAATCCCCCAACAGTCTAATGAGGGAAGAAATGAATGTACCATTATTACAAATAGAAGACGAAGCCTCGGAGAAGATAAAGAAGTGTTAAACGCACAGCTCTTTATCTTTTGGAAGGCTGGTGAATGCTCTGAGGATATTAATACAAGGCTCTGAACTCTGCTCACTACCAGAGATCTCTTCAACTTCAGGTAGTTCATGGGCTCCCTGTAAGATTCCTTTGTAGTAAGGTAATGGTAGGCTCTTAATTCAGATCCATTCCTAAATTACTGTGCTTTCTTGTACACACTAGCACCTTTTTTCTCCCACAAGAAACAAGATGATAGATGACACTGATTACAGCACAAAATGTTCACAATGAACACACACTCAGATACATCCCATGGTTCACGACTATATCTTTGGTGCCTAGTGTAAGGAAAGCTACCAAGCTCTCAATGAACATTTTTTGAATGAATCAATCAATGATCAAGGTTTTTTGGAATTGCTAGCTAAACAGCTCAAACTTTACTTCATTTTCTTTTACTTAAGAAAATAATGCGTTATACTACTGGAATACCCTAATTTTTTTTTTAAATTTATTTTTTAAAACCAATTGCAAATTTTAGTGCTTCATTATCAGTAATAATCTTCAGTGACAACTTTTGAGTAAACATAAAACTGTAGTCAAAGCCCAGATGTACTTACAGGAAATAAACTAAGGGTTGTTGGAGGAGAGGGCGTTGGGGGGATAGAGCAATTGGGTGATGGTAACATTAAGAAGGGCACATGATGTGATGAGCACTGGGTATTATATAAGACGGATGAATCACTGACCTCTACCTCTGAAACTAATAATACACTATTTGTTAATTAATTGAATTTAAAAAACAAAAAAAACAGAGGTACTGAATCACCTCCCATAACAACATAATTGTATATAATTCCATGAAAATAAATTTAACCCATGGATATACTATTTTTTGTGAATAAATAAGATCAATGTATTATGCATTTCTAACAAATTCCACAGATACATATACATACTTGGCATATTTTCTAAAATCTTAACCTTACTAATATAATAATTTATATTATTAGATGGAACAAGATTCAAATAAACTAGGCCTCCAAAACAAATAAAAACTATTTAAATAAGAGATGAGAAAAAAGTTAAACTACAAAATAAGAATCCAGACAATATGACACAAGCAAAGCAATCAAACTTTCACACAGAGAAAATATCTACAGTATTTTTTCTTATTACCTTTGGTAATGGCATTCAACAGGAATAATATGAAACACAGAAGTAATATGTTACATATTTTCATATGAATGTCAACTTAATATCAATTTGATATTATCCATCACCTGTCATCAAGAACTGTAATTATTTCTCCAGCTTTAAAAGTAAGTTCATTATCTTCAGCAGCTTCAAAATCATATATGGCACGAACTTTTCGACCTTCATGTTGGTGGTTAGTTAAGAGATTGGATGTGCTTGGGTACAAAGTAGAAAGGGTGGTTGACTGCTGCCTTTGTTCCTTCAAAGACAACTCAATAGCTGGAAAATAATGAGTTAAAAAGACCTAAAATGTTAATATAACCAGCAATCCACAGAAGTAAAAAAAGGTATCTGAAGGTAAAATATATCCATTTAAATGTGGAGATGGGAACTAGGACATATCTTGACATAATGAATAAAAATAATTTCATGAATTTTATTCATTCATTCACAACTAAAAGTTTAAAGAAAAAAAGTTGAACAGGATAATGACTATTTTTTTAAGAGTTTATTTTTTTATGTAATCTCTACACCCAACATGAGGCTTGAACTCATAACCCCAAGATCAAGATTCACATGCTCTACTAACTGAGCCAGCCAGGTGCCCTGCATAATGACTATTTTTACTGAATGGATAAAATTTAAATTATTCTGGGTACTAAAAAGATATAATCTCGGATCCACTTTTTTATTTAGCTGCAGATATTTTAATCTTCTTTCATCTTTTCGATATATTTCTACAGCTTCTGTTCCCAAAATGATAATCAAAATCACTTGGGAAGTGAAAAGTCCCAAAGCTCAATGAAGACTTACTAAATCAGAGTGTCAAAGGTAGTATCTGAGAACCTGCACTTTATGGCTCAAAGTTAACTCTTATGTTATCAGCCCAAGAAGTGGAACATGGAAATAACTAGAATGAAGTTTCACCTAACAAATTCCCCCCAAAGAAATTTCAAATATGTCTCTTTCTTTTAGTGGGGGGACAGAGGGAAAGGGAGAGAGAATCTTAAGCAGACTCCATACCCACTGTGGAGCCTGAGGCAGGACTAGATCTCACAGCCCTGAGATCATGACCTGAGCGAAAATCAAGAGTCAGATTATTAACCAACGGAGCCACACACCCAGGCGCCCCTCAAATATGTTTCTTCTGCCGCTTCCACTCCTCCGCCAATGCAGGCCATCGCCATGTGTCACTCAGGCTCTGCAATGTAATCTGAACAGACTGATTACCCTGCTTTCAGCTCAAACCATAACCCCACTTCATCCCTTCCACCTCTGTTCTACATTGATAAAAGACCTAATAGGAAAGAGAAAACTAAGAAAATACAGGAAAGTACCTTTTAGGATTTCGGGGATAGGGAAAAATATTTTAAGATGTAAAAAAGCAAAAATCATAAAAAAGCAAAAATTCTGACATCAAAATTTAAAACTTCTATTTGATAAAATATACCATTATCAAAGTTAAAGTAAAAGCCAAAAATCAAGAGTAGATATCTACAACAGAAATAACAGGCAGGGTGCCTGGGTGGCTCAGTCAGATAAGCGACTGACTTCAGTTCAGGTCATGACCCCGGAGCCCCAGGACTGAGCCCACATCGGCCTCCTGGCTCGGAGGGGAATCTGCTTCTCCTTCTGACTGTCCCCCGTCTAGTGCTCTCTCTCTTCACTCTCTCTCTCTCTCTCTCTTTAGTAAATAAATAAAATCTTTAAAAAAAAAATAACAGGCAAAAGTTTAACATCCAAAATTAAAACTTTCTCTATCATTATCTTAAAAAAAACCCTCAATAAAAGGAGAGACAATCAGAACAGCTAATAAACATACCAAAAAGGACCCAGCCTCACTAGTAATGAAGGAAATAAAAGTCAAGATAATTTGGGCATTATATCCAACCTATCAGAATCACAAAAATCAAACTCAAATACCAAATATTTTCAGATTAAAAATATTAATAACTTTAATACACTGCTAGTGGCAAAGGAAATAAACTATTTAGCAAAGATGAAGATGTACCTCCCCCATGAGTCAAAAATACTCGTTGCAGTCACTCAAGACACACACACACACAAGACAATATTTACAAGAATACTCAATGCGGCCTACTTACTATAGTAAAAAAACAAAAGACAAACAAAAAACCCCAGAAAAACCCAAACATCATTAGTAGCAGGACAGATAAACTACAGTATACATTTATTAGTACACTGGAATATTATACAATAGTTAAAACAAGTGAACTTGATTTATATGTTCTATTACGAACAGATCTTTGACATGGCGCACATTAAAAAAACTGTAAATGGTATGTATAATTATTTATGGAAAAGAGACTGTTGGAGACATAAAAGCATTTGGTATTATTTATGGATATAAAGTGTAATAAAAATAGTATTACAACATAGACAGAAAGGACATAAATGAATAGTAGTTGTCTCAGAAGAGTATTATTTGATACCGT
The DNA here is from genome assembly GCA_028533885.1 of Nasua narica. Taxonomy (NCBI): domain Eukaryota; kingdom Metazoa; phylum Chordata; class Mammalia; order Carnivora; family Procyonidae; genus Nasua; species Nasua narica. The sequence goes on from CM052807.1 coordinate 17,868,200, forward strand.
AGAGGGGCACAAAGTATATTTCATCGTTAGCTGTAAAGCCCTATGTCTTTTACTTTTAAATATCTTCAAGAAAATAATATTAAGTAAGGGACCCGTTTTCTTCCCACCTTTCCAGTACCCGGGACTTAAAAACATACCTTTTGCTAAATCTTCTTCTTCTTTTTTGTTAGCCACAGTACCAGGGTCTTTGGCAACCAAGGCTGGGCTTGCTTTTGCTTGTTCTGCAGCCTAACACAAATAAAAGGAATACAATATTTAAGGACTGTCCTCAAATTTTCCTATCTCCTCTTAATCGAAGAACTGCAAGACTTTCTTATCAATCTACCACAGACTTCTGAAGCAGAAAATAATCCAAACTGGAGCAGGCTCCACTTTGAAAGAAGAGTTGGAATTCAAGAAAAAAGACTGAAAGCAACTGGATACTGAGGGCTGACAGTCTAATCACACTCTCCCACATTTGTGTAAAGGCAGTAAGCTAAAAGAAGACAGCATGAGTACAAGAGAAGAAAGACTAGAGATTTAAAAATTGTTAGAAAAATCCTGAAATCAGAAAAGGGGTTGAAAAGGGAAGGAGGTATCTATTTTAAAAAACAAATAATTTGTAGGGGCGCCTGGATGGCTCCGTCAGTTAAGCATCTGCCTTCAGCTCGGGTCATGATCCCAGCGTTCTGGGATCAAGCCCCACATCTGGCTCTCTGCTCAGCAGAGAGTCTGCTTCTCCTCCCTCTGTACTCTCTCTCCCTCTCTTGCTTTCTTTCAAATAAACAAATAAAATCTTTAAAAACAAAAATAAAAAGTTTTTTTAAATTTAAAATATCTGTTCAAATTATATATATTTTTAAAGATTTTATTTATTTATTTGATAGAGAGAGAGAGAGAGAGTAGGCAGAGAGGCAGGCAGAGAGAGAGGGGGAAGAAGGCTCCCTGCTGAGCAGAGAGCCCACTGTGGGGCTCGATTCCAGGACCCTGAGATCAGGGCCTGAGCCGAAGATAGAGGCCCTAATCCACTGAGCCACCCAGACGCCCCTGTTCAAGTTATATTTTATTGCTTCCTTCCAGATTAAAAGGCAGGATGTTATCTGTAGGACCTGTGATTTATATATAATGATATAATAGTCATAAAATTATACTATTTTATAAACTAATATATAAGTAGTTAATTTTGACAATATATTCCAGTTACCAGTAACTGCTAGCATACATACACACACACACACACAAACACACACCCTTTTATGCCTCTGACACAGATTTGTTTCTCTTATAATGTCCTCTGCTTTGGCTCCTTTTACTATGCCCACATTTCTCCCTATTGAGTTTTAACTTACCAGTCAGTCAACAGCTAAAATAATCACTTTCTCAATGAAGCTTCCTAAACCCCTAAATTAAGCATTCCTTCCTGTGTTCCTTTGATGGTACTTTTAACAAGGTACTATGTTGTGGGTAGTTAAGAATGTAAATTGTGGAGCCAGGCAAACATGGGTTCAAATCCTAAATCTACCAGGTTCTAATGTATAACCTGTGATACATTAACCTCTTTGTGCCTTAAGTCCCTCATCTACAAAAAGAAGGTAATGATAGTACCTACCTATGGTAGGCTTTTGAGAAGATTAAATTAACATGTAGCTTCTAAACTCGGGATGGTGGCCACGGCTTATGGTTTAAAACAAAAAGTTTAACATTCTCGGGGCGCCTGGGTGGCTCAGTTGGTTGGGCGACTGCCTTCGGCTCAGGTCATGATCCCAGAGTCCCGGGATCGAGTCCCATATCGGACTCCCGGCTCTGCGGAAAGTCCGCTTCTCCCTCTGACCTTCTCCCCTCTCATTCTCAGTCTCTCTCTCTCTCTAATAAATAAATAAATCTTTAAAAAAAAAAAAACAAAACACCTCTCATTCGCAGTGTCTCTCTCTCTCTAATAAATAAATAAATCTTTAAAAAAAAAAAAAGTTTAACATTCTCTCCTGGGATTTATAATGTACATGGAAGTAATGCAAGTCATACATATGATAATTATTGCATAAAGGATGATGAAATGAACAGTAAATAAACGCTAAACAGTTGCAAAGTTTCTACATTTTACATGAATATAGTAATAACTCAAAATAGACTGTGAACAGTTACAAATGTGTATTAGACTATGCAAAGCAACCAAGAACAACATAAATGGAACTCTATAAACAGCATTCAAATTAACACATGTATGGCACATAGAACAGAGCCTAGCACATAGTAACAGTCAATAAATCTCAGTTTCTATTAAAATTATCTGCTTAGATCTGTCTCCATAACCATGCTATATGTTCCCTGAGAATATTAGTGCCTACTAGCAATGAAGAAATAATTGTTGAATAAATGAAAGGCAAAATATTCAATGTTATAGTAAAATATAGTTCTAGATATACATGTAGTTCTACATATACAGTTCTATATATACGTTAGTAGTACATTTTATATTGTCAAACAAACACATAAAGCATTTATTTTTTTAGAAAAGTGGACACTAAAAAGCTTTTTGTACTTCACTATATGAAACTTTAAGCACTCTCAATTCTGATCCATCTATATGTGGAATCTTCTTTAGATACTGATGTTGTGTGTGTGTGTGTGTTTTGGGGGTTTTTTTGTTTATTTTTTTATTATGTTCAATTATTCAACATATAGTAATCATTAGTTTCTGATGTAGTGTTCAACGATTCATTAGTTGCATGTAACATCACATTTCTCTGAAAATTAAAGGTATGCTTCCTCAGAACAATCTTTTCAATTACATATGAATTTTTTTTCAATTTGGGGAATTTCGCAAATTAGACATATTGATCTTTTGTGGTCTGTGAAGGAATTTCTATCAGTCAAGAAGAAAGTGCAGACAACATATTCAGAGTGCAAAAAAGGAAGAAACTTACAACCAAGGATACTCTACCAGACAAGATTATCATTCAGAATTGAAGAACTGAGACAGAATTCCCAAATAAATAAAAGCTATAGGAGTTCATCACTACCAAAAGGGTTTCACAAGAAATATTAGAGGGACTACTTCATGGGTAAAAGATCATAACTAGAAATAAGAAAATATGTGGTAGAAAAAAATTTCACTGATAAAAAGAAAACATATGGTAAGAATTGCTGACCAACCACTAACAAAGCTAGTATGAAGGTTATAAGACAAGAGTAATAAAGTCAACTATATTTATAATAACTACTTAATGGATACACAAAAAAAAGATGTAAAACATGACACCAGAAACATAAAATGTGGGTGAAGGGAATAAAAATATAGTGCTTTCAGAATGTGTTTGAACTTTAGCAACTACCAACTTAAAATAATCTGCTATATATACATAGGTTGTTATACATGAGCCCCAGGGTAACCACAAACCAAAATCCTTTAACAGATTCACAAAATATAAACAGAAAGTAATCCAAACAAAACACTAAAGAAAGTCATCAAATCACAAGGGAAGAGACCATGAGAAGAGAAAGAGAGAAGAACCACAAAACAACAAGGAAACAATGAAGAAAATGGCAATACATACATACCTATCAACAACTACTTTAAATATAAATGGACTAAACTCTCCAATCATAACACATAGGGTAGAGGAATAAAAAAAACAAGACCCAACAGTAGACTCACTTGAAATCTGAAGGCACATTCACTGAAAATGAAGGGATAGAAAAAAATTTTTCCATGCAAATGGAAATGAAAAGAAACCTTGGGTAGCATTCATTACATCACACAAAACAGGCTTTAAAACAAAGACTGTAACAAAAGACAAGAAAAAAGAACATTACATAATGATGGGATCAATTCAACAAAAACATAAAACACTTGTAAATATTTGTACACCCAACATAGAAGTACCTAAATATATAAAATGACTCTTAATGGACAAATTAGGGGGAAAAAATGACAGCAACCCAATAACAGTTGGGGGCTTTAAAATACATGCTTACATTAATTGACAGATCATCCAGATAGAAAATTAATAAGGAAACGTCAACCTTAAATGACACATTAGACTACATGGATATAATAGATATACACAGACCATTCTATCCCAAAACAGTAGAATACAAATCATCTCAAGTACACATGAAATAATCTCCAGGAGAAATCACATGCTAGGCCACAAAATAAGAGTCAGTAAATTTAAAAAGAATGCAATATATCAAACCAACCATAATGGTTTGAAACTAGAAATCAGTTAACTAGAAACTCTAAGAAACAAATACATGAAGACTTGACATGCTACTGAACAACAAATGGGTCAACAAAGATATCAAAGAGAATATTTTTAAAATTCCTTGAGACAAATGAAAATAAAAATACACTGTTCCAAAATCTATGGGACTCAGCAAGATCAACAGCAAGAGGAAAGTTTGTAGTAATACAGGCCTACCTCAAGAAACAAGAAAAATCCCCAAAAAGGAATCTAACTTTACACCTAAAGGAACCAAAAAAAGAAGAACAAAACCCAAAATCAGCAGAAGGAAGGAAATAATAAAGAGGAGAGCAGAAATCAATGAAGTAGACACTAAAACAACAAGAAAAATGATTGATAAAACTAAGAGCTGGTACTTTGGAAAGATTAACAAAACTGATAAACTATTAGATTCATCAAGAAAAAAAAAAGAGGACTCAAATAAACAAATCAGAAATAAAAGAAGTACAACCCATACCAGAGAAAGACAAAATATTTTAAAAGAACTACTATAATTATATGCCAAGAAACTGGATATAGGATTATATTCCTACATACTTCCAAAACTAAATGGGAAGAAACAGAAAATCTCAAAAAATGATTACTAGTTATGAAACTGAATCAGTTATCAAAAACCTCCCAATACACAAAAGTCAAGGACCAGGTGAATGTGTACCAAATACCTCAAGAATTAACAGCATCCCTCAGAAACCATTCCAAAAAAACTGAAGAGGAAGGAATGTTTCCAAACTCATTTTCCAAGGCCAGCATTATCCTGATACTAAAACCAAAGACACTACCAAAAAAAAAAAAATGTACAGACCAATATCCCTGATGATCATGCAAAAATCCTCAACAAAATATAAGCAAACCAAATTCAACAATATATTAAAAGTATCACACACCATAATCAAATGGAATTTACTTCAGGGATGCAAGGATAGTTCAATATCTGCAAATCAATCAACATAATACACATTAACACAAAGAAGAATCATATGATCATCTCTGTAGAAACAGAGAAAGCATCTGACAAAATTCAACATTCTTTAAAAGTAAAAACTTTCAACAAAATGGGCAGAGAGGGAACATACCTTAACATAATAAAGGTCATATATGATAAACCCACAGCTAACATTATACTCAGTAGTGAACACCTGAAAACATTCCCTCTAGAACTAGACAAGGATGCCCACTCTTAACAGTTTATTGTTCAACATATTGTTGGAAGTCCTACCCATAGCAATTAGGCAAGAAAAACAAAAAAAGGGACTCTCTGCACCTCTCCATTCGACCAGCAGTTGCATCTTCTTGTGCAGTGCCAACTGCACCGAGACAGAAATGGTGAAGGTCAGAGTAAATAAATTTGGCTGTATTAGGCACCTGGTCACCAGAGCTGCTTTTAACTCTGGCAAAGTGGATACTGCTACCATCACTGAGCTCTTTGGTGAAATCAACTACATGGTATATAGGTTCCCATATTCCACAGATGGCAAATTCAATGGCACAGTCATGGCTGAGAACAGGAAACTTGTTATCAATGGAAAGTCCATCTCCATATTCTAGGAGTAAGATCCTACCAACATCAAATGGGCTGATGCTGGTGCTGAATATGTCATGGAGTCCACTGAGATCTTTGCTATCATGGAGAAGACTGAGGGCTCAAATGAAGGGTAGAGCCAAGCGGGTCATCATCTTTGCCCCTTCAGCTGATACCACCATGTTTGTGATGGGCATAAATGATGAGAAAGATGACAACTCCCTCAAGATTGTTAACAATGCTTTCTGTACCACACCAGTTCCCTGACCCCTCTGGCCAAGGTCATCTACAACAAATCTGGTATCACGATGGGACTCATGATCACACTACATGCCATCAGTGCCACCCAGAAGACCATGGATGGCCCCTCCAGGAAGTTGTGGAATGATGACCGTCCCTGCTTCTACTGGTGCTGCCAAGGCTATGGGCAAGGTCATCCCTGAATTGAATAGGAAGCTCACTGGCATGGCCTTCCATGTCCCCATCCCCAGTGTATCAGTCATGCATCAGACCTGCCACCTGGAGAAAGCCACCAAATACGATGACATCAAGATGGTGGTGAAGCAGGAATCAGAGGGACCTCTCAACAGCATGCTGGGCTGCACTGAGGACCAGGTTGTCCCCTGCCACTTTAAGTGACACCTACTCTTCTACCTTCAATGATGGGGCCGGTATTGCCATCAATGACCACTTTATGAAGCTCATTTCCTGCTATGAAAATGAATTTAGCTACAGCAACTGGTCCACATAACTTTCAAGGAGTAAAAGTCCCTTGGACAATCAGCCACAGCTAGAGCACAAAAGGAAGAGAGAGGCCCTCAGCTGCTGTGGAGTCTCTACCTCAGCTCATCCCCCAACACACTGAGAATCTCCCAACCTCAACAAAGTTTTCATCCCAGACACCATGAAGAAAGGAAGGGGCATAGGGAGCCCTACCTTGTCATGTACCATCGATAATGTATCCTATAGCAAGCCAAAAAAGAAAGAAAGACAAGAAAAGGACAACCAAATTGTAAAGGAAGTAAAACTGTCACTATTCACAGATGACATGGTACTATACATAGAAAACTCTAAAGACTCCTCTGAAAAACTATCAGAACTAAATACTTTAATCCAGTAAAACTGCAGAACACAAAATCAATATATAGAAATTTGTTACATTTCTATATACTAATGATGAACTGTCAGAAAGAGAAATTAAGAACACAATCCCCCTTACAATCCCAACAAAATGCATAAAATGCCTAGGAATAAATTTCACCAAGAGGTAAAGAAAGACTTGTACTGAAAACTATGACAGTGATGAGAACAATTGAAGATGACACATCTTCAATTACACATAAATGTAAAGATATGCCAATCTCATGAATTGGAAGAATTAATATTGCTAAGATTTCCATACTACCCAAAGCATCTACAGATTCAAGGGACTCCACATCAAAATAATAATGGCATTTTCCACTAAACTAGAACAGTCATAAAATTTATATGGAACCACAGAAGATGCCAAAAAGTCAAAGCAGTCTTGACTAAGAAAAAATAATGATGAAAAAATATACTTTAAAAAGATTTTTGGACGCTTTTGTTAAGTATGCTGACAAAGATCTAGTCTGATTAAAATGTAATAATGACTAAGTAATAATGACTGAGTTTAAAATCTAGAGGGACTTGTGTAGATGATCCTACATGACACATTTTTTCATTAAATATGAAGTTCTTCATAAATATGGTTTTCAACAATAAGCTATCAGACACCATTATTTTTTTAAAAATCACCATTCTACCTCATGTTTTACTTTACATGCATTTTATATATTTCTTATGGCTGAAGATAGTAACTACAACAAATAAGCTTTCATATATTTTATAACATCCAGCCCCAAAAAAGAAAATTAACTCTTAACTTTACTATTGCTGATGTATGTCCTAAACCTCGTGAATAGGAGAGTAACTTAATTTCTGTACCAGTCAATAAATAAATGCTCTTGCCAGTGTTCACTCCACTTCTTGTCCTTCAAAGCCTAGTCCAAACAGACACATATCCACTAACCTCTATATCAAACGGAAGACAGGATCGTGTAGTGGAAAGAACACTGGACTGAGAGTCAGGAGGCCTGCGTTCTAGTTCCAACTCTGTCAACTATGAGTTGTGGCCCTGGGGAAGTCACTTAACCATTCTGGGTCTCAGTTTCCTCATCTGTAAAATGAGGGGATTAGATTAGAGAATCCCTAAAGTTGTTCACACAACTATCTGAGATTCTAGGTTAACCAAACAAAGCTACATATCACATAGATCACTAGTTCTTATGCTTTCTCTAGTTGGAACAAGTCCCTTTGTGGACTGAAAAGCAGTTTTCACTTGCACTGAAGCTGTCCTCAAGAGCAGTGCTTCCCAAACTATAACATGCAAACGGATTCATCTGGGAATCTTACTAAAATGTGAAAATGAATCCATAGGTCTGGAGTGATACCTGAGATGCTGCATTTCTAACAAGCTTCCAAGTGATGATGATGATGGTCAACAAAATACATTTCAAGTAATAAGTTCTAGAATAGCTTCTTAGGGCACAGAAACTGCAATCTCACTAATCATCTATACTTTTTGGTTTTCTGTAGTGAGTCTACTTTTGATAAGTAAACACCGCCTCTCTTGTCAAGGAACTTATATCTTGGATTTTTCTGCATAAAATTATTCCTTAATTATACAGATTTTAGGAAATATTCTTAGCAGTAAAAGCCAGCTATGAATTATGAATAAATACTCCTTTAAAGACATACTTTATCATTTTAAAACCATTCATAAGCCAAATTTTTTTTCAAGTAAGAAGAAAAATATCCTTTCCTTTCTTCATCTCCCAAACATATTTCTGGATCTTCACATCTCAAGAATATACTTGAATATTCTCAATATTGAATATACAAGAATATACTCAAGAAAATATTCAAGGAACATACAGATAAACTAAAAGAGTGCCTTGGGTAGAAACCTAGATAAGTCTGGATGAATCACTTCACAATTCTCTGAAGTGGTCAAAACCCCAAACTTGAGCCCTCCATAGCTTGTGAGTTTTCTAAGCATGCTTTCACATTACTTGTCATATTCTACTCCAATCCATGCAGTAGGGAAAGGCAGTATAGTAAATTACCACACATTTTAAGCATCCTAGATTAGCTGGAGATCCCAAAGGATGGTTACCCAGAATAGAAAAAAAAAAATGAATAAATAAAAGAGAGACCCATTTTTTTCTTTATGATATAAATTAGAGATTGATCCATTACATAAATTGGGGGAGGGAGGGGCAGAAAAGCAATTTAAGCCTTTCACTCAATCATATTTATGTACTCTTACGTCAGCTCTTATTAAAGGAAAAGATGCTTTGTGTGCTTCCTCCTCAGTGATTCTCTTATCTCCTTTTCATTTTTAATATAAGTATTCATAAATTTCATGATCAAAAGAACCTCTAAACTCATCCTTAAATTTTAAGCATATCCTGAATTTTAAGCTGTCATTCTTTGTAGATAACATTAAAGCACTAAGAGTATTTAAGAAGACTGTCAGTACTACCTGATATCATAAAGCAATTTTGTCTATATTATTAAAAACTCCATAAAAAGTTTTTAAATTGCAAAAATACTAATCTAATTTATTTATAAGGAAGGAGAAACAGTGGGAAAGTGGAAATTGGAACACATTAGTATTCCCCGGTATTTTCTGGCACCACTGAATGAAAGATTATTAACAAAAATTCTTTTGGAGTAGTAAAAACTACCAGGAATTTCTTTTTAGAGGAAAAAAGAAAACCTCATATAAATGTTGCTACTTTAGAGAAACAAATCGTAGCACACAATGCATAGGGCATTACAAAATACCTGAGAGCCAATAGCTGGAAACGTAACTCCTTGTTCCTTAAGGTTCTTAATCATTGCTGATATTAGACTAAGCTGTGGATCATTCTTAAATTCATCTGTCCATTCAACCATAAGAGCCTTTAATTTTTCACAGACTTTAGGATGACCCTGAAAATAGAGAAAAAATTTAATTAAAAAAGGTACTAATTTCCTGGCTAATGGTAAAACACAGATATACTAAATATAAAAATTACAAAGCGCTATAGACATTTTTTTTGAATCATGTATTACCCCTAGATATAGATGATACCTAAGAAAACAGACTTGGTTAGTAGAAATAATCAAATTTTTTTTCACACTATGAAGGAACATTAGTTCCTTCATACATACATATCTCATCTAAAATTAAACATACATATCTCCAACATACATATCTCATCTAAAATTAAAACAGATTAAGTATGTAATAACTTATTTTGGAGGTCAGAGAGACGGAACTTCTCAGAGTATTTTGCAACTAAGAGAGCTTTATACATCAGGAAGACACAGAGAAATAGTCTGTTCTGTTTTGGCTATTTCGCAGATCAATAAAAAATAAGTTGGAAAGAGAAAATAAATGGTACAGTTCCTTTATTCCCAATCCCTGACTTCTAAAAATATGCTTGTTTGTGTATTTTTTCCAAGTTGTTTAATTATCCAAGCTCTGGTTTGAAGTCCACTCTATGTAATTATTTCTAGAAACTTCATTTCTTCAAAATAATATCTCCCCCTCAAGTATAAAATCACTATGTTCACTGTAAAACATTTGGGAAATAAAGAAGTCCTTTCTCTTATATATAGCTATTTGCTTTTCAAAACAGTTGTTCATGCTACCAAATACAAGTTTGAATATCTCATCTTCAATTAAATTACAGAAAACATTATACTAAAATCTCTTCATAAACAGTCATAAATTTTGATGGACCTTCAGGAAGTTAAAAGAATGGTTATTAATTAGTAGAAAATACCTAAATGTAACTGAATAAACCAAAACAGGAAAAGAACACATAATCATGCTTGACAAGAAAGTACAGAAACTCTGTAAAGAATTATGTAAATAAATGTTTATCTTATTTCTATTAAAACTTAGAAATAATGATTTTTCCCAAAAATATGAGGCATTTTCCCTTTTGACATCTTAAATTTTTTCTTGATTATATAATATCCCATCCTCCCCCCTACCCGCAAGAGTCAGAAATAATTATCTTTAGAATGCACAAATTTTTACTAGGAAAACTTATATGTTACTTAGTAACTTAAATTTTTTTAATTCCTTGAATTGCATAAATTGTATTCTTTATTCTACATTCAGTTAAATAAAAAGCATAGCATTAAAATCCTGTCATGGTCAGGTAGTGGCCATACTCATGTCACAACGAAAACAGTGTCATATTTTTGACAGTATTCCTGAACAGTTCTACATAAGGAAAATACCTCCACCACGGCTAAACCAATTGTTATAAGAACTGTGCCTAAAATAGACTGGTATTATTTAATCAGAAAAAGAAACATATTTTCTTATAAGATGAAAGGAATGATGATTGAAACAGGTTAAATATACTCTAATCTAGTTTAAAAAAAAAAAACAATTCTTCAAGTATACAAACTTATAAACTCTTCAGCAAAACAACATCTACTTTACTAACATATTGGATAGACACAGCCTAGAAAGGATTTTAAAAAATAGAAAGCACAAACCAGTCCTTCGTGATTTAAAATGTGAAGAACCAGACAATAAAATACACAAAGAAGACTATGTTAATTCATTTCTGGAAATAATGTTCCTTACCTTGTTTAGTACGTTGCTTACTTCACTAGCAAAATCTCTTGAACATACTTCTAAATGAAATATTTTGCCACAGTTTGACACACATGCTCCTAGAAGCTGAAAGTATAAAACCACAAGTTAAAAGAGCTCAATTTTAGCAGCTAGTTTTGTGGTAAAACTTAAAATGAAATCACTTACAGTCAGAGCTTGCATAGCAACATGAGGATCTTTATGGTTCACCCTCCTCATAATAGACCGAAGACAATCTTTGGGTCTAAAAAATGAGAAATGTAACTATCAATTAGTAGAACATTTAGGCTTTTCTCCCCTTAACTTAATAGGCAATAGACTACTATACAAAAGGTAGTCTATGGTAGAGAAGTTAAATTTTAATTAATGACACAACTGAACTGTACACTAACAAGTTCCTTTAAATTTTTCAAACAAAATTAACAGGCTCTCTTCCTTAGCAAACACAGATTAAGCATTTCACACTAATTCCTGATGAAAAAAAAGTTCTGAAAATGAAATGACACACCAAAACTTCCACTTCCAGTCATGATGGAATAACTGGAACTAACACTCTTGTAAACAATGAGAAAACTGGAAAAATATACTTAAAAATACCCACTCAGGTCACCGGGACATTAGGCCACAGACAGTGCTGAATAATCTCTAAGAAGGAATATAATTAGATAAGCCAGACATTTGCCTCAACTTTCCAACCAGAGGCACTTTCCAGATTATCAGTACAGGCTTTCTGTTTTGTTTGTTTTTTTTTTAAGATTTTATTTATTTATTTGACAGGGAGAGATTACAAGTAGGCAGAGAGGCAGGCAGAGAGAGAGGAAGAAGCAGGCTCCCTGCCAAGCAGAGAGCCCGATGCGGGGCTCCATCCCAGCATTCTGAGACCATGACCTGAGCCAAAGGCAGAGGCTTTAACCCACTGAGCCACCCAGGCACCCCCCAGGCTTTCTGCTTTTAAAGGCAGTTTCTGGATCCCAGTGCAGAAAAGGTGATCCCAAAAAGAGAATAGTGATCTCACTGAGTTGAGGGGAAAGAAATCAGAACTCAGGGAGGCCAAGGGAGCTAGAATTTGCAAAAGAGAGTAGAAGGAGCTATATGAAGAAATAGTTCTGGATACTTGCATAGTACTCCACTTAGGTCTACTGAGGAAAAAGCCACACATGCATAGATTAAAACCTCCATTAAGGCTGGGCAAAAAATGACTGCGAGCTGAATGCTGAAGAGTTCCCAAAGCTCACACGGTTGTCAGAGTTCATATCAAAATGGAGAGCCCTTGTTAAATATCAAGAGCATTCAGTGGATATACCAGAGTTTAGGCCTTGGTCCTAGGACTGAACTGTCCCAAAAGACTACTCTAAATCCATCCTATAGCAACCTAAAAACAAGCCAGAGAAGGATAAAGTTGAGCCAAATGTAACTTAAGTTCAGAGAGAATAAAGTCCAATACTCTTTAACAACAACAAAACCTGGCACTCAATATAAAATTCATAACACTATGCACTCAGTCAAAAATTATTAGATATGATACAAAGCAATTATTAGATATGAGGTACTCAATATAAAATTTGTAACACTAAGCATTCAGTCAACAATTACTAGATATAATACAACACATAACTAGGAGAAAATTCAGTCAAATGAAAATGAAGAAATGACAGAGATGATGGAATTAGCAATCAAAGACTGCATAAGCTATTCTAAGTATACTCAAGGATGTACATCAAATCATCAACATAATGAGGAAAGAAATGGTGCAAAAGAGATAAAGCTTAAAAAAAGAAGACTTCTAGAAATGAAAAATACACTTTTAAAAAGTGGATAGAATTAATCAGGTAAGAATAAAAGATCAGTAAACTTGAAGACATGTTTGAAGTACATGAATTGAAGTACAGAGGTAAAAAGGACTAAAAAATTTAATATAGAACCATCGCTAAATACATTTTTAAAAGAGAAATGAAAATATAAAAAATTCACAAAAAAATTCAATTGATTGATACATAAGACAATAAACAAAAGTTCAACAGAAGAAATATATCATCCAGAAAAATGGCAAATTTTAACATTTTAATCCAACCATATCAACAGTTACATTAAATGCAAATGGTCTCAACACACCAAATAAGACAGATTGCTAGATTGGATTTAAAAAAGCAGGACCCAAGCCACCTGGGTGGCTCAATCGGTTAAGCATCTGCCTTAGGCTCAGGTCACAGATCCTGAGTCCTGGGATCAATCTCTGTGTCAGGCTTCCTGCTCAGTAGGGAGTCCACTTCTTTCTCTCTCCCCGTGTGTGCTTTTTCTCTAACTCTCACTCGCTCTCAAATAAATAAAATCTTTATTAAAAAAAAAAAAAAAAAAGCAGAACCCACCTAAATGCTCCCTACAAGAAACTGTTAAAATATAAAGACCTATGTAACTTAAAAGTGAAAGGATGGAGGAAAGAAAAATATACCAAGCAAACATAAATCACAAGACAGCTGGAGTAGCTTTATTAGTATCAGGCAAACTTCAATTCAAAGCAAACCATATTCCCTGGGATAGAGAGGAAAATTACAAAATGATAAAGGGATCAATTCTCCAAGGAGACATAATAGACCAAGATGTGTAGTCTTATCTAGAAATGAAGCTTCAACATACATGAAGCAAAACTAATAAAACTGAAAAGAGAGACAAGACAAATCCACAATTTAGTTGGAGATTTCATTCTTTTCTCAGAAATTGATAAAACAATTGGGTGTGAGAACACTCTATACTCCAGTATAAAAGACAATATATATCATCTCCAGTGCATACAGAATATTTACCAAGACAGACCATATTTTGAACCATTTAGAAAAACTTAATTAAAAAAATTGAAATGATACATGCTATGTTGTTAGACCATGATAAAATTGTACTATAAATGAGTAATATGAAGAAAACTGGAAATTCTCCAAGTTCTAAGTAACCACAATTGGTCATAATACATTATCCTTTTTATGTATTATTAGGTTTGATTACAGCATTGTTGAGGATTTTTCTACCTTTGTACATAACTCGTCTGTGGTTTTCTTTTTTTGTTTTTGGTATTGACCTATCACAGGCTTGTGTCTCTCTCTACCTCTCTCTCTGACAAATAAATAAAATCTTTAAAAAAAAAAAACAAAAAATAAAAATAAAAAATAAATAAATACAGAGAGATTAAAAGAAACAAAACAGGGAAAGACATATAAACATAAAAGTCAAGTGGCTTTAACAATTTCAAACAAGGATACTAACAGAGGTAAAAAGAGACATTTCATAATAATGAAAGGGTTATTTCTCTAAAGAAAACATAATTCTAAGTGCGTAAGAGAACTTCAAAATATATAAAAGAAACTTGGACAGAAATGAAAGGAAAAACTGACAAGTCTCCTAGAACTTCAACATACTCCTCTCACTAATTTGACAGCATAAGTAAAACAAACAAGAAGTATGGATATAGAAAAATTGAACACTACCACCTATCTGGACTGAACATTCTACTCACACATGGCAGATAACATAATTTTCAAGTGCATAAAAAATTCACCCAGATAGATCACATCATATTCTAGACTACAAAACAAATGGTGACAAACTTAAAAATAATACAAAATGCTCTTTGACCACAGGAGAATTAATACAGATTAATAACAAAATGACTATAAGAAATCCCTAAATGTCTGGAAATTAAACACAAATCTAACAAATGTAAATAACTCTTACATCAAATGAAATCACAGAAACATAGTTTCACTAAGTAAATGAAAACACACTACCAAGCAGTCTGTGTAAGAATGTTCATAGTGGCTCTCTTCATAACAGCTAAAAACTGGATATAATGCAAGTGTTCATCAACGGGTAAATGGATAAAAAAAAATTCTAATATATTCATACAATGGAATATCCCTTGGAAATAAACAGAAGTAGTTATATACACAAAAATTTGGACTTAGCTCCAAAACATATTCTACACTAGATACAAAATTACATACTACACAAATTCACTTCATGAAACTTTAGGAAAGGAAAATTTAATCTATAATGACAAAAAGCAGATCAGTAGTTGCTTAGGACAGCAGAACTTCTGGAAGTGATTAAATGCTCTTTATTGTGACTAAAGTCATGGTTATAACATAGCATATGTATTTGTTAATCTCATCAAATTATTAAACTGTATGCTTACAAGGAATACACTTTATTGTGAAGAAGTCACTTCTTAGTAAAACAGAGTTATTTTTTAATACCCGGCCATGCATGTGGTAAACATATATTTCATGGGGATGCTATATAATAGCAGTAATAGTAAAAGCAAGTAACTATAACCTATGGAACGTCCATGTGTTTAGGTTCTCAAAATTTTACATAAGGAACTCATTCAATTTTCAAAACATTCGCAGTAAACTGGAGTCTTAGTTGTTCAATTCCTTGCTCACGATACCTAAGCAGAGAGTAACTGGTACAAAAAAGATTCAAACTCAGGTGTGGCTGAGTCTAAATACTCTACGTTCTTGCAATGAACTAAGATGATGGAAGCTGGGAGCTATTCATAGAACTCAAAGGATGATGGCCTCAAAACATTAATCAGATTGAAATAGCATTTATTTTACTTAATATTATAAAACATTATCAAAAGGATAAATATTGTATGATTTCATTTATATGAGGTCCCTAAAACAGGCAAATTCATGGAATTTGGCCTTGACAAGTAAAAGTCACCAGTGGCAAGGAAGAGGGGGAAATGGAAAGTCATTATTTAATGCACACAATTTCTCTATGGGATGATGAGCGAGTTTTGGAAATGGATAGTGAAAACATACATGAAAGAAAAACCCTTTTCAAGTGATTTGAACGACAATGGGCCCTGAAGAAATTGGCCAGTAAGAATAATCATCCTAAAAAATGTCTTTAAGAACTGGAATACAACTACTAAACACTGACAAATTTTAAAAAGTCATTTTTAATAGGGAAAAGTTAAAATTAAAAAGGATTTCTGTTTCTAAGAATGTTTCAGACTGTTAGAAGCTTTCCTCCTAAAGAGCATGGAGAAAAAAGAAAAAAAAATTTTTAATTATATTTATTGACTATCTATTGTATGCTAAGCATTCATCTCTTCTTCTGAAGCTCTTCTTCTATTGATTTTGTATGCTCTTGATATTATCTGAGGGGCACTTGGATGGCTCAGTTGGTTAAGTGTCCAACTCTTGATATCAGCTCACGTCTTGACCTTCCAGGTCATGAGTTCAAGCCCCACTGGGCTCCACACGGGGAATGGAGCCTATTTCAAAAAAAAAAAGGTATCTGACAGCAACATTATTAAACTAAAAAGTTAATATGCTGTAACACTATTATTTAAATTTTGCCTTTTTCATAGTGGGAGTTATTTTAGGAGCCAGAATCTGTGACATCATGCTAATTTTTGCAGTTGTGAAAACCATGCCGACATATAAAAACACAAAATTATAATTTCAAGTGCCTGAAAGGTGAAATATAAAAGGGATTATCTGAATGCTAAAATTAAAGCCATTAAAAAATGATCCATAGATGATTCAGCTCAGTAAATGAACTTATTAGAAAATAATCCTCTATATTTGCTTAAACTAAATTTCTGATATATTGTTTATAAACCACTTTCACTTTTTTAAAGAAAGAACTCCAAACTCTGATGACTTTTGTGGAAAGGAAAGTGAGGAAAGGGCTTTGAAATGCAACCTTTACTTCTTATTTTATATATTTCTATATTGCTTGAAATGTTTTACCACAGCCAATTTTAAAAACCGAGGCAAAGATTAACTCTGGCACCAAAACAAACTTGGCTATTGCACTATATGCATTATAAAAAAGATAATGTCATAAAATGCCAATTAGAATGCTTAAAAGTGCTGAGGAATATAGTAAAACACAAAAGTGAAAGTGAAATAATATATACACACTTGATTATTAAATCTTACAAATTTAATGAAAGCTTATGGCTAAAATACTGTTTTTAGGGGCGCCTGAGTGGCTCAGTCATTAAGCGTCTGCCTTCAGCACAGGTCATGATCCCAGAGTCCTGGGATCGAGCCCCACATTGGGCTCTCTGCTCAGCCAGAAGCCTGCTTCTCCTCTCTCACTCCCCCTGCTGTGTTCCCTCTCTCGCTGTGTCTCTCTCTGTCAAATAATAAATAAAATCTTTAAAAAATAATAATAAAATAAAATACTGTTTTTAAAAAGGTTTAAGAGGTGTGTTTTTTTTAATATAAAACTATGGTTTTCAATATAAAAGTATATACAAGAATAGTCATGTAAATAGAATGTATACATATATGTACTGTATATGTTTCCTAGCTCTGGTACAAGCAAGCTTACATGGTACCCATACCTTGGCTTCTTTCTTTTTACAAGTGAATTTAAACTAAGTATTCTATGGCTATTATCCTCTCAATGGAAAATGCAAGTTGACTACAGAGGCTGTATAATTTATCAACTATACAAGTACCTTTTTGAGAATGAAAGGGATGCTAACTGGGCATAATTCAGGAACAGGAGGCATAAAGTGATATTATCCAAGACAAACTACATGTTTAGTCACAGGGCCAAAACTATGTCCATCCACAAAAATCAGCTTTTTATACATATATCTGAGACATGTAGTTCAGAAGAAGGGTGAGAAAAAAAGGCAGCAAATAATTCTCCAACTATCTAAAAGTACAGCCTTCCTGTAAAGACCTGTGGGTAAGCCTAAATGGCCTAAAGGGAAGAAGCAATGACCATTAATTTATAAGGAAAACGTTTTTAGCATTCCCAGACCCCAAACATAATCTCTCTTAGGCTTTTCTGATACCTTAGGACACATCTTGCTAATGGGTGCACAAAGTTAGTCAAGATAAAGCAGATGCTCACAGAAACACTTCAAAGCTATGGTGGCTTGATGCCGAGACACTGAGCTTAGTTCCCCAGGGTGAGCTGGACGGCGCTACTCTTGCTGCTCCAGATGTGTGCTATCTCTAAAACAGCTCAAAGAAAAACTAAATGCCATTTTCACTTCTGGCTTTTTTTTTTTTTTTTTCCAAAAGTGAAGATCCCCTTCAAATTTCTTTTAGTTAGGGTAAATAGTACCAGTAGAGGTCCTTCAGTAAGAGTGAAGTGGCATAAGCAGAGGTACCGGCACTTTAACGTGGTTGTGGCTTCTAATGACTTTTTCTCAAATCACATACTGGCCAGGAAACAGACTTTTCAGAAATGTACACAGCTGTCTTGACATATATCACTTCTGATGAACTAAAGCATCAAAGTCAATTTCATTATTCATAAGTACTATTCCAATCAACCTCAACAAACTACCTTGGGCCTCAAAGAAGAGCTTTGAGAGGGGCATCTTTTCTATTGAATCCTCTCTACTCTACTTGTTGCCCATCATACCACTCTCAGTCATTTGATTTCCATGTGAAGTTACAACTACTAAAATTAAGCTACCTCATTCTCAAAGGTAAATGAAAATTAAGGCATGAATGCTCCTTAATCTTCACACACGATTATCACAGAGTCAGGCTACCGTGCTTTCTTTTGCGATTCAGAAACTTTTCCAGTGAGACCGCAGAACTTGAAGCTCTTAGGGCAATTCTGGAAAGGATATAGTCTTTAAATGAATTTCATCAATAGTCACTCTTCTAATCTAACAATGAATTAATAAAACTTTACACTCTTGCTCATTCATCTTATTGGAAAAGTACCCAGAAAGCAAGAACCCTCTGCATGTAGTGTCATATGTTTATATCAGTGCTAAAGGATACCAACCCTTATGAGTAATCCAGTTTGGTCACCAAAACTGTCACACTGAATTACTGTCTCCATGTAAATTATAATGACACTGTGAAAAAAATATTTATCAGGTAGCAAATAACTCAGCTGATAATGCTTTCATTAACTAATGTTATGCCATAACCTTCACTTTGGTTTTTATGAATTTTCATAAGCTAGGTTTTACCACATCATACATATAAAACAAAACCATGAAAGGTCACCATGAAACTCTTTATGACTATCCAAACAGTTTTAACATATTAGCTGTTCTTATTTACATATATCTACAAATGGGTAGAACTCTCTCAACACAGAATAATAATTTTCCAAGCAAAAAGTCACAAACACATGTTAGATGAAAGCAGTAAAGGACCGTTATATCCTATTTTGCCATTCAAGCTCTTAAAGACTGTGTATCTCAAGTATCAAAAATGGAATTTACTGTTTTATTTACTAAAATCCACTGTTTTGTTCTAACGATATATTCATTGTTTTGTTACATAAGGCAAAGTTCTCATTCAATACTCAGAGAGCAGGCCTCTAGCAAATTATGTATTCCAAAGATAACCACAATAATAACTCCCTTTCCACATGCTCTTCTACAAAGTAAACTTGCCACTTCCCATCAAGAGGTAAAGTTTCATAACCCTCCTCTTAAATGTGGGCTGAATCCAGTGACCTGCTTGACCCACAGAATGTAGTACAAGTGATATTCGGAGATGTACAGTTCAAAAAAAGCTATACAGAATACACCTACATCTCTCAGAACATCTGCTCTTAGGAAGCTCCCTCGAGAATCCCAGCTACTGTTCTGTAAGAAACTCAAGCCACATGGATAGGCCTTGGTAAATGTTTCAGTTGATAGCTCCAGCTGAGATCCCAGCTGACTGCCAGGTATCAACTGCCAGCCGGATTGAGCATCCATTCCAATTAGGACTTCAAATATTCCAGTCCCAGTCATTAGGGGACTGCAAGTTCCTGAGAGACCTCAAGCACCAAGTGCCCAGCTGTTAACTCACAGAACCATGAAGGTAATAATAAATGCTCTTTTAAGCCACTAAGTCATAGGTTGGTTTGTTATGTAGCAATAGATAACTAGAATCACCTCTAACAAAGTGTACTGACAGCTGTTAAAACACTCTTAACTTGTACTATTTAGAATTTTTTGGGTTTTCTTTTCATCTTTCTTTTTAAATAAAATTTTAATAAAACTGCCTTAACTGTTTATCTCCCCATCTTGAGGGTTTCTGAAGACAGGATCCAGGGCTACACTGTTCATCCTTGGCTCCCTACTCCCTAGCCACGGCACATAAGATAAAGCTTTTTCATTGTGAATGTTGCCTACAATAATGCCTTCAACATGGTCGATGCTTAATAAAAAGTCACTGAGCTAAATATGGGAAACACTTTTCACTGTTGTACAATACTTAGTATTTAGAATAAATAAATAATCCTCCTTACAAAGCTCTTTTTATTACCAATCCCTTTATGTCTTCCACTGAGTTAGTCTTCTAAGAAAAATGTACATGCTTTCATAAAATTTTGTCTTAGAATTACAATAGGATCATAAGAGAAGAATTCAGATTAAGTAACGCTGGGAGAAGCACAGGACGTGAGGTAAGAGATTGATGGTAATAAACAAAGTATTTTGTAAAAATACATGCTAAAGATAAAATCTGCATGTGCATTAGGAAAAATCCACCAATGATTCCCATTACCCATCTAAGCAAAGGGTAATCTCTCTAAAAACCTTCTCGAAATTACACTTTTGTATTTTAAAATTTTTGTAAGACATATCCTCTTTTCTTTATCTTGAGATGCAAAAAAAAAAAAAAAGACTAGGTAGGGTCAGGGATAAGGACAAGAACAGGGAAAGGGAAATTATTTTTCATCTTTTCCAGTTTTCCAACCACAAAATAACTTTGTTGCTCTAAATTTATCACCTGAGAAATGAGCAGACAAAGCTCACCATTGTAAAATGTAAGGGAACAGTACCATTTCTTGGGGTGTGTTTCCAAAGTCAGGGCATTGGCAAAAATTGCAGTTAATCAATTTCTCTTGATTAGGGAGTTACCTATTAGAAAACATACTTTGCCATCTCTCAAATAAGCTCAATGTAGGCAACTTTTCCTCAATTATTAAAGCAAAACTGTTACTTTGAGCTCCCACTGAAGAAAATGGCTTTCAGGTGCCTGGGTGGCTCAGTCGTTAGGCGTCTGCCTTCAGCACAGGTCATGATCCCAGGGTCCTGGGATCGAGCCCCACATTGGGCTCCCTAATTGGCGGGAAGCCTGCTTCTCCCTCTCCCACTCCTCCTGCTTGTATTCCCTCTCTCACAATCTCTCTAAAATAAAATAAAATAATAAAATAAAATAAAATGGCTTTCATGCAGAGCCATGCTGTTTAAAAAAATGTATACTGAGCAAGAATCACACTTAGTGCAGTGAGATATTCATACTCTAGGAGAAATGAAAACTGTAATGGTGAGATAGCACATTATCTCACTAAATGGACAACATTTAGGAAACTACAAGTCTTGAAAAAATACAGTTTGAGGGGGATACAAAGAATACAGTTAAATTCAGTTAAGATAAACATACATATAACACAGCTCAAATCTATAGTGAGAAGGATCATGGAAAAGTAAAACTAATTTTACATTCCTGCAACTCTCTTTTCAAAAAAATAATGAAATTTCAAATCTCTTTAAATAGCCACAAGTAAATATCCGAAATTGTTACATTATTCATAAATGTCTACCAACTTTCAAGTACGCTGCTGTACAGTTATGACAGATAAATAGCTCAACATTAGTCTCCCAGCTAGTGAGACTCCCTGAAAAGGTCTTTCTATTAATACATAGGGGAAAAGTCAAAAACATGTAATGATTCTGTTGGATAGAGGAGTCAAGATTTGTGACATCTTTTGCTTTATAAAATTTTGTTAAAAACCTTCATTTCCCACTCTTCTGTTTCTCATTTGAAAAGTATTTTTGAGCATAAAATTATTAAGTTAAACTGTGATAAGGTTTTACATCCTTAAGGAAATGATTACCACTAAAAAGATAGCAAATTTGAATTCTAACTACTGTTCCTACTACTAAATCAATCAATGATCTTAGATAAATTAACTTTTCAAAATGAAGATAACACCTTCTTCATTATCCCCCTCATGAAACCTGACAAAAAAATAATAGGATATTTTCCTTAAACTATTGCAAATACTAAACAAAAACAGGAAAAAAATAGTAATAAGGTAAAACATAGTTAATGAATGTGCTTGCATAGTTAACCTCTAATCACCCATGAAATAAGAAGGAAAAAGGACAAAGACACTAGCAGTAGGTTTCTAACAGAAGCACTATTACGTGTTCAGAATAGAAAAATTCTTTGTAGTATAAGGCTATCTGGAGTACCACATCCCTGGGCCGCACCTAACCAGTATCAGTACTAATTCCCATATTTTGACAACCAAAACCATCCCTAATATACCAATATCACCCAGGTTGAGAACCATACTAGACAAAAGCAGCATTTTAATACAGTAGAAAGAGTAGAAAAGAACTGAATCTTGACAGACCAACCTCATCTTGAAAGGGGATTCTAATGCTTCCTAATCAGTATATAATTCCAATACTTCAAGAATTGTGCCAGGGATATAGAGAACTTCAACAACATTAGTTCTAGTTTGTTCTTCTACCAAGTTACTTTTACAATTTCAGTTTTCATATTACCTTAGTGATTGACCTTTAAATTGTCATTTTACATGCTATAAAAAGTGCTTTACTACAACTTACCATTCAAGGATTTACGTGGTGTGGTAGAAGGCTGAATGTGCACAGTCTTATAGGTCTTAGTATGGGGTAGTAACTAGCAGGCAGACACTGAAAGAGATGGGAACTCAAATCCTTGCTGAAGTAATTTTTTTTTAATTAACAGGTAATATAAAAGTTTCCTTGAATACTGAGAAGAGCCTAACGTCAAGGATGCCTTTCAAAAGCATAACAGCATTACACTAAACTCTGAGTACTCTAATATAAAATATGAAAGCAAACAGAACTAAAACAAATAATATTCAATGGCATATTCAAAATATAGATTTGATCTATAATACAGATTACATAAAACACAGTGTACACAAGGGCAGAAAGGGTGAAACACTGAGCGTAAGTATCAAATTCTTGACTTTGAGCTTGTAAAGTAGGTGTTTCTCATGAGATGACTAATGGTACATGAATACAGTATACAAATGATGTTATTTGGTATTTAAAGAACAAATTCATGATTCCAAAAGACTTCAGCAGGAAAGAAGGTAAACTAAACTGCTACATACTGCATACTGAGGATTGATGGAAGAATGAATAATAATTACTACACACTTAAATTCAATATGGTGATACTTTGAGCTTCCTAGACCATATAATACTAAGGTATATTTCTGTCAAGCACAACATAATGTGATATAATGCACGGGAAAGAGAAGAATCACTCAAGACTTCAGCATCAAATTGGCATGTCTTGATTCACGATTTTTAACTTTCAAATTATTGTTCATTATGGGCACTTAAGAACGTGGCACATAGAAGTGAGAAAAACATTAAGATTGAGAGTAAAAGCCTGAATTTGAATTTTACCTCTGTTACTATTTTTGGAAAGTCACAAATTAAAATCTGAGGGTTTTAATTTCCTTATCTGTGAAAGGATCTCTATAGTCATGAGGATTCTATAGGTCCCAGCTATAAAATATATTGTGCTTTAAAAACTGCAATAAAATACAAAGTAAAATCACTGTCTAGAGCAAGGACAGATGAAAAAACTAGACTGAATCACAATCCTACCCTAGCTACTAGTCTCACTTTCTCCCAAATCATCTTCTCAATTTCCCCCTTCAGGAATACAGAGATGTTATAATATAGTCCACTGATGAAAAAAGAAAATTCCTATCAAACAACCAGTTAAAGAAGACTTCACTTAAATGTGGGGAAAAGGACAAAATACCTCATAAGAAACTTTACCAAAAATATTGAAGACTTCTAAGAGGAAAACTTCAACAATACTAAAAGATACAAAGATATGCTATGTTCTTAGATAGAAAGATTTAATATCATAAAAACAATTTATTAATTTAAAACTATGCCATTTTAAAAAGAAACAGTTGTTTTTAGGCTAGTCAAGCCAATCCCAAAGTTTATCTGGGGATAGTAGGAAGAGGAAAGGGTATTTAGAAAAAGTCTGAAACCATGCGGAAGCAGCACATGTACACACACAGACAAATAGGACAAAAGATAAAGTTCAAAAAATACTTAGGGTAATACATACAGGAGTGTAATATATAAAGGCAGTATTTCAAATCAAAAAGGAAAAAGATGGATTACTCAGTAAATGTCACTGGAATTTTGGGTAGCCAAACAGAAAAGAGTAAATTTAGAGCCATACCTTACTACATAAGAAGATATTCCAAATAGAGCAAAGATTTAAATGTAAAAAAATGTAACCACAGGTACAGAGACTTTGGAAAAAAGTTGGGCAATTTCTCACAAAGCTAACCATAGTCTTCCAAGTGATCCAGCCATGGCCCTAGGTATTTACCCTATTGAGTTGAAAGCCTAAGTCCACACACATAAAACCTGTACGTGAATATATTTCATAGCAGCTTTACTCACAGTTACCAAAACCTGAAAGGAATATAGATGTCCTTCAACAGATGAACAGATAAACAAACTACAGTACATCTATATAATGGAATATTATTCAGAAATAAAAAGAAATGAGCTATCAAGACATGAAATGACACAGATGAAGCTTAAAGGCATTTTGCTAAGTAAAATGCATTTTGCATTAAGCTAAGCCAGTCTGAAACGGTTATATATATGATCTTAATTACACGTTTTGGTAAAGACAACATTAAATAAGCAATAAAAAAACAAACAATGGTTGTCAGAGGTTAAGAGAGAGGGAGGAGAGGAATAAATATGTGGAGCAAAGAACATTTTTAAGATGCTGAAGCTATTCTGTGTGATACGGTAATGACAGATACTTATCTAGGTTTGTCAAAATCCATAAAGCTGTACAGCACAAAATAAATTTTAATAGAAACAATGGATTTCAGTTAATAATAATGTATCAATATACATTCATTACTTATAACACATGTACCACATAATACAAGATGTTAATAGGGGTAGCGGTATATGAGGGGTAAGGTGGGTATATAGAATTCTTCATACTGTCCACTCAATTTTTCTATAAATCTAAAAATTGTATTTAAAGACCAAAGTCTATTAATTATGGAACAAAAAAAGAAACCATAAAGAAAAAATGAGTTAATTCCATTAAACCTTAGAGAGGGTAAGTCCTGTACAATTCAAAATTCTACAAACCATGAGAAAAGACTGATAAATTTACCTGTATAAAAATTAAAAACTTCTAAATGGAAAATCAACAAAATAAAAAGAATAATGTAATGTAATGTAATAAACACACACACACACACACACACATAAACACACACACACACCTCAAATTATAGTCAAGGTATATCCCTAATATATCAAGGACTACAAGAAATGAAAGGATATGTACAGTTCACAGAAAAGGAAACATATAAATCTCTTAAACATAGAAAATGATGTTTAATATTGCAAAGGGTAAGAGCCTTTGATTCAATGTGAGACTATCCAATGATGAGCCCAAGGCGATGTACGGAAGTCCTGAATTACTATACAGTACTCCTGAAATTAATATAACACTGTATGTTAACTAACTGGAATTAAAATAAAACTTAAAAAAAAAAAACCAACAAAGACTGGGGCAACTGGGTGGTACAGTGAATTAAGCAGCCGACTTTGGGTTTTGGCTCAAATTGTGATCTCAGGGCTGTGGGCCCTGAGTCCAGCTCCCAACTAAGCACAGAACCTGTTTAAGATTCTCTCTTCCTCTGCCCTTCCTCTTTCCTTCCCTGCCGCCCCGCCCCACCCCCACTTGTGGAATCAAGCACCATGTTGGGCTCCATACTAGGCCTGGATTGAGATTATCTCTCTCCAGCTCCCTCTGCTCCTCCCTCTTTCTCTCTAAAAAACAAAATGACAACAAAAACAAAAAACAAGAAATACCTCAATTACTCCTTCATCCCTCAATGATTTTAACTTTTGGCTCATTGCCACCCTCTCCAACATTACTCCTGTCTTAATTCTCAAAGATGTTAATTAATTACTGCGTAAGTGATGTTCCCAACATCTTGACTTTTCAACTGCTATCCCACTTTATTAACTGCCACGGCCACAACCTAAACCATGCCATTACCAGTAAGTGGAAACCCTCCATAATCTCAATTTCAAGCATCCCAACTATCACTTCTATTTTTCTAACTCACTCACTCTCTTAAACTGTATGCTCATTTAGGGCAACTCACCTCTGTTCCAGCTACTCCGTATCTTTGAAGTTCCTAGCACCAAGCATTTTCTCTCTTGCAGGATTCATGTAGATGTTATTTCCTCTGCCCAGGACCTATTTTCAGCTCTTAGATTCTTTTCAACTTTAAAATCATAAATGTTACCCCTTCAAACTAGTCCTTCCCTACAAAATCTAAGTAGGTCTCCCCTTTGATTCTCCACTAAAGCACTCTGATCACTATCTTCTTAGCTTGTTATCTATCTGTTTATTTCTACTTTCTTCTAGTAGACTGTCACCACAGCTGATGTCAAAGGCTTTGTTGTTTTATTTACCACTGCATACACTGATACCCAGCCAATACTGTTTTGTCAAATGAAAGAAAAAATTACTGATGCAGAGAGAATGAAACTAACTAAAAATAAGTCCACAATGTAAAAAGTAAAAGAGATATGAAAATCAAAATCACACTTTACAAAAAATCCTTTAATTTTACTCCCGTTGGGATTTCCCCTAATTTAAATTATACTTAATCCTAAATATGAATTAGATTCCATTTGTAAACTGGAAAAACCTACAGAACCTAGAGCTGCTGTGATAATTATATATATGTTTCTAAGGAACTTAAACAAGACCTGGCAAATAATAAGCCATCAATAAATGTTGGCTATTATTTTTAAAAGAGCACTTGAAAAACTGAAAATTTAAGGCCTATAAGTTGAAGATACAATTAGAATTGGAAGAGATGTGTTTCTCTGACTGAAGAGGGCTGGGTCAAAGACTACATTTCCCTTTAAAAATATCTTGAAATATTCTTTTAAACTCCACTTGAAAAACAGAAATAGTCACAGCCCAGGTTCAAGACAAGACAGATAAAATGCAAAGTATTTTTAGCAAACTCTTTTCCAAAGGTTTATATTTGTATTTTTCACAAAATGTCAGTAATAACCATTATCCTTCTAGTTCTATAGATATAAATCAAAGATTTACCACCTATATAAATCACTTAACCCAAGTAAAAAGTTATATCATGTCTTCCACATTCAGTCAGCTATATCTCTGTCCAAAGCTAAGCAGACAGTTCAGCTATAAATAGCACAAATTAATCTAAATGTACATTAGAAAACTTTAATTTTAACTTGTTATTGTGGATAATCAACACTACCCTCACATTTATTTTTCACATAAGAATACAAACAAGTCAATTAAAAACTAACAAAAGCTATCCATTATGTGAAGACATGTTAAAGAAAACTGCTACCATCATTCTCAAAGTTCTCTTGATTCTAAACAAACAGACTTTTCAGTCCATCATATGACCTCATTGGCTAGGCATTTTTCAGTACTTACTCATACACTGGAATTACACACTAAAAGTCATGTGAATATCCTAGGAATTCAAAAAAATTTTCAGAATGTTCTTTAATGTTTCAAGTCCAAATATTCAAACATTTCAAGCTCAAAAAAACCTCTAACCTACATGAAGCAAATAGTAATCACGTCTACTTGGTTTCCTGAGACTGATATAATTATTTGTAATTATTAATTAAATGACTTTAGTTAATGATTATTATTTAAGTGTGGTAATATTCTACATGCCACTAATTAAAAACTCATGTTAAGCTAGAAAATGATTTCTAAATTTGTCAATTTAACAATCAGTGCACTGCTAACAGACATCAAAAGAAATATATTTCTAAGGCTATCAGGATATATTAATGAATTAACTAATTACAAATGTGGAATCGTGTATATAATATGCTTATTATATATGAATGGAAAATAAATTCATATTTCTGTTCAGAAACAATGTAAAGATACAAAAGAAACAAAAGCAGTTATCTATAGAGGATGGGAGAGAAAAACAGAGATAGGAGTTAAACTAGTCCATGTTCATCTTTTCAAGCTGTTTTAATTTTTGAGATATGTAAATATAAATCTATTTTTAAAAAAGGACGTATTTTATATAAGCATAAGTATTTCTTGAAATCAACAAATATAAATATACTCACACATATGTATGTATGGTTTAAAGAATAGAACAAGAAAACTTTTAAAAGAGAATTAAAGGAACATTTTTCAAAACACTGGAAGCCATGTTTCTGGGTCACAGTTACGACTAAATAAAATTTCACAATAATGGCTCTTTTTCTTCCCTTTAAAACGTGAGAATATTTTTCTTTCTTTTTTTTTTTAAAGATTTTATTTATTTATTTATTAGGAAAGAGAGAGAGTGAGAGAGAGGATGAGAAGGGAGAAGGTCAGAGTGAGAAGCGGACTCCCCATGGAGCTGGCAGCCCGATGTGGGACTCGATCCCGGTACTCCGGGATCATGGCCTGAGCTGAAGGCAGTTGCTCAACCAACTGCGCCACCCAGGCACCCCGAGAATATTTTTCAATCTACAACTCTAAAATAGATGATGCTTACAAAAAAAAAGAAGAAAAAGAAGAAAAGTCCAAAGGATTTGGAGGGTCGGGGTAAGAAAGACTTGATATAAATTATTTTATTTATGCACTAAATAATTCCACAGTATACTGAAGGTTAGAAATCATTTTGATAAAAACACCAAAGCTTATAGAAAAAGAAAAGCTTTTCCTCAAGTTGCCTCCACAATCCCCAAATCCACCTACTTAAATGGATTTGTACATTTTATAAAATTAGATTAAAGCCAAATGGCAATGCTTTTTAAAAGAAAATCTAGACTGTTGCCTAGTACACAAATAACTTTATGAAATGCATTCCAATCCATAACTTCCCTTCACTTCAACCTACCCTACCTAAATCTGTTTCAGGAAAATACACATCACACGGGTATGGTTTCAGGAACACCCTCTTATACCAATGGCATTTCTCAGTCTTCTCTAAAGCACACTAGGTACCTAGAATACCTTGCCAACAACCTAAAGTAATGTTCAATATTCTTATGCCACCATCAGCAACCTATAACTAAACATATGTATGTAGGTTCCTAGATAACATAAACCAAATCTCCACAAGTTCTCTATATAAACTAATTACAAAATGATTTCAAAGATTAGAAACAAACTATAAGTGGTTACCAGATGCTGGCAAGGGGAGGGGTGGTGGTGAGGAGTTGTCTAGCAAGCAGAGTTTTAGTTGCGGGATGATGAAAAGTACTAGAAATGGGTAGTGGTGATAATTCCACAACAATGTGAATGTACTGAATGTCACAAACACGACACAAAATGTTTAAAGTCATAAATTTTATGTTATATATTTTACCACAATAAAAATAAATAAGCAAAAGAAATATCATGAACACCACCATAAGTATCTCACAGTTTACTATTCACCTGAAAAGGACCTCCATAACTTTCTACTAAGTTGATCTGAGAATATCTAACACAATTGTTATTTTTTAAAAGCTCAGTAATATTAGAATAGCATCTCGATTATTATTCAATCCTTTTCAAACAATTCTGTATTAACAAGAGCTATGGCAAGAGATTGTATTTATATAAGCAAATATATGCTTATAAATTAATGATTTAAAAGAACTAGAGAACAATCAATGTTAAGGGAGGAAAAATATGTGGAAAGGAAAAAGGAAGAGAAGAGGAAAGGAAAAAACATTATTTAAAAGGACATGGGGCGCCTGGGTGGCTCAGTGGATTAAAGCCTCTGCCTTCGGCTTGGGTCATGATCTCAGGGTCCTGGGATCGAGCCCCACATTGGGCTCTCTGCTCAGCAGGGAGCCTGCTTCCCCCTCTCTCTCTGCCTGCCTCTCTGCCTACTTGTGATCTCTCTCTCTCTGTCAAATAAATAAAATCTTTTTTTAAAAAAAGGACAAATAGAACTGTACCTCATTATTTAAATCCTCAAAGTTGAAAATATTTCCTAATTCATAAACTTAGCATAACATCAACTAAAACTCCAAAAGGATAACTGAAATATTAAGGAACATCCTGGTAACAAGTATACTGTCTAAAATAAATTTGGAAAAAAAAAGATCATGTACTGATCTAGATAAATAGATACTATCAATACAATCTATTGATTCTAGATAAAAAACAGACAAATGGAGGGGGGGTGGTGCTTAGGTGGCAAAGTCAGTTAAGTGTCTGACTCCTGGTTTCAGCTCAGGTCTGACCTCAAGGGTAATGAGATCAATCCCCACGTCAGGATCCATACAGGGTGTAGAGTTGGCTTGGTTTTCTCTCTCCCTCTTCCTGTGCCCCGCCTCACTCCCTCTCTTTATCTTTAAAGATAAATTTTATCTTTTAATAAAAGGTAAAAGATAAAATTTTTTAATAAAAGATAAAATTTATCTTTTAAGATAAATCTTTAAAAAATGGGAAAGTTTTTTAAAGCTACAAATTAGGTCATTTTAAATATAGGAGGCTAATACTGGATGGACCTTGAGGGTATTATGAGTGAAATAAGCCATACAGATAAAGACAAATACTGTATGATTTCACAGATATGTGGCATCTAACAAAACTGAACTCACAGAATAGAGAACAGGTTGATGGTTGCCAGAGGTGGGGGGTGGGGTGAGGTGAAGCAGGTGAAGGGGTCAAAAGCTAAAAATTTCCAGTTTTAAGTATGTTCTGGGAATGTAAGGTACAACATGGAGAGTATACTTACAACACTTTATTGTAACTTTAAAGTTGCTAAGAGAGTAGATCTTCAAAGTTCTCATAAGAAAAAATAGGAAAAAGAATAACAAATAAATGTTGCTAGTAAAATAACTGTTAACATAAAGAAAAACAAACTGATCTCTTTATCTTCACTGTATATTATGCAGAATTTCAGATGGATTATAAATTTTTTAACTGGAAAATATGGAATATGTCTAGTAATGAAAGGGAGCTTATCTTTGCATTTCAAGCAAAAAATCAAATTATTATAAAAAGCATCTACAAAATGAATACCAAATTTATCTTTACCAATGTAAAGACGAAAAGAAAACTGACAGAGTGAAGAGAGGAGGGGTTTTGTAACTGGAATGCTAGATGAAAGTTTTATTTCCAATATATACTAGAATGGAACTGGGTTGACACCTAATTCTTAACAGCCAAATTGTCACAAAATTGAACTTTAATCAAAAAGAGGTTAAATTGCACCCATTTAACCATGTGCCAGATACTACTATAAACACTTCATATATATTAACTAATCTAACACTGACAATAAGCCCCCTGTGAGGAAGACACTATTTTTATTCCTACATAGCAAATGAGGAAGGTAAGAAACCCAGTGTGACCCAGCAAAGTGGTCAGAGCTAAGATGTGAACCCAGGCACTCTCACTCCAAAGTCCCATGCCCTCAATCACTAAGCTTTCTGCTTCTTTCCTCTGCACAACAAAAATTCATGGACCTTTTCATTCTACAAATCTAAGTTTATCAGATAGACATAAGCTACTACAACATATAGCAAAGCACAAAGAATGATTTTGATAGAGTACTTTGAGGATTAACATGACCATAATATGATTTGCTGTAAAGGGGATAAAGAAAGCTTTGTGGAAGAAATGATATATCTACTGGGCCTGGAAAGATATGAGAAACAGAGACAGAAAATGGGAGAATAAAATATTTCACACTAAAGGAATACAATGACCAAAAGCATTAAACTAAGGTAGAAAAGCACTGGCAAATGAAAAGCTTGAGTTGAAAATAAATGGTACTTAGAGGGAAAATAAATGAGTCAGATGCCTAGAGGGAAGACAGACAACTCACTGCAGAAGGCAGGGGAGTAACATGGTCAGAGTTGTTATAGGGCAACTAGATATAACAAGTGGACAGGAAAAAAAATGGAAAGAAATGTCAGAAGGTTAATTCACTAGTCTAGGCATGGTAAGGAATGTTTCAAGTAAAGTGGGACCAACAGAAATTGAGAAAAAGGAATAGATATACAACACACAATAGCTACTCAAATTCCAATTAAATAAATTAAGGAACTAACAGGGTCAGAAAGCAAAAGATCAGTACACTAAAATGTAAAGACAATAAAAGGGATGGATGAGGCCACATTTGGAGGTCACATGTTGGGGAACCTAACAAGGGCTGCATGTTACAGGCCAAAAAGGGCTTGACTAAAGGGATAGAAAGACCTTGAACACAAACGACCCTTGCCTGGTTTGGCCAGGTTCAAGAAGTTAACTGAGAAGACTATAATATCAACAGTCTGTGACATATTTTGGAGGCAGACTGACAGAATGTAGCAACAGTATTAATGTGGAGGTGACTCTGAGATTTTAAGTGCAAATGAAATAATTTTGTCATGAACAGAGATAGGGAACAAAAGAGGGAAAGTAGGTTTAAAGCAAAAAGAGACATGACTTCAGGTTTCTACATGGCGAGATCAAAGCTTATATAGTATGATATCCAGAAATAATGATGTGTCCCCAAGACAAGTGATACAGTGAGAAAAATCAGAGCTGAAAATATAGATGTCACTCATATAAAGACATGTATAAGTTGTAAGATTTTTTTAAAAAAGAATGTACTAGAAAAGAAAAAAGTATTAGGGGGAAAAAAAAGGAAGTTTAAGGAACTTCCTATATTTAGGAGGAAAGAGAGCCAAAGAAACCATCATCAGAGGGTTAAGATTAGCACCACAAGAATCAAGTATAGGGACACCCAGCTGACTCAGTTGGTGAAGCATGCAACTCTTGATCTTGGGGTTATGAGTTCAAGCCCCATGTTGGATGTAGAAGTTGCTTAAAAACAAAATGTTACAAAAACAAAAACACAGCAGTGTTCTCTAACATTTTTCACAGGAAAGTACATAAATTAGACAATATTTTTGTGGCACAGAGGGTAAATGAAGCTGCTAATAACCAGATGTTATTAGCCCAGGAATTAAGGAAATTATTAATCTGTATACCAGTTAATTCACTTGCTGTATTGAAAGCTCTGTATTAACAAAAAGCTTTATGCCAAAAAGTTTAAGATTATATTGTCCTAAACAGTTTCTATAGTCAATGATTAGGTAGAATACTGTAGATATGATAATGAAGAACTGAAAAATAACCATGAAACTTGAGAAATCACTTAACTGAGAAATCAGTAATGGTTTTAAAAGCTAGACTTCGGGAAGCCAACTATGGAAAAGGGTTTAATTAAAATATCAACATTGTTACCAGTCATGTTATCCTAATTGGCTATAGAGAGTAACTGAAATGGGATGATTCCTCAAATCTTGCTAGCAAAAAAGTTTAAAACTTTTTAAACTAAATCGTAACTGTAGTATACTTTACCTTCTAACGCTCATATTATTCATGTTAATAAAGAGAATCAATAAAGCTCCTCCGAAACTTTGCAACACTTACCCAGTTCGAGATTGACCGACTTTATCACAAATATCCAAAATGAGGCCCCAGTCCTCAGCAGTATTCATCTCACTGGTTGCTTTCTCTGTGTGTTATGAAAAGAAATTGCAGAAACATTATTTTTAAAAATCTTTAAGAGGTAAATAATCACATTCGAATGGCCAAATTGTGGTAAGAAATCAGAATAGTTGCCAGCCGCCTGTTTAATGAGATGATCCAGTACATGGTAGGACACCTTTACCATCCATTACAATAATTTTCCCCATACACACTTCAGTTGCTTGTACACACTTCAGTTGCTTGTTACTTAATATAAGAAATAGCCCTGGAATTTAAGGGGGGGAAAAAAAATAACAGATGAACATAGAAAGGAAGGAAAAGTAAAAAACAAAACAAAACAAAACAAAAACATGAAAACAGGGAGGCAAACTATAAGACTCTTAACTATAGGAAAGAAACTGAGGGCTGCTGGTGGTGAGGGGAGGGGGATGGGGTCACTGGGTAATGGCCATTAATGAGGGCACTTGATGTAATGACACTGGGTGTTATATGCAACTGATGAATCACTAAATTCTACCCCTCAAACTAGTAATAGACTATAATGTTAACTAAATTGAATTAAAGTAAAAATTTAAAAAATAAAAACTTTAAAAAGGGAAAAAAAGAAATATGCCACTGATGGGACACCTGAGTGGCTCAGTTGGTTTAAGCATCTGACTCCCCCTGCCCCCACTCTTTCTCTCTCAAATAATAAATAAAGCTCTGCTCAGCAGGGAGCCTGCTTCCCCCCTCTCTCTGCCTGCCTCTCTGCCTACTTGTGATCTCTCTCTGTCAAATAAATAAATAAAATCTTTAAAAAAAAAGAAAGAAAAGAAAAAGTATCTGACAAAGCCCAACAACTCACGGTATAAATTCTCAGCAAACCAGGGATAATAGGGAACTTCCTCAACTTGATAAAGAACATCTACAGGAGCACCTGGGTGGCTCAGTCCTTAACAGTCTGCCTTTGGCTCAGGGCATGATCTCAGGGTCGTGGGACCGAGCCCTGCATCCGGCTCCCTGCTAGGGTTAGAGATTTGAATCTCCCTGATGGCTAAAGATGATGAACACATTTTCATGTGTCTGTTAGCCATTTGTATGTCTTCTTTGGAGAAGTGTCTGTTCATGTCTTCTGCCCATTTTTTGAGGTGATGATGTGTTTTTTGAGTGTTGAGTTTAAGGAGTTCCTTATAAATCTTAGATATCAGCCCTTTGTCTGTAGTATCCTTTGCGAATATCTTCTCCCATTCCATGGGTTGCCTGTTTGTTTTGTTGACTGTTTCCTTTGCTGTGCAGAAGCTTTTTATCTTGATGAAGTCCCAAAAGTTCATTTTCGCTTTTGTTTCCTTCGCCTTTGCAGACATGTCCTGAAAGAAGTTGCTGTGGATGATGTCGAAGAGGTTACTGCCTATGTTCTTCTCTAGGGTTTTGATAGATTCCTGCCTCACATTGAGGTCTTTTATTCATTTCGAGTTTATCTTCATGTATGGTGTAAGAGAATGGTCAAGTTTCATACTTCTATATAGAGCTGTCCAATTTTCCCAGCACCATTTATTGAAAAGACTGTCTTTTTTCACCTGGATATTTTTTTCTGTTTTGTCAAAGATTATCTGACCGTAGAGTTGTGGGTCCATCTCTGGGCTCTCTATTCTGTTCCACTGATCTATGTGTCGGTTTTTGTGCCAGTACCATGCTGTCTTGGTGATCACAGCTTTGTAGTAAAGTTCGAAATCAGGCACTGTGATGCCTCCACCTTTTTTTTCTTTTTCAACATTTCCTTAGCAATTCGGAGTCTTTTCTGGTTCCATACAAATTTTAGGATTGTTTGTTCCAGCTCTTTGAAAAAAACTAGTGGAATTTTGAACAGGATGGCATTGAAAGTACAGATTGCTCTGGGCAGCATAGACATTTTTAACAATGTTTATTCTTCCGATCCATGAGCATGGAATGCTTTTCCACCTTTTTGTGTCTTCTTCAATTTCTTTCATGAGCGTTCTGTAGTTCCTCGAGTACAGATTCCTTACCTCTTTGGTTAGGTTTATGCCCAAGTATCTTATGGTTCTTGGTGCTACAGAAAATGGAGTCGATTCTCTAATTTCCTTTTCCATATTTTCATTGTTAGTGTATAGGAAAGCAACTGATTTTTGTGCATTGATTTTGTATCCTGACACATTACTGAATTGCTGTATGAGTTCTAGTAGTTTGGGGGTGGAGTCTTTTGGGTTTTCCATATAAAGTATCATGTCATCTGCATAGAAAGAGAGTTTGACTTCTTCATTGCCAATTTGAATACCTTTTATTTCTTTTTGTTGTCTGATTGCTGTTGCTAGGACTTCTAGTACTATGTTGAACAACAGTGGCAAGAGTGGGCATCCTTGATGTGTTCCTGATCTCAAAGGGAAGGCTGTCAGCTTTTCCCCATTGAGAATGATATTTGCTGTGGGCTT
>CM052807.1:17905079-17934929 GCA_028533885.1 Nasua narica
TGGCATATAGCTGTTGATAATAATTTTTGATGATTGTTTCTATTTCCTTTGGATTAGTCGTGATCTCTCCCCTTTCATTCATAATTTTGTTAATTACGGTCCTCTCTCTTTTCTTCTGGATGAGTTTGGCCAGTGGTTTATCGAGCTTATTGATTCTTTCAAAAAACCAACTTCTGGATTCATGATGCGTTCTACTGTTTCTTTAGTTTCTAACTCACTGATCTCTGCTCTAATCTTATTTCCCTTCTTGTGCGTGGGGTTGGCTTGATTTGTTGTTGATTTTCCAGTTCTTTAAGGTGTAAAGAAAGCTCGTGTATTTGGGATTTTTCAATTTTTTTGAGTGAGGCTTGGATGGCTATGTATGGTCCCTTAGGACCGCCTTTGTCATATCCCATAGGTTTTGGATCAATGTGTCTTCATTCTCATTGGTCTCCATGAATTGTTCATCTTTGATTTCCTGGTTGATACCAGCATTCTTGAGCAGGTTGGTCTTTAGCCTCCAAGTGTTTGAATTCCTTCCAAACTTTTTCTTGTGGTTGAGTTCCAGTTTCAAAGCATTGTGGTCTGAGAAAATGCAGGGAATCATCTCTATCTTTTGGTATCGGTTGAGTCCTGATTTGTGACCCAGTATGTGGTCTATTCTGGAGAAAGTTCCATGTGCGCTTGTGAAGAATGAATATTCTGTTGTTTTAGGGTGGAATGTTCTGTATATATCTATGAGTTCCATCTGGTCCAATGTGTCATTCAAAGCTCTAGTTTCTTTATTGATTTTCTGTTTAGATGATCTGTCTGTTACTGAGAGTGGCGTGTTAAGATCTCCTACTATTAATGTATTCATATCAGTATGACTCTTTATTTTGATTAACAGTTGGTTTATGTAGTTGGCTGCTCCTATATTGGGGGCATAAATGTTTATAATTGTTAGATATTCTTGGAGGATAGACCCTAAGAATGATGTAGTGTCCTTCTGTATCTCTGACTACAGTCTTTAGCTTAAAATCTAATTTATCTGATTTGAAAATCACTACCCCAGCTTTCTTTTGAGGGCTGTTGGCATCCAAGATGGTTCTCCATCCTTTCATTTTCAGTCTGGATATATCTTCTGGTTCCAAATGTGTCTCTTGTAGACAGCATATGGACAGGTCCTGTCGTTTTATCCATTCTGCAAACCTGTGCCGTTTTATGGGAGCATTTAGGCCGTTCACATTGAGACTAATTACTGAAAGATAAGTTTTTATTGACATCATGTTGCCTGTGAAGTCCTTGTTTCTATAGATTTTAAATTTCTGTTCTATGTCACTCATGGGTTCTTTCTACTTTTATAGAACCCCCTTGAATATTTCTTGTAGTGCCGGCTTGGTGGTCACATACTCTTTTAATCCTTGCCGGTCTTGGAAGCTCTTTATCTCTCCATCCATTTTGAATGTCAGCCTTGCTGGATAAAGTATTCTTGGCTGCATGTTCTTCTCGTTTAGTACCCTGAACATATCATGCCAGCCCTTTCTGGCTTGCCAGGTTTCTGTGGACAGGTCTGACGTTATTCTGATGGGTCTTCCTCCGTATGTAAGGAATCTCTTCCCCCTAGCTGCCCTCAGGATCTCTTGTCTAAAATAACAATTTGCAAATTTTACAATTATGTGTCTGGGTGTCTTTCTAGATTCATTGATCTTGGCAGGTCTCCTTTCTGCCTCTAGGACATGAACACTTGTTCTATTCCCCAGATTGGAGAAATTTTCATTCAGAATTTGGTCAGCTCTATCTTCTAGTCTTCTTTCTCTATCCCCTCTGGGATTCCAATAATTCTGATGTTGGAACATTTCATGGCGTCATTTATTTCCCTAAATGTTCTAAGTCTCTTCTCATGATTCCTGACCAATTTGCTCCAGCTCTCTTCCTGACCTTTCTTCTCAACCATTTTATCCTCTAGATCACTAATTCTATCCTCTGTCTCCATAACTCTAGCTGTTAGACTATTTAGATTAGATTGGATCTCACTGATAGCATTTTTAAAATCTGCTATACTGGATCTCATTTCTGCCCTTAGAGATTCTATGTTGTCATTAATGTTTTTCTCCATCCTAGCCATTGCCTAGATAATTGTCACCCTGAATTCCCTTTCCGTCATGCTATTTATGTCCATGTCCAGTAGTTCTGAGGGCGAGGGTGCAGTCTCTGGGTTTTTCCTCTGTTGGGTGTTCCTCCTCCTAGTCATTTCGATGAGAAGTGGATGAGAGGATGTATAGCTGAATATATCACCCACAATCCAGGCAGGGTGCACCCTGGAAGGTTTTGGAGCAACTGGGATTCACCAAAAAGAAAGAATAAGGATAAAAAAAGATAGAGAAAGAGAAAAAGAAGAAATCAGAGCCAGAATGGGCCTCCAAAAAAAGATTTATAGTGTATGTAAACAATCACGAACAAACATAAAGACTGAGAAAAGTAAATGACAAGAAATAAAAGAACCTAGTCAGAATGAACCCCAAGAATAACAGTTATATAAACCAGAACAAAAGCAAATACATAGAAACACTGACAGAAGGAAAAGATGGGAGAATGGTTATAAGTCCTTGCAGGTGGGGAAGGGTATTTCAGGTGTTCCTGGGTTTACTGTTGTATTAAGTCTCTAGTTGTAATGTTAAGTAGTTTTTAAAAATTTTTAAAAAACCCCAAAAACCAAAAAAACAAAGAAAAAACCAAAAAACAAAATTTAAAATTAATTAATTAATTTTAAAAAGAGTTAACATAGAGGGCTGACTAGTATCCTTTAAAAGGCCTGTTTATACATTGCCTGGTGTATAGGAACTTGGATTTAGGGAGAGTTCCCACCATTCTCAGAACTTAGAAGACTGGCTCTCTATGTCTAAATTGGTTGTACAGGCAGACGATATGGTTTATGCTGAATACCTGCTTTCTTTCTGGGAGTCTGGAGTTCAGGCATGTGTCAAGCAGAGTACGCCTACAAGATCAGCTCCCAAGAAAAATCCCAAACACTGAGTCTAATGAATGTCTCTACATGCAACATTCCACACATGTTGCCACACCTCACTGCTGGGGGAATTAAGCATGTCTTATTTGGAAGACAGTAAGCATGTCTTCATTGGAAGAGAGTCAAGGAAGCTTATGCCTGGTATTCCCAGACTTCACCCATGTGCCCTTTCACTTTGCTGATTGCACTCTGGATCCTTTCACTGTAATAAATCATAGCTGTAACTATAACTGAGTCTTTTGAGTCCTGGGCAATCCTAGAACTGGGAAAGTGGGAGGGTGGTCTTGAGGTCTCATCCACCCCCATCA
Source organism: Nasua narica (assembly GCA_028533885.1). NCBI lineage: Eukaryota > Metazoa > Chordata > Mammalia > Carnivora > Procyonidae > Nasua > Nasua narica. The sequence continues at coordinate 17,908,374 of CM052807.1, forward strand.
AATACCTGCCCTCTCAGAAATTGTTCTATTCCACCCCTCATCTTCATTCATACCTTCACCCTCAGAGAGATTACAGGACTCTTCTCTGGGGATTCCAGGTCAGACCAGAGGAAACACCTGAAGATAAGATAGTAACATGGAGGGATAGAGAGAGTTCCACAGTAAATGGCATACCACACCAACTTATGAAGTTCAGTCAATAAGGCCTAACCACATGATCACAGCTTCCACAGTACTTTTTATTTCTCTAGTATTAACCATGGGCAGAAAACCAAGGATTATCAGCTATCTGAGAAAATCTTCTTACACGTAAGATAAAGGAAAAGACAAACAAAACAGACAAATACAGTGAAAAAGAAAACAGAATAAGGCAAGTTAAAAAAAAAACAAGAACCTATGTAGGAGGGGAAAACTTCAAAAGAAATCATTATTATCTTCTAAAACAAAAGCTATATGGAAGTAGAAGGTAACCTGTCTTGACTGGAACACTGTAACTCAAAGAATAGATAGGCCGAAAGACAGCATCACCATGATCCCCACGAACATGTTCATTTTTTTTAGCCTGAGGTGGGCTGGGGTAGGAGGCCTGATCCATACCAAGATTCTTACCTGTAACAGTTGGTCTTACAGTGAAAATCCTGCTCCCTACTTCCCTTCAAAGCCCTGTTGCCTGGTTCAACAGACAATAATACTCATTTCCCCATTGTGATCTACTACCGAGAGCTGGAGATTTAAAGCAGTAAATAGCAAGCAGCCAATTCTGTCCAAACTCCATGTAGGCTAATAATTCCTAATCCATAGCATGGCCCCAAGGGATAGAGCAACACCTACCAATTAGTCATTGCCACTAGAGGATTAGATTAGGTATCTAATAAGGTGGCAGTGGGTGATAACCAATGAGTAGTGGGTATCTATGCCTAGTCATCCTACCATCTTCTAATAGGGGAGATAACAAAAACAGATTATTCACACAAATTCCTTGTATAAGAATACAAATATCCAAGACATCTGAGATCTTGGAAAAGTGACTTATTTTCAGGAAATAATAAAATTTGGACAGAATGGAATAAATGGAATAAATTTCTAATCTATGCCAGGCCCCATCTGAAATAGCTTAGACTCTTAAAAAAAAAAGAAAGAAAGAAACCAGTAGATAGAGACCTAAATAGATGAAAGAAAAAGTATTACAGAAATAAAAAAATGGAAAGCCTGAAGCAAGCTGAAAAAAATGGTAAAGACCTGGGGGGAGAGAAAAGAAGAATCAGGCAAAGCTTCTTGATCTACTTAGAAACTAAGAGAACAGGATTAATAATAAACTCTTTTGTTTCTACTTAAGAAGTAAATATACAGTAGAATATAATAAAGAATAAGGTGGGGTGCCTGGGTGGCTCAGTGGGTTAAAGCCTCTGCCTTCAGCTCAGGTCATGATCTCAGGGTCCTGGGATCGAGCCCTACATTGGGCTCTCTGCTCAACAGGGAGCCTGCTTCCCTCTCTCTCTGCCTGCCTCTCTGCCTACTTGTGATCTCTCTCTCTCTCCCTCTCTCTCTCTGTGAAATAAATAAATGAAAGCTCTAAAAAAATAAAGAATAAAGTTATGAAAACAAGTGTAACAAAGAATCTAGGCTGGCTACAATAGAGACTACTTTGTGAAAGGTTGGAACCACTCAAAAAACTAAAATACAAGATGAGATGTTTGTATTAAATCAAGAAACAGCCAAGAGAATTTCCAGCAAGGAAATAATCTAATCAGAAATGGCCTTCTAGGGAAAAAAAAAAATCTACTGCCCATATGTTAAAACGGTTTGCATGAGGGAAAAGAAGAAAACATAATGAGAAACTAACACTACTCTTGAAACTAAACAGATCACTTAGAAAGCAAATGTTGTAATGCTGTTTAATTTCATTCAAGCTGCAGGGTATAACAAAAGGATAACTGAGTCAAATTTACCTGTCATTGTCCAAGCTCCCATAACAGACTATAAATCCCTTGAAAAGAATAATAATTTCTACTTTGGGCAATTTTTTCAATATTCATGTTCTCAGTCTAAGGACTCAATAAATACTAAACTGAACTCAAGTAATTACAGTATGAATCCATAAAACTCACAGAAACACATACACTAATAGCATCTACCTCAATGATTTTCCAATTTTACTTTTCAGTGTGGAAAACCCTCCACAATGCAACTGTGATGCTACCTATCTAGAGTTGGTGCTGTTCACAAGTTGAGGGCACAGAACTCCAGACGTTTCCCTACTTCAGACACAAGCAACAAGCTCTCGGGTTCCTAGGTCATATGCACTTTTGACCAGCTGGCTACAAAATCAGGGGTTTCCATTATCCCCTCAGGTTCATTAATTTACGATATCAACTCACAGAACTCAGAAAAGCATTTTGATTACAATTTTATCACAAAATATACAAATGTGAACCAGCCAATGAAAAAGATGCATAGGCCCAAACTTCTGTGCCCTTCAGGACGCATCATCCTCCTGGCACATAAATGTGTATCACCAACCAGGAGGCTCAACCAAAGTTTGGTGTCTAGAGTTTTTATTGGCATTTTATTATGAAGGTATGATTGGCTACCTCCTGGAACTCAATCTCCAGGCCTCCTACCCCTCCTGGGAGGTCTGGCTAATATCATATGACTCAAAGTCCCAACCATCTAATCACAAGACTAAGTCTTTCTGGAGTGACCAGCTTCCATGCTGAGTCATCTCGTGAGCCTCATGAGCATAAACAAAAGTATTATACAAGGAGCCCTTCTTGAATAAAATGCTCATATCACTCAAGAAATTCCAAAGACTTAGAGGCTCCCTCTCAGGGAATAGGGACAAATACCAGTCACACACTTTATTTTTCAATACTCTCTTCTATAAGAAAATTTTACCTTCAAAGAAACACAATATGTAAACCAAATCCAAGTGGACTGCTCTAATTGAGGAGTCTCAGAGCTCTACCTATAAGACCCCTAACCCTTATGAAGCCAAAGAAAATTGACTGAGTCATCCTGATCAAATATCCTCTGGTCTAACATTTACTTCATCTTAGAAAAGGAAAGCAAGGGGCGCCTGAGTGGCTCAGTGGGTTAAAGCCTCTGCCTTCGGCTAAGGTCATGATCTCGGGGTCCTGGGATCGAGCCCTGCATCCGGCTCTCTGCTCAGTGGAGAGCCTGCTTCCCCCTCTCTGCCTACTCGTGATTTCTCTCTCTCTGTCAAATAAATAAATAAAATCTTAAAAAATAAAAAAAAGAAAAGGAAAGCAAGTCATTACTTTGATCTGATAGTGTATTTAAATAATTAATTCATTATCCTTACTGACTGGTGGCCAAGCAGGCCTTTTAAAAACACAGTGCATTTTTGCAAAAGAAAACACTTAAATCTTGAAATCTATTACCTTCTTAAAAAATAGCTAAGCTTATTAAAACCTAAAAGTCAACGGTTTACTAGAAAAGATACGCTTATGTCTGATCAAATATAAACTGCCTGTATTGTAGCTAAGTATGATCTTACGGTTCCTGAATTAAGGTATACCCAGGAGTGTATGGTCCAGTCATCAGCAGGTAGGCAGAACACTCGTGAACTACCTTCTTTACTCTCTGATCTATAAATAGGATCAGTACCTGACTCCAAGTTATGTAGATCAGAAATGCAACCCATTTGCAAACTCTAAAACTATTCAGATATTTACTGATGCTGCCTCAAGATCAGTAAGAGCAGCAGCACAGTTCTCAGTTACAAAACAAGTATTTTTTAAATTGGAGAAATAAAAACTATTAGTAACAATTCAACATGGTTTTATGAATAGCAAAGTCAAAACTATTTTCTAAGACAAAAACAGGGGTTGTAGGGAAGGTAAAAGTGAAGCAAGAAAAGAGACTTACTTCTAAAGAATTCAAAGCTTCATAATGATCTCATTTTATCCTCAGAATATCCCTGCAGACAGAGCTCATTTTATTGCGCTTCACTTTACTGCATTTTGCAGATATTGTGTTTTTTTTTCCTTACAAATTGAAGGTTTGTGACAACCTTGCTTTCAGCCCATTTTCCATGTGTCCCATTTTGATAATTCCTACAATATTTCAAACTTTTTCATTACTATTGTATTTGTTATGGTGATCAGTGATTATGATTTGCTAAAAGCTCAGATGACGATGAGCATTTTTTAGCAATGAAGTAATTTTTAATTAAGGTGTGTGCATTGTTTGTTAGATATGATGCTATTGTACACTTAATAGAGTATGAAATAAACGTAACTTTTATATACATCAGGAAACAACAAAACTCATTTGACTCACCTTACTGAGATGTTTGCTTTATTATTGTGGTCTGTAACCCAGCCCACAATACCTTCAAGGTATGCCTGTATACAAAGACCAATGATCTTGCAATAATGTTGCAATTGTAACTGTTTTTGGAGCCTCACAAATTGCACCCATATTAAGACAATGAACTTAACAAAGTGTGTGTGTTCTGACTGTCCACTGGCCCATCTCTCTCCGTCTCCTCGGGTCTCCCTATATTCTCTGGGATAAAACAATACTGAAATTAGACCAACTAGTAGTAACTCCACAATCTCCTCTAAGTCTTTAAATCAAAAGCCAGAAATGATGAAGCCTTAGTGAGTAAGTATGTCAAAAGCTGAGATAGGGGGCACCTAGGTAGCTCAGTGGTTTAGGCCTCTGCCTTCGGCTCAGGTCATGATCTCAGGGTCATGGGATCAAGCCCGCATCGCATTGGGCTCTCTGCTCAGCAGGGAGCCTGCTTCCTCCCCTCCCTCTGTCTGCCTCTCTGCCTGTGATCTCTCTCTCTCTCTGTGTCAAATAAATAAATAAAATCTTAAAAAAAAAAAAAAAAAAGCTGAGATAGGCCAAAAGCTAGGTCTGTCAAAGCAAACAGTTAACCAAATTGTGAATGCAAAGGAAAAGTTTTTGAAGGAAATTAAAAGTGATAATCCAGTGAACATACAAATGATAATGATAAGAAAATGAAGCAGCTTTATTGCCAATACGGAGAAAAGTCTGAGTGGTCTGGAGGAAGATCAAACCAGCCACAACATTCTCTTAAATCAAAGCCTCATCCAGAGCAAAGTTCTAACTCTCTTCAAATCTATGAAGGCTGAAAAAGGTAAGGACACTACAGAACAGAAGTTTGAAGCTAGCAGAGGTTGACTGCTGAGGTTTAAGAAAAGAAGCCGTGTCCCTAAGACAAAAGCATAAGGTGAAACAGCAAGTGCTGACAGAGAAGCTGCAGCAAGTTCTCCAGAAGATCTAGCTAAGGTCATTATTCAGGGTGGCTACACCAAACTACAGATTTTCAATGTCGACAAAAGAACTGTACAGTGGCAAAAGATGCCCACCAGGACTGTTACAGCCAGAGAGAAGTCAATGCTTGACTTCAAAACTTTGAAAGCTAGGGATGACCCTCCTGTTAGGGGCTAACGAAAATCCTAGGACCCGTAAGAATTATGCTAAATCTACTCTGTCTGTGCTGTCTCTATATGGAATAAAGCCTGGAAGACAGCACATCTGTTTACAACATGGTTTGCTGAATAGTTTAGCCCACTGTTGAGACCTACGGCTCAGAAAAACAGATATTCCTTTCAAACTATGACTGCTCATTGATAATGCACCTGATCACCCAAAAGCTCTGACAGACATATACAAAGAGATTAATGTTGTTTTTGTGTCTGTTAACACCACATCCATTCTGTGGAATATGGGTCGAGGAGTCATTTTGACTTTCAAATCTTATTACTTAAGAAATACATTTCCTCGGGCGCTGGGTGGCTCAGTCAGTTGAGTGTCTGACTTCGGCTTAAGTCATGATTTCAGGGTCCTGGGATTGAGCCCTGAATCAGGCTCCTTGCTCAGCTGGGTATCTGCTTGTCCCTCTCCCCCTCCACACTCTCATGCTCTTTCTCTCTCTCAAATAAATAAATAAAATCTTAGAAATATAAATATATACACACACACACACACACACACACACACACACACACACACCACACACACATACATACATACATACATATACACACTGCAGCTGCCATAGATACAAATTCCTCTGATAGATCTGGGCAAAGTAAATTGAAAACTACAAAGGATTCACCATCCTAGATGCCAGCAAGAACATTCACAATTCATGGGAAGGTCAAAAGATCAACAGGAATAATAGTTTGGAAGAAGGTAATTCCAGCCATCCTGAATGACTTTGAGGGGATTAAGACTTCAGTGGAGGAAGTAACTACAGATGAGGTGGAAACAGCAAGAGAACTAGAATTAGAAGTGGAGCCTGAAAACATGATAATCTCATGATAAAATATGAACAGATGAGGAGTTGCTTCTTATGGATAAGCAAAGAAAGTGGTTTTTTGAGGTGGAATCTATTAGAAGATGCTGTGAAAACTGCTGAAATGCAACAAAGGGTTTAAGCTCTTACATAAACTTAGTTGATAAAGCAGCAGCAGAGTTTGAGAGGATAGATGACAATTCTGAAGTAAGTTCTATTAGGGGTAAAATGCTGCCAAACAGCATTGCATGCTACAAACAAATAGTTCAATGAAAGGAAGAGCCAATCAATGTGGCAAACTTTGTTGCTGTTTTCTTTTAGAAATTGCCACTGCCACTCCAATCTTCAGCAACCACCACCCTGACCAGTTGGTAGCCATCGACATCAAGGGAGGACCCTCCACCAGCAATAAGACTATCACTTAATGAAAGCTCAGATGATGATTAGCATTTTTTTAGTAATAAAGTATTTTTTTAAGATTTTATTTAATTATTTGGAAAGAGAGACACAGCAAGAGAGGGAACACAAGCAGGGGGAGAGGGAGAAGCAGGCTTCCCGCTGAGCAGGGAGCCTGATGAGGGGTTCGATTCCAAGGACACTGGGATCATGACCTGAGCGGAAGGCAGAGGCCCAGCAACTGAGCCACCCAGGCGCCCCAGCAATAAAGTATTTTTAAATTAAGGCATATATAAATATTTTTTTAGCCATAATGCTATTGCATACTTAATAAACTCCTGTATAATGTAAACGTAACTTTTATATACACTGGGAAACAAAATTCATTTGACTCTTTACTGCAATATTTGCTTTATTACAGTAATCTGAAACAACACCAGCAAGATCTCCCAGGTATGCCTATACTCAAAAAGAAGAGATTGAGAAATCTGCCTAGCAATAGTTAGAAAAACATATGCAGAGCCTCATTTGAATTTCAACAGTCTTCTCAATGGAGAACTTTTCCTGATAAGCACCTACTTTTGATTTTCTCAGAATATATAACTCTCAAAGATTTGAGGAGGTGAGACATGCTGACAGGATGACTGCCCATCATGTTCAGAGCTTAGAGATGCAACAGTTCATCAAAACTGGCTAATGGAGAAAGCAAGTCTTAAAGAAATTATTGTCTTTTTGAGATTATGGTTATCAATTTTTCCAAAATGTTTCATCTAATGTTCCTATCCCCCCAACCACCAGAAGCTGTTTACAAAGGAAAGCAATCTGCAATTCTACTAACCAGAAAGGAAGTTGGCATCAAAAGAACAGCATGAAAACATCTCAGAGAAAAGTACAAAATAGAAAGAAAACCCAAAAAGCTATATACAAGGAATACCTTACAGGAGAAGTAAAATCAAAACAGAAGAAACAATGAGTACAAGTTCTTAGCCCAAGGGTTATCAGACTTTTAACAGACCTGTATGCTAAAATTTTCACATTTCTCCCCTGCGCATATTTTCACAGTCACTGATTCTACCCCTTAGAGTCTAAGCAGCCTCTAGAGGCTCCACAGCTATTATCTAACTTTATTCTAAAAGCAGCTAGTGTGTTAAGTGCTTCACATGCATCATATCTTTAAAACGACCCTAATCAAGAATAATGAAGAGAAGGCTATGTCAAGTAAGAGGATCCACACCTAAAATACTTAGTAGTATAAAACCAATAAGGAAATAAGCCTTAAGAAAACATAGTGGAAGGTGAGGCTGAAGAGGTAAAAAAGGAGCTAAATGCTAAAAGGTCTTACACGCTATGCCAAAAAGTTCAAATTGCTCTGAAAGCTGTAGATTCACTGAAATGCTTTAATCAGAGGAGATATATGATTACTACATTTTAGAAATATTATCAGCCACCTAGAAAATGACTGGGGACAGACTGGAGGCAGGGATAACAGAGGCTACTATACTAATCTAAGAGTTCAGTGATCTAAGCCTGCCCTAGCAGCAACAATGAGAATAGAAAGGATGGGAGGCATCAATTGAGGGAAAATAAATGTGGATTCAAGAGCTTATTAGGAAGATAAAGCATAGAAACTATACAACACCAATTCTTGAGGGCACATTCAATGTGCCTAGCACATAGACCACAGTATATGTGCATTGTCTAGAATGTAGAAAATGACAACTGCAGAAGTCAAGAATGATTCCCAGATTCTCGACATGTGTGACTAAACTGAAGTACCAGCAATGAGAAAAGAAGAAAAGCATACTTGAGAAGAAAAGTTTGAATATGATTCTGAACATGCCATTGAAGCCTATTTATCTCCAGGAAAGAATTAGAATGTCATGTGTCTTTATAACTATTTCTCATAGCAACTCCATGGGGTACATATTTTAAGCCCCATTTACAAAAGTGGAAAGTGAACTTAGAGGGCTTCTGTACTTGCCCATACTGTGCCCATTTACTAACAGCAAATGCCATACCTGCAATTTAAACCCAAAGCCCAAAGTCTTTCCATCACACCAAACTGCAGGAGAATAAATGTACCATTAACATTTATGAAAATTAAACTGGCTGTGGTTTATAATGCTGAAAAGACTAGAAAAATAGACTAAAATCATGGCCAAATCTATAGGATACAAACTGGTCCAAAGTACTCTGATTAGGAATGCAAAAAAACACTATTACAAAAACAAAGATATGATGATTTAGCAGAGGCAGGGTAAGGATCCAAAGATGCCTCTAGGGTTTCAAATCAGGATAACCAGAACACCATAAAATTACCATATAATGAAAGTCGAACCAGACTGGAAAATAAGTTCAGTTTTCTGATAGATTGATTTCTAGGTGATAACACCAAACAGAAATACAAGACTGGAGATGAAAAAAAAAAAATCAGTAATTTATTATTTGATAAATACTTTCACTTACTATGTATTAGATACTGTCCCTAGGTATTAGGGATGGAAATGAAAAGTTCTCATTCTGTGGAGTTTATACTCCATACAGGAGACAATCCATCAATTAACATCAGGGAATTGAGTACCATAAAGAAAAATGAAACAGAACAGGGAAGCTGAGGGAGTGGAAATTGTTTTGTTTTTTTACGGTAGGTAATTAGGGAAAGTCTTTCTTAGAAACTTACTTGAACAATCCTGAACAATGTAATAGACATCAAGATCTTCAAACACCCAGAGGAAGAGCATTGCAAACAAAGAAGACATAACAATATAGAGAAAAAGGCCGGAATGACCTTGGAGTGTTCAGACCCAAGAAGCTTAGAATGAGAGAGTTTGGAGTCAAAATCATATCAGAGACACAGGAAGGGTGCTAATTATAAGCCATGATAAGGAATTTGCATTTCCCTGTAAGTGGGATGGGAAGCTACTGAAGGTTTCTGAGCAGGTAAGTGACATTATCTAAGATTTTTAAAAGATCACTGACCTTTGTATATGAGAACTGACTATAGGAGGCAAGCCCAACTGTAAACCTCTGGACACAGTTTAAGAAAGAGCTATCAATGACTGGAGCAAGAGAATAGTGGTAAGGTAAGTAAGGAGAAGTGATGAAATTCTGGATATGTTTTTAAAGTAGAGCCAAAGGTCCTACTGACAGAATGGATGTGGAATGTGAAAAAAGAAAAAACCATGATGACTCCTAGACATCAGAGATGAGTGACAGGAAACAGCAATGGTGCCATCTAAAAGAAATAGCCAAGGATGAAGAAATGAGGACATTTAGGTAAGAAAACTAAGAACCATTTGTCATTATATCCTATGTTAGAGCTAAGGAAACTGAGGCACAGTGTCACTGCTGATAAGCTGCTAGGTTGGGAAATGAATTCAAGCAGTACAGCTCCAGGATGTGAATTCTTAACACTAAGCTAAACTGCCCAGTAAGGCTGCAACGGGAAAAATGTCAAACAATTTCTAGAACTGAGCCTGAGGCTTGGTTGAATATTTGGAAGTCACAAAAAGGAGAGGCCAAAAAGACTAAAAAGCAGCTAAGCAGAAAATCAGAAAAAGTTTGGTGTCCCAGAAAACAAGTGAATAAAGTATATCAAAAGGGAAAGCTAAGAGATCAACAGAGAAATAGACTAGGAACCGACCATTAGATTTGGCAAGCTGGAACTCACTAGGGACTTTGAAATTAAAACTTGATGGAATAAGTGATCATTATAATTCAAGTTGAACTAAGCAAGGTATACGACATCCAAAATGAGATTCATGTATTCAAAAAATGTTTGCTGAATGTTTTGTTAGTGGTCTACACGCTTGGGATATAGTATTGAGCAAACCAAAAATCCCTGTCCTCATGGAGCTCACGTTCTAACAAAACATTTCAGCATTTCTTACAGAGAAAAGCTATGGCTAATATTCTACCTCTTTATATAAAATGTCACATTATATAAATCAGTGAATTTCTGATTCACCAATTCAGTTTATGAATAAAGCTAAAGACAGTTAATTTTGAAGAAATGCAAATGTATATACAACATTAAGTGATAAATTAAATCAAGAGACTTTGTATGACTACTTTAATGTCGCATACTCATCAATGGGACAAAGTGAGGAGGAGTGTTGTTAAATTTATTCTACACACCATATTCTATATACTTTACTAGTAAAAAAAATTAACATGGGAGTCTATTGAACTGTTTCCAAGTATCATTTATTGGGAGTCTCTGACAGGTCTCCTCAGGATAACCTCTCATATTTTCATATATGGATCATGAGGAGCAAATTGATCCAAATACCAGAACCTAACTTTAAAAGGTAAGATTTCCTGGAGCAAAAGAATATCCTTACAGTCAAGCAGCTTACTGTCCAGCAGACTCAAGTAAGGCAGTTTCAATTAAACAAACATTTATTGAGCACCTACTATGTAGCACCTAATAATTACAGAGCATAATACAGAAGATAACTATCTTTAATACTAAATAATTTGGTAAAAACAAAAAGTGTTACAGGAATTTGGAAAAGGGCAAAGATTTCAGTGGGCCAAAAGAGTGGTTCTCAGTTGGGAGCTATTTTGTGCCCCCAGGGGACAATTAGCAATATCTGAAAACTTTTAAAATCATGGGGGCGGCACTGGTAGAGGTCAGGCAGGCTGCTGAACACCCTACATTGCACAGGACAGACCTCCACAACAAAGATATTTATCTCGTCCAAACTAGTCTAGAGTAATCAGGAAATGATTCAATAACGAGCTGGACTGAGTTGGTGTTTAATCATGAGCACATGTAGGCACATGTAGAAATGGAAATGTGTGTTTAAAAGTCAATAGGATATAAAAGTGAATGTAGGGGCGCCTGGGTGGCTCAGTGGGTTAAAGCCTCTGCCTTGGGCCCTCTGCTGGGCTCTCTGCTCAGCGGGGAGCCTGCTTCCCCCTCTCTGCCTGCCTCTCTCCCTTATTTGTGATCTCTCTGTCAAAGAAATAAAATCTTAAAAAAAAACAAAATAAAAACTAAAAAAAATTTTTTTTTTAATTTTTTTAAGTGAATGTAGTTGGAAACTAGATTATATACAGCCATGAAAACGAGATACAAGTTCTGGAAACAGAAGTAGGTATTAAGAAATTGTTATATTTTGAGCATTTGCCCTAGAAATTATTGTAATGTTATGAAACTGCTTGAGAGCAGCAACCCCATGTCTTATTCATCACTCTTTACGTCACTGAGATAGTGTCCTGTAAATTCAGATCTTTCTAGACTTATGATGGGGTAAGGTCTCAATAAACCTAGAGTAAGCTGAAAATACCCTAAGCCAAAAATGCATGTAATTCACCTAACGTACCAAAAGCTTAGACAGCCTACCTTAAGTGTGCTCAGAAAACTTACTTTAGCCTGTAGTCGAGCTAAATCATCTAACATAAAGCCTATTTTATAACAAAGTTTTGAATATTTCATATAATTCATTGCATACTATCCTGAAAAAGAAAAACAGGATGGTCGTATGGGTGCAGAATGGTCTAGGTATATTGGTAGTTTACCGTCATGGTCGCGTGGCTGACTGTGAGCTGCAGGTGGGTGCCGCTGCCTAGCATCAGGAGAGAGGATCATACAGACTGCATATGGCTCTCCCGGGAAAAGATCCAAATTCAAAATGCAAAGTACAGTTTCTACTGAATGCATATCCCTTTTGCACCATACTAAAGTTGAAAAATCGTTAAGTCGAACTATTGTGAGTCAGGGACCATCTGTACTGTGTGCGAAGTGCTCATTGAATTAAACGCAAGTTTCCAGTTGTTAATATTAAGTATTACTGGCTATCTCTAAAGTTCCATCCACTGCTGATTCAGGCCAGGCATTTAAACTGGAACTAAAAATAGCGATCATTTAGTAGATGACTACTACATAAAGGCACTATAGTGGGCCCTTTACACATATTATTTCATTCAATCACAAACATAATGTATTTTTCACTCTTTATAAGATGAGTACTCTGGGACTCAAAGAGCTTCAGCGACTTGCCCATGATTTCACTACGAGCTAGGCAGTGGCCAAGATGGGACTGAACTCTCTTCTAGATTTAACCCAAAGCTCCAAGTCTCAGTGACACGATCTAAGGAAGAGTTAAAAAGCAAAAATCAACATCTGCCATTTGTAATTAAATTACACAAAATAACAAAAATTTCCTAAGGGGGTCCTTATGTTTCTTTACCACAGTAATTAGTCATGGTATTTGGCTTGCTTTTATTCCATACTTGTGTGCCAAAGTAGTTCCTAAGTGCATTCAAATCATCCCCAAATTCTACTCCAGGAAACTTAAAGTCTTGTAATTATTAAGGGGGGGGGGGGGGAGGTAGAACTAACCTGTTGAATTGGCATGCTCAATCAATACCCAAAATCAATGATTCAGAAAACAGAAAAACAAAAAAGGCATTTCAAAATCAAAAGAAATCAGCATTTTCAGATTTAAGATCCTCTTCCACACTTCTTAAAGTACTGAGATACAGTCTAAAGAATGCAGCACAATGGCTCAGGTCCTGAATTCAGTTTCAATTGTTGCTAAGTATTCCATTTTCATCTCTCCCAACGTTTTTGAGAGTCTATCCTTAGCCAGAAGCTCTCTCTTCCCGTTACAATTACAAAAAAAAAAAAGTTAAAATCCCTAAGAAAGCTAATCTAAAGCATTCTCCTAATTCCAAACGTTTAACATTTATCCAGGGAAACACTGTATTGGAGGGTTTATAATCCTACCCTAGGTGACGTACCGCTCAGCTCTCAACTCCCTTCTTCCAGAAGCACTGTCCCAGCACCAGATGCTACACCAGCTGTTCCTCCGAGGCCCTCCACATCAACCCTCTAAAGCAGTTCTTTCGAAACCCACAGCCCTAGTGTAAGGCCCACTTTGCAGGCTCTCTAAGTCCAATTTCTTTTTAAAAAATAAAAAACAAACAAACAAAAAAGGATGAGCCAAGCCCCCCATCTCCTCCAAACTCTTCAGGAAGGAGCCTCAGGAAAGGGGAAGCATTGAGCTCCGGCCAGTGGGTCAGGAACGCAGCAGAGAGCGGGCAAGGTGGGCTTGCACTCCGGCGCAGGGTGGACAGGGAGCGGCAAAAGCACTTACCAACATCCTGATCGAAGGGATTGGTGGCAAAAAGAGGCATCTCCGTTGCGTGCCCAGGAGTCCACAGGGACTCCCCCTCGACAGTACGGGAGTCAGGGGGCAACGCAGGGAAAAAGACTTTTCAGGCAAAAACAGCAACACAGACGGACTCCCCAGGGCTGGCGACAGCTCCACCTCTCACCTACCCCCCAGCAACCGCGGCAGCGGCGGCGGCGGCGGCGGCGGCGGCGGCAGCGGCGGCAACAGCGAAGGCGCAGACAAGGCCCCCCGCGTGGAGCCTGTCGGGAACCTAGGCGACTTCGGCGCTGCCTGCTCAGAACCTGCCCGGCACCTGCCCCGCCAAAACAGGCCCCACCAAAACGCCCCCTCTGCCTGACTCCCCTTGTGATCGGTCACACCGGAGGTTGAGAGTAATGCCTGCGTTTTCTGCCTTTGCTTTGGCCAGGAATCTCCGGAGGACGGGGTCCTCCAGGCGGGCCGAAGACGACTACCGAGCCCCAGCGTGAATCAGAGACGGAGAAAGAAAAAGGGTCGCGTGAGGGTTGAACGAGACACCGCGCTCGGCCCTCACCCCGTTGGTTGTCATAATTTTATAGTCCCTTTTGAGAGGGATGGAAACTCCTTCGTTGGGGGTCATCTAAGTTAAAAAGCCGTGGGTTCTATTGCTGCCTGAGGTGACCAGAAACTTGTTTGGATGAAGTCATGTGAGCTGAACGGATTGGCCCGAATCCTTAAAGAGGGGAGTGTCAGGGCGCGCGGCTCCCAAGGAGAGGCTGAGGTAACGCTGGCACCTTCCCGAGAGTCCCTGAACGCCTGGCTTCTGAATCTCTGTCGAAAGCACTTCTAGCTGGGCGTTGGCACTACTGACTAATGTGCAGTCACTAAGCAGTTGCGATGATTGGAAAATAAGTTTCACACCCCAAGAATGCCTACGGTAGCCTCCTCCGGTAGCCTCCTCCCCCCCGCCAAGACCAAGCAAAAAAACAAACAAATGCAAATGGAGCTGGAAGCCGATGATGGATTCCTAACAACTCAAAATGTTTATTTAGTAATTTTATATGTAAATATTTAACAAATTATGCGTACGTCCTGGGGAAATTTTAAGGAGCAGCATCTAGCACATAAATTGGAACCATGTAAATTACATACCTGAATTAGAGCCCTTATAAATGTAGCATGTAAACAAATATTTACAACTTGTCAACGACAGGATTAGTATACAAAGAGTGCTTACAAAAATCCATTAAAAATGAAATCTCATTTCTAAAAGTGAAAAAGTGCAAGTTAAAGTAGCTAGCATTCAGATACCTTTTTGTCAGACAGGGCTTAAAATGAGATGTGGAGAATCATACACTCACGTTGTTGAAGTGTAAATAATGTAGTCCCCCTGAAGGAAATGTCTGAGAGTCTGTTACAAAAGCTTTTGGAAATATAAACACCTGTGGACCCAGCAATTCTGCTTCTTGGAATTTATCATAAAGACATTCTTTAAGAACATGAACAATGATATTCATGGCAACGTTGTTTATAATATCATAGCATTGTTGGCCACTAAAATGTTCAATATTAAGAGGTTGTAGAAATTACTTCACCTCTTGGTTCCTCAATTTTTCGTCTGTGAGAAACAGGAATAATAACAGGGTTGTGAGGATCAAATGAATACAAACCAAGCCCGTGAGGCCTTAAGCCCTCAATTTATAGCAAGCACCAAGTAAGTATAAGAAATCATTATAATTAATATTGGTCATTATAATCAATCATTAGAAGTCATTTTAATTAATATAATTAGTAAATTATAGTACACACAAAGTAAAAACTCCACAGCTGTTAGAGGTGATTATATAGATCCATATTTTCATAGAAAGACATCTAAATACATAAGTTTTTAAAAGGTAACAAAAACATGTAAAATTACAAAATATCCCCAATTTTTAAAGTCTGAAAGGAAATACATGAGAATATTATGATGTTTATCTCTGGTAAAATTGGGGATGATTTTTTGTTCTTCATGCATTTTATATTTTCCACATACTTTAATAACAAGCCTATGTTTCTTTCAGCAGCAGAGTTAAAACACAACAGTGTAAAAAATGCGATATGTTAGTATCACCAGTTCTTAACATTTTAAGGAGCCAATGCCAAAAGCTTGTTTGTGTTTCATTATGGCAAGTATAAAATTCTTCTAAAAACATCACTGTTGATAGGAGAAGTAGAACATTTTCTCTCAAAAAATGATTCTTGATGACTGGTCTGACAGAATCAAGTGACAACTTGTCCATCTTAAGTTCTCGAGCAGTGTTTGGAGCACATTATCATAATCACCCTGGATCAAAGCCAAATATTTATGAAAATGCATTTGAATGTACTTTGTGCTTCAGTAAGGAGACTGAATTATTCTGTTGCCAGCAATAAGCCAGTGATCAAATTGTTCAAGCCTTGGTGATCAATATGTAAAAGCAATGAGAACAGTGAAGGAATCAGTCTTGGTAGCATTTTCCATGTCTTCTAACCTAAAAGAATTACTTTAGCTACTTGGGGCCTTTATGGTTAATATACTATAAATAATAATAATTTTAAAATGTAGAACTTTTAATATTATTGTTATGTTTAACATAAAAGCCAAATATATAAAGTGAAATGGGTTTGTATTTTGAGGTTAGCTTTCTGTTATTATCTCTTAAAACACAAACTGCAGGAGTTGTAGTTTTAAGATTACCAAAGTTGTTGTTGGTGTTGTTTAAGATTTTATTTGTTTCCGTGAGAGAGAGCACAACAGCTGGGTGAGGGGCAGAGGGAGAGGCACACCCCTCTGAGCAGGGAGCCCAATGTGGGCTCGATCCTGGGACTCCAGGATCATGACCTGAGATTGAGCCACCCAGGCACCCCTAAGATTACCAAAGTTTTTAAACTGTAGAGACTATATGTCAATTTCACAGTAAAATATTTCTGTAATATATGTTCACTAAATTCTGTGGTTAATTTTAAAATGTTAAATCCCTTTTTCGTTGTTTGATTTTGAAAATTCTACATTAAAAAAGGATAGCAATGTGCAAATGGGAGTTTTTCCAGGAAAAATCTATAATTTTAAAGTTTAGGAAAAGAAATACCCCAGGAAGATTATTCACACTAATTCACACTCTCATCATCTCATAGGTGAAATATTACATCCACCTCCTGTGGACTGATTTGCATCCCACCCAAATTCACAATAAAGCTCTACCACAAAATCTTGATGGTATTTGGAGATGGAGGCTTTGGTAGATAATTCAGTAATTATGTTTAGATGAGGTCATGAGAGTGGAGCCCTCATGATGCGATTAGTGCCCTTTTAAGAGTAGACAACAGTGAACTTGCTCTCTTTTCCTTGTGAGGAACAGAAGGGAAGCCAGGAATAGATTTCTCACCAGAACCTGATCATGCTGACAGCCTGATCTCAGACTTCAAGCTTCCAAAAACAAATTTGTTTTTTAAGCTTCCCAATCTATGATCATTTCTTAGGACAGCAGAGTTGGCTAATACACCTACCTATCTCCAAACCATTCTCCAAACCCCTGCTGGAATGATTTTTCTTTTTTTTTTTTTTAAGATCTTTATTTATTTGACAGAGATACAGAGATAGCACAAGTAGAGCACCAGACAGAGGGAGAGGGAGAAGCAGGCTCTCTGTTGAGCTGGGCGCCCGATGCCTGGATCCATCTCAGGACACTGGGATCATGACCTGAGCCAAGGCAGCTGCTTAGCTGACTGAGCCACCCAGGCACCCCTGCAATGATTTTTCTAACACAGAGATCTGATTGCATCATTCCTATAAAATTCTTACATGGTTCTTCAATAACAGTCATTCAGTACATATTTATTAATTTCTTATGTATGCCAGGTACCATTCTGTATGCTGGAATAACATAAGGATAAATGCTCTACATGAGATAAGCTTTTTTGGAGTATATCCTATAGGGAATATAATCATTAAGTAAATAATTAAAATAATTGCAGAGTAGTCTTCTGCCTTTAGAATTAAATCGTGATCCTTTAGTAGTTATATCCTTACTGAACTGGCCCCTAGTACCTCATCTCTTTAGTCTTTTTTCGTAGTCCCTAACATTTCTGATGCTCCATGGTTTCCATATTTTCAAATAAGCAACTTTTTCTGCCTTTCCTTCTCTGGTTCTATACCTTCTCTAAACCTCTACTCAGATTTCACTTCCCAAAAGCCTTTCCTGACGCAGTACCTGAGCAGTAATAGACATATAATAAACATATGTTAGTTGATTATTGGCCACCTCTGTTACAGCACTTAATGGTATTATATTTTTTCCAGGTGTCTTTTACTATATAGAAAGCCCTCCACACTTGTCTTAAGGTAACAATAATCCTTCCTTTTGATTACAACTCAGAAATTTAGTCAGAGCTTTGCAGGCACAGATTGCTTCTCTTCCACATGGTCTCAGCAGGGATGCCTCAAAGGCTGGAATGACTCTATACCTAGGGGTTGGCAATTGTTTGAAAGCTTTTGCACTTACATGTCTAGCAATTGGTGCTGGCAGTTGGCTAGGTCACTGGAGCTGTCAGCTAGAACAACTATATGGGACCTCCTATGTGTCTGCTTGGTATCTCCTAGCATATTGGACTGAGCATTCCAAGAGACAGGAAAAGGAAACTGCTCGTTTTCCTAAAACATGAAAAGGAAACTGCTAGCTTCCTAAGAGATAGGAAATGGGCACAGTATCATTTTAGTCATATTCTATTAGACAAGCAGTCACAGTGTCTACACTCAAGGGGAAAGGAAAGAAAACCCAATTCTTGATGAAAAGAGTATTAATTTGGGGACGATATTTGAAAGCAACCACAATACAGTAATTTTGTACTTGTTTTATATAGCATTAGTCTGTGACTTACTTATCTCTAGATTTCCACAATAGATGTCCCATAAATATTTGCTAAATATAGTAAATAAATAAAATATGTCATGATTAAAGTAGTATATTTCCAATGACATACTTATCAGCCATGAGGCAGTAACAGGATCTGGACTTATTTTTTTACTATGACCAAATAGAACACTGAACAAAATATATGAAACAATTGATTTCAAACATGGGACAACAGATCGTAATCCCAAGGAGAAAGGAAACATGCATGAGCCCTGTAATTGCCACAGCTTTCTGCCTGGAGTCAGTTTCTGGACTATGCTATAGATAGGGGAAACTCAAAAGTTTGAGTTTCCCCTATCTTACTGTATTAAAGAGAGAAAAATCAGGGTTTGAATAGGATAAAAGGTTAGAATTTGGAAGATAGAATACTAGGAAGGTGCTATGTAGAGAAAGAGCTCCAGAGATCTATAAGAGTTCCCTTTAGACTATGGCTGAATGCTAATCTAGTCATGGGTAAGGTAGAGCTCTACAAGTCTAGGTAAAGAACTTCCAAGGAAAGAGCTATTTCCAGGGAACCAAAATCTGAAAAATCCCAAGAGTTCATACAAGTCCAGGAATCATTTGAGTTCTCAAAGCCAGAGGGAAGAGACCTAACTGAATATATTGGGGGTTTAATAAATAACCCCCAAAAGGTAATGTCTTAGTTGTCGGGAGTAGCTAAAAGAGAAGGCTACTCTAGGTCTCCTCCAAAAAAGCTTAAAAAGTACCTCTTGAAAAAGTCGACATAACTTAAATGGAGGGAAAAACAAAGTATGAAACTTAAAAGGAATACCCCCCCCATACAACATTCAAAAATATAAAATGGCTACACTCCAATTAAAAGTTACTGGACACATGAAGGCCCAAGAAAATACGACCAGTAACTAGTAGGGCAAGCAGTCCATAGGAACATCCAGAAATTAAAAAGATGATGAACTAACACAGAAATGTTTAAAAAACTATTATAACTATGGTAAATAAAGTTAAGGATTTACCGATGAACATAGTGGGGGAGAGAAAATAAAATCAAAAAGAATCAAATGGAAATTCTACAGCTAATCTAATATCTAAGATGAAACTCACTAAATAGGATTAACAGATTGGACACTGAAGAAGAAAAGATAGAGCAACTGGAAGATACAGCAATAGAAAGTATATAAATTGAAATACAGAAGGAAGACAAAAAAGTTAACAGAACCTCAATGACCTATAAGGAAATATGAAAATATAATGTGTAGAGATTTGTAGCAAGAAAAACAGGAAAGAAAAAAATTTAATAACAAATTATCCCTAAATTTAATGAAAACTATATTTCTACAGATCTGAGAATGTAAGTGAATCCCAATCATAACTAACACGAATAAAACATGACACCAAGGTACAGCATGACCAAATTGCTGCAAATCAGTGATAAAAACAAAATCTTAAAGCCATTTGGAAAACAAAAAGACAAACAGGAATAAAGAAAATAGACTTCTAATCAAACCATGCAAGATAAAAACAAACAAAAAAACCAGTGGAACATTACCTTTAAAGTCCTGAATTTTTAAAATGTCAACCTAGAAATTCTCTATCAGCAAAAATGTTTTTCAAAACCAAAGGTGAGGGGCGCCCGGGTGGCTCAGTGGGTTAAGCCTCTGCCTTCAGCTCAGGTCATGATCTCAGGGTCCTGGCATCCCCGCATCAGGCTCTCTGCTCAGCAGGAAGCCTGCTCCCCCCTCTCTCTCTGCCTGCCTCTCTGCCTACTTGTGATCTCTCTCTGTCAAATAAATAAATAAAATCTTTAAAAAAAAAAAAAGGTGAGGGGTGCCTGAGTAGCTCAGTCGTTAATTCTCTGCCTTAGGTTCAGGTCATGATCCCAAGGTTCTGGGATCAAGCCCTACATCGGGCTTCCTGCTCATCGGGAGGCCTGCTTCTGCCTCTCCCACTCCCCCTGCTTGTGTTCCCTCTCTCGCTGTCTCTCTTTCTGTCAAATAAATAAATAAATAAATAAAATCTTGAAAACAAAAAAACAAAGGTAAAATAAATATTTACATTAAAAAACTTCATCACCAGCAGGTCTACACAATGAAAAATGTTAAAACATACAAATAAAAATAATTTTATGCAAAGGAGTATGGTATCTATGATATAAATCTTCACATAAGCATTGAAGAACGTCAGAATGCCATGTGAGAATAAATATAAAAGACATTTCCATTTATTTTTAAATTTATTTAAAAACAAAAATATCAACCATATATATTGGAGTTGATAACAAAGGTAGAAATAAAAGGAAAATATCACAAAAGATGGCAGGAGGAAAATAGAAATGAAGGGTTGGAGGAGTCCTTACATTATATAAAAAGTGGTATAAATATGATTTGAAAAGAGATTGTGTTAAGTTCAAAATGCATAACATAGCACCCACAAAGAAAATCATTAAGGGGTATAGATAGAACAATGGTGGAAATAAATGAAACTTTTAAAAATTAAAATAATTTTTTAAAAGGCAGTAAAAGAAGACAAAAAAAGAATGGAACAAACAGTAGATTTAAATCCAACTATATTAATAACTACGTTAAATACAAAAGATCTACACATTCCAATTAAAAGGTAGAGATTGTCACACTGGATTTTAAAAAAAGCAAGATCCAACTAGATAATTTATTATATAAGAAACTTGTTTTAAAAATAAAGTCAGGGGTGCCCAGGTGGCTCAGTCGTTAAGCGTCTGCCTTTGGCTTGGGTCCTGATCCCAGGGTCCTGGGGTTGAGCCCCACATCCGGCTCCCTGCTCAGCGGGAGGCCTGCTTCTCCTCCTCCCACTCCCCCTGCTTGTGTTCCCTCTCTCACTATGTCTCTATCAAATAAATAAATAAAATTTTTTAAAAAACAAATAAAAGTCAAAGTTAGGTTAAAAGTAAAAAAGTAGGAAAAAGGTATATTTTGAAAATACCAAAGAAAGTTCCAGTTACATTAATATCAAACCAAATAAATTGAAAAAGGAAACTTTCCAAGGATAATCAATGATAATTCATAGTGATAAAAGGATCAACTAACCAAGAAATATTAAATATTTATCAACCTAAGAACTTAAAAAAAAAGAAACAAAAAGGAAAAATTGATTCATCCATGGTTTGTGTTGGCTATATTTCTTAAAGATTTATTTATTTTTGGGGAGAGCATGAATGCAGGTCTGGGAGAAAGAGAGGGAGAGAGAAACTTTAGCAGACTCCTCACTGAGCTCTGGGCTAACTCAGGGCTTGATCTCATGACCCCGAGATTATAACCTGAGCCCAAAGAGTTGGATGCTTAATCGACTGTACCCCCTAGAAGTCCCTGTGTTGGCTATTTCAACATTCTTTTCTCAGGTAAAGACAGAACAAATAGAAAATCAGTAATTACCTAGAAGAGTCAACTCTATCAATTAACTTAACTAATATTTATAATGGCCCTGCCAGTCATGTATTTGTGAGGGGGACACAGAACATTAAGAAAAATAGACAATAGGAGCACCTGGGTGGCTCAGTGGGTTAAAGCCTCTGCCTTTGGCTCAGGTCATGATCTCAGGGTCCTGGGATTGAGCCCCGCGTTGGGCTCTCTGCTCAGGAGGGAGCCTGCTTCCCCACCCCCACCCCCACCCCCGCCTCTCTGCCTGCCTATGATCTCTCTCTCTGTCAAATAAATAAATAAAATCTTAAAAAAAAAAAAGAAAGAAAGAAAAATAGACAATATGCTGGGCCTTAAAATGACTTCATAGAATTTAAAGTATAAAATCATATAGATTTTTTTTCCTTGACTAAAACAGAATTAACTTAGGAATATAAGAGAAAATTATCTGTAAAATTGCAACTTATGTAAAGATTGACCCATGCAGTTATAAATAACTTATGTGTTAAAGAAATTTCAGATAATATTTTGGAACTGGATGAAAGTGAAAACAACGTATCAAAATTTGTGGGATGCAGTTATTTCACCTAGAGGAATATTTTAAGCATTAGATAATAGGAAGGAAAAGTCTAACATGAATCCCTTAAGATAAAAAAAGAATTCAAGGGCACCTGGGTGGCTCAGTGGGTTGAAGCCTCTGCCTTCAGTTTGGGTCATGATTTCAGGGTCCTAGGATTGAGCCCCACATTGGGCTCTCTGCTCAGCAGGGAGCCTGCTTCCCCCTCTCTCTCTGCCTGCCTCTCTGCCTACTTGTGATCTCTCTCTCTCTGTCAAATAAATAAATAAAATCTTAAAAAAATAATAAAGAAAAAAGAAATAAAGACAAAAGAAATCAATGAAATAAAACACAAAGGGAAAATCAACAAAGCCAAATTTAATCCTCTAAAAAGATTAATAAGACGAGTAAAACTCCACCTAGATTAAAAAATAAAAAGAGAACACACAAATTACCAGTACAAGGAATGAAAGAAGCAACATGACTATGTATCCTGTAATTAAAACATTACAGAAATTAAATGATACTAAATTAAAACATTCATAATGGAATATTCTTAAACTCTATGCCAATAAATTTGAGAACATAGGTGAAGTGGGGGAAAAAAAACCCTTGAAAGATACAATGCCCACAACTGGATCAACAAGAAACAGGAAACCTGAAAAGATAGATATCAATAACAGAAATTAAATTCTTTGTTAAAAACACTCCACAAAAGTCTCCAGGCCCATGAGTTCAATAGTTATTTCTAATTCACCAATCTTATAAGGCTGAAATAATATCAAAGCTATGCAAAATCTTTTAGAAAATAAACCATGAAGGAAAAATTTCCTACTTATTTTATGAGACCAACATTACCCTGATAGCAAAATCAAAGAACATGTAAATGTAAGAAAACTTCAAACAGTAAAAAAAAAAAAAAGAAAAAAGAAAACTTCAAACGGTATCCTTCATTAACATAAATAAAATCCTTTAAAAATAGAGATTTACAGCAAAAGATAAAAATAAAAATGCATCATGACCAAGTAGAGTGTATCCTAGGAATACAAAATTACTTTAGCATTTAAAAATCAACAGTTCACCACTTTAACAGAATGTAAGAGAAAAACCATATGATAATCTCAATAGATGCAGAAAAATATTTGAGAACATTCAAAAGCCTTTGTGATTAAAAACTGAGCAAACTGGGGCGCCTGGGTGGCTCAGTGGGTTAAAGCCTCTGCCTTCAGCTCAGGTCATGATCTCAGGGTCCTGGGATCGAGCCCCGCATTGGGCTTTCTGCTCAGCAGGGAGCCTGCTTCCCCTTCTCTCTCTGTCTCTCTGCCTACTTGTGATCTCTCCCCTCTCTGTCAAATAAATAAATAAAATCTTAAAAAAAAAAATACCCTAAAAAAAAAAAAAAAAACTGAGCAAACTAAGACTAGAAGAAACCTTTCTCAACCTGACAAAGGGCATCTTCAAAAAACTTAGCACTAACATCTTACCCAATGGTGAAGGAAAATGGTGTTTCTATGATAAATAGCAAAACAAAAATGCCATTTCACACTACAGTTAAATATTAATATATAGTACTACAGACAAGAAAATAAAAGGAATATTGGTTCCAGACTTCACCTTTGGTCTAGAAGGAGTAACGCAGGCTAGATTTATCCTCCTACCTGAAACAACTGGACAAAATCTATGAACAACAGTTCTCATGACACTGGACATCAGACAACAAAGGGCAATGATCACTGAGAGATGGGACACAAATGATATTAGCCTTATCATTGCCTCAGCTTACTGCCTGGATAGATTTTTCAGGCCATCATGTATAGTGTCAGTCTCTCTGAGATGAGGAAACAAAGCTGGGAGTCCAGAGGGGCCAAGGCTGAAAAATTTTGCAAGAAAGAGTTTTGGAG
Source organism: Nasua narica (assembly GCA_028533885.1). Taxonomy (NCBI): domain Eukaryota; kingdom Metazoa; phylum Chordata; class Mammalia; order Carnivora; family Procyonidae; genus Nasua; species Nasua narica. The sequence goes on from CM052807.1 coordinate 17,932,909, forward strand.
ACATGCTGGAACACAAAAATATCCATCACTTGAGAAGATAAAATATACAATGTCTGACATCCAATAAAAAATTAGCAAGCTATCTCTAAGAAACCTTTAAACATAAGACTATATCATGGTATATAAAGATATGCCATGCTAACACTAATTAAAAGAAAGCTTAAATATCTATATTAATATCAGACAAAGTAGGTTTCAGCTCAGGGAATATTACATGACATGCAGATGTCACTTTATAATGAAAAGGGGTTAAATAAGAGAACATGACCTATATGATTTTGCATATAATAACAGAACTTCAGAGAACATAAAATAAAACCTAACGGAACTTCAAGGAAAAATAGACAATTCCACAATTATAGTTCAAAATTTCAACTCCCTTGTTTAAACAGTGATAGAACAAGTAGACAAAATCAGTAAGGCGGTTGAAGACTTGAACAATACTATTAACCAACTTGACTTAATGGAAATTGATAGAACCCTACAACCAATGAGAACTCAATACATATTGTTTTCAAGTGCTCATGACATAAAAAACAAATCTCAATCAATTTAAAAGGATTCAAGTCATACAAAGTATGTTCTCTGACCACAATGGAATTAAATTAAAAATAAATCATAGAAGAAAACTTAAAAGTCACCAAATATTTTAAAACTAAATAACACACTTCTAAATAACCATTGGCCCAAGGAGAAATAAAAATGGAAATTAGAAACTATTTTGAATGTAATGAAAATGAAAACATATCAAAATTTGTGGAAAGCAGTTAAAGCAGTATTTAGAGGGATATTTATAATATAGCATATACACTAGAAAAGAAGAAAGGTCTCATCAGTTATCTCAGCTTTCATTTTAAGAATCTAGAAAAAAATACTAAATGAAACCTAAAGTAAGCAGAAAAAAAAATGATAAACATCAAAGAGAAAAAGAAATGAAACCAGGAAAACAATAGGGAAAATAAAACTAAAGGTTTCTGAGGAGGTAAATAAAATTGATGAAAGTATAGTCAGAATGATGAGGAAAATAGAAAAGATACCAATTACCAACTTCAGGAATGAGGGAAGGGACCATTACAGATATTAAAAACATAATAAGGGAATATTATGACCAACTTTATACTCATAAATTGAATGACTTAGAGGAATTCCTTCCAAGGCACAAATTACTAAAGCTCAAAAAGAAATAGTTAACTTCAATAGACCTATTTCTACTAAAGAAATGTAATTGCTTATTAAGAACTTTCGACAAAATTAATTGCAGGCCTAGATGAATTCACTGGGGATCACAAAGGACTATGAGGAAACTGGGGGAGGGGGGTTGATAGGCTATTTTCATTATTTTGAGAGTAGTGATATATTCATTCATGTAGATATATGTCAATACTTACCAAATTGTACATTTTAAATATGAACATATTATTGTATGTTAATTAGACCTCGATAAAGAAATTAAAATTGCTTTTTAATTTCACAACACTTTATAGTTTTGATGAAAAATTTTAGATAATCATTTAAAGTATGGGTAAAGCCAAAAATGTTTGAAAACCAAGGCCTCAACCCATTCCCCAGCAACCAGATTGCCCCAGGCTCTCCTAATAGATAATCTGGAACAACTGCTTCTTTAACATCTTTTTTGAGCAGATTGGGCCAACTTGTCTAATGCCATGGTTTATCAATAGCCTTTTCACAACAAACCATAGTTTTATAAATAAATACAAACTCCCTTTATTTGTTATACCTCAGCTTGTCAATTCCCCTTTTTGCCCCCTTTCCTATTATAAAGATCATATATTTTCTTTAACTTAATAACTGCCAAACACTGGGTAATTAGATGAGCAACACTCACCAGCTGGTCTGGGTTTATAATGATTCTGCTGACTCCGTTTGTAGCTGGTATATACCAAAGGATCTTTGAAAAGATCCTCACCAAGGAATCTGCTCCACTCCAGTCTTTACACATTGAAAGACTTTCCAGAGGCTTTCATGCATATTAAAATAAACCACAGATTTTTATTTTATTT
>CM052807.1:17935429-17992294 GCA_028533885.1 Nasua narica
TAAGGTGGTATCTCAGTGTGGTTTTGATTTGAATCTCTCTGATGGCTAAAGATGATGAACATTTTTTCATAAACCACAGATTTTTAAAACAGGTGACTCCAGTTTTGAAAGTAGTTCATTTCTGGGAACAATGAAAAATGTATATGCTTGCTATAGGGACATTGATAGGAAGGAAAAAAAGCATCTTCGTTCTAAGTTCCCTGTACTATATCTGTGTCCATATAGAAAATGTTCCCCAAAGGGGCAATTAAAATACTATTTTTTATATTATGCTTAGTCTAACATAATTAATTATGATAGCATGTGTATTTAGTTTCATTTTCTTGATCACTTTTGTAAGGTATGAACTAGTTCTTCAGGAATGAAGTTCTCATTTATAATAATACACCTATAGAACTAAAGGATTTTACTTAAGAAGATTTGACTTTTTAAGCTGATGGCCTAGAACCAAATTTGTGTGATTGATTCTGTTTTAGAGGAGATTCTAGATAAGCTCTAAAGACATCACAATGCCTCTGTTTTCACATAAATAAAAAATCAAATTAACTCCAGTTTTCCTTCTAAGCTACAGTGTTCAATTTATCATTTCCTACATTAATACCTCTGTGTTTAAGAGGTTTCTCAATCTTCACATTTCAGTTCTCATTCTTTTTCCTTGTATTTGGTTTTAACTATACTTCCATTACTCGTGTTGCACTTTACAAATACTCTCCTCCTGAATCTATTCACTTTCTTTCCTCTCATAGTCATTCCTACTGTGATACTTAAAAATAAATTGTTAAAATTCCCATTCTTCCCATTAATGGTTTCATTGCTCTTATCCTGTTGAAATAACTGCACCAAACCCAGTCAAATTTTATCACTATATGCTAAAAACATGCATGACAGGGTTAATCCCATTAACCCTGATTTCAAGATTTGTTGTTAAAACTATGGTAATCAAGATAGTATGGTATTTGTGTAAAGGTAGACCAAAAGGTCAATGGAACAGAATAGACATTTCAGAAATACACCTATACGTACATAAATAACTGATTTTTTAAAAAAGATCTTATTTATTTGGGGGGCCTGGGTGGCTCAGCGGATTGAAGCCTCTGCCTTCGGCTTAGGTCATGGTCCCAGGGTCCTGGGATCGAGCCCCGCATCGGGCTCTCTGCTCGGCAGGGAGCCTGCTTCCCCCTCTCTATCTGCCTGCCTCTCTGCCTGCTTGTGATCTCTCTCTCTCTCTCTCTCTGTCAAATAAATAAATAAAATCTTTAAAAAAAAAAAGCTTTAAATAAATAAATAAATAAATAAATAAATAAATAAATAAATAAAAAGATCTTATTTATTTGAAAGAGAGAGTGAGAGAGAACACAAACCAGGGAAGGGAGAAGGAGACTCCCCACAGAGCGGGAAGCCTGACATGGGGCTCAATCCCAGGACCTTGGGATCATGACTTGAGCTGAAGGCAGATGCTTAACCAACTGAGCTACCCGGGTGCCCCCAGATAACTGATTTTTGACAAAGGTACAAAGGTAACTCAGCAGAGAAAGGATAGGTTCTCAACATATGGTGCTGAACCTTGGATACCTATAAGCAAAAATATGAACCTCAATCTATATCTCACACTATATAAAAAATTAACTCAAAGTGGATTATCAGCTTAACTGTAGAACTTGAAACTACTCATCTTCCACAAGAAAACTGCACAGAATATTTTGTGAGCTTGGCTTAGGCAAAGATTCTGAGAGGTGACACCAAAAACACAGTTTATCAAAGACAAAATTGGTAAATAAATAAGACCTGCTGTTTGAAAAACACTGTTAAGAGAATAAAAAGCAACCTACAAACTAGGAAAAAATATTTGCCAATCATATATTTGATAAAGGACTTAGATCCAGAATCCATAAAGTACTCTCAAAACTTACTGGGTGCCTGGGTGGCTCAGTTGGTTGAGCAACTGCCTTCGGCTCAGGTCCTGATCCTTGAGTTCCGGGATCGAGTCCCAGATGGGACTCCCAGCTCCATGGGGAGTCTGCTTCTTCCTCTAACCTTCTCTCCTCTCATGCTCTCTCTCACTTTGTCTCTCAAATAAATAAATAAAATCTTTAAATTAAAAAAAAAAAACAACTTACTGAAAACACAGTTGCACCACTAAGAAAATGAGGAATAGATTTGAAAAGTTGCTAATGCAAAGAAAATATACAATTGACAAAAAAGCACATGAAAAGAAGGTCAGTGTCATTAGTTATTAAGGAAATGAAAAATTAAAACCATAATAAGATAACACAGCACATCTATTAAGATATGTAAAATCTAAGTCTGACCATACCAATTATTGGCCAGGATAGGGTCAACTGAAACGCTCATATATAGCTGTTAGGAATGTAAAATGGTACCATCACTTCTGAAAATATTTAGCAGTTTCTTAAAAAGACCTATATTGACGTAGTCACTCCACTACTAAGTATTTACATAAGAAAGATGAAAGTATATCTCCATAAAAGTCTTGTCAACAAATGTTCATAGATCTTTTTTTGTAACTAGAAAAAAACCCAAATGTCTAAACATGAATGGATAGACAAATTATGTGGTAAATGGATAAACAAATTGTGATATATCAACATGGAATATTGCCCAGAAATAAAAGAACATGAATCACTGATACCTACCACCTGATTCTCAAATCCAGGCCCAGCTACATAATTTGTGGGACACGGTGCAAAGGGAAATATGGGCTCCCTTATTCATAAATTATAAAATTTCAGAACAGAAAGAAGAGCATCGGAGTGCCTGGGTGGTTCAGTGGGTTAAAGCCTCTGCCTTCAGCTCAGGTCATGATCTCAGGGTCCTGGGATGGAGCCCTGCATTGGGCTCTCTGCTCAGCAGGGAGCCTGCTTCCCCCTCTCTCTCTGCCTGCCTCTGCCTACTTGTGATCTCTCTCTCTGTCAAATAAATAAATAAAATATTTAAAAAAAAAGAAGAGCATCAAATTAACAGAGCATTAAATCAAGTTCCAGACCCTTTTGAGCACTGGACCCTGTGCGACTATAGAAACTGCATACCCATGAAGCTTGACCTGCTCAAAATAATTATCCTGAGTGAAATACGCCAGACAGAAAAGAGTACATAATGTATGATTTCATTGATAGAAAATTAGTGAAATTGCAAACTAATCTGTAGTGAAGGAAAGCTGATTAATGGTTACCTGGGAACAACGTGAAGTGGGGAAGGGGCATTGAAAAAGGAGCACAGGGAAACTTTTTGGTATGGTGGATATGTTCACTATCTTGACTGTGATAAAGGTTTCACAGACAATGCATATGTCAAAACCTATTAAGTTGTGCATTTTAAATACATGCACTATATGTCAGTTAAACCTCAATAAAACTACTAAAAATTGCAAAACATTAATTGGCCTTTGAGAATGAATTTTTAAAATATAGTTCATGGTCTTTGATATGTAGTTCTTCCCCCAGACAAAACATATACAAACATAAGTAAAAATAGAAGACAATGTATAATTAGCTGCTAAAGTGAATGACACATTATTAGTACAAACTATTTTATCTGAGGAAGATTAAGGGTCCGCTATAAGTTGAAGTGGCAGGAAAAGCCACTTGAAAGAACTGGTATTATTATCTGCAGCCTTGGAAAGTGAATGAGATTTATACAAACAAGAAAGAAGGGAAAAATAGTAGTTTGGTAGGATGAAAAGAATGCACGATTTGGGTTAAAGATTATCCAGATAAGTTTATGGACTATTGAACAGACCTGCTTGGTTGGATCACAGTATTTTGATGACAGGTACCTACTAAGAGATAATGTTTGATCAGCTCCCTTGGGCTCGGGTTATAGTAGAAAATTCTGAAGTCAAGCTAAGTAGTCAGTTTTTATCTTAAATGCCAGGACTACTCTCCATTGATTGATAAAACAAAAATGTTTGAGAAATCAAACAAGGTTATAGGTAAAATGCTATTCCAAACTCTTTTCTGTCAGGACTTCACTTTAAGTTCCCTACCTCAACTTTCTGTTCCCTACCTCAACATATCTCTACCTCCATTTCCTTCACTCTTACCTGAAAAAGAAGTGTCTTTTCTTTTTTTGAAAACTAATTCCTTCATCTGTCTTCTTAATCTCTTACCTTTCCACAGTCAGAGGGATTTTGCTTCATAAATAGCCTATTTCACACAGACAATCAATCTCTCCCTATTTTATGGCACCTTCATTCAGCAAATAAACAGAACCCTTTCTCTGATTCTGTTGTGTTTCAAGAGATCTCATTCATTCCTTTGTTCATGCTGAAGATCAACCCAATTCTGGCCTTTCTTATTTCTCTCCTAGAAGACAACTGATGTCATTTCCTGCTACCTAATTCATCTTTGAAAAGAGGTTTCTTTAACTTGATTTTCCTCCACACAAGTCTTCAGAAGTACGCTGCTGCCTTTTAAAATAGAGTGGTTCTCGGTGTTTCTATTCTATCCTTCTGATCATTTTAAGATTTAGTCAAACTGCACAATTCACTTTTCCTCAAGCTTGTTGGTTTGTTCTGCCTGCATGTTGATGGTGAACCCTCAGCCTGCCTCTTGCAATCTGTCTGCTGGAATCAAGTATTCAATGGTGATTTCTTGCAGAAAGCCTTTTCTGATCTCCCAAACAAGTTACCTTTTTTGACAGCTCTTTAACTGCCATAGCACTTTGTGATCCACTTTTAAAATTTACTTTATTCTGCGTGTTGATGGACGCATGGATTATTTTCAGTTAGAGGTTACTCCAAATAAAGCTGCCCTGAACATTTATGTCCAAATCTGTGTGGACTTGTTTTGTTCTCTTGATTAAATAACTAGTAATGAAATTGTTGGGTCATATGATAAGCAAGTGAATGTTGATCTTTTAAAGAAATTACCAAACTGTTTTCCAAAGTGCTATTCTCTTCAGCCATATAAGAGAATGCCAATTGCTCCACATCCTTGCCAACACTTAAAATATTAGATGTAGTGCTATCTCACAGTGGGTTTGATTTGCATTTCCCTAAAGACTAATAAGATTGGATATCTTTGCATATGCTATTGTTATTTCTATATTTTCTTTGCAAAGAGTCTATTAAAATCTTTTGCTCATTTAAAAAAATCAGGTTGTTGTATTATTGAATTGTAAGGAATCTTTGTATATTCTGGATACGTGTTACTTCTCAGATCCGTGTATTGAGAAAATCACATTTTAAATGTTGACTTTGGAATTACAGAAGTTTTATGTTTCATGACGTTCTGTCTTTTCCTTTATGATTAATGCTTTTTAAATTTTTGATTCTAAGAAGTCTTTGCCTTTTCCAAGGTCACAATTATTCTGTTTTCTTCTGTAAGTTTTTAAGATTCTATTTATTTATTTGACAGAGAGAGAGAGAGAGAGAGATCACAAGTAAGCAGAGAGGCAGGCAGAGAGAAGGAGAAGCAGGCTCCCCGCCGAGCAGAGAGCCCGATGCGGGCCTCGATCCCAAGACCCTGAGATCATGACGTGAGCCTAAGGCAGAGGCTTTAACCCACTGAGCCACCCAGGTGCCCCTCTTCTGTAAGTTTTATACTTTCAGTTTTATGTTTTGGTCTATGATCCATATCAAATTAATACTTGATGTATGGTGTGAGATAAGGGTCAAGGTTTATTTTTTTCATGTGGATATCCAGTTATTTCAGCGCTATTTGTTGAAAAGACATACCTCGGCATCTTTGTTGAAAATCAGCTGACTATATATATGGGCCTGGACTCTATTCTCTTTCATTGATTTGTCTATCCTTATGCTTACCACTGTCTTGTAAACTGTACTATTATACTGTCTTGAAAACAAGTATGTATGTGCTTCAACTTCGTTTCCTTAAACATTTCTGTATAAATTTTAGAGATACCTTGTCAAATTAAAACAATATATATTCTGCTGGCATTTGGAAAGAATTGACATTTTTACCATATCATCTTCCAATTCATCTTCCAATTCCAATGGCTTCCTGTGGATAGCCATTTATTTAAGTCTTTAATTTCTCTTGGCAGTGATTTATGGTTTTCAGTGTACACTTTTGTTAAATTTATCCTTACATATTTCAAGTTTTTGGATGCTAATGAGCATTATGTGATTTTATTTTAAATTTCACTCTCCAGTTTTCTTTTCTGTAGAAAACAATTTTTGTTACACTGACCTTGTGCCCTGCAACTAGTTCCAGTAGCTTTTTTATGGATTCCTTAAGCTTCTCTAATTATTACAGTGTTGTCATTTGCAAACAGTTTTATTTCTTCCATCCCAAATTAAACGTCTTAAAAAATAGTCCTTCATAGTTTTCATCAAATTTAAACATTTTCAGTCATCATGTCTTCCCCAGGCACATCTCAGCCTCCTCCCCCCCCCCCCCCCATTGGAATGTCTTCCTCAAAATTATCTAAGCTTTCCAAGCAGGCTGGTAGTGCCCTCTGGATCAGGAGCCCAGAGCCCAGATCACAATGGAGGGATGAGTCCTTTCTTTGGCTTGGTGACCTCTCCCATGTGACTCCATACCCGGTGGAGCTACCGGACTCCTAGCCGGGTGGTCTTTTGGTGGTCATCCCCTGTCCAGGGCCAGGTTTAGTTTCCAAGGAGCACAGCCTAACAATACATAGCTTCCACAAGCTGAAGCAGAATTTCTTTTCGAAGGATCAACGGAGATCTGAGTCACCAGAATGGTGCCGATACGCTTATTTGGTGGAACTCAAACTGCTTCAGACCTTTAAGGGATTTATTTGGGTGATTTAAGTGTGGGTGATTTATAAGCGTGAGACTTGCATCTCACAACAACCCATGACATAGGTTTATAAATTATTTCCACTGAGGAAACTGAGGCAATAGAGAAGTTTAGGTGCCCAAGTTCACAAGCTAGGTAAGGCTGGTGAGCCGGGAATTTGGGATTTTAATTTCAGTAATCTGACTCCAGAGCCTGTCATCCCAACTGTATGCTTTAAGGGGAAAGAGGAGAGAGAGAGAGAGCTATTAGGAGAAAGCATGGGTATTTGAGGGAAGATACAAAAGGAAAGGGATAGAGTGGAGAACAGTGGGATCCTGCGGGAAAGGGTTCTTGTCAGCCCTCCATCTGCAGCTTGCCTACATTTGCTCAAACTTTTGTCCTTTGGTACCTTGCCATGTCCTCTTCCTCCAGCTTCCCACTAACATCCAATACTATGCTGCACTGAAGTCAATACCTCTAGAACACTGGCTCCAGGGGAATCCACACAAGTGAGGCAGTTCTACCGTATTCCCCCTGTAACGCCCCACTGGCCCGTAAAAGTGAAACAGACTGAAGCGGGCGACTTTTCCCCAGAAGGTCTTAATGCGTTCTTAGCGGCAAGATCCCACTACCTGTCCTCACTTCCAGAAACTACCTTCCCAAAGGCTGGGCGGGGCAGGACCACGCCAAGTCCAGGTGTGTTCCGTCCGTCCCGACTAAATGCACCAGCGAAGGGTCAAGTGGCCAGCGCCCGAGACGTCCGGGTCGTCTCACTACCGAGGAGGTTCCCCCAGCTAGAGACGCCCATAGCTTTCTGTGGGTGCGTAAAACCACACCACCGCCTCGAAACCATTCGCGGGGGCTCGCGCGTCCTCGAGCCCTGGCGCCCAGGCTAGGCGGCCAGGTCCCCGCGCCCCGCGCGCTCCCGAGGGCCGGGGGCGGGGCGGCCGGGGCGACGGCCGGGGGCGCCCGCTCCTCCCCCTGCGGGCGGCAGGGCTGGCGGTGCCGAGCCCCCTGCGCGAGGCACATGGGGCGCCTGACGGAGGCGGCGGCAGCGGGCGGTGGCGCTTCAGCGGCGCGCTCGGCGGGGCCCCCTCCCACTCCCCTTCCCCTGTCTTCCACCTCCCCCGGGTGCACGGCCACCATGGCGTCCAGCGAGGAGGACGGCACCAACGGCGGCGCCTCGGAGCCGGGCGAGGAGAAGGAGGCCACCGGCAAGAGGAGGCGCCTCGGCTTGTTGGCCACTGTCTGGCTCACCTTCTACAACATCGCCATGACCGCGGGGTACGTGCGCCGAGAGGGGCTCTCTCTTCCCTCCGCCCCCCTCCTCGCGCTGCTGCCCCCCGACTTTCAGCGCTCGGGGCGCTGGCAGGGCTGCGGGCGCTCGCGGCTGCGGCGAGCGGCGAGCGGGTAGGGTGCGCGGGGGGCCGGCAGCGCGGGGCGGGGCGGTGGGCGCGGCGCGGGGAGGGGGCGCGGGCGGCGGCCGTGGGGGAGGGGCGCGGGCGCCGCCGCGGCCGCCGGCGTTGAATGGAGCGGAGTGGAGTAGTGCAGGCGAGCGGGGCGGGGAGCGGGGGGGTGCCGGGGCCCTGCTCGCCGGGCATTGCCTAATACGGTGCACGGCGTGGCGCGGCGGCCCGGGGCGCGGGCCGGAGGTTAAGTATAGACCCGGGCAGGAATGCGGGGCCGACCCGCTGGGGAGGTGGCTTCGGCCGGGCCGCCCCGGGCGCCGCTGCCTGCTGCTGCTGTTGAAGAAACGCCTGGGTCCAGCTGCCCCGGAGCTCGGAGCTGTCCGGCGGTGGCCCCCACGGTGCATTTCCTTGTGCTGCAGATCGCTGGGCAGAGTTTTCGGAAATGTTAATGTCACTACGAGTTTTGACTTTTTATTTATTTTTTTTCTTGAGCCCCAGAGCTTCTTACTTGGAACGATATTTTAAAAATCCTGCCGTATCGGAGCATGGCACTCGTGTCCAGCATCTTTATGGCTCCATGCTTCGTGACTGATATCCTGTACTTTTATTTCTGACTTTGAGTATGACTTAAAAGTTAAGGTTATGCAGTCACTATCGCTCTTCAAAGAGCTGTCAAAACGACTTGTGTGTCGACGGCTTTTCAAGACCAGTTGGGAAATTGCACTTATGTTTCTAAATTGCGTTGTCATTTTAAAAAGTTATTTCCTTGTTATCACATGAAGTATTATTAACATATAAAGGTGGGGGAAGGTTTAATATCTTAAACTTTCTCCGGGGCTTATAAATGCTTTGACCCAGTACTGAGTACCTATTATGTGTTTAGTGTAATCCTGAATACCAAATACAGTTCACAAAAAATACTTTTATTGAGGATTTGCTATGTGGCAGGTGATGTGTTGACTACTTTAGTGTACTATCTCATTTTTGGTTCTCTTCCATCCTGGGAGGGGTACATGATGTTACATTTGACAGATTAGGAAACTGAGGCACAACGAGGTTAAGTAATTTGCCCAAGATCATACAACCAGCAGGTGTCAGTCTTGGAGTTCAGCCTAGACAGTCTGACTCCAGAGACATATGCTACTTCTTTTTACACTTTTCTGAATTCTGAATAAAAATATTCAGAATTTAATATTTGGAATATTTATTTTATTTTCAGAATTTCTGAATTCTGAAGAAGAAAAATAATATATTCAAACAACTGGAGAACAATTGAATACCCACCATGGGCCGCTCTCTTTGGCCGCAGTGAGAGCTGAAATAATTTTCTCTTCTAGGATTGTCTTACCCAGTTTTTGGAACATTTTTGGAATATCTGCCATTTGTTAACTCGTTTGCTGTCCCTTTCCTTTCCACTCTCCCTTTTGAAAACCAGGTTCACTTTTTAAAAGTGAAAATCAATGCATAACTCTAGTTTAAAGCCTTTAGTGACTCCCTGTTACTTCTACTTGGTCATTCAAGGGCCTTTGCAGTAAGCTCCCTGATCCCCCTTCTACTTCTATTCTATTTGAAATCAACTGTAACTCAATGCTGGCAAAGCACCATGCATTTTTATTTTCACGGCTCTCTCCGTTCTTGCTCAGGCCTTTCACTCTTTGTATAATATCCTCCTTGTTCCTCATTTGATTTCTAAATCAAACTATCCTCTTCAAAGCTTTCTAGGTCTTCTACCCCATCTGGAGCAGAATTTGTGTTCTCACACTTAATTCCTGTCTTTCCTACCTGCCCAGCAAATTACCACATATCTCAAACTTATCTGTCTCCGCGCTTGTATTGAGAAGGTCCCTCTGTCATTTTCACCTCTGTTTAAAAGCGAAGGTAACCAAAATGGAATAATCCATGTAACTCTTTGGAGGCTTTTAGAGGTACGAAGATTTGAAGAAGGAACAGGATCGGAATATGTGGAGAGTAGGTATTTAGAGTGAGATAAATTCTAGAAATAGGCATGAGATGCAAGAAAGCCCAGTGTATTCTCTTGATCTAATGGGAGGGTGGTGTTGGAGAACAGAGGTAAGTAAGGTTGTATTGTGGAAAGTGGGACACCGAGGTATACATTAAATAGTACAGATGGCAGAGGGTTAGCTGCGGTTCTTTTTGTTCATTTAACTTACTCGGTTTTTCTCTTTTAGCAGAACTTTGAAGTATATTAAGTTTTTGTAATAGTTTTGAAAACAGTAAAATAATAGATAAGTATTTACATAAATATTTTACATATAGGAACTTGCCTAATTTTATATGCTTAGCATGACTTTTTTTATCTTTTATGTGAATATCTTCATTCAGGTAGCATATCTCCCCATTATGCTATTATTCCTCTTGCCTGCTTTATTTTTCTCATTGCACTTATTGCCATATAACTGTCCAACATACTTTATTAATTCATATTGTTGCTTATTGTCTGTCATGCCCCCCATTAGAGTGTAAGATCCTAAATGCATCATAGAGGATTGCAGTTAGGGTATCTGCTCTATTACATATTCTATATTCACCTAATATTCTACCAAATATTTCTGTATAGTTTTCATAAATATATTCTTTCATGGCTCCCTAAGAGTGTATAGAGTTAATGTATAATAATGGATTAGTTCATTCCCCTAATGACATTTTGCTTTTATTTGTTTCTGTTGAATTAGTTACTTAGGATGAATTCCCGGGAGTAGAATTACATCTTTAAAGGATGTGAGGATTTTTATGGTACTTATTCATAATAGGTACTTGAGCAGAGAAGTGTGTCTCCCTCTCTCTCTCTCTCTCTCTCTCTCTCTCTCTCTCTCTGGTGGTGGTATTGTTTGTTTGTTTGTTTGTTTCTTTTCAGGACTTTTGAACCCATATGTGTCAAGTGCATTGTCCTTGCTCAAATGAGAGATATAAGATAAATATTTTAGGCTCTGTCCTTGAAAAAGGGTAACCTGGGGACACTTAAATATTGCAATAAAAGAGTGAGTGCTTGACAGAGGTGATAAGTCAGACAGGTACGGGGAATCAGAGAAAGCTTTGTGGTGGAGATCACAGCATTTCAGCAGAGCTTTGAAGGATAAATAGGATTTGGTAGGCAGGGATGAGGAAACAATGTGAGTTAGGGTACAGAGATACAGCATTCTTAGACATGCTGTTGAGGCCGTAGCAAGTGGGCCTGAAGTGTAAGGGGGGAGGTGAAGCTGGATGGGGAGCATGGGCCTTAAATACCTTGCTAACATGTTTGGATTTTAATCTGTAAATAGTACAGTAGGACATTGGTTAAAGGCTATGCTTCACCCCTTTTTTGCTGGTAGCCTCACATGAGTTACTTAAACACTCTGACCCCTGAGTTTTCTCATCTGTAAATTGGAACAACACAAATCCCTTGCTAGATTATTACAAAAAAATAAAAAGATCATGGATATGAAGTAATCAGCAAGGTGATTAACGCCAAGAGAGACACTATTTAAGATATTTTCAGAGTATACATGGTGCAAGTTATTAGAGCACCAAACCCAAGGTTCAGGCATATACGTTACCCAACCTGTGAAGTAACAGACCTGTATTTTATCCCTGAGGTGGGTAGATCCAGTGTATGGGTTTTGTTTATCCAACTTGTTTATCCATTCATCTGTTGGTGGACATTTTAGTTCTTCCTGGTTTGGGGCTATGACAAAGCTACAAGTATTCAGATACAAGTCTTCGGACATATGCTTTCATTTTTCTTGGGTGAATATCTTTGAGTGGAATGCCTGGATCACACAGTAGTCGCCTTCTTGATTTCTTAAACTGCCCAAACTTTTCCAGAGCAATTGTACCATTTTATATCCTTGTGGGCAGTGAATGAGAGCAGCTGTACATCCTCACCAACACTTGGTATGGTCAGTCCTTGTAATTTTAGATGTTCTAATAGGTGTGTTAGGTTATCTTATTGTGATTTTACTTTTATTTTGCATTTCCCTGGTGACTAATGGCACAGAACATCTTTCCATGCATTTATTTACCAATCGTCTTTTTTGGTATAGCATCTATTTAAATCTTTCGCCCTTTTTTTTTTTAATGAGGTGGTTTGATTTTTCTTTTACTAAGTTCTGAGAGTTTTTTTATATAGTATGCATATGGGTCTTTACCAGATAACGTGATTTGTAAATATTTTCTCCTAGTTGTGGCTTGGTTTTTTATTTGCTTCACAGTGTATCTCAAGAGGAGAAGGTCTTATCTTTAATGAGGTCTAGCTTGTCTTGTTTTTTGTTTCGTGAACCTTTCAGCTGAACTCCACTGGCATGAGTGTCTACGTGCAGTACACATATTGGCTGCTAAATAAAAGTTTCAGTTTAGTTTAGAAAAGGAAGTTTAGATGTGTCAACGAACAATGTATGAAAGTATGGATGGTATGAATGCCAGACGCCATCTCTGGGACGAGCCTCCACATGGTTACTCTATCGGACGTGTCAAGAAGAAATGATAACATTAGAATATCACCGTTGTTCAGTAACTGCTGAAATAACGGCTCTGGGCAATGATCAGCAGTAAGCTAACATCACAAACAAAAGGGACGACCAGAAATTACGTGCTCTTTAGGGAAGTACACAACGTAGCTCAGGAATTAGCCTCAAATGTGAATCTCTCTGATCAAGCGTGTGCAACTGTCAACCTCACAGGAAATACAGGGGACAGAAGAGCATAATTAATGACACGTGGGTAACTTTGCAGGACAAACCACTCAGTGTGGTTGCTAGACACATTTCACAAGAACGAGAGGGAAGGAGGGATGAATGGATAGAGAGAGGGAGGGGAAACCTGTAGATTAAGAGTTATGAAAGACAAAGCAATTAGTTACAGCATATAAACTTTATTTTAATCATGATTTTTTTTTTGATTTTATTTATTTATTTGACAGAGCGAGAAAGCACAAGCAGAGAGAGCAGCAGAGAGGGAGAGGGAAAAGCAGGTTCCCTGTTGAGCAGAGAGCCCGATGTGGGGCTCGATCCCAGGACCCTGGGATCTTGACCTGAGCCGAAGGCAGATGCTTAACCATCTGAGCCACCCAGGTGTCCCTAATCATGATTTTTTAAACATTATGAGACAATTGAGAAAATTTTTATCCCGACTCTATGTTTTGTGATCTCAGATTTTTTTTTTACGTGGGATGGTGCTATTATGGTAATGTTTATTAAAAGCGATCTTCTTATTATGAATCAAACTATAGAATGAATGTATGAGATTTCCTTCAAAATAATGAGGGGAGGGGATGCTGAGAAAAGAAGTGAATAGAGGTTTGGATGATACAGGATTGTCCATAAGATGATAATGCTTGAAGCTGGGCAGTGGGCTCATGGGAGTTCCTTTTTTTTTTTTTAAGATTTTATTTATTTATCTGACAGAGACACAGCGACAGAAGGTACACAAATAAGGGATTGGAAGAGGGAGAAGCAGGCTTCCTACCCAGCAGAGAGGCCTATGCAGGGCTCAATCCCAAGACCCTGGGATCATGACCTGAGCTGAAGCCACCCAGACGGAGCCACCCAGGCGCCCCTCATGGGAGTTCCTTATACCATTCTCTGTATGACACACTGATGTGTGTCTGTGCAAAGTTCGTAATTAATATCTAGAAGGAAGTGGTGGAACAAAAAAAGAAGATCCAGGTGTAGATAACCAAGTTCCTTATGGTGCAGGTTGTCTCCAAGAAACTTCGGGGGAAAAGAAGCCCCTGAGACAGCCAGAAGAAAGAACTCCTCCTTCTATAAGATTTTTCAGAGTCATCATGACATAGGGCCATGGCAAAAAGGCCCAACGTTTAGTGAGTCATGGCACATACCTCCTAGTAAGCACTGTTTTGTTTTCTCCACTTACTAATTTAATAGTTCCTTGAGATGAGGACTAGGTCTTATTTATTTCTAATTACCCAACATGTAGCACACTCCCTGGCTTAGCAATAAATATTGAACGTGGAGATGAATGAATAAAGAAATGAATTAAGCTAACAAGCAAGTAATCTTTTACATATAAAGCACATGTTTAAATATTTTCCAAAAAGAGTACTTTCTCAAGGACTAAGCATATCTGTCTGGGTTCATATTTGGGTAATCATTCGGTCTGGCCTATTTTTTAGAAACAGAACCTTCTAAAAAGGAATTCCCAGTGGCAGAAGCTCTACTTGCTTTTGCATTTTTTTTAATTGCAATTACTAAACTAATGAATGTAGAAAGTGCAAAGTGAGTTAAATGTTGGGCCCCTGTGAGAGACTTTGTTATCCCATTGTGATGGATAACACATCCCATTGGATGTGTGGTCTTAGAAAGTGAGCAGTCATTAGTTCAGATTAGCTCCTGGCCACAGTGACTGAAAAACAGATGAGAAGTTAGGATAGATGGCTCCACGGTCCTTTCTAACAGCATCCGGAATGTTAATTTCTTTTATTTCCAACAAGTTAGTAATTGGTGTGATCCTGGTACTATACTAGGTGGTACAACACTGCCACCTATGGGACAACAGTAAAATTGGTTACCATGTTATAATACCCAGATTTTCATATCTTTCTACTTAAAAATGTAGAAAAGTTGCCATCTAAATGAATCATTTGATGAATTCTTTGGTAGGTTAATAATTACCTCTCAAAGTGGTCTTTTGTAAAAATCTGATTTGAGTTTTTCTTAAAAAAAGACAAGCGTATGAAAATGTCAATTTAAATATCTTAATATGCTTTTTTTCTTACTGTTAGTATAGGGACTTAGAATTGGAGATGGTTAAATCATAACATTTTAAACCCAGAGGGCATCTAAAACGTCGCCCAGATTAGCCCAGCGCAGAATTCAGGGTTGGCCCATCCATCATTTGGCCCACATATGGGATGAAGCCATCGGTTGAATCCAGTAAAGCCAGGATTTTGTGGAGCAAGAATAGCACGGGGGATTGGGAAACCTCACGGGATTTATTTCTACCTGGATTGGACTTAGGGTAAAATCTTGTCTCTGCACGGTGACTGTCTCATCTACATCAGTGGCCCTCAGACCTTTTGGTTAAAATATTTGAGCACATTCTCTTTATAACTTAAGATTTACTTGTAATTCAGTAATTACTTGTAATTACTTGTAATTACAATTACTTGTAATTCACTTGTAATTTACTTGTAATTCAAATATAGCGAATAGTAGGATTAACTAATATCCCAAGGCACAGTAGATGCCTAGAGACAAACCAGTACGGCATTGTGGTTCAAGAACATAGACTCCGAGCTCAGTGGTGGGTTTACATCCCAGCTGTCTGGCTCTGTGACCTCTTGTGCCGGTTTCCTCAGCAGTAAAATAGGATAATAGCAGTCCCTACCTCACAGGGGATTTGTGAGCGTGAAATATTAACAGGCTAAATGTACGTTTAGAACATTGAAAGCGTTCTGAAAGTACACACATTATTATCAGTGTTGTTGGTATCGTTAACATTTCCATCTTTGGAAGGTCTTGCTGACAATTTCAGATTTTACCTGACTTCTTGTCACACCTCGTAGGAACGTCCCTGCTTGCCCCTCAGCGTGTGCTGAGGAGGAACGGAAGTGCCCAGAACAGAAGCGCCAGCCGCCATCTTCTGTTGACCTTGCTGACCATGTTCATTATATTCAATCAGTAATTCCTTTGTGGGGAATCTCTAAACTGTCCATTTTATGACTGTTCTTTAATTAAAAAGTTAAAACTATATAATAATGTAATCATTCGTAAATCCATGTTACTAGACATTTTGGAGACCACCGAATTAGCAAAGCCTGGAGTAGCTACTCATTTCCATGGGCATGTTACTAAAGATTTTAAAAAGTTTCTCTTTTTGAAACTTAAAAGCGCTCTTGTAATTGTGAAGGAAACTGGAAAAAAATGAACTCTCAGTAGTGTCTTTAGCAGATTGAGTGTCGGGTGAGAAAGCCGCTCTCCACAGACATAGCTTGTGTGTGAAGTGCTGGTCTTCACAACACAGAACCTCTCTGTCATGTAGAAGTAGAAGTTGAAAAGGGAAGGCATGTATATTTTGGCCTTTTTGTAAAACAAACTCTTTGAAAGGAGGCCCATATCTGACCTATATGTATGGCACTTCTGTGGCACAACATTTGTTATTGTTTAGTGCAAATTCTAAAAAAATTATTATGAAATATTTTTACTTCTACTTACATGTAGATATATGCCATCTATTTGTATAAGTACATACTTACAGCTTCTTACCTTAAGAAATATTTATATAATTATGAAATACTTTATAATAAGCTCATTTTGGCTACATCCTTTCTTCAGTCAGTCTGCTGAAACCAAACGTGAAATGAACATGGTTTGACATTTGATTGAGTTGCTCTCCAGTATGTCCTCTTCATCCGCTTGAAGGGCCAATGTAAAAACAATGCCATTTCTTCCTGTGGGTTTTGTTAAGTAGAATAATGAACTGAGAACGTAATAAAACAACATATGACTATATAAATGATGCCATCTCTTTCCAGGAAGATCATTGGTATTCATTCTGATAGAACTTTATAAAATACCTTTATTTCTTTTAGGTGGTTGGTTTTAGCTATCGCCATGGTACGTTTCTATATGGAAAAAGGAACACACAAAGGCTTATATAAAAGTATTCAGAAGACACTTAAATTTTTCCAGACATTTGCCTTGCTCGAGGTAAGTTTTCAATGATGCTGTTTTCCTGTTGTTGTAATATTTATTTGAAAAATTATTTGGTGAACAAAATCAGTCTTATTTTGCTGATGACATATAACCTACACATTTATAGAAAACCAGGGTTCACAGGGATTTATTTTATGTTACATGCTATTGACTTGTGATTTTTTTATTTGCTTACAGATAGTCCACTGTTTAATTGGTAAGTTTCTTTTTTAATTTTCATTGTCAGTATAAATTGTCTTTAGGGCAATGGTTGACTTGTTTTTCTCTTTAAGGAATTGTACCTACTTCTGTGATTGTGGTTGGGGTCCAAGTGAGTTCAAGAATCTTCATGGTGTGGCTCATTACTCACAGTATAAAACCAGTAAGTGACACTAACACATTCTCTTCATGAGCCTGCAAGAAAGCTTTTTTTTTTTTTTTTTTTTTAAAGATTTTATTTATTTATTTGAGAGACAGAGAAAGTCAGAGAGAGCATGAGAGGAGAGACGGTTAGAGGAAGAGGCAGACTCCCCGTGGAGCTGGGAGCCCGATGTGGGACTCGATCCCGGAACTCAAGGATCGTGACCTGAGCCGAAGGCAGTTGCTCAACCAACTGAGCCACCCAGGCGCCCCCAGAAAGCTTTTTTATTAGTAGGAATCTAAAGTACTGACATTGCTATATTGCAGGAAGCAGAACGACTAGACAAAAAAAGGGCTGGATTTAAGTGTGATCGTACATTGACTTAGTGCATTTGTAGAATGACCTTGAAACACAAGCAAAACTAAATATATCCATAATCTATTCTTCTCTGATGTTTCCCAGTTTTTAAAATTAATACTCATATTCTGTCAAATAGTTAACTGAAAATTTTCTATTGACGTGTAGTCTCTTTGATTATGTATTGAAGTTGCCACTATAAATGGTATATTTTTCCTCATTTCCTCATTCACCATGGAGTGTTGTTGTAGCAACAGGCCTAAAAAGCAAATTTAGTTCTGTAGATCTGAGCAAATGGGAAAGACTAAATGAAAAGTTGGAAGGGCTGAGGAACTTAGGGAAACGAGCGTATTATTTATTGAGGCATGATAGGAGATAGACCTGAATCTAATTAACGGCTTAGACCCTTCTAGACAAACAAACACCGTGCTCACTATGGCAAGACACTGGGCCTTTTAAAGCCATGACAGAAACATTTCCCAGATGGGCCCTTCTGACCTTCTGACAGCCTCCGGCGACTCCTGTCTACTTGAGGACAGATCTCTGGCCTCCTTTCCATTCCTGAGATGCCTTTCTTGTCCCTCGTCTACTTGAAATGATACGTTAACTCCCTCCCCTCATCTGTGAAACTTACTGGCCCCGGGCTGCACGGGGAGAGATCACTGCCCTTCTGCTCTCTCACCACTTTGCACAGTAGCCTCTCCAGACCCCGGTCTTTCACTCCACTCCCTCGGTCCATCTGGCCCCCTCACCAGTGACCTCGGTGCCCTTAGCAGTGAGTGTGTGCCACGCAGAGAGCCAAACTTTGTGTTCAGGTTGCCGTGTAGTGTAAAAGTGGGAGTCCCCCATAAACAGAATAAAAGAAAAACTGTTCCAGACAGCGAGCGAATCTAATAGCTGGGCAGGGGACTACAAAGAGTCGGAAGTCTGACGGAGAAGAAAGACAAGACAGGGTGGCTGGCATCCACCGCGGCAAAGAAGTGGGAGGGGATCTACCAGGTTGCTAACCCCCAAGAGAAAAAAGACCCATCTGCCCTTTTTTTTTTATCCTCCAAAGGATCCCTGTATTGGTATTACTATTTAGTTTTTTGCAACAATAGTTTCCCACTGGCACCTTTCCACCCCTCTTTAATTCATTCAGCCAACATTTATTGAGTGCCTTCCATACACTTGACACTGTGCTCATGTCTGGATTTACAAGAACGGATCGGGCTGTTCCAGCTCCGTGCGTACTGGTGCTTGGGAAGTGGGGGGCGGTCATACAGACGTTGAATCATTCAGCAAATACTGATCGCACCCCTGTTGTAGCCTGAGACTGTGCAGGGCATCTGGCAGTTAATAATGCAGATACAGCCGCTACTTTGTGGATCCTGTAAGTGGGAGCGGCGGTAAACAAGCAGTGGCACAAATACAGTTGACCTTGAACAACATGCGTTGGAACGGCACGTGTTCATTCATATACAGAATTTCTTCCTTTTATAAATTTTTTTCTGATCGAGTACTATATTTTCTCTCGTGATTTTGTTAATGACATTTTCTTGTCATATACCATATATAATACATATAACGTAGAAAATACGTGTTAATCAGTTGTTTATAGGTTATCGATAAGGCTTCGTTCTGGTCAGCAGTAGGCTCTGAGTTGTGAAGTTTTGGGGGAGTCAGAACTAATATGCAAGTGTTTTGACTACACTGCAGGGGTCAGTGCCCCTAACTTCCACATTGTTTAGGGATCAGCTGTAATTGTTTTATTATGTTAGTGTTAGTGCTTTGAAATAAGAGACGAATAGGTAGTACAGTGTAGCTGGGGACTTAGCCTGACCGAGGGAGGGAAGGCAGGCTTCCCTGAGGAAGGAATGTGTAAGGAGAGCACTGATGGATACCCCAGAGTCAGGCAGACAGACTTTCATACAAATCAGGAAGTGTTATATACAGATATGTACAAGGAAAGTGAGCAAATAACTGCTCTGGGTGCAAGGAGGAGTTTGGGGAAAGTTTTCCAGAGGGTGTGATGCCTTAGCTGGATCTTAAAGGGTGAGAAAGGGTTTTCCATGGGAACTAAAAAGTAGCATTATAATTGGAGGGAAGAGCATGTGTTAAGACATAAACATTCAGAGCATGTTACGGAAACAATACCAAGTTGTTGTCCCCAGAGAGAGAGCTGGTGATGGGAGGCTGAGAGATTGCAGATGCAGTTGGGGAGGTTCCTGAGCCCAGATTGTAGAGAACCGTAAATATGATCCTTTTGTCCTGTTAAGGAATGGGGAGCCAAAGAAGCTTTTAAATCATGGGGTCACTCGTTCCAAATGTGTTTTTGTTTTGTGTTGAAGAGAAGACTTCTACCCATGAAGAGAGTAAGAGTGGAGAGGCTATTTAGGAGGCTGTTAGAGTAATCTGGATGGAAACGGTGAGGGCCTGAATGCAAATGGTGGTCACAGGATGAAAGCTGACTGGACAGATGCAGTAGCTAGTACTGCAGTAGGATGGGTACCATCAGATGACCCACAGAAAGAGTGTCACATGGTTCCCATGCTGGTGTTGAGGGGGTGATGTGACTGTGTGAAGTTTTCTGTCTTGCCTCTGTCTACCCCTGACATTCCAGTATAATCAAAGATACACAGTAAATAACTAAAATATCTTCATGGAGAAAAATGTTCAAGGTTAAACCGCACTGTGGATTTCTCTGTGATTCTGCAGATCCAGAATGAGGAGAGCGTGGTGCTTTTTCTGGTCGCGTGGACTGTGACAGAGATCACTCGCTATTCCTTCTACACGTTCAGCCTTCTCGACCACTTGCCATACTTCATTAAATGGGCCAGGTGGCGATGTCTTGCAGTTTAGTTTCTCACTAGTGCATGCGTGTTTTGTGCGCTGAGCTAACACCAGAGAAGGAAAATTTGTGTCTTAGCCCATGATGCCACGATGCTGTTTTCTTGACTACTAGCAGTGCTGTGACTTGAATTCTAAAGGCTTAATTTAATGACCAGAGAAAAAAAATAATAATATGTATTTTGGGTAAAATCAGTGCCAGAGAAGTTACATCAGTACCCTTACATAACCTGACTTGGTCATTCATTTTTCTTTGAAAGCAAAACGTACATTTTTTTGAATTATATTAAACTCTGTGCCAAAAATATGATGTATTTTTCTGAATGAGCCAAATTATTTTAATGATCTAGTATCCACAATTTAGTATCCACATATACAATGTCAGTTTCTTTGGTGTTTTAAGTAGCAGAGACAGATATTTTTAAAAATCATACTTAAGCTGTATTTTTGGAATGTGGACAGAATTTATATTTCAGGGGTC
Source organism: Nasua narica (assembly GCA_028533885.1). Lineage (NCBI taxonomy): Eukaryota > Metazoa > Chordata > Mammalia > Carnivora > Procyonidae > Nasua > Nasua narica. Next base: position 17,956,243 of record CM052807.1, read on the forward strand.
CTAAATATATGTATCTTTTTTAAAAAAATAATTTTATTTATTTATTTGACAGAGAGAGAGAGAGCACAAATAGGGGGGAAAAGGCAGAGGGAAAGGGAGAAGCAGGATACGTGCTGAGCGGGAAGCCCAGTGTTCGACTCAATCCCAGGACCCTGGGATCATGACCTGAGCTGAAGGCAGACACTTAACCGACCACTCAGGTGCCCCTAAATATATTTTTCAAGTGAAAGATGTTCTGGTTTTGTTCTCTTGTGTTTTTTTTTTTTAAGTTTGAATTCTTTTAGGAGCTGATATTTTACAAAGTTATTATAAAAACAAGACTGCAAACTGAAGAACAGATCACAAGCCAGCGTAGATTTGTTCCTTTTGTGCCCTGTGTTGTACTTAGAGTCACAACAACAAGAACACGTGTTGTGTACTGACTCCATGCCTGAGATGCAGGGTTGAACACAAGAAAAACTCTGGCCCCTCAAGACGTAGGAGACCAAAGAAATAGGACAGCTAACAGATACGTGAGATGCCAGGTAGCAGGAAGTGCAAGGAGACAGAGGGAAGAGGATAGCTATATCCCCTACACGTCTCTTCCCCACAGGTAAAGTAAAAGGGTTCGCCGATACCATAATTCCTTAAATTTTTTGTTCAACTACAGAAGTAATACATTTTCGCTGTAAGAAATTCAAAAAAGTACAGAAGTATATAGATTAACATGGAAAGTTCCTATTTATACTCCTCCCTGACCACTACTTTCCCTGGAGGGAAAAAGTTTGGAGTTTACCCATCCATACTTTTTCATATTAACAGAAATGTGAACACACAAACATGAGTTTCTAAAAACATAAATAGAATGACATTATATTTGCCTTTTGTTTATATCTTGGAGCTCTTTTATTTTTTTTTAAATCAAAACATGAATACTTAGATCTAGTTGTAACTTTTTTTAAAAAAATATTTTATTTATTTGTTTGACAGAGATCACAAGTAGGCAGAGAGGCAGGCAGAGAGAGAGGAGAAAGCAGGCTCCCTGCCAAGCAGAGAGCCCAGATGCTGGGCTCGATCCCAGGACCCTGAGACCATGACCTGAGCCAAAGGCAGAGGCCTTAACCCACTGAGCCACCCAGACGCCCCGATCTACCTGTAACTCTTATTGCCACCCAACATTCCCTAGTATGACTAGTATGACTGTCATACTGACCAGTTCTTGGTTGCCCGAATTAGATCCTTTCCAGTTTGCCGATATTATAAACCATGCTGTGTCCATATTTCTACTTTTTAAAACTCAGATATTTATATTAGCACATTCCTAATTTGTTTGAAGGTAACATACTGCCAATGGCAGATTTGTTTTTGAACACCGTGTATTAAAAGCCTAACACTTTTTCTTAAGTAATTACTCCTTTTTCGTAACTCATATTATACATGTAGAAATATAATGAACTATATAATATATGGAACATATATAAAAAATCCAAAATGAAGGGGGAAAAAAACTTTTGAATTGCTTATATTCCTCCTTTATAATCCTATTATGAAGATAATCACTGTTAATTATATTTATACTCAGACTTTTTTTATGTGCTCTTGTTTCTTTTTGGATATTTGTGGCTTACCATTTTGTTTATTGAAATGCTTCTAAATTATAATTCGAGCTTAAACCTGTTGTCTCTCATAAGGAGGCTGCACTCCCATTTCTATGTGTTGGTATGTGTTGGGTTGGTTTTATTCTTACTGTAACGGAGCATTTTTCACTTTGAGCGATTGGGCCTTTCACGCGGTTGGCAGTTTGGAGTGTTGCCGGACTAATCCTAGAATGAATCTCAGTGCATCTTGCGTCTTGCACGACCTCAGTCTTCTGGACCTCCAGCACCTTGGAAGATACTAATTCATGCTATAGTCTCTTCATTTGCTGTATTTGTAGAATTTATTTGCGGAAGATAATGGTCTTTAATGCTTTGTCTGTCTGCCTTTTGGAATGCATTTTGCATGTCTTGGCTTTCTGGAAAAGTTCAAAACATGTTTAAATTTGCTGTTCAGAAATCTTTCGTCAATTGAATTAATGTTAAACCAAGTACTATAAGATCTTTCAACTTTGAAATGTACATGTTAGCGTAATACATGTCAGTTAATCATAAACATGAGTAATTATATTTCATGTTAAAAATCTTAAAAGATTCCAATCATCTGTATTTGCCAGCCTCATTAAAAAACCTAAAATAATATTTGTATTTATGTTCAAATGTTGAAGTTGTCGTTCTCAAATAAAACTTTGCAGTAAGAAAGGGTTCTTATTTATAAATAGCTGGCCTACTGTGACGGTGTGAATATACTTCCATTCTACTTATGTGTTAGAAGTGTTCCTAGAAAAGTAGAAAAGCCTTCTGAATAGGCACTTGTATGTTGTTATGTTTGATGTTAATTTCCATTTTAATTTCAAAAATTCATTCCTTTCAAAAAGTTTTTAGGTAACAATTAGGAACCTTTAACGAGGAATTCTTTTTCTGAATAGGTATTTAAATTTTTCATGCTGCCATCAAAACTTAGAGTTGGTGACATGCAACCTTTCTAAAGTGCACAAAGACAGTAAATTATATAATGTGTTTTCGCTGCATTAAAAATAATCAGTGGCTGAAGGCTTCAAACTAGTTTACTCTAGGAGTGATGTGCTTTTTTCTGTTGAAGAACAGTGCTTCCAGAAAAATCACTGGAGAGTCACATAAAGTTTAAAAACTACATAAATAAGTTTGAATGTTTTACTTGAGAAGGGTTTATAAAATATTCAGTTATATGATTTTTAAATTGAGTTAGGAAATTAAGATTGGAAAATATTGATTTAAATAATATACAAATAACTACACTAGCAGTAGTAAGAAAGCAGATGATATTCCCACGGCAAGGAGGAGATAGGCACAATAAAAGGGTCATTGGTCTTTCCATTTACCACGGAATCTATTTTGGCAAATAATTCTGTTCCCAACCATCTCTCACCCGGGTATATCCTTAACGTACAGAAATAAGGTGATTTTTAAGTTGTCTCCAAGTTTCTGCCGTATTAATAAGTTTAACATTTCTTTACAAATATCTTAATGCCAACAAAATTATGAAATAAAATACGGATTAATTGATTTCTATCTTTTTCCACCAACATTTTAACTTTTATTTTCTGTAGTAACTGCCTTAGAGAAAAACAATTTTCCTTAATGGAGAAATGTTGCCTTGAGTCCATGAAGTTCTTCCTGCTAGAGGCCCATAGAGACTTACAGAGCCTTGCCCTCACCGTAGGCATGAGTAATGGCTGGCCTGCTTTGCGTAAGAGACCTTGCCACAACCCAAATGAACAAATTGATTTTGGATTTTGAATAGAACTTTCTTAGCTGTTTTAAGCAAACTGTTCCTTTAATGTGGGAATTTTGGAAACAACTTGTTACCTGTTCTGAGAGCAGTTTTAGACAATATATTCATTAGTAGTTCCTGATACTTTAGTATTATTTATACATGAAATATACCAAATATATAAATATATATTTAGTAGTAACATGTTAGCTTTCTGAAATAGTAATTAACTTTCTTTTAATTCGTAGCCACAAAAGGGTTTGCAAATGCCTTCAGGAACCACTTTGGTAATTTCTAGATTTAAATACAAAATTAGGATTGTAACTGGTCTTTTAAAGCACAGCACTTGATCAATAAATGACTAGCTGAAGGGAAAAAAAAAAAATTCAGTTTTGATTCCAGGTGTCAAAGAAGTTACCCTTACAATGCCTTATAATACTTACAGGTGCTTTATAATATAATATTTATAACACTTATGTCCTTTATAATACAAAACTACATACATATACATTGTTAACATATACACCAATATTTCAGTGCTGTAAAGTAAGTTGACTTATTTTATTAAGATCTTGCCATCTAAAGTGGAAACTGCTATGAGAAAAAAGAAGGATAATTAAATTTATAAACAAATGATTAAAGTAGAAAAAAATTAACCTGTGAGGGGCATAGATATATGTATTTTTAAGTTTGAAGACAGTAGTAGCAAAAGAATGATGATGTTAAGTCCAATCATTATTCTAGAAAAATAATTCTCCGGGGTCTTTCTTTCTCCAGATATAATTTTTTTATCATCTTATATCCCGTCGGAGTTGTTGGTGAACTTCTTACAATTTATGCTGCCTTACCATACGTAAAGAAGACGGGAATGTTTTCTATAAGACTTCCTAATAAATACAATGTCTCTTTTGACTACTACTATTTCCTTCTTATAACCATGGCCTCATATATACCATGTAAGTATATGGTCATTAGTACTTTGAGCGTATACAGTAAGCATTTTTGTAAAGTATCATGATCGCTAATTTAATAAGTAAGGAGATGTGAGATCAAAACCTCTGTTCAACCCCACGTGTATTCATAATTTAAAAAAATGGAAGAGTCGAGTCAGTCAGGGACTCTTTCTTAAAGTTATAAGGAAAAAACGTAAGTAAATCAATACAGAAATGATTGCTTTCTCAGAATCATTTAAAGAGAAGCTGAATGACCTTTTTTTTTTTTTTTTTAAAGAAAAGATAGAGCTCACATCAGTGAACTGTTTGCCAGCATTTAGAATTATTGGTCTGAAGATAAACATTTAGTTCAAGAAAATGTCAGGTCAATTCTGTCTAATCCTTGAGCATACACTTGGAAAAGTTATTTAGGAGTACTTTTTAGTCGTGTATATGTTGTTCTATATACTAGAACATAATGAAGCTGCTTTTCTTAAAATATTTTGAAAAACTCAGCCTCTTCACTAATTTCTCATCACCTTTCAACAGTTGCCATGAATTGGTGAAGCTTTACTCACTTCATTTAAATGCCAATAGTGGTAGGTTTTTAGGTCAAATTTTGATAGTCACTAGCAGGGAATAGAAACGTAAAGCAAGGCTGTTCTTTACCCTTCCCGATAAAATTAGACTCTGGTATCAGTGAAAGAACAAAGGAAATAAAGTTTATAGCATCTAAAATATGCATTGATGCAATATTTAAATAAAACATAAAAAAGGAGATTTTACATAGAATTTTTTATGTAGAGGGGGTGAACATAAGACTCGGCTAGTCCCCTGAGGCCTCTAATTTTTGAACTTTTCCAAAATCAAAATTGACCTGATGGTCAGACTATTTCCCTTTCCATCCTCTGCTGTCATTTCAGTCTGACTCTCATCAGATTGTCCCCCCCCTGGGGGGGAGGGTCAGGAAGGCTGGGGGGGTGCTCACCTGCAGCACACCATCTGCACCCCCAGCTTCTGTTGAGCGACACCATGTCTGCACTGGAGCCAGACTCGCTTCCGTCCATACCATAGGTAGAGGTGTGGGTATTGGGTCCCCCTCTTCCTTACAACTGCGACATCTCCATGGAAACCCAGAGCCCAGCAGGTCGTGGCTCCAAAGCATCAAACCAGTAACTGTTGGCTGGGTGTTTTCTGGTGACCAGGGAGACATAGACTCTGGCCTGTGTCGGGGGCAGCTTCTAAGTTCACCCTGCTGACCATTCCTTGAGGGTCCCACTTCCCGGGGCGGGAGTCCTCCAGGGGGATGTTTTCCACTTGATTGTTAATATTAGCAGTCACACGACTAGCTGTACTTTGCTTATTCAATTATTTGTTAGTTAAAAGTATTAACAGTACTCTGAGTACTTTAGCACTCAAAAGAAATGCTAGTAGTTTCCATTTTTCAATAATGACATCAGACTAGAGGGCATTTCAAGGAGGACCTTATAAGCATCGCTTAAAAAACACCCAGCTAGTAAATAAGGCTAGCATTTGAACTTGAGCCTGTACTTGTGCTACACTACTCAGAATGTTCTAGACATATTTTCAATAATCGGTCTGTTAGCAATAAGTATATTTTACCTGCCTATATTTAGGCCCCTAGGTATGGTATAATGATTGTATTTATCAGGGTGGACAGTACCTAAATTTAAAAAAAAAAATGAACTCTGTTGTGCATTTTTGCTCCATTTGAGCTAAGTTCTAAAAATAGTTCACCAAAGTTGCCTAAGCAAGATATTCGGAACTTCTTTTTGGGGGGGAGTGTCATTAGGTTACTTGGTTTTAATCCTTCTGTCCATCATCCTCAGAAACATTTTTACATTTGTATTGTTTATAGCTGATGTTAACTTGTTCATCCTCTAGCATTGATACTATAAACACTATAAGCAAATTTGAGGGAGGCTCCTGCTCTGGGCCCTGTTTTAGAGGGCCCTATTCTGGCCCTCCCCTTCCTTCTAGATCACATTCTAGAAACATGAGACCCTGGAATTTGCTGCCCACTTGATACTGCGCATGCATCTAGGGACTGCACATAGATATCTTCCCCGTTCGGTTCCCCCAAGGGGTGCCCTGTGTCACCAGCGTAACATCCCTGAGATCAAGGTGTCGCCGAGCGGCAGCTGTTTGTGAGGGGTATGGATGAAGCTGAGTCGTGTGGGCTTAGATACCCACATATGTTCATGAGATGCCTCACGGTACAGGACAGCTGGCGGACGCGAGAGAAGCGGGCCAGGTGGGGCAGTTTGTGCCAGAACATTCTGGCAGTGTCCCAGGTTATTATGAAAGTATATTTATCAAGATACTTAACTTTCAACTTTGCTAAAGAATCCCCAGCCTTACAGGCATACCCCAGAGATACTGCAGGTTCCGTTCGGACCGCGAAAGCTAATTTTGCAATAAAGTGAGTCCAACGATTTTTTTTTCCCAGTGCATATAAAAGGTATGTTTACATTATGCTGTGGTCTGTGAAGTGTGCAATAGCATCAATGTACACATCTTAATTAAAAAATACTTTATTGCTGATAAATGCTCACCATCGTCAGAGCTTTCAGCGAGTCATTACCACTGATCACCGATCATCATGACGAGTATGATAATAATAATGAAAAAGGTTGCAGGATGATGAGAATTCCCAAAACGCAACACAGAGACACAAAGTGAGCACCTGCCGTGGGAAAAACGGGAACAGGAAACCTGTTCCAGGCAGGGTGACCACAAACCTTCAATTTGTTAAAAAACGCCGTCAAGGGAGGTGGGCCTGGAAACCCTAGAGACTGGCGGGAGGCCTGTGGGGTGCAACCTGGGGTGCGTGGACCTCGCCTGCACTCTCAGTCTGAGCTCTGGCTGCGGGGGGCGGGGGGGGGGGCGGGCGGCTGCGGGGGGCAGATGCTGTGCTAGCCCACAGAGCGCCTACGTGGGCGAGGTTTCAAGTGTAATAATTGTCAACAGCATCCTCCTTTGTTTTCTTTTTTCCATTAGTGTTCCCACAACTCTACTTTCATATGTTACGCCAAAGAAGAAAGGTGCTTCATGGAGAGGTGATTGTAGAAAAGGATGACTAAAGGATGCCCCCGAACAAGGTGCTTTTTCCAGAATAACCAGGATTACTTGAGTCCAAGTTTTAATAACAAGAATAAACAACTTTATGAAATACTACAGACTGTATGATTTCTTAAGACTATAACGTGAGATGTGGTATTTGCTAATATTCGTCTTCACATTTTCTGTAAGAATGATGCAATATTTATTACCAACTCCTGGGTAGGTGATGATCATTAAGGAAATAATTGGGTGTATTACCTGGGGGTAAAAAAAAACCTTTTTAAAAAAATTTTTACAAATTTTTTTTGCAACATATGCTCCAAGGTTTTTAAATCAATATTTACAAATTAGTTTAATGATTTAACATTATGATACTTGCCAGTGGTATTTATGTGATATTTATAAATGAAAGTAAATGCAGAATAACAACAACATGTTAATAATGTATTGGTATTTCCTGAACCCAAGATCTGTTTCTTACAAGTTATAAGGCAGTGTTTTTGATTAATAATCATTTTGGGAAGCATGAACATAATTTGTTTGGATAGGACTTTTGATAGAGATAAAGCAGCTGCATAACAAAAATATTCAAGTGGATATCACAATTGAAAAGTACTCTTTGCATATTCTAGGCTGTTAAAATTACATATACTGCTAAAGCAAATTTATTTTTATTTGTGTTAACCTCCAAGGACAACCTTTTCAACTGTAAGGATCTTAAGGGATTAGAAAGAATGTAAGTGTATACTTTGCCTCACTTGCGAAAAAAGAATAACATTGGGTCTGGTTATAATGTTATAGTCAGTCTGCTTGACTGACTAATAATGTGATAGTCTAGCTGAGAAAGGCTTCTCTATACCTGGAATCATCTAATAAAAATCATGTTTTGATAATCCCCTTGTGGGACTTAGGTAATGAAAAGTTTTGGCGTATGACATAACACACTTATTTTATCTGAATTCCACTGAATTTCAATGAAGAAGTCTTACAATAAACCTCTTGTCCATGTGTTTAGATGGACTGAAGATACTTTAATACTGCTTCTAATTCTAAAGTAAACCCTTTAAATTTTTTCCCCTTACATTAAGGTATGCTGCTTTACTGACCCGGTTTAGAGAGAATATTAGATGTGTGACTTTAAAGAAAAGGATTTTTTTTTTTTTTTTTTTTTTTTTTTTTTGCCTATTACGGATACAGAGAAGGTGGAATTTTGGCTTTCAATGTTCCATACTGTTTGTGCTTGCCATCAACATGTAACATTACTCTTTTCCAAACTGTTTGTTTTTTGGTACCACCTTCTCAATTTTCTACATGTGAGGATTTGCAGTTCAGAATCGTTTTGCAAACTTTCATCTTTTAGGTAACATGATTTTCAAAAGGTGCTATTTCCTTTATTACATTTTAACATTTCTCTGCAGCTGAATGTTTTAACGAGCACTCTGTATTCTATGTATGAGGTTACCAATTCTCAAAATGCAAATGTTCATTCTGCCTTTACTCTGCTTGATCTGTTTTTATCTTGAATTTATATATGGGAGAAATTTCCAGGGAGTTTTTCCCTTTGGTGCCATAGCTTAAGAAGTTCACGTACATCTTGATCCTGTCAGATGCCTGTCTTATGAAAAATATTTTAAATGCTCTTCCTAAAACTTGTGTTAATTCAACCTGTACTCCTTTCAAGCAGCTGTAATAACTCTTTTTTTCCTTTAGTTGTGGCATATCCTGGAGTAGGGATTGTGATTAAGTTTAATAAAAACGAAAATGCGTCAAACTATAATTTAGTGACCTTTGTTAGCATAGTATCCCTAAACTTTAGATTTAGTCTGTCTTCAGTATCTTCGATATTCAACAAATTCTAAACTGTCCCTTGGGTAGAAAATAAAGTGCTTAAATCAGAGTTTGATTTGAAAGAGAAAGTATTAGAAATTCCTTTGCATTTGTTTCCTGTGCCTGCATCTTTTGGAATTCTCCCATAGTCACCCTGACTTCCCTTTTTCAGTAGGCAAGCCAGGACACGAATCGAACAGAACTTCCATTCAGTCCTGTAGACCCTGGCATTTGAAAAACACATACCAAGAAATTATGATACTAGGAACTTTCAATTATATTTGGTGACATTCCACAAAATTCTGGTTGTTTTTTATTTTTCGTAGCTTTAAAGATTGATACACAATATGTACAGCGCATGCAAGTCTTTTTTTTCTTTTATTTTCCATAGCCTTAATTTGATATTAATACAACATCATCCCTGTTATAATTTAATTTTTAGAAGTATGCCAACATAAACATAAAGTCATTTTCACCAAAAGCTTTCATTGCTTGACCTCTGTAGATTCTCAGGAGCGTTACTGTCTCATCTTCGGATTTGTAAGCGTCTATTTGGTACGCCACTGTCTCGTGGTTTCTGATGAGACGTGGCAAGTGGAATCGAATCATACAGTCACCTGCCTCCCACAAGTATTTATTTTGTGCCAACCGTGTGCCAAGGACTGTTGAAGGGAATTGGCATCTTTTTCCTATCGTACCTCTCTTCACCCTACACAGTAAGACCTCTGACATGATTGTTAGGTTCAATTGGCTAGGAAATCACATTGCAAAATAATTACAAAATGTCATGCATTGGTAATCCGATGTGGCAGGACTTTTTGTTACTTAGGTGTGTACAGATGTGTCGGCGCCACTAAATATCATTCTAGTTTAAAACATTTCAAATAGACTCGAAATCAATTATAGATAGGAAACCGATAAAATAAATCATTAAGGCACAAGGAAAGGAAGGAAATAACTATAAGAAAAAATAATTATAAAAATCAGCATTTGAATTATTTTTCAAATGAATGTGTAAAACGTAGAAGTATTTTCCATTAACCTATATAGTGATCTGGAATATACCTATAGCTGATAGAAGGAAAAATAACAGTTTTGTAATTTCTAGTGTGAAGGCATTGAATGGAATTGAAAATTCACTTTGTATTTTTAGTCTAGATTTACAAATTAAATAGACATAAGCAGTTCCTCTAGATCTGAAGCTTAACAATATATTCTAAAATTTTTAGTTTTTTTAGCATTCCTATTGGCAGCTTTCAAAAATATTTTTAGCATTTTTTTGTTTTGAAATAATTTTAAACCTAGCAGGAAAGTTGCAAGAATGCTAGATAGTCTTCCCTTGAATTTCTCATCCCTAACACTTTGCCCCATTTGCTCTAGTATTTCCTCTCTCTCCCTTCCTCTCTCACTCCTTCTCTCTCCATAATATTTTGTGAACCATTTGATAGTAAGTTGAAAACACTCACTTGTGATGACTTCACGGCATGTTTCCTAAGAACAAGGACATCCTCGTGCACAGCCACAGTACAATGACCCGAGTCAGGAAACTCCGTTGATGGAGTATCTTTCTGTAGGCTCTGGACCTCACACAGGCCTCCTCAGCAGGGCACTGGGGAAAACCACAAACACGTTCCAGGCAAGATGCAGTCCGGGTTCAGGCATTACGGTTCCTTGCCACGTCTTCCCGTCTAGAGTGGCTCCCTGACTTTTCTTCATGCTTCGTGACTTTGCCATTTTCAATGGGGGAGTTCCTTTATAGAAAGTCTCTTGATTTGAATTTGTTCGAGGTTTCCTTGGGATTAATTTATGCACATTTCAGCAGGAATATGGATTTGTTCCATTTACTGGTGATATTAATTTGGTCGTGTGAGGGTTTCAGTTTTTTTTAGTATTTTGATGACGGGATAACACACAGGTATTTTAGTAATAAAAGGCCTATGGATCTAGTTCTTTGGAGTTGGTCTTTGAAATCAGGCACTGGGATTTTTTTTTTTTACCTGATTAATATGCTTGTCCTCTGATACATGAAAATTGATATCTTTTAAGTGCTTAAAAGGTACTATATTCTTTTTACACATGCAATTTCCAGGCATATTTTTAACTCACCTTTATATTGACTTTTATGCCCCTAAACTGTAAATCTCTGAGTAATTAATGTACTTCGGTTTTACTTAAAATTTCTTAACCGCAGCATTCTGTCTATGCTGTTATATCCTCCTACCGTGTTATCCTGCTATACTAAAATGCTAAATAACACAAGATTGAGATTACTGTAAAAATTAATTTTATTTCTTGATTTACAGTAGTGCCTTATCCCTGTATTATAAAATGCAATTTGTACAGTTGAGAATTAAAAATTATCCTTCAATCCACTTAACACTTTGTGGTTTTACTTTGAGGATAGGGACTGCAGAAAAATGGTTTTCAGAGCACAGTTTTATAAGAGTCAACTGAGATCCCAGACTCCCCCGCCGCCCCCCAGTACAGAGGGTACGTCAGTGGCCGTTGGGCCGAGAAGTCTGCATTTTTAGCAAGATGCGAGGCAACTCTGGTGCAGGCAGCTTAGTTCTTGTATGGAACACCACGTTAGGGAAGCATCAGTGGGTGGAGGGAGGGGACTTCTTAGAAGTGCCCTCACCGTGTACTTCATATCACCGAAAACAACATTTCTGCATCATTCTGTCTTGTCTCTAATCAAAATGAACACCACAGTTGGAAGTTTATACAAATGAAAAACTTGAACTTACATAATATTAAGAAGTAAGACATTCTGTGTTTTTTTAAGCATATATTATTTTATCGCCATACAGTTGTCCGGTCCACGCACTGATGTAGTATGTATAGAACATAAGACGGGTAGTGGTGGTAACATCCAGGGTAGCAGGTGTTTCTGTTGTGCTGAATTTAATAACAGGAAATAAATGGACATCATTACAGTTAGAAACTATGTTCCAAGATTTCAGTATAGTGGTATTGTTATTGAAGAGAACTTCTAGTCTCTTTTGTAAATTACGCACATACACACAAAGGAATACATTCAGGATTGTGGAAAATGTGTATGTTCCTATTTTTAAGAAATATGCATGACAGAAAGTAATTATAATTTGCCTGAATGATTTGGAATTCAACCATCAGTTGACTAAAATAGGGTTGTGTCTAAATTAAAATGTTCAGAACCTGGTTTTTATTGAGTTAAACTTTAACTGAACTTCATTAGAACCCTTACAACAGAAATTAATCTTAAGAACTAGGAAGTGGAAAGATTAATTTACAGTAAGTGTACTCAAAAAGAAAAAATTACTTCTGAATGTTTTTCAGCTGGGAGAATATCGATTTTTGAGCATCAAATATTCTTTTTCAAAGACAGGACTTTATTTGTAACTTGAGTGCATAAGCATTTTCACCAAAATCTGGTGTTACTTTTTTGTTTCAATTCCAAAATCAACATGATTTATTTAGAAACGGATTCTGTAGCATTAAAAATGTATTACATCTTTTAATGAAAATTAAAATTTCAGAAAGTTCAGAATTTCTTTTTGATACTTCTTTTTTTGGTAGAGGAGTTGCTACTGTCTGTAGTCAGTAGTATGAACTAACAATGTGATAGGTATCAAAAGTTAGGTATGATTGTAGATCGCAAAAGACTTAAAAATTATTTTGTGAGAATGTTGGTTATTTTACAGGTTGTCCATGTTCATAGTTACGAAGCAGTTTTGGTTCTGGAAAATTCCCAATTTGTTTTGCTACAGAGTTATCTGTTTTATGTAAATTTATTCACATAGATTTTGGCAAAGTATGTTAAAAAAAATGTTTTCTGTGAATTAACCTTAGAGGCATATATGCAGTGTAAACACTCACTGAGCTTCCTTTGAAATAGATTTTTTTGTTGAGTAAACACTAAAAGAAGGAAAGAAATGGTTACCACGATTATTTTCGTTTTGTGTAATGAAGGCTGAGTTGTTCTAGCAGCACTTTCCCTCTGGTAGCGAAAGAAGTGGTTTAATTTAAATGCTATAAATATGTCTGCAGGGGCAAAAAGAGTATGTGGATTTATTTCTTGACACATACAAAATAAGAAATTATGACAGTATCTTAGGATATTGTTATTAGGTTCTGATGACAAGTTAAAGTTCTCTCTCATCAGCTCCAGTCGGTGGTGGAATGGCGACACGTGGAATGATGAGGAACGGGGATGGGAGGGAGACGTGTGCTAGGTTTGGGGAAAAGTACCTCGTTTTTTTAAGTTTCAGAGCCCTCCTCTGTAAAGAGGGTAAGAGATAGTCTGAGTTGCAAGTGAGAGAGCATCTGTAACTGTAGCAGAGTCTGGCAAATATAAATAATAAATGTGGGTGCGAATGACAATTTGCTTTTAATGGTTTTGTAACAACAGTGTTGTGTCAGGAGAAATTTCTGCCGTTGTACTGAACCCTATTGTTTCTTGAGTAGAATTTAATATCACTGACAGAGAATTGTTTTGGTAAAATTTTCTTTTCCTGGGGCACCTGGGTGGCTCACTTGGTTAAACATCTGCCTTTCAGGTCATGACCTCAAGGTCCTGGGATGGAGCCCCATGTTGGTGTTGGTCTCCCTGCTCAGCGGGGAGCCTGCTTCTCCCTCAGCCTGCTGCTCCCCCTGCTTGTGCCTGCTCTCTCTCAAATAAAGAAACAAACAAACAAGCAAACCAATAAATAAATAAAATCTTAAATTTTTTTCTTTCCCATATATTTTTCTTTTTTTACTGATTTGAAAGATGACTTATATTTAACGAATTTTCTTATCTTGAGTTAGAAACAGAAGGGCATTGTTTCATTTAATAGAAAGGTGGAAAGGAGCTACCTATAAATTGATATTTTTAGGATATATGTGGTATCCTGATGGGCATGTCTTATGATAGTGAGTATTTAAAATAAGGCAGAAGCCGTGGTGAGATATGTTCAGCCGGCCTCGTCCCCCAGGGAAGGAGGGAGACTTTGATCCACCAACAGGAGTCCCAGGGCTGAGGGCATGGGCCCACTACCTTTACAACAGGAGAGACTTAGAGAATTCCATTATGTCAGCACTTATTAATAATTTGTATGTATGGTATTACTTCAAGAATATAAAAGTTTTATAGGTTTCTCAAATGAAGAATTCCTTAATCAGAATATGATGAAATAATTTTATTCTGAAATGCCTCATTAATCTGCCCTTGTTAGCAAAAAGATGATTTTCCAAAAAACTTAAGCTCATCCTCAGAACCCATTCAGAAAAGTTAGATATAAATCTTCGCCACCCTAAATGGTGTGCGAAATCTAAATTATAAATTATCTTCTGTCATTTCAAATCTGAAAAACTAGATGATCAAATTGGTTACAATTGAAGTCATACAGTCCAGTTGTTATGGTTTTAGATGAGTCAAGTTCACTGGTGTTGGAGAGACCGTGCCAGCTTATATTGGCTGCTCAGAAATGTCAAAATTCAATCGCTGCAGAATGATGCATGGTAAAGTATAAGTTTATCTTCACCTTTTCCCTTGTTCCAATACTTTGGGCATTAATAACAGCGTTGTACCTTTTTAGACCTTTATATAATGTGTTCACTCTTCCCTTTTACAGCCTTCCCCTCCCGCACACACACGTGTACACACACACACACAGATTGTTAAATGCAAATGATCTGTACATATTTTATATAATTTTGCTTGCACATTTTAGAGAGTCATGTACATATATATATACACACACATGCTATTTCATCATATGTGTTTCTCCATTGATATACGTCTTGTTTATAATTTATAATTGTAAGTACACAAGCATAACTATCATAATTAAATGGTAATGATGGCAATAGTACTATCAGTATATAACATTCATTGAAATTTATTTTGTACCAGACCATGGGCTAATTTACGTCACTTAAAAATAACAACCAAATGGGGTATTATAATAAACATTTTACCACTAAAGGATTGGTCTCAGAGAGGTTAAGCAACAGACCCAAGAACATTGTTAACTTTGAGTGCATACATACATGTAAGAGACTTCCAGGTGGAAAACTGTTAGGTTAGGGGGAACACCCATTTTAAATCCTGGTAGATGCTGCTAAATTGTGTTCCGCAAAAACTTGTTATCAATTCAGTCCCAACCGTAAGGTATGAGGGCAACTGTAACCTCATATTCTTCCATGATAGAGTGTACATCTTCATTTTTGCCAATTCATGTGCACCTGAGTATTAAAATTGCACATATTTTCATATGTTTAATGGTTATTTGTATTTTTCCTGTGAATTGCATTTCCGTGTTGTTTGCCCCCCCATTCTGTGGAATTGTTAGCCATTTTTCCTGATGTGTCAGTGCATACATGAGTCATCGGTGTGCTTTCTTTAGCATACACGCTTCTTTCCTTTGAGTGTTTCTGGTTAGCTTTGTTTATGACGGCTTTCGCTTTATAGGAGATTTAAATTTTTATGCAAAAAACCTGCCAGCCTTTCCTCCGATTTTATGTTTTGCTTGAAAAGACCTAGACACCTCAAAATCTTAAGTACATTTTCCTTTCTTATTTTTTCCTGGCTTATGTTAACTTGGTTTTCATTAGAAATATTGAGTGCTGTGGTGTATGGTAGGAATCTAATTTTATTCTTACCTGCCTGAATTTCACATTATTCTAACAGCACTCACCGAGTAAGACCTGTCTTCCTCTCACCGGAGTGGAATGCTGCCTGTGGCATATGTCAGGGGAACTTTTCATTTCAAGGTTACTTGAATATACAATACTATTAGGGGACAAGGGAAGTGTCTTGCACTTGTCACACACCCAGGGGATGCACAGATTTAAGTTCCCGTTCTTGACTCTCCTTTTGTCTCCGTGTCTCTTCAAATACAAGCATGAATCTACTTTCATTCTAAAACTGAAATATTTGGTGGGGGTGTGTTTTGTGTCTCAGTTTATTGGTCGTGAGGCCTTTGGTTGGAAATACCTGGGACACTCACCCCCACCCCGGCCCCACATGCATCTCCCCTGACCAGAGCCCATGTTGTGGCTGACCCAGGTCTCGAAGTTCTTGTCAGGATTGCAGGATGCCCCCCCACCCCCCAACAATGACCATCAGGGAACTTTGAAAAAACAAGATTCACTATTCACAGGTCCTGGAAGGTGTATGGCAAGTCCAATGGCCACACAGAGAGGTCATGGAGAGAGAGAGAGAGAGCATGGGGTTCTACCTTCATGGGGTCCAAGTGTGGGGGCCTAGGGTTTTGAGGACTTGCTCTTTATTGGTGAACTGAAAACACTTAAAT
This sequence comes from Nasua narica, assembly GCA_028533885.1. Lineage (NCBI taxonomy): Eukaryota > Metazoa > Chordata > Mammalia > Carnivora > Procyonidae > Nasua > Nasua narica. The sequence continues at coordinate 17,972,690 of CM052807.1, forward strand.
GTGGGATTTAAAGGGCAGGAAGGGAGAAGCAGGGTAACTCAAACGGTCAGTCAGTCATCTAGGCCACCCAGGGCTTTCTAAAAAAGGAATTCCATGGCTGGGGCAGTCCGGTCCCTTGGCTAGTGCTGTGGCTGGCCATCTGTTTATTTGAGATGGATCTTTGAAATGGACTCCACTGCCTTCAAAATCCTAACATCAGGCACTTACATTACAATCAAAAATAATTGCCAGGAACATACACTACAAGGCAAAATAGGAAAAATCCATTTATGACCTACTTGTTGATTACTTTTTTCTTCCTGTAGCAGCAGGCCTCAATTAAAAATGGCATGTTTGGCCATAAAGGGAAGGAGAACCGCTAATGTAGATTTTTTTACTTTTCTGTGGGCTGTGTGGAAATCCTTTAGTGGAACAAACAGCATTTTTATCTAGAGCCAGCAATATGGTAGTTTTTTTTTTTAAGGAGTGTGTTTTAAAATTGAATTCTTTACATATAAAAACCTCCAAAATAAATTGTTAATGGGAGAAAAACAAGGAGTGGAATAGTGTGTGTAAGATGCATGTTTAAAAAGTGGGTTTTGGACATTAAGGAGGGCACATGATGGGGTGAGCCCTGGGTGCTTCATAGAGCTGATGAATCACTGAACTCTACCTCTGAGACTAATAATATACTATATATTAACTAATTGAATTTAAAATTAAAAAAAAAAAATTAAAAAAAAAGTGGGAAGAGGAGAGGTGCCAGGGTGGCTCAGTGGGTTGAGCATGTGCCTTTTTTTTAAGATTTTATTTATTTATTAGAGAGAGAGAGAGAGAGAGAGATCATAAGTAGGCAGAGAGGCAGGCAGAGAGGCAGGCAGAAGCAGGCTCCCTGCCAAGCAGAGGGCCTGATGCGGGGCTTGATCCCAGGACTCTGAGATCGTGACCTGAACTGAAGGCAGAGGCTTTAACCCACTGAACCACCCAGGCATCCCTGAGCATGTGACTCTTGATCATGGCTCAGGTCTTGATCTCAGGGTCCTGAGTTCAAGCCCTGAGGTGGGCTCCAAGCTGCTGTGCACCTGCTTAAAATAAACAAAAATTGGGAAGAGGGAAACATATATTTGTGTGTATATACGGAAACACGTAGAAAATAAGGATAGTTTTACCCCTTGGGGCAGAGGTGGCCACAGAAGTGACGAGGTGTAGGGAAAAAATAGAAGACAATAGAACTGTCACCTTCTGGTGACAATTTTAAACTTCCTCGTCTTCGAACCATGTGCAAGTATTATACGCCTACTCTTTTAAGGAAATCTCTTGACTCCAGCGCAGCAGGAACTTCAGAAAGGCGAGCATGGGAAGCTGCCTGTTACGTTTCCCAGTGATTTGTTAAATGAGGAACTTTACCAGAACAGATTCTTTGGAGCGGCCGTGGCAGACGTGAGGCTGTGTGCCGCGAAGTGAAACGTGACAAGTATTTTTATGTGACTGAGTTAAGAAACCACACCAAAATTTCGTGGCTCATACAACGGGCCCGTAAGGCTCTCACGTCCTCTGGGTTGCCTCGGCTCAGCTGGGGTTATTTTTGGCTCCATGTGATGCCGGTTAAGGCCACCATCAGCTGGGGACTCCACTGGGCTAGATCATCCCTGAGGACTCACCCGGGACTGAGATTGGCCGCCGGCTCCTGGGAGCTGGGCTGCGGCTCTCTGTTAGCTTTCTCCTGCACGGACTTTCTCTAAGGCTCCGCTTCTCCAAGGCAGGTGGGTTCCAAGAGCCTGTGTCCCCAGAGGAAGGAAAGAGAAGGAGGTTGTCCCCATAAAGTAAGACGGAGCCCTGGCCCCGCACCTATTATTCCAGCAGACCCAGAGCCAGCCGAGACTCACGGGGAGGGGCAACAAAGTCACCTCTCCATGGGGAGAGGGACAAATCATTTATGTGCATCTTTCACCCATCACAGGAATGAGCCTTTGCCTGAAATTAATTCTAACTAAAACGTCCACACACAACTCATACTAAAAAAAAAAAAAAAATCCTAGCTGGGAGACTTACCAACTTCCTTAAAGGGAGATCATAACTCTAAACCAACATGAATGCTCTGCCCCTGGAGGATCAAGAAGGAGAGGTAGTCACAGGTTACTTAGTGCAGAATGTTTGGGCAGCTTGAAAAATTGTTAAGTGAGTTTTGCTTTGGAAAAATGCCCTCCGCGCACCTCGAGGGAAACTGTAACAGTCACGGGCAGTCCGCTTCTGCATTTCTTTCAGAGTTGGTGCATAATATCCTCTACATATGCAAAGAGCATTAAAAAAAATTTTTTTTTCAAATCCTAGTGTTAGGAAATCTTTAGTTCCTGCGAGGAATTGATATGATTGTTTTTTTATACACAATGCAAAACTTAAAGAATATCAGAAAAAAAATTGCAGGTCAAATTTAGAAATACTGTAGGATATGAGTTGCATAAATTTACATGTTAACTATGCCTTAATGAGGAATTTTTACACTCGCTGTATTTTCTGTGAAGTTCATTGCTGTCTATTTCTACTCTGCCAGTTTAGTGTTTGGTGCTTATATGTCTTCTAAAATACTTTGTAAAATAAAATAGACACTATATGAATGAATGAAACAACATGAGCGTTGTTATGGATAGGGAAGATAGAACATCACTACACCGTAATGATTAAAAGCAAGAGTTTGCTGAATAGAGGGGTCAGAGCAGGGGAAGAGTGAATCCCTAAGCATCTGAAGTCTCAGGGGACATAGGAAGGCAGTGCTGCAGGTCTCAAAGGTATTCTCTCAAAAATTCTTGCTTATAGATACCCTGTCCATCCAACTGAGAAAAAAAGGGATTTCCTTAATCCTATAAGTAGTATCTACAAAGAGCCTACACCAGACATCGTACTAAAGGATGATCTAGTGAAGTTTTTTCCTTCTTATACCAAGATAAGTGTGTTTATTATTACATTTCCAGGTCAGCCTTTTTCTGGTAGTCCTGGTTAGCAGAATAAGGGGGAGGAAGAAAGAAGCAAAACTGTCATCAGTCCCAGATAGTATTGAGGAAATTTAGGCAACACAGAAACTATTCCTGGTTCTTAGGAATCAAGGAGAAGTGATAGCCATAACAAAGGTCACAGAACTAGAAATGCAAGGGACAAAATGAAAGCTAGCATTCTGGTTTGTAAAAGAGACTTCTAGTTGTCCCCCAAATCTGCTCTCCACTTTCATAGTAATTGAACCCTTGCGTTACAATGGGGCATTGAGCATACAGAGAGTTTCTAGGCTCCCTTACAGCTAAGCATGGCTGTTTGACTGAGTTCTAGCATGGAATGTGAGTAGTAAAAGTGACGGGTGCCTCTTCCAGTAAGCACGCCGTTACAGGAATGTGGCTGTGGTGGTGGGTCTGGGAACATGATGGATCTTGGAACTTTCCAGGAATGGTGGAGCAATAGGAAAAAAGAACATTGATCTCTACCAGCAGGGATTAGCCACAGGGTTGCTGCATACAACCATGCAGTCATCCGGTGCACTGGCTACCATTCCCAGCGGGCACCATTCCCAGGGATGGCGGTATGAATCAGCCCCAGAGTGGTGCAGTGTACATCCTGAGCAACCACACACAGTAGCCAGTAGCCCAGAACCAGCTAGACAGGAGGAATAGCAAGTCTTGGGAAGTTTCTACCTGGACTGTTACAACTCTCATTATTCTGGCTTTCTGTTACAGCCTCTGAAGCTTTATTACAAGTAACACAAGCCTCTCAATTAGGGATAGGTTATAGTGTCTTTTAGCAAAGAAAGGAAGTCAAACAGAATGGTAGCCAGGGGACAAGGTAAATTTACCATTGTTTGAGTGAATGCTAGGTGCAGAGTTCTATGGTGGGAACAGGTGAAATCGAAATAGAGGACAGTTCCTGCCCTCCAGGAACTTCAAGTCTAGTGGAGAAAACACATTCATAAACAACAATAACTTTGGATAAAATAACCTTCAAGGAATGTATAATCTAGTGAAGAAAAATATATTTATATTAATAGCATTAATACCCAGGAGGGAGGTGCAGCTCTGGGCAGCGAACTCGTAGAAAAGGCATTCATAGCAGTAATGTTAATGAGCAGCGGTGAAGGGGTCGCCAGAGGCACCCCAGATATGAGGCACCGACCGGAACCCACAGGCCTCAAGTTGCCAAATCACAACGGTCATCACTTTTCTCATAAGACAACCTTAAGTTATGAGATAGACCGTACTAATTCTCTATTGCAGTGCCCTTAGACATCCAGCTTTCTGCAACACATAAGCAGGTAGCCTGCTTTAAAGACTTTTTTCAGCAAATAAAAAGAAAAAAATCAATATTTTGTTTATTGGCGCACAAAAATGAAAACCTACTTGGCCTCTGAGGAACAAAACATCTCATTTATTTTACAATGTTTTCTAAGTATTACTCCAGAGAGGCTTATATTTATTGAGACTCCTGAATATGACCTTTAAAATACTTACGTTGCATTGGTGGCTTTGTTCTAAACAGACTATGATAATAAATAATATCCTATAAAAGAAAATGCATTTGCAGAATAATTGTGTGTAGCGCTTATGTGTGGGTGGGGACCAGCCCAAAATCCTGCAAATCTTTTCTTAATATTAGGACTGTTCCCATTTGCTGTAGCAGTATGCTATTTAAACCTACTACGGATATTTATTGTGGATCTATTCTGAGCAGTGCTTGGCAGAGAACTGGAGTGATGTGGTTCATAAAATGAATTCTGAATTCTCATACAGTTGGCCACTGTCCAAAAGGAGATAGAGAAACACACATAAATCACCAAGACTGCTAAGCAGGGGCCCAAAGGGGTGTGAATATGTAGGCGAGGAAAAGATTAGTTCTTAGTGGCTGCAGCTTGAAGCTATCGGAATAATGGATATGCAAAGGGTTGGAAACATTCCAACGCTCACAGTTAGAAGTGAGTTTGGGGCTGGGGCAGGTGTGGAAGAGAGGCTTGGCGCAAACCAATACAACTAAGACGAGAAGCATATACAACAGAAGCACGGGGCACTTGCTGGGCCACGTAGAATGATGCCAGGCTGGAAAAGCACATCGTGTGGATTCTTGCTCAGAGGACAGGCATGCTATTTATTCAGCAGGCAGACAAAGGCTGTCAGATATTTTTTAACATAGTGGGGACGATTCCATCTGTGCTTTCTTCATCATGGGAGAGACTGAAAGAGTCGACTGTCAAAGGCTGGAAACCAATTAGGAAGTTGCCGTGTTCCCGCAAGCAATGAGTCCTGAGAGCCAAAACTGAAAGAATGGGAGGGGAAAAATAAAGGTGGATGAGACATCTGAGATGTTGTTGAAAAAGAGCCTTTAGAGTTGGTGACTGGGGAACAGTAGAGGAAGAAAAGCTACATCCCAAATGATCCTCAGAATCTGGAAGCATGTACATTATAAATATGACCTTGTCATCAAACAAAAAGAAAATACAGAAGACATTGTCTAGATCTCCCCCAAAGATCCACATTAATGGAATCCTCCATATCAGTCGATGGCCAGTCTATTCTACTATTCCTCTCATCTTGCAGTCATCACTGATGGATCGCTTCCTCTCATAACTCACGACTTGTTGGCTCAACCTTCAAAATAGATCCAGAATACAAACATTTCATATCTCTGCTGTGGATATCATTCTGGCTCTGGTCACTGTGTTCCCTTTGCCGGCATCGATGTGTCAAACCTCCTCTTTCCTCCAAGGCAACCCTGACTCCCTTTAGTCTGCTCTTAGCATAGCAGTCAGAATTAGCTCTAAACAAAAGTAAAATCAAATTCTACACCCTAAACCAATATTACCATATAAGTTAACTAACTAGAATTTAAATTAAAAAATTGAAAAAAAAAAAAAAACCCAAAAGTGAAATCCTGTCATTCTGCTTCTTAAAACCTTCCAGTAATTTCCCACTTCGCTCAGAGTAGGAGCCAAAGTTCTAACTCCAGCCTAGAAGCTCTGCATAATCTGTTTCCTCTCCCACACAGCCACAGTCACCTTCTACCTCATTTTTTGCTAGTTGGCTCGAGCCACACTTGACACCTTGCTGTTTCTGGAGAAAGCCATACATGCTTCTGCCTCAGGGCCTTTGCACTTGCCTTGAACCCTTCTGTTCCCTTCAGGTTTTTGCTCATAATGTCACTTTATCAGAGAAGTCTTCCCCGAATCTCTGTGAAACAGCAACCCTCCTCCGTCCACTGCATTCTATATCCACTATACCCCAACTTAATTTTTATAACACTAAGCAAAATACGTATCTAGATAGTTTGTGTCTCCTCTATAGAATGTAAGCTCGAGAAGGGAAGACTTGTTAGTCTTTTTGTTTTCTTTCATTGCTTCATTTCCAACACCTAGAACAGCATGGCACAGAGTCAGCACTGAAATATTTATTGAATGAGAGAATGAATAAGTTCAGCTGGCATAAGACTGGATTCCACAAGTGTGTACTTGGTGCTCCCTTTATCAGCACTTACCTACGACATAGCATCTGATGTGTAGAGACAAGCAGCTTGTTGGGAAGACCTAGTAACCTATTTCTGAGTTGTAACTGCTGAACAAAGCCTTGTCACTACAACACCTTAGTGACCACGCCAGTGGACTGCATGCAAGCAAACTGGAAAGCTCTGTGGTGGGGCGTTAGCCTAACAAGTGATCTTGGAATCATTTTTTTTTTAAAGATTTTATTTATTCACTGGAGAGAGAGAGAGAAAGCATGAGCAGTGGGGAGGGACAGAGAGAGAAGGAGAAGCACACTCCACACTGAGCAGGGAGCCTGACACCAGCCTCGATCCCAGAACGTTGGGATCATGACCTGAGCCAAAGGCAGATGCTTAACCGACTGAGCCACCCAGGCGCCCCTGGTATTATTTTTTTAAAAACAGTTCTAAGCTACAGAATTCATTCAATCAATCATATGACAAATTTATTAGACAACTATCTATATGCCAACACTGTGCTCAAGGGACGGAGAGATGAAAAGTTATTTCGGCCTTTAAGGGCCTTACGATTTGTTTAAAAAAAAAAAAAGGGCAAGTAAAACTGTAATCAAAAATGTGTGTGCCAAGGGGCATCCGGCTGACTCAGTCAGTGGCATGAGTGACTCTTGACTCAGGGTTGTGGGTTCAAGCCCCACGTTGGTTGTAGAGATTACTTAAAAATTAAATCTTTTTTAAAAAAAATGCGTGTGCCTGCATGCTTGGTGAGCAAAAGAGGGACAATTCCAGGGGAGAGCCTACAGAGGAGGCCAGCCTGGAGACGAGTCTTGAAGGATTACGTAGATTTCACGAAAGTGGCAAAGGCATGGGGTACTGGAGGAATTGGGGGTAGGAAACTTTGAGGATTTCTCCATGGCTCGCATACAAGCTATCTTCTGAGAGGTGATGAAAGATGAGGATAGAGATATAGGTGAGGGGGGTTATGAAGGAGACCAAGAACAAATGTTTGCTCGTGATGCATCGTGATAGAATGGGCATTTGTAGGGAGGAGAGGGCTGGACAGTGCTGATATACTGCCGTATGAAAGTTTACTTTTAATTCCGGTGCTGGTTAAGAACATTTTTCCCCCCAAAGAGCTCTCAAGTATTGTAGGTTAGGTTTAAAAATAAACAAGATTTGAGCTCTAATCACACATCAACTGCGATTAGATTAATTGAGTTGAAAAGTTGATTATAGACTGGAAGTTACATACTTCTGTTTTATTTGTATCAGGTAAAGTTCATGGTATAATTTGTGACTTTTATTTTATTTATTTTTTTAAAGATTTTATTTATTTGACAGAGAGAGAGAGAGAGATCACAAGTAGGCAGAAAGGAAGGCAGAGAGAGAGGGGGAACCAGGCTCTCTACTGAGCAGAGAGCCCAATGCGGGGCTCGATCCCAGGACCCTAAGATCATGACATGAGGTGCCAGCAGAGGTTTTAACTCACTGAGCCACCCAGGTGCCCCAATTTGTGACTTTTAAAATTAAAAAAACATTTTTTTTCCTGTGTAAGAGTTCATATTTTTTATTTTTCACTCCCATGTAAAGGCACTTAAATCATCCTTAAAAAAAATTTTTTTTAAATTTTAGAGTGAGAAAGAGTGTGTGTGTGAGTAAGGGGAGGGAGCAGAGGGAGAGAGAGAATCCCAAGCAGACTCACTGCACAGCATTGAGCCAGATGTGGGGCTCGATCTCCCAACCCTGAGATCATGACCTGAGCTGAAATCAAGAGTCAGTCGCTTAATGGACTGAGCCACTCAGAAGCCCAATATGCCAGCTTCATAAGGCCCTCCTGCTGTCTGAGGGCAAGCAGCCTTGAACTACAATTACAAGATCCCTAGAGAAATTCCCAACCTTTGGAGCAAGGACAGCAATCTCTCATCTGACCTACCGACTGACAACTGATGAATGGTAATCACGTTGACATTTAAACTCTTTGAACCAAGAGAGTCACAGTGACTAAACTTTGGCATGTGAATGCATCCCATGGCCTTAAGCTCTCACATGTTCCTTCTGTTTGAACTTTGTTTTGTTTGTTTGTTTGTTTGTTTGTTTGTTTCTTCTGTTTGAACTCTGTGCTAGAAAACCCACCTACGTCTGCCGAGTACCCACCTGCTCTCATCGGCCAGAGTGGTCAACCGCTAATGCTCCTTCTTCCTTAGGATATTGGGTAGGATATTTTCAAATGTTGACATATTGATTTGACACCAAAATTATGAGTTTTTGATGAGGTGGCAAAAAAATCTGAACAGGAAGAAAAGTGATGATAGATAAGAAGATGGAACAATTTTCTTTTTTTTTTAATCTTTTTTTTTTTATTAACATATAATGTATTATGTGCCCCAGGGGTACAGGTCTGTGAATCATCAGGCTTAGACATTTCACAACACTCACCACAGCACATACCCTCCCTAATGTCCATACCAGCCACTCTATCCCTACCCTCCCATCCCCTAGAAACCCTCAGTTTGTTTCATGAGATTAAGAGTCTCTTACGGTTTGTCTGCCTCCCTGGTCCCATCTTGTTTCATTTTTTCCCTTCCTAACCCCCACAACCCCCGGCTTTGCCTCTCAAATTCCTCATATTTTACTATTTAGATGATGGGGTGTAGACCTATTTTTATTGATTTTGAGGGGGGCCTCTCTGTGCCTCCTGGATTTTGATGCTTGTTCCCTTTGCTGAATTAGGGAAATTCTCTGCTATAATTTGTTCCAATATACCTTCTGCCCCCTCTTTCTTTCTTCTTCTTCTGGGATCCCAATTATTCTAATTTTGTTTCATCTTATGGTATCACTTATCTCTCGAATTCTCCCCTCATGGTCCCATAGTTGTTTGTCTCTTTTTTGCTCAGCTTCTTTATTCTCTATCATTTGGTCTTCTATATCATTAATTGTCTCTTCTGCCTCATTTATCCTAGCAGTAAGAGCCTCCATTTTTTATTGCACCTCATTAATAGCTTTTTCAATTTCGACTTGGTTAGATTTTAGTTCTTTTATTTCTCCAGAAAGGGATTTTATTTCTTTAGAAAGGGATTCTCTAATATCTTCCATGCATTTTTCGAGCCCAGCTAGCACCTTGATAATCGTCATTCTGAACTCTAGTTCTGACATTACTAATGTCCGTATTGATTAGTTCCCTAGCCATTGGTACTGCCTCTTGTTCTTTTTTTTTTTTTTTTTTTTTTTTTGTGGTGAGTTTTTCTGCCTTGTCATTTTATCCAGATAAGAATAGATGAATAAGAAAACAAAATGGTAAAAGGGTAGCAATGACCCCAGAAAAATATACACTAAGCAAATCAGAAGAGATCTGAAATGGGGGAGAAGAAAAGAGGAAAAGAAGAAGAAGAAGAAGAAGAAGCAGAAGAAGTATGAGGAGGAGGAAGAGGAGGGAGAGGAGGGGAAGGAGAAAAAATATATATATATTAGATGTGACTAGAACTGAGTGACACACCTGATTTTGGGTGTATTTTGGTCTGTTAGAAGAAACTACCTCCCTAAATTTTTAAAAAAGAAAAACATATATATATATATATATATATATATATATATATATATATACACAAAAATAAGGGTAAACATGATGAAGGGATGGAATATGACTATAAAGATGAAAATTTTAAAAAAGAATAAGATAAGAAGTTGGTTGAAAAAATAAAGAAAGAAAAAAAAGTAAAGAATGTGATCGGGCTGGAGACTAGAACAAAGCCATGTGCTAGATTTAGAGTATATTTTGATGTGTTAGAAGAAACCATATCCCAAAATTTTAAAGAAAGAAAAACCTATATGTATACAAAAAATAAGGTTAAATATAATAAAGGGATAGAATATGACTATAACAATGAAAATTTAAAAAGATTTTTAAAAAGGTATTGATAAGATAGTTAAAAAAGGTTAAAATATGAAAGAGGAAAAATTTAAAAAATAGAATAAGAAAAAAATACAAATAAAAAAATTTAACTTTGGAAGACTAAAGAATCATGGGGGTGGGGGGAAAGCCATGAATTCTATGTATTACTTTCCCCTACCTCTGGAGTTCTGCAGTTCTCATTGATCGGCGAACTTGGTCTTGGCTGGATGCTCTTGCTGATCTTCTGGGGGAGGGGTTGCTGAGATTCTCAAATGTCTTTGCTGGAGGCTGGATCGCACCACCCTTGCCAGGGGCAGGGTTAAGTAATCCGTTTGCTGTGTTTTCAGGAGCTTTTGTTCCCTGAACGCTTTCCGTACCACTTTGGAGGAGGAGAATGAAGATGGCGGCCTCCCAATCTCCAGCCGGAGGAGCTGAGAGTTCAGGGCTCCACTCCGCAGTACGCCCTCAGAGAAAAGCAGTCAGTCCCTCCCGTCTCCCTGGGCTCCCACCACGCTCCGAGCTCACCCGGCCTGTGACCGAGTGTTTCTATCTCTGGCGCACGTCCCCATCTGGAGTCTCCAAACCCAGTTGATAACTGCAGTGCGCTCCTGTGCCGCTCCTCCTCCTCCGGGAGGAGGAAGGTGAGTCTTCCCGGATCTGCTGCTTATGGGGATCCCTGCTCAACTGTGCCTTGGATCAAGGTTTAAGGTAATCCTGAGCTGAGAGCCCCCCTCAGCTCCGTCTCTACTGCCAGTCTCCTTGCTCTGATACCCGGGAGCTCTGCTGTACTCAGACACCCCTGGTCTTTCTGTGATCCTGCGGGTTCTGAGACCACACTGTCCTTGCGAGGGCTCCACCCCCTGCCTAGCCTCTGGAGCGATGTCCCCTCAGTGGAGCAGACTCTAAAAGTTCCGATTTTGTGCTCCGCTGCTCTACTGCTCGCCGGGAGCAGCCCCTCCCCTTTCGGTCTATCTTCCTGCATATTGCCTCGGATTCACTTCTCCCCACGTCCTACCTTCCAGAAAGTGGTCACTTTTCTGTTCCTAGAATTGCTGCACTTCTTCTCTTCAATCTCCTGTTGAGTTTGTAGCTGTTCAGAATGGTTTGGTAATTATCTCGCTGAACTCCTGGGACCTGATGATATCAGATCTCCTACTTCTCCACCATCTTGCTCCTCCCTTGGAACAGTTTTCATTGAAGGAGAGAGAATAGAATCAGGATTATCTCTGTAGGAGCTAGAAAGTTCTACCTTGGAAGTTTGGCCTGACTGAGCTCCAACCTTCCTACTAATTCCTGGCTAAAACTAAGTAGAAATCCTCACACTGGAAGTCAGGAGATAGGAAAGCTGGCTACTCTAACCAATATATTCAAAGTCTCCATGGTTTACTGTCAAGCCAAAAATGAATCAGGATGCCACTTGCTGCCAATAGTGACTCGGGGACCCAGGCTCCTACTAGTTCAGGGCTGTGCTACATATCACATATGGCTCTCCCAATGCCATGTGCTTGTCTGTCTCTATCAAGCTTGTGGAGCCACAGAGAAACATAGATTTTCATGTGGGATGTTTTTATGGGCCAGATGTGGCAGTGACATTCACCAGTGTTCCATTAATCATGTAGTCAAATGGTGAAGGAGGCTGGTGCCCAAAGAGAAGAAGAAACAAGTCGGTGAGGAGTTTTCTGATTTCACAAACAAAAATTTGCTTTCAAAGTTTCCTATGGACGTATTTACAAAGGGTCCCTGTTTTGATTCTTAAAAAAAATCAAAGACAATTGGGAGGGAACAGCCCATGAGTCCACTCTATAATTTCATATATTTATAATCACATAATTTTTTTACTGATATCATTTTTAGATCTATGCATAGTGATTATTATTATCATTTAAAATAGTGATATCATACTTCATGGAACTCATTACTTACATCATTTACCCATTTTGGTTATTAATTTGACTCTAGGCTTTTCCTTTTCCACCACTGTAAGTGAAGTTGCAGTGAGCAACTTCTGCAGATAATATTTTCATCTGGTACACTGTTTTCTTTAAGATTTTATTTATTTATTTGACAGAGAAAGAGACAGTGAGAGAGGAAATACAAGCAAGGGGAGTAGGAGATGGAGAAGCAGGCTTCCCATTGAGCAGGGAGCCTGATGCAGGGCTCAACCCCTGGACCTTGGGATCATGAGCTGAGCCGAAGGCAGATACTTAATGACTGAGCCACCCAGGCGCCCCATGTCTTCTTATAATTATATAATTGTGTTATTATAAAAATAATTCCAAAGTGAACACATTTCAGCAGGTACTTTTTGTTTCTATTGAACACTTAGAATATATATTGATCAGTTGCATTACTGGGTTCAATGGTATGAATGTCTTAATAATTCTGGATGCAGTTTTTCATCATGTTACTTTTCCAGAAGTTTATACTAATATTCAGTGCTATTAACATTACCCTTTTATTCTGACTTCACCAGCATTTATAAAATATTTTCCAAAAGTAATTTAATAAGGTTACAATGGTCCTTCAGAACTGTCTTAATACTGATTCCTAAGATGTACATTTTTGTGTCTGGAATTCGTGATGCTTTCTTGATACATCTGAAAGAGCTATTTATCTGGTAGAGATATTTATCTTTTGTCTATTAGTTTTAACTGCAATTTCTTTTCCTTTTCCTCTCCATTGTTTCTTGTGATTATAGATTTCCCATACACCCTCCCCAGGGGACACAAGTATTTGGGTGGACACAACCTTTACATTTTCCTTTGTGATGTTTCTATTATTTGAAACCATAGAAATCTATTTAGAGTAGGATCTACTTGGGGCTTTGTGTTTTATTCCATTGGTCTGCAAGTTTATTTTTGTGGAAACTCAGCACAGTAAACAGCTGGAAGATGTTCAGAGATTGGGAATGGGGTGTAGGATCAAGGAAGAAGTCAACCGCTTAATTTTCTGCATACAATTTTCTTATTGGGTCGATTTAAATCTCTCAAAGAACAGAGGAATGTGTAGGGGTGTCTGCATCAGTGGCAGGAAAAAGTGTTAGTAAGGAAGGACAAAGGGAAGAAGTGATGAGAAATTACACGGTTTGAGACAGATAGAGTAGCTGGTAAATTGTCTGGGGTTCATGCAACCGTGATCATACTTTTCCGTATTGATTTCATGGATTCCAAGCAGTTTCTGATGGTTAGACTTGATAGGGCACAGCTTGGTATTCGATTATTAATATCTGGTTTAAGCAAGGTTTCAAAATGAGTCGTTCATGGCAATGAACTAAACTCAAGTTCTGCTATTTTTTCTAAAACAAATCAAGGCAACAACCTAGAGAGGTATTAAAATTAAAAGGCAAAAATGCCATCAGGAAGGTAGCCGTGTGGTGTTTAATAAAACAATTTTGTTTTTCAGGAAAACATAGAGTGAATGACTTTTAAAATAAACACTACATATATCGTGCACAAAATTCACATTTTGTTATGCTGAAAGACAGAAAAAGAATTACTTCAGGTGAAAAGAAATGGATAGTTCAGTTATGAGAATGCTTCGGGAAGTACAATTCTATGTAACTGCTTGAGAGTTATTTGCATTTAAAATGAAGGGAATTCAAAAGTAAAGCACTGTGGACTTGATCTACCCAAAGTTGTGATCATTCTTAACACTCTTCAGATTTCTTGATAATTTAAAACTTGATTGCAGCAGAGTTATTGGAAGTATATGGAATCTGGACAGAATCCAGAATCTAGTGGAGTCTGGAAAAAAAATCCTTTCATATGGTGAATGTACAGAGGCATGATTACAAACAAACCTTCATCTAGTTATTCTAGTTCATGGTCTGGTCATATCCCCTGCCAAAGCTTTTCTGGGAAGCTGTAAGGAGAAAATGATTTGTCGGCCTCGCTTCTGACTTGACTTCGTGCCTTTCTGTGGGGGATCACTTTACATTTCCTTAATTGCTGGGACAGCATGTATGGTTGGCAGTTGTTTGAATTGAGAAATGGATTTTAATGAACTACAGTTTCTTTTGCTCAGCTGGAATTGAAGTAGTCATAGGCTAAATTAACATCCATGATCAAAGCTAAGATGACAGCTGTGTCGCAGAAAAGGAAAAGGAAAGGTAAGGTTTTGTGCTCCTATATTAGGATCATGCTCTTAAAATAATGGGTTTTGCAACTTCACACTTTTGAATTAGATTCCTGTTTTTTGTTTTTTTTTTTTTTAAGGTACCAAAAGCCTCCTCCAAGGTAGTTTTAGAAACGACAGATGTCAGCACAGGGAAAGCAACCTGGCTGAACGTCATTCATTATTAATCTTAAGATAATTTATATCTGTCTTGTGATTTAGAGTACATAGTCTTAGTTTCTTCTTCATCATAGCCAAATAAGATAGGTCATGAACATTCCTCTTGAACATCTAAGGATACAAATGCAGATAAAGGTTAAGTCATATGGACCAACAGAAATTGGAATTATACTCCCTAATTGTTAATTTAACATGTGACGTAGCTTCTACTACTAAGGTGTGCTCCACAAACATTTCTTTAGGCCATTGGAAAACCCTTTTTTGTGTTGAGATAGAATTGGAACTACATTACGTTCAGGTGTATACATAATAATTATGTAATAATTCAATATTTGTATACACTATGTAGTGATTACCACAATAAGTCTAGTTATCATCCATCACCACACAAGTGACCTCAGTCACCCATTTCACCTGCCCCCAAAACCCCTTTCCTTCTGATAATTACCAGCCTGTTCTCTGTGAGTTTTGGTCTTTTGTTTGTTTTGTTTTGTTTGTTTGTTTGTTTCTTAGATTCCACATATAAGTGAAATCATACAGTATTGTCTTTCTCTGTCTGACTTATTTCACTTAGCATAATACCCTCTAAGTCCATCCATGCTGTCGTCATGGCAAGATTTCCTTCTTTTTTGTGGTGAAGTAATATTCTATTATCTATCTATCTATCTATCTATCCGTCCGTCCATCCATCCATCCACACAACATCTCCTTTACCCATTCACCTGTGGATAAACACTTAGGTTGGTTCCATGTCTTGGCTATTTGTATGTAATGCTGCAATGCACACAGGGGGACGTGTATCTTTTCAAATTCATGTTTTTATTTTTTTTGAATAAATACCCAGAAGTGGAATTGCTACATCATACAGCAGTCCTATTGTTAGTCTTCTGAGGAACTTCTATACTGTTTTTCACAGTATCTGCACCAGTTTAATTTCCCACCAACGATGCATGGGGGTTCTTCTTTCTCTACATTCTCGCCAGCACTTGTTATTTCTTGTCTTTTTGATTTTAGCCATTCTGACAGGTGTGAGGTGGTATCTCATCGTGATTTTGATTTGCATTTCTCTGATGATGAGTGATGTTGAACAGCTTTTCGTGTGCCTGTGGGCCATCTGGATGTCTTTGCAAAAATATCTATTTAGATCCTCTGCCCATTTTTAATCGGATTA
This sequence comes from Nasua narica, assembly GCA_028533885.1. Lineage (NCBI taxonomy): Eukaryota > Metazoa > Chordata > Mammalia > Carnivora > Procyonidae > Nasua > Nasua narica. Next base: position 17,988,484 of record CM052807.1, read on the forward strand.
TTTGGTTTTTATTTTTTCCTGCTTAGTTGTTTGCTTCTTAATATAGTTTGGATATTAACCCTTTATTACATATATGGTTTGCAGATATTTTCTCCCATTCAAGAGGTTGCCTTTTCCTTTTCTTGACGGTTTTCTTTGCTGTGCAGAATCTCAATCTCAATAGTTTTAATTTCAGTTTTGTTGCCCCTGCTTTTGGAGTCAGATCCAAAAATTCAATAGCAAGACTGATGTCAAGGAGCTTAGCACCTGTGTTTTCTTCTAGGTGTTTGATGTTCTCAGGTTTTACATTCCACTCTTTAATCTATTTGTGTGTGGTTCAAGACAGTGCCTGGTTTCATTCTCTCACATGTGTGTGTCTGGTTTTCCCAGCCCCCTTTCTTGAAGAGATTATCTTTTTGCCATTATATTTTCTTGTCTCCTTTGTCAAAAATTAATTGACCACTTATGTGTGGGTTTATTTCTGGGCTTCCTATTTTGTCCACTGCTGGTGGGAGTTTAGATTGGTAACCTCTTTGTAAAACTGGCAGTATTTTCTCAAAGCTCCTGAAAATGTACTCAGGAGAAATGAATGCATATGTCTACCAAAAAACACATATGGCAACGTTTCCAGCAATTCTGTTTATGGGAGTCTAAGACTGGAAACAACCCTGTATCCATTAAAAGGAATGGATGAATAAATTGTGATGTATTCATAGAATATAAAATTTGACCTTGGTATCATGGACAAAAACAAAAACAAAACCCCCATTCTAGTATCATGGTACTGAATTACTGCACCCACAGCATGGATGATGCTTGTAGACATTATGTTGAGTTCAATGAGTCAGGCACAATAGAAGAAATACAGCATGATCCTATTTATATGAAGTTCGAGAACTGACAAAGCCACTCATGATAGCAGGTATCAGAATCGTGGGTGGCACTGTTGTGAGTAGAGGACTGGCTTGGGAGAGCATGTGAGAGTCTCTGGCGTACTGGAAATATTTTACATCTTGATCTGGGGGATGGTCGAATAAATATAAACAGATATAACCCTTCACTGAGTTGTACCCTTAACATTTTTTACTGAATGCATTTAGACCTCAGTGAAAAGTAGGACTATTTGCTCTGGTTTATTCTACAGTTCTAGAATAAAGTCAACAAGTCAAGTTGAGCAATGGCAAAAAGAATGAAGGAAGAGAAGACCAATAAGTCATGTGACAGCTCTCTTCAAAGAGTTGAGAAGATGTTATTTGTAAAAGAGATTTGCCTTATTTTGTATGGTTTTTTTTAAAGAGTTGGGGGAGGGGTAGAGGGAGTTGGAGAGAGAGAATCTTAAGCAGACTCCTCGCTCAGCACAGAGCCCCCTCTGGCCTTGATCTCACAACCCTGAGATCATGACCTGAGCCAAAACCAAGAGTTGGTTGCTTAGCCAACTGAACTACCCAGGCGCCTCTCATTTTATATGGTTTTGACTGAAGGCCAAGGACCAATAAGAAGAGGTAGATGCAAGAAAATTTATTTGAATAGAATGGGTTTTGTTTTTTGTTTTTTTTTTTTGCTTTTGGTGTTGGTTTTTTGTTCTGTTGTTTGTTTGTCTTGTTAAGGCAATAGAAGTTGATTAAATACACTGGAAGGGAGCAGAGGGTAGGACAGGAGAGGACAGGCTATCGGCTGACTAAATTGTTGAATAGCTACACAGTTCAGCTCATTATAAGAAAATTGTCACAATTCAGACAACTAGGAAGATAAATTATATGAAATAACACAGAAGCGAATCAACCAAAGAGAGTTAATATTCATGTTTTTGGTTAATGTTCTTGCAGGTTTCTTTCCATGGGTAATTTTTGTATTTAGGGCTTTGAAAATCTTAAATAATCTTTGTATTTTCCTTTGATGTTATGGGCAGCTCTCTTATTATTTCAAATAAGTGGTAGCCTTAAATTTTTTACAAACGTCATAACATGAAGATATGCTATGACAGAGAGAGCTAGTTATTCTTCAACATAGTTTCACACCCCTCCCCCACTCTCCAACACTCTGAAGTAATGGAATTCTAGATTTGCAGCTCTGCACATGACTGTCTAGAACCGGGGTTGGCAGAGGCCAAATTCAGCCTGTTGTCTGTTTTCATATGGCCTACAAGCTAAGAATGGCTTTTATAGTTGCGAGTGTGTATTAGTTGGGGTTCTCCAGAAAAGCATATATATATATATATATATATATATATATATATATATATATATATATATGAGCTGGCTCCCATGATTGTGGAGGCTGAAAAGACCCAGCATCTGCCACCTGCAACCTTGGAAACCAGCAAAGCTGAGAGCAGCATGTAGTCTGAGGTCAAAGGCCTAAGAACCAGGAGCTCTGATGTTTGCAGACAGGAAACTATGGCACTCCAGCTCAAGAAGGGAGAGATAGAATTTGCCCTTCCTTTGCCTTTTTGGTCCATTCGGGTCCCTAAGTCTGGCCGATGCTCGCCCACATCTTCTGGACTCAGTCTACTGAATCAAATGCGAATCTCTTTTACAAACACCCTCACAGACATGCACAGAAGTAATGCTTCACCAGCTAGCTGGGTATCACTTAGCCCTGTCAGTCCAGTTGACGTGTAAAATTAACCATCACAAAGGAATTGTTAAGAAGAAAAGAAGGAAGAGGAGGAAGAGGAAGAAGAGGAAGAAGAAGAAGAAAGAGAAAGGAAGAGGAAGAAGAATAAGAAGGAAGAGGAAGGGGCGCATGGGTGGCTCAGTGGGTTAGGCCTCTGCCTTCTGCCCAGGTCATGATCTCAGGGTCCCGAGATCGAGCCCCGCATCGGGCTCTCTGCTCAGCAGGGAGCCTGCTTGCCCCCTCTCTGCTTGTGATCTCTCTGTCAAATAAATAAATAAAATCTTTAAAAAAAAAAAAAGGAAGAGGAAGAAGAAGGGGGAGGAGGAGTAGGAGTAAGAGGAGAAGGAGAAAAGGAAGAAGAGGAGAGCAAAAGGGAGAGGAAGGGGAGGAAGAAAATGCAATGGAGTTGTTATGTGGTTAAAATACTTACTACCTGGCCCTTTACAGAAAACTGTTCGCTGATCCTTAATATAGAATAAAGACAACACTTCTGAGTCTCCCTGCAGCTCACTTGGTGAGTTCAGGCCTATGTACCTGGGCTACCTCTTTGCTGTGTAGGAGGGGCATACTTCTTTGCTCACCTTCCTTTTTCCTGCTTCCTGGCATATGAGTGTGGTAGTGAGCCGTGTAGATGAAAGGAACACCCTAGGGATAGAGGAGTAACAAGATTGAAAAAGCCCAAATCTCCAGGTAACCTTGTCACCAGTGACTGCATCGGCCCTAGATCACTACAGATAGTTACCTACAGATAGTTACCTACCGAGAAATAAATTTGTATTTCATTTTAAACCACTGTTATTTGGAGTGTCTGTAACATGCCACCCAATTTAAGAGGTCATAGATTCAGTATTAGTATAGATGCCACTAAGAAAGAAGTTATGCTTTCAAATATAGTATTTCCCTATTTTATTATCACTTAAAAGCATTGTTTTGCAAAAGACTTTTTTGGGGGGATGCCTGGGTGACTCAGTTGGCTAAGTGTCTGCCTTCAGCTCAGGTCATTGTCTAGTCCCAGGGTCCTGGGACAGGCTCCCCAACCCCCCCCCCCCCCCCGGCCCCACCACCTTCAGGCTCCCTGCTCAGCGGGGAGTCTGCTTCTCCCTCTCCCCCTCCCCCCACTCGTTCTTTTGCTCTCTCACTCACTCTCTCAAATAAATAAATAAAATCTTTAAAAATAGTAATAACAAAAATTCTTTTTAAAAAAAAATGACTCTTC
>CM052807.1:17992394-18032450 GCA_028533885.1 Nasua narica
CGCGATACCATCCTCTGTGAGGACAAGGGTGCTACTGATGCCGCATTGCTTGCATGAGTGTTCTCCACTCCGGAATAGTCTTCCAAACTTCAGGCAGTCAATCTGCAGTGAGAATATTCATGCACAGACCATGATCATTATGTCACAAGTGCTGCCTGGCAGAGAGCGATTTTAAGGTGTATCCCAGTCCCTGAGTCATTAACATGTGAAAAGAGGCATCTTCGCATCAATGAATAATACTTCTGCAGAACACGTAGAAATTACTGACAAACAAAGAAAACAATCATGGATACTCTCGAGGACAGTAATACTTTGGTGTATTTCCTTTCAATTTTTTTTTTTTGACATTTTAATTCCAGTATAGTTAACACACAGTGTTATATTAGTTTCCGGTATATCCTTTCAATGTTTTAAAAGCATTTTTAGTTATATAATGGCTATCAAAATAAACCTACAATTGTATACCCTGCTTTCTCATTTAATCATGAGCATTATTTCATGTTCTTAATAGTTCTGATAAGTATTTACTAGACATATAATATTCACTATGTCGATGTCCAATAATTCACTTAGTTATCTCATTAGTAATTTAGCTAACCATATTCACAAGCCAGAGGGAACCTCTTGAGAATTTTATATGAATGAGAGTCAAGTATAAAGAAATTTCGACAATGGAATCAAATAAATGTTCTTAATATTCCGAATAACAAATGAGAAATTTAACTCAAGCCTTTTGCAGTCATTTTACGACCAAGAAGCTTCTTCCTTGGCCTTATCGAATATTACACCTCATGCTATGTGATCACCCAAGGATGACCGTCACCTCCGCCTGGCTGTGGGGACAGAACCTGCTATGGAAACCATTTTACCAAAATGCCTTTTAAGAATATTGAGAGAGAACCTTAAATGCTCACAGTTTAGGTTTGAACAAAGGCCCAGAGACTGATAAAGCACTCACAGCAGAAAAAAGGTCTCAGGTCAGACTACAGTTATCTTGTCACAGGAAAAGCCTGTGAAAGAAATAAGTGACATGATTTGATAGCATGTTAATAGCTCCCTGAAGATAGAAGAATAATGGGCAAAGCCAAAAAAAAAAAAAAAAGAAAAGAGAAAAAGGTAGTATCTGGGACAATTCTGTTCCAGGACAGTCATTTCGGTTGATGTTCCTTATAGTACAGACTTCTGGGTTATTAAAATCTTGAGACAGCCTAGACAGAGATTATCACTTGCACAGTAAAGGATTATGGCTCCTAAAAAGATTTTCATGTTTACAAAGCGCAACACCAGGTCCTGACAGCAGAAAAGAAAGAAAGAAAGAAAGAAAGAAAGAAAGAAAGAAAGAAAGAAAAGAAAGAAAGAAAGAAAGAAAGAAAGAAAGAAAGAAAGAAAGAAAGAAAGCAAGCAGCCCTAACAGAACAGGAAATTCATCCTTAGTTGTTCTAAATTTTGACAGAAGCAACCAGTGGGGACCACCTAGAGCTATAAGATGGGGGCATAATCTTCGATTTTATGAGTAACAGAGAAGCAAGAGCATTTGTTAGAAAGACCTTTCTCTCTCTCACTCACTCTCTTGTTTTCTCTCTCTCTTTTTTGGTTAGTTACAGATACAAAGAAATAAAAACTGCAGAGCCAAATAAAAAGAACAAGTGTCTCATAGAGAGGAGCCCCACTCTGTATTCAAGGTACTATCTGTCTCTGACAATTACACGTTAAATAACTTCAGAATGGTAACATGGAACTTTAGACAGAAAAGAAAGGAATGGAAAGAAAAATAGAAATGTGAAAAGAGTAATATCCAGAGTATGTTTTCCGGCGTTGTTATAGTCTTCAATAGGTGCGCCTAGAGTGTGTTTGGTTTTGAAAAATTAACATGTTCCCAGAATGGGAAAAAATTTTCAAATTATCTATCTGACAAGGGACTGGTGTCCAGAATATATAAAGAATACTTACAACTCAATAAGAAGACAACTCAATTACAATAATGGCCAGAGGATTTGAAGAGACATTTCTCCCCAGAGGACATACAAATGGCCAATAAGGACACGGAGAGATGTTTCAGGAACATTATGATTAGGGAAATGCAGATCAAAACCACAATGAGGGGCCATTTCAGACCCACTAAGTTGGGTAGAATTTAAAGAACAAGTAGAGTCATAGCAAGTATTGACAAGAACGTCTCAAAGTCGAACTCCTCATACATTGCTGGTAGGGTTGTAAATGGTGTAGCCACTTTGGAAAACAGCTTAGCAGTTCCTGAAAATGTTAAACATAACATTAGCGTATGACCAAGAAATTTCACTCCTGGGTATATACTGAGGAGAATGCAAGCTATGCCCACACGACAACTTGTATATTAATGTTTAGAGCAGCATTATGTATAATAACCCAAAAATGGAAATGCTCCAAATGTTCATCAGCTGATGAATGGATAATAAAATGAGGTATATCCATACAATGGACTATTATTAGGACATAAAAATTAATGAAATACTGATCCATGTTACATGGATGAACCTTGGAAATATTATATTAAGAGAAGTCACAAAAGACCACATATTCCATTTATGTGAAATGTCCAGAATAGACAAATTGATCGAGACAGAAAAAGGATTAGTGATTGCCAGGGGGTGGGGACAGAGGGGAATGGGGGAGTGACTGACTGCTCATGAGTATGGGGTTTCTTCTAGGGTGATTAAAATGTTCTAAAACGAGCAGTTTATTATTATTTTTTAACTGAGTTATTTCTTTCTTTTCCTTTGTATGATTTTATTTATTCATTTGACAGAGAGAGAGCACAAACAAGGAGAGCAGTGGACAGAGGGAGAGGGGGAAACAGGCTCCCCACTGAGCAGAGAGCCCAATACGGGGCTCGATCTGAGGACCCTGGGATCGTGAACTGAGCCAAAGGCAGAGGCTTACCCAACTGAGCCACCCACCTGGCCCAAATTAGCAGTTATTCTTGTACAACTTTAATTCTTGTGTATTCAAAAACACAAATTGTATACTTTAAAAGTATGATTTTTATGGTGTGTGTAATATATCTTAAGAAAGCAGTTATAAACATTGATAACAATTCAATTGAGACTACAAACAGAATTTCTAAAGAATCAATACAGGGCTAGGTTTCTAGATTCCCATAATAGCCTTTCTTTCAATCGTATGAATGGCTGTACTACTTTTGTTTACTTGATCAAATCATGAAATCGAAGTGATAATTACTCTTTCATCTGACCAGGCTGTTGTGGGTTTTGCTTTCCTTCATTTATTTTTTTTTTCCATTTTATTACAAATCAGGAATGAAAACGGGACTTTTAATTATTTGTTGAGATAAAGGAAAAACTTACTGTTTTTTAATTTTAATTACTCTGCATGTTCTGACAAATGTCAACTCTCCCTTTTCCCCAGAATTAAAGGAAATGGTTGACTAGAGGTGCAGTGATGGAGGATGATAAGCGTACACAAGCCTCCTCTTTTCACAGAACTTTTTTCTTATTTAAACCTGATTTCCTACTTCACACGTGCATTTTTATATGCCAAATAATTTCAATTGCGTATTTTGCTTCAACTAATGTTGTTTCAAGAATGGTTTACCTTGGGGCACTTGGGTGGCTCAGTGGGTTAAAGCCTCTGCCTTCAGCTCAGGTCATGATCTCAGGGTCCTGGGATCGAGCCCCGCATCAGGCTCCTTGCTCAGCGGAGAGTCTGCTTCTCCTTCTGCTCCTGTCCCTTCTCCACACCGCCCTCCCACTGTGTTTTCTCTCTCAAATAAATAAATAAAATAAAAACATATTTTAAAGGCTGCTTTTCCTTGCTTTGACGTTTTCCGATCATTGTGACTGGCAGAACAGTCCCCCCATCTCCTCCAAGATGTCTACATCCCAGTCCTGGAAGCTGTGCGCGTTCCACTATATGGCCAAAGGGATTTTGCAGGTGTGGTTACCTACGGCAGCCTGCTGTGGAGAGGTTGTCCTTCAACATCCTGGATTGTCCAAGTGAACCTGCTATAATGACAACCGTCCTTCTAAAGGAAAGGAGGTGGGGGAATCTGAGAAGGAGATGTGAGCCTGGAAGCCAAGGTTGGCGTGAGACAAGGGGTCGAGAGCCAGGAATACGGTTTCCAGCTTTCCTCTAAAAGCTGGAAAAGACGAGGAAACAGGTTCTCCTCTGGAGCCTCTTACTGATCCACTTTGGATGTCTGACCTTTTGAATTCAAGATAATAAATATATTAATGAATTATATTATAATTTATTTTTTGTAATTTATAATTATAATTTTATAATTATAATATATAATAATTAATATATTTATAATAATAAATATATTAATATATTCAGTTTCTGGTCATTTGTTACAGCAGCGATAGGGAACTAATACAAGCGGCACTGAAAATCGTTGCTTGTTGCCTTCATGGACCACAGTTTTCCAAATCAGGCTCTTGTTTTGAAATAGTGAACAGTGGGAAATAGGACTTGAGTTAATGCAGTCAGGTCTGTGTGTAGGGGTTTGGTCCGTGGCTGTGGAGTGTGACCAGCTTCCAGGACACAGCCTGGCCGCATGGCCATGGTCACTGTCATCCCATTTGCCTCTCCAAGGGAGGTTTACCACTGAACAGCACTGCCCAACGCTTGGCACCAGCCCCCCATGAAAGCCCCTCCTGGCTGTCCCAGGTCCTAGCCCCGGGTCACATGCAGTTGCAGTCACGGGCCCTACGTTCAAAAACCACATTTCCTGAACTGAAAATTAGAGGACAGAGTATTTGCAATCTGGGCTTTTGGGAAATCTGGAACCTCTGGTTATCATCTAGATGGCTCAGTGAATGATCGTGGACAGTCTCCTTCGTCGGTGGATAGCAAAGCAAGCCTTCAGAAGGCAGACCTCCTTGTTTTTGCCTTCTTGAATAATTGCCGTGAAACAATGCCAAACGGTTTCTTGTGGAAACATTGGACTTGTCCATTTTGTCTCCCGAAGTTAGCCGGAGTTCCGACAGATGGAAACACAGCGGCAGTTGCAATGGATGGCCCCATAAACAAAGGCGGGGAGCAGTGATTAAGTTCCCAACTGTGGAAAGCCCAAAGCTTCCTAGAACTCAGCTTTGATGGGGAAAAAAATTCTTGGGACAAATATTCCATTAAATTCTTTAAACCTACGGGCAGAGAGGCTGGGTTAGGCTCTATGAGCTATAGACTGTGATGACAGAATACGCATTGCCCAATTAAATTTAGCTAATCTGACACATATGGGGTGATATGGACTATTGTTGATATGCTGTGTGATGATTAGGGAAAATGGCAATTAGCTCGCATGAATGACTGTAATTAGTATTATTTGCACACAGAGCCATTTGAAACACTTGTTTTCTTCTTTTATTTTCCAAGTTCTCCAGTATCTCGGTAAGAGTCACTGTATTCCCTCTGATTCCATGCTCTGTTTGCTATCCAAATCATAATGCAGACCACTCCACAAAGCAAAGGTCTAGAGACTCTGGACCTCTGCTTTGTCATCTGAGGACTTGAGGCTCCTGACGCTTCCTTTTAGGATTCTGTTCTCTTCTCAGGACTGCTATGTTCCCCTGCACAGAAAGTTCTGGGCAGTGAAACTTTGTGCTAAGAGCTTTTGACTGCTTTCCACTTGCCCCGATGGGTGGGGCAAAATCTTTTATTGGTCCAAGTTGTAACCCACTGCCGTGGCTTTTAAAGGTATATACGCAAGCTTCAAAGAAGAGAAGTTTAATTTATTTTGTAGTATGCATCAGATTCTGCATAGATACTAATGATACTACTTCAGAGAACACCTAATTATCTCATCACCCCAGCCACACATGGATTCAGCTTTCCGTTTGTGTTGAGAGCAACTATGCCACAGTCGAGGTCTGCTGGAGCTCATGTCAGCTATGGTCTATGTGTCCAAGCCCTGTAAAACTACCTATTTTTGAGTTTATGCAGTGGATTGAAAATAAAGAATAGTAGTGCAGTGACTGTAACGACAAAGACATAGAAATCAAATTGCTTCGATCTGTCATTCTATGTAACCATTTGGAGATTTAATTTTGTTTCCAGTTTCTGGGCCGCAGGCACATTTGGAAGCCGCTAGAATCTATCCCAAAGAAGTAAATATGCAGACAGCATTGCAAATTCTGGAATTTAAAAGGATTTTTAAATGCCCTGTCAAACTTATGCTTGTCTTTAAGACTTTTTTTCTACTTCTGTTGCTTTATTTGAAATAAACTTTTGAAACTGAAACTACTTAAGTGTGCTTTGATCACCTCTAAACACGAATAGGTTAATGAACCTAGCCATACTGTTTGCTGCATAAAAATGCAGAAAAGATCAGCTTTTTAGACTTTAGACTTTAAGGCAGAAACTATAATGCTATTTATTATTCATTACTAAGATTGAATGGTATGTACATATAAGTTTTCCTTTATTTTTCAAGACGAAAGAATAAGTCTAATTTAAAAGTATCAATCTGGGCGTCTGCATGGCTCAGTAGGTTGTTAAGCTTCCGGTTGTTGGTTTCTGCTCAGGTCATGATCTCAGGGTTGTGAGATCAAGCCCCGAGTGGATCTGTGCACTTAGGGTGTTGAAACTGCCTAAGATTCTCTCCTTCCCTCTGCCCCCCACCCACTTCTTTTTCCCTCTCTTAAAAAAAAAAAAAGTATCAATCCATTTTTCCTTGTTAGTATTATAATATTTTCTTCAACTTTTATTAACAATGCTTTTCTGTCATGAGCCTCTATAGGGAGAACATTTTCACTGTGTTTTTTTTTTTCTGGCCATTGTTATTATTTGTTTTGTTACAAGGATATTCTTGAAGATAATTTTGTCAGAGAGGGAATGTGTTAAAAAATGATATGCTCTTGGTATCACATAGGTATAGCCTTGTGAGGAAACCCAATGTCTGAGAATCTAGTGATAAAGAGATGAGAGGAAAAATAGTATTATAGGAAAAAGAAAAGTCAAAGAGTTACAAGGTATCTGATACAAAAATTCAGATGTCTTTCTTCCATCCAATAAATATTTTTGACTGCTTGTTATACACTAATGTTCTCATCATTGAGATCTAGCAATGCAGTAAACAAAGCTCTGCCCTTCTAGAACTTACATACTACTAGGGGAGATAGACAATGTGCAAACTAAAGCTAAACAAAAAAATCATATAGTAAGTTACAACAGGATAGATGTCATAAAGAAAAATAAAGCAGGGAGGGGGATAGGGAGTGTGGGCAAAATATATATTTCATTTTATTTATTTTTATTTTTTAAAAGATTTTATTTATTTATTTGACAGAGAGAGAGAGAGAGATCACAAGTAGGCAGAGAGACAGGCAGAGAGAGAGGGGGAAGCAGGCTCCCTGCTAAGCAGAGAGCCCAAGGCGGGGCTAGATCCCAGGACCCTGAGATCATGACCTGAGGCAAAGGGAGAGGCTTTAACCCACTGAACCACCCAGGAGCCCGAAATATATGTTTTATACTTTAGTGAGGTTTAATTCATATACAGTAAGATGGACAAATCTTCAGTGACCAGCTTGAGAATTTTATAGACATATATGTATATATGTGCATACACATTACAATATAAATAATACACCATTATATATAAAATATTTTATATACATATATATATATATATATATATGACAGTTCCATTATTCCAGAAAATTTTCTCATGCCTCTTTCTAGTCAGAGCCCACTCACTTCTTAGATGTAACTACTGGTCTGGTTTCTAATAGCATAGATAATATTCCTTATTCTTGACCTCCATGTGAATGAAATCTTACAGTATGTACTTTTTATATAATAATAGATAATGTTTTTGAGATTCATTCATTTTCCAACATATTTCAATTGGTTATTCTTTCTGTTGCTGTGTGGTACCTCATTGTGTGAATATGCCATACTTGGCTTATGCATTCTCTTGTTAATGAATAACTGAGATTCTTCCCGTTTTGAACTTTTATGAATAAAGCTTTAATGAGCATTTCTGGACAAGCCTTCTAGTGGATATATTTAGTTGTTTCTTTGGGCTATATCCTGAGAGGAGAATTCCTAGGTCATGGAGTAACTCTGTTTAACTTCATTAGAAATTGCCAGATTTTTCAAAGAGATTGTGCCTTATTAAATTCTCAGCAATATAATACCCACCCCCCACTTCCCAGTCTCCTGGTATCACACTGAATCTATAGATTGATTTAGGGAGAACTGACATCTTAATGATAGTGAGGCTTCCATTCTATGAAAATTGTATATCTCTTCACTTATTGTCTTCTTTCTTTTGGTAATGTTTTGTAGTTTCCAGTTTTGAGGTTTTACACATTTCTTTTTAAATTTATTCAGGGCACCTGGGTGGCTCAGTCGGTTAAGTGGCTGCCTTCAGCTCAGGCCCTGATCCCAGGGTTCTGGGATTGAGTCCAGAATGGGGCTCCCTGCTCAGCAAGGAGCCTGCTTCTCCCTCTGCCTGTCACTCCCCCTGCTTGTGCTCTTTCTCTCTCTGACGAATAAACAAACAAACAAACAAATAAATAAATAAAATCTTAAAAAAAATTTTATTCAAAGGTATTTAATGTCATTTGATGCTATTATAAATGGTAACTTAAAAAATTTAATTTTCCATTTGTTTGTTGCTGGTATATGGAGGTACAGTCAATTTTTGTGTGTTGACCTTGTACCCCACAATCATGTTAACTCAATTAGTTCCAGCAATATGTTTATTCCTTTGAGTAATTTCCATGTACAAACCTGTGTTATCTGTAAATAACAGTTTAATTCTTCCTTTCCAATTGTTATGCTTTTTTATCTCTTTCTCTCTCTCTTCTCTCTCTCTTATTTTTTTTTTTTTTGTGCCTTATTGCATTGGCTAGAACCACTAGTACAAGACTGATTAGAAGAGGTAAGAGGGGACATCATTGTTGTGTTTCCAGCATTGAACGAGAGCATTCAATAGTTCATCATTAAAGGTGATAGTAGGGGCGCCTGGGTGGCTCAGTGGGTTAAAGCCTCTGCCTTGGGCTCAGGTCATGATCTCAGGGTCCTGGGATCGAGCCCCACATCGGGCTCTCTGCTCAGCGGGAAGCCTGCTTCCCCCTCTCTCTGCCTGCCTCTCTGCCTACCTGTGATCTCTCTCTCTCTCTCTCTGTGTCAAATAAATAAGTAAGTAAATAAATAAAACCTTTTTAGTAGCCACAAGTTTTTTTAATAGACATTTTATCAAATTGAGAAAATTCCCTTCTGTTACTGGTTTGCTGCTAGTGTTTATAGATGACCCCTCGATGACTTTTGTCAGGACCTTTTTCTTCCTCCACTGAGTTAATTGCAGATTTTGCTCATATTTTGATGGGGGAACAGCCAGTCAGGGAAGCAGTCAGAACGCACACATTTATCAGTGAAATTCGCCAACATCTATGGGCTCAGGTAGGGGCTCCCCAACACAATTATGATAGTAACATCGAAGATCACTATCTGCAGATCCCCATCACAAATAAAACAACAACGAAGGGGCGCCTGGGTGGCTCAGTGGGTTAAGTTTCTGCCTTCAGCTCAGGTCATGATCTCAGGGTCCTGGGATCGAGCCCCACATCAGGCTCCCTGCTCAGTGGAGAGCCTGCTTCCCCCTCTCTCTCTGCCCGCTCTCTGCCTACTTGTGATTTCTCACTCTCTCTCTCTCTCTCTGTGTCAAATAAATAAATAAAATCTTAAAAAAAAAAAAACAACGAAGATGTCCGAAATATTGCAAAAATTACCCAAATGGGACACAGAGACACAAAGTGAACAAATACTGTTCATATGAAAAATAGTGCCGAGAGACGGGCTGGACTCCCGGTTGCCACAAACCTTCAATTTATTGAAAAATGCAGTATCTGCGAAGTAAAGCGAAGTATTATAAATATAATAGAACATTGTATGCCTGTACTAAGTGAAACACAGACAACTGTGCTGGGCTGCCCAGAATTCCTTAGACAAACACAGAATGCACAACCTTGAACATCTGCCAGCTGCCTCAGTTTACGGAGTGCCTTAGGGGCTAACACCCCCACCTGGTGCTACAAATTTCCTTCAATTTCAGCTGACCCTCCTTCCATGCTTCACAATATTCACAATAATTCACAAGCTGCAATCCTGCCGGCATCCTTTTCCTTAGGCACACTTAGGTGTCTTCCAAGGTCAATCACCACATTTGTTGTAATACTTAACATCTTAACCATTTAACATGTAAAACCACGGGGCTGTTTGTATTAGGTTACCATCTTTCTTTTTTTATAATGTCACTGATGAAGTTTTTAAATGTCGTGCCCATCGCTATTTTCCCTAACACCTCTGTGGTTTTTATAGGGTGATTTTGGATAACACGGTGATTTTTTGCGATACCTCTTTTTCGTGATAGGAGAACTGTGTCTGGAGACGGGCTGAGCGTAGTGGGTTTTGCTGATGAATGGACCGTAAGCTCTAAGTAGCCCAGTGGCAGGGGTTTGAGGAGAGAAAGTGGAGAGGAGAGGGGCACAGGAGAGGGATATGCAGAGCTGTGGGATTATTAACACAGAGTGAAGTGTGACCCGGGAGCCTGGAATGACTCATGGATTAAACAAGAGACAAAGGGCAAAAGAGATTAACACCGTGGTCTCAAGGTGACAGTGGCGCTGGGCCGTGAGTGCTGGGAATCAGAGGGGTGACATTCAGAGCCCCTCATTATTTTTCCCTTCTAGCAAGGAAGTGAGGAGGTAAAGGAGCCTGGGCAGGTAGGTTTTCTTTGGGCACAAGGGGCTCCTGAGAGAGTTAACCCTTGAGTGTGAGTAAGTTCAAGGTAACAAGGAGAGAATACCCATTGTTACTCTGCTTGGATAGGAGTAGGGGATTTAAAAGTGGGAGGGGGACAGCGGGCTTGCACATCTGGAGTGGGGCGGAGGAACACATGCAAAGGCAAGAGGGAGAACGTGGCAAAACGGGAGGTTGGAGATGCACAAATATAAACAATTTAACAGCCCTCGTGGTTTACCTTGCTTTATTTCCAGCGTCGGAGCAGGGATTGTGATGGGGACTTGCTTTTATTTCTGCCCAAACTGTCAAGTACATTATGAAGTGGTTTGAGAAAAGAAGATAACTCTTTGAATCAAAAACATCCTTATTTTATCTTAAAAATAAAGTTAATGTTCTGCCCCCAAAAGGGGAATGGAGTGCCGAAAAGTGAGGGAGGAACCCAAACCTGTCACTGTCCCCCACGGGCTCGAATGACTCCTCTGACATGTTAGTGCTTTTGCCTTCAAAAATGTGTAGGGTTTGTTTTTAGTGTGAGTGGACCCACAGCCAAAAGCTGATGCTAAAACAAAGACAGCACATACTGATGAATTCCCCAAACGTTGCCTTCTGACTTTCAAATCCTGCATGGCGACATGAATGTTAGGGAGTCCAGAAAAGTATAGAAGGAAATTAAGAGTGCTGAGAACTCCATCGCTCAGTTTTACGTGTTTTCTGGAAGGTTATTTTATTTACAGTCAAATATCCCAATATCCTATCTGAGGCAGTTTTAAAGAATAGTTGTCGCAGGCCAGCTGACAGGTTCTCCACCAGGGTCTTCCAGACCATGCTCAGTGGCCATCTGCACCCGAAACTCCTGTAAACTTGTTGAATTAGTGACTCTTGGTCCCATCCCAGGCCTGTTGAATTAGGTTCATCAGGGGATGAATCTGGGAGTAGCGTTTAAAACCTCTTCAGCCATTTCTCACGGTCAAGTTTGAAAATGTGACCTCGGGGGAAGACAATATAAGGAGACATTTGGTTACACATATCTGGTTTATTAGCCTCTTCCAATTAAAATAATTGAATCACTGAGGTCATATTCAAAAGTGATATAACTAAAATGTATTAAGCTATGATGCGCCTGCCAGCTATTTTCTGTAGGGAACCCAAACTTCCCTAGGACTCTGAGTATGAATTAAGTTACATTAGAGATTTCTTCCCCCATTGGTTTGCGCCCCTAAATTGTGTGAAGCAATCCGGTCCCTCTCCGAACCTTCCCTGTGTTAGTGTCTCATTGGCGTTTTTTAGAAGCATTTGAGGATCGTGCTTCTATTAGGTCCACTAATAGCCCCCATATTTACCATAGCTCCAGCCTTACTAGTTTCACTGATATCTCCATGGATTAGGATTCTCCAGAGAAAGAGAAGAAAAGGATGTGTACATAGAGATTTATTATGAGGAATTCGTTTATGTGGTTATGAAGGCTGGCAAGTCCCAAGATCTGCAGGGTGAGGCAGCAAGCTGGAGGCCCAGAATTGGAGGTGTTGCTCCAGGCTGAGTCCAAAGGCCTGAGAATAAGGAGAAGAGAAGGTGTCTTTCTGGTCTGAAGGCTGGCTGACTACTTGAGACCCAACAAGAGCTGCTGTTTCAGTTTCAGTCCAAAGGCAGGAAGGAAGCTGATATCTTCATTTGGAGGCCATGGTGCAGTAGGAAATCTCCCTTACTTGGAGGAAAGTCAGCTTTTTTGTTCTATTTAGGCCTTCGACTGATTAGACAAGGCCCTCACATTAGGGAGAGCAATCTGCTTTACTCGGTCTATCAATTTAGATGTCTATGTCATCCAAAAGCATCTTCACAGAAACAACCATATATTAACCAAATATCTGGGCACCCCATGATACATTGACACATAAAATTAATCATCCCATTGCTTCTGCCTTATTCAATCCAGATGGCACAAATAAATTAGTTTAAATGACACCTACTTATTAGAGATCACATATTATTATGTATTAAGGTGCTGATTCAGGTTTTGAAATAAAGCATTACATTTTCACAAGATAAATTTAAGTACAGTAGCTAAATCTAAGACTAAGGGAGAGGCACTGCCGTTGGCCTCCTGTTCTAACACTTGAAGGACTTTCCTTTATTTTGACAAAAAATTCTGTCTTTGCCAATTCTTTTATTATTTACCTGTCATTTTTTTTAGATGGGTTTCTCAGAAATAGTGCATTCATTTATTTTTGCTAACAAATATTTACTGAGAGCTTTGTGTGGTCACTATGAGCAGTGGAGATACTCTTCTGACAGGTGTGGAAAGGCAGCATTGTGAAATAATTAAACAAATCATCACATAAGTAACTTCTAGTAACACATGGTGTGAAAGGAAAATGCAGGTTGTAGGTGGGTGAGGGGATGGGGGGAGCTTTGGGTGTTCTATGCAACCGATGAATCACTGAACTCTACCTCTGAAACTAATAATATACTATGTGTTAATTAATCGAATTTCAATAAAATTAAATTTTAAAAAAATGCAAGATGTGACACATAATGAGGCCTCTTTCCTAGAATTGAGGGCTTATGAAGTTGTGGGAATTTCCTCAAGCTGAGGTAATAAAAGGTGATTTATGAAGCTAGCTTCATATCGGGTGGAAATAAAATGATTTCAGGCAGAGGAGGTGGAATGTGCAAAGCTTCTGAGGCAGAAGAGAGCTCAGGGCATTTGGATGCAAAGAAGTCGGAGGTGATTGGAGCCAAGTACAAGGGCCAGTGTAGGCCATGTAGCCTTTGTTGTGCCCTTGGGATGTTTTCCTAAGATGAGTAGGGGCCTCTAAAGGGTTTTAGGCAGAGTGGTGCTATGATTGGATGTTCAAGATCACCCCGTTCAAGAAGATCACCCCGAGAGGCTGGAGTAGTGGGGTTGGAGGAGGGGCATTGAGGCGATGGTTAGGGGGTTATTGCAGAAGGGAGGAGCCATCATGGCTATACAGAGCACAACAGTGGTGACGGGTAACAGAGGGTATTTCCAAGAAATTTTGAACAGACACTTCCTCCTTGAATGTGGAGGAAGGACAGGGAGGTGTCTAAATCCACCACCAGTTTTCTGGGATAACTAATAGGGTGCATGGCGTTGTAGGGAGAGTTTACACTGGAGGGAGAGCAACCTCGAGAGGGGAAAATTTGAATTCCTCCGGACTCAAAGTGTCTGTGGAACTTCCAAGCATAGTAATATCAAATGTACAGGTTGGAGGGAAGGGGGAGGTCCAGAATATTGGTGTAAAGACCCTATGGTTTTGACCCAATCAGGGCAGAGTGGAATTTTCTAGAATGAAAATTTGTGCCTCCAGAACTCCACCTACTTTTCAGCCCAGTTGAGTTTATGGTGATCATAGTCTCCAAGTGGATTTTGGAAGACAGGAACTGATGACACTGGGTGAGGGAGTGCGTTGAAGGTGCAGAAAGACAAAAAGCATCCTGTGTGTCTCAGAATTGTATTTAAGCAGAAGAGCACCAACAGCTGCCAACTTCCCCAGGGGGTTAGATCTTGCATATTTGTCCTGGAAAATTATCCTAGGCAGATCAAGAGTTTTTCCTTATTCGATTTAGTAGGGCTAGTCTTATTTTGTTTGTCAATTCCATTGGACTTATATTAAGTGGAAATCATCTCCAGTATGAAGATTTTGTGGTGGTAATACTTTTTATTTTCTTCTGTTGTGCACCATATTTTTCTTATTAATTTATTTTTTTATTAACATCTAATGTGTTATTTGCCCCAGGGTACATGTCTGTGAATCATAAGGCTTACACATTTCACATCACTTACCATAGCACACACCCTCCCCAATGTCCATAACCCAGCCGCCCTATCCCTAACCCCCCTCCCCCCTAGCCACCTTCAGTTTACTTCATGAGTTTAGGAGTCTCTTATGGTTTGTCTCCTTCCTGATCCCATCTTGTTTCATTTCCCTCCCCCACCCCCCACGACCCCCCGCCCTGCCTCTCAAATTCTTCATATCAGAGAGATCATATGATAATTGTCTTTCTCTGACTGACTTATTTCGCTTAGCATAATACCCTCTAGTTCCATCCATGTCATTGTAAATGGCAAGATTTCGTTTATCTTGATGGCTGCATAGTATTCCATTGTGTGTGTGTGTGTGTGTGTGTGTGTGTGTATACATATACAAATCACATCTTCTTTATCCATTCATCTGTTGTTGGACATCTAGTTTCTTTCCATAGTTTGGCTATCGTGGATATTGTTGTGCACCATATTTTACGGGAAGTTCAGAAAGCTGGATCAGAGGTTACCAGACAGACATCATTTTAAACCACAGGTCAGATTTCTTACTTTCTGGTTTTATTATTATTTTTAAAGATTTTATTTATTTATTTGTCAGAAGGAAAGAGCATAAGCAGGCAGAGCTGCAGGCAAAGGGAGAGAGAGAAGCAGATCCCCGACTGAGCAGGGAGCCTGATGCAGAACTCAATACCAGGACCCTGACTGCGATCATGACCTGAGTTTAAGGCAGACGCTTACCTGACTGAGCCACTCGGGCACTTTCTTTCTCATTTTTACTTTCTCATTTTAAAATATTTTTTTGGATTTAGTTGATTCTGCATAACTGTATCATCATGGTTTAGAAGGCACTGCAAACTGTAAGAGACTCTCAATTAGAAGAAACAATCTGACAGTTGCTGAAGGGAAGATGTGTGGGGGATGGGTAACTGGGTGATGGGCATTAAGGAGGGCACATGATAGAATGAGCACTGATTGTTATATGCAGCTGATGAATCACTGAACTGTACCTCTGAAACTATTAATACACTGTATGTTAATTAATTGAATTAAAATAAAAAAGACACTGGAGATCATGGGGTGCCTGGCTGCCTCAATCAGTTAAGCATCAAACTCTTGATTTTGGCTCAAGTCATGATCTCAGGGTCATGAGATCAAGCCCCGTGTCGTGTTGGACTCTGTGCTCAGTGGGGAGTGTGCTTGAGATTCTCTCTCTCCTTCTGCCCCTCCCCTCGTCTCTCTTTCTATCTCTGCCAGATAAATAAATAAATATTTTTTAAAAAATTACCATATTGGTAAAGAAGAAGGAAAATATAACTTTTATTAGAAAAATCAATTCATCAAAACTGATACAGAATTGATACATATGTTAAAATTGGTATAAAGAACATTAAAACTGTGATGATTACTATAGTCTTTATGTTCAAAGAGTCAAATGGAGACAAGGGAGATATAAAAAAAGGACCCAAATCAAGTATCTAGAGATGAGAAGTACAATGTCTGAGGTTAAAAAAGCAAAAAACAAAACTGGATGAGATGAATGGCAGATTAGACATTGTATGAGAAAAGAGTCATGAACTGAAGACACAGCACTAGAAACTTCCCAAAATTAACACAGAAGGAGAAACTTTAAACATGAGAGGTCATTAGTGAGCTGTGGGAAAACTTTAAGCAGCTAATATACATATATTGGAGTATCCACGTGAGAGGAGAGAAAGGAAATGAGGAAAGAGGAAAAAAAAAAGGTTAGGTTTTTGTAGATTTAGTTGATTTTGCATACTGTATTACTACTATCTTATTTAGAAAATTTCTTTTAAATCTTACCAGAAATATGTGAAAAATGATACTATATTTTAAATAGCTCCTCCCAAATTTTAAAGACAGGAAAATTAAAGGTAATAATAAGAACTGAATAAGCTATTTAGTTTAAAAAAATGTGTATTTTAAAAGATCAATATTTAGCATGAATGGGACAGTCTCTTTTATCCCACTGGATGATTTAATAATATTTTAATAGTCATGTCATAGTAAAATGGTGATTTAATAATACTATAATAATTGAATAATAATATGATAGTATAATAATATATACTAATGGTAATGATAATTTAATAGTAACATATTAGACAATTATCTTTTCTTCAAATTAGGGAATTTGGTATTATATTTTAATTTTAGTTTTTTAAAGATTTATTTGAGAGGATGGGAGTAGGGGAAGGGGCAGAGGGAGAAGAGGAGCAAGAATCCTCAAGCAGACTCTCTACTGAGCATGGAGCATGACACGGGGCTTGATCTCAGGACCCTAAGATTATGACCTGAGCTGAAATCAAGAGTTGGACACTTAACTGATGGAGGCACCTAGACATTCCTGGTATTATATTTTAAAAGCGGGTCTTGGTATTTAGAGAGCAACAGGAGAACTCTATCCTTACCTAAGGACTTTAAAAATTACTATTTAGACACTATTTGTTTCTACATATAAAAAATTCTTTACATAGCTTTCAGTATAATTCATAATTAGTTAATGTCTAAGTCAGTTGGTTAGGAGAGTACAGAAAATGATGTAAGACTGAAATGAATTGAATCAGGATTTCTTTAACCAAAAAAACAAGAGACATTGTACTTAATTCATTGTCCTTGTTTCCTTGCACTTCTTATCTGATAAACTCTTGAAAAAATATATCTTCATTCCAATATGTAACATTTTTGGGAGCATTAACAGAACATAAGCACTAATTTAACCAAATGTCATTAGTTTTTTAGTGTTCATTTGTGTTGGTAAAATCTTTTCTCCCTCCCCACATCTCTTTTTTTCTTTCTTTCTTCCTCTTTTTCTTTCCTCATCTCTCCCTCCCTCTCTACCTCTCTCCTTCCTTATCTTCCTTCCTTTCTTGCAACTAAGTACTCGGCACAAAACATTTTGCCAAAATATGTAAGGATTGTGTAGATGTCTACAGCGCAATGGGGCCCCTTAGAGGACAGATACGCAGGCATGTGATGCAAGTGGGGGCCTCATTCCAAGAGGCGGAATGAGTTGGATGTGTACTAAACACAGGCGCAGCCAACTTCTGCGATCCAAATTGAGAAACTGGGCTTATGGCATAGTTTTGGCAGGGCTGGGAGCAGGAGACCTGGCCAGATGGAAAGGGCTCTTTGAAATCACCTCAGCGACTGGATCAAGTGATTTGCTCACAGAATTCCTCAATTTGGTACCCAAATTGAGGACTTTTGCGATTGAAAAATTTTATGAGTAAAATTAGAGGCTATTAAAAGCAACAGCTAGATCCAAATGACTTCACTTGACTGAGGGCCAAAGTGCCTTTGTGGATCGCAGTGGCTGATGTGAATAGCGCTCCGAGGTGAGTCAGGAGCCAGAAAAGACTGGGACAGTTGTTTTCTGCGTCAAGCCACAACCGCTAAGCGAGCCAGCTGCCTTGCTCAGAACCTCCTCACATTGTGAGCTATTTTGAAGGGTAGCTTCGAGAAGAGAGAATTGAGTTTTGGCTGTGTTTCTCTCCATGGCATTCTATATCCAAGATTAAAATGCATGGGAAATGTTGGGTACAACAAAGTTACACAAGGTTTTCTGCTCCAGGACCGCTCTAAGACGTTAGCAGGCTAATGTGCATTGTCCACCTACACTATTTCCCAAGTGCGTTTATGTAGTGCCCTCTTTCCCCTGGAGCATCTTCTAAGAGTTGTGTTCCCCAAAACATACTTTGGAAAGCATTTTATTGGGCAAAGCTTTAGATACAAGCTGCCGCTGGAGTAACCAGTATGATTTATTATCCAACACGAGCGTCTTTGAGAATATTCAGGGATCCGTTAATAATGGCACCTGATGACAAATATCGAGTGGATTGCCGTGGGCAAAACAGGAGGCGAGCCTCTCCGAGTTACAACTTAAAAGGGATGTTGCAACAACAATTGTTATTCTTTCAACATTGTAAAAGCAAAGGCTGCCTGTTGGAGAAATCTCCTGTTGGGCAGGTGTAGACTGGTCCTGGCACCCTTTCCTGTGGAAACGACCCATTGGAAGCTTGGCCTCAACATGAGCACCATGCCGGTCCCGAGGAGTGGCAGCCAGCGGCTCCCCACAGCAGCTCGTGAGATCTGAGAGGCACCTCTCTGGGGCTGCCACCTGGGTTAACTTGCAAAAAATTAAAAATTATTTGCTGAACTGCCATGATCATTATTTCAACTGTACTATTTGGTTCTGGAAATTGGACCATAGCCTAGGACCTAACCGCCCCATAGGCTGACAGTTCTTCATAATTGGGAAATCCCTGGGCTATTGCAAGTCGCCTACCCCAATTGGGCATTCCGTGGCATAGCTGTCAATTACCCTGGAAGATGCAGTTCATCAGGAGAAACACATTTAAGAATAAGGGAGGAGGATTTCATCCTGGGCTTAGAGGCCGTCTTGCTTCCCATGAAAGTCTATTAGAATAGATGTGGTGTTTTGCAAAGACAGCAGCATATCACAGCTCTGTGGCTTGTGGTTTCACAGCTGATTCCTGTTCCTGGTCAATTCCAGCAGAGAGAAGAGAATCCCAGCAGTTTGGGATTCAAAGCTCAAAACCTTCTGTGACCCTGACCTGGCTGTTGAAATGGGGTTCTCAGAGGTTTGCATCCTGCCCGGGGCCACATGCACATATACCAGGACTGATGAACCTTTGTTGTGATGGCTCTCTTCTCTGCAGCTAATCCTAGGTAGAGATGGATTCTGACTCAGAGGAGTAAAATGTAACATTTGTCTCTGACTGTGTTTCAAAGCCAAAATAATAGATTGTGATTATGCCTGTGGTGGCTAATTTTATATATCAATGGGGCTAGGCCATGGAGCCCAGATATTTGGTCAAATACCAGTCTAATTCTTGCTGTGAAGGTATTTTTTGATTTGATTAAGATTTAAATCAGTAGGCTTTGAGTGAAGCAGTTTTCCCTCCACAATGTGGGTGAGCCTCATCTGATCAGTTGAAGGTCTTAAGAAAAAAAAAAGACTGGGGTCCTTTGGGGAAGTGGGAATTCTGCCATCAGACTACCTTTAGACTCAACATTAACTCTTCCCTGGGTCAACAGCCTACTGTCTACCCTGTAGAATTTGGCCATGTCAGTCCCCACAATCACATGAGCTAATTCCTTAAAATAAACCTACACACACACACACACACACACACACACACACACACATGCACGCACACACAGTATACTTACAGTGAGCCAGGCATTGTTCTAGGCACTTCACATGTATTAACACTCTGAGTTCACAATAACCATATGAAGTGAGGATGATTGCCCCCATTCTGCACATGGGAGAACTGAGTCAGAGTGAGGTTATGCAGCTTGCTCATAAGAATGGATCACCTGGTGTCTTTTGCTGTTTGACAGGGTTTTTGCTCTAGAATTGTTTGGGTAGTGAGGCTGGGATGGTGGCGAGGAAAGGACATCCTTACATAGGACTCAAGGGACTTCCAGGAAGCAGAGACTTCAATCTCATTCCCTTTGACCTTAAGGGAACTATGGTTGAAAGCACATATTCTGGAACCAGGCTTCCTGGGTTCCAATACCCCCTGTCAGTTATCAGGTATGTTACCTTACTTCTCTGTGTCTCCATCCCTTCATCAGAAAAAATGGGGCAAAAATTAACATTTACTTCATAGGGGCTGTATGAAGATTAAATGAACGAAACGCCATTGTTTCTCTGATTAAAAGTCAATATATCAGAATCCCTTGGAGGACTGAGGGGCTGCTGATGGATATCTAGATGGTTTGCGGGAGTACCAAAGAGTTCCAAGATGGAGATTGCATCAAGGAGGGGATGTCTGGGCACACAGCCATGACTCCCCCCGCCTCCCCCCTGCAAGACCCTGCCCCTTGGATGAGGTAGGCTGGTTCCAGAGCAGCCTTTGGACGAGGTTGAACATCTCTCCTGCCTCTGTTAGCCTGGGTGGGCTTGGTGACTGAGCAGGTGAATACAAATGAAAGAACGTAGCCATAAGCGCCGTGTCATGAAGCGCCTTCAAGAGAGGGAAGGATCTCTCTTGTTTTAAGAACAAGTATGGTCTGAACACAATCAGGATCACCAGTGACATCACTGAAACAGTGAACAATGGTACACCACCTTCCAAACACTCTCTGGTAGCAACACCAGCAATGGCAATGAAATGGGGACTGCTCAGATCTATAGTTTTCTCTCTACCTGTTATTTGGAAGCCAGACTGGCCATTTTAGAATTCTTGCGTAATTCGGGGCAAGTGGGTATTGGAGTACTTAATTTGAAAGTTCCGGAGTTATAACTTTATTTTGTCTGGAGATGGCAAGATAGTCATATCCACCATGAGATGGATATTACAATTAATTTTAATTTTGTGAGTTAATGAAGACTTGGAAGCAGTGCCAGGATTGAGGAATGAAGGAGGAATCCAATCTAGGATTCAAAACATACTCAAGACTTGTTTTACAAGTAATTTTACATTAGCCCCTGTTTTGAAATACCACAGAGCATTTTTTAGACCTCAGCAAGGGTACTGATAATCCCCAATTTTTTTTAAATTAATTCAAATTCTCCCCCACAACTTCCAGAAACAGGGGCAGAAATTTGAACCATAATAGATGTCTTCAAAAGCGACAGTGAGTCATAGCAGAAAGTGTAACAATCAGGAGAGGTAGGCTGAAATAATGCAGAGTCATCCATCTGATAGACTGTGGGTCTAATCAAGTTGAAGCTTGTCCTCCAAGGGACATTCTTGTTTTTCAAATTTATTTTAATGTGTATGATGAAAGCTATCTATTTTTGACTAGTCTGCAAGGTGCTGCAGAGAGGATGGCATCACATTGTAGAAAAAAGAGATGGAGAAGGAAGAGAGGGATGTTCTTGTTCTCTCTCCTCTACTTAGTGGCCATGTGATCTAGGGAAGTTACTTAATTTCACTTGATTAAAAAAAAAATGCATTAGCTACTTAGGTAGGAACTGGACCAGATCCTCTCTTAGGGTCTTTCCAAGGCAGCTGTACATCTTTTCAGACGTTCAAATGTCATACCATGTGTCTTGGTACGATGATTGTCTTTCTCATTTTTTCCTTGTTTTTGAATATTCTACAAAGAGGGCTTATTGTGAATTAAAACTATTTTAATAAAGAATTTGCACTATTAGTGTATCTAGTTTCCCAGTTCAAGAATTGCTGAAATGGTAAAATGAGAAGCTTAAGAAATCTGACTGACAGAACTCTGGTTTCCATGCGTTATTTTAAACTTGGAGTGGAAATGAGATCTTGATCCTAAATCTTTTGCAACACTGTCGACCTGACGCTCTGGAATTGAAAAGAGCGAATCTTCTCTGATGTTCCAGAGGCCACCAAAATTCTCATTTTGGGTTAATACGGTGAGGATAAGCTTTGGAGCACCACATTCCTTGGTGGTTGTGAGACCATGGGCTGGTTTCTTAACCTAATATTTTTTCAGCCATCTTAAAATAAAGGTTGCTTTATGGATTAAATAATAACCAGAAGGTCTTAGTAAATTGCATTGCTCTGGAAAGGGTAAGGGGCGGTATTTATTAGAATTATGTAAATTAGTTGTGCTAACAAAAGGAAATTCTTTTCTTCAATCTTTTTCTTTCTTTTTTTTTTTAAAGATTTTATTTATTTATTTGACAGAGAGGAGAGAGATCACAAGTAGGCAGAGAGGCAGGCAGAGAGAGAGGGGGAAGCAGGCTCCCCCGCTGAGCAGAGAGCCCCATGCGGGGCTCGATCCCAGGAACCTGAGATCATGACCCGAGCCGAAGGCAGAGGCCCCAGCCCACTGAGCTGCCCAGGCGTCCCTCTTCAATCTTTTTCTTTGTGCAAAAATATTTTTGTTGTTTTTCAATTACAGTTTCTGACTATAGATCGCCAAACATAAGCTGTTATTTAATGTTCAAAAATTGTTGAGTTTTCTTAAAATCAAAGCTCGACCTCACAAAGTGATGGTTGTTATATTTTGGATTCCTTAGAATAGAATATTCTTATCAGAATTGTCATACTCTTGAAAGAGTAAGTTAGGATAAAAATTAAAGAATTAAGGACAAATAAACTAGTTAGTACTTAGTTCATTCTCATCCAATTGAAATGCATACTTGAATATCTTCTAAAAAGGAGCATTTCTACCTGATGAATTCATTCACCAGTGCGCAAAATAGAAGGGAAGGTAAAATTACAAAAACCTTTAAGGAAGTAATAGAAATTAAACATATGCTTTCAGTAGTCTAGCAGTGGAAATATCTGAAAATCATGAGCAATTTAATAGGCTAATATTTAACCATCTGCCCTTAAATAAATATCAAGTACATAAACAATTAAGCCGGTGTATCGAGAAGCTGATTTAGAGATAACAATTAGAAAGTAAAAATGCCAAACTAATTTTTTCCTTTCACTTTACACAGAGTATTTTGCTACAGTTGTTGAATATGCAGTTTCCCTCTTACCACTTTGAAGACTTCTGTCATGAAAATAATAATTGATTTGTCTGATGTTTTGATATAACAGGCTTCTTGGTGGTATTTTGTCTCATTACCGACTAAACTTTATGTCCCCATGAAACACAGTTTTTATTATCTTAGGAGTGCCTTGGGGGCTTGGTGCATTAATTAGTTTGTCACTTGCCTGCCTATAGTGTTGTGACAGGCAGAAGTAGGAAGACGTGACCCTCTGGCTGCAAAGCTTCTGACACATTGAGTTTGTAGTTCTCCTTTCTATCGGGGACTTCCCTTCAAATCTGAGGTAAGGCTGCTTGCTCGTCTGGTTTCTAACTTGGCGGAGAGCATGGCCTCTTGAGTTCCTTTTCGCAAGGAACGTCTGTGAATTCAACTGTAAGCCTTAAACAGTGCATTGGTTATTTTGCCTTCCTACAGAAAATCAGTTTCCTGGAATATATTGGGAAGCATTTTCCACCCCTTTCCAGCACATATTCATACATATACATGAAACGATGAGTATATTCATTCTGGCTTTCTCACAGCCTGGCCTGAATCATTCTACAAAGTGTATGTGTTGTGCCATTTCTCGGGGACTCTCAGTCTCCAGCTCTGGTACCTTGCTCCCTAACTTTGGCTGCCTTCCCCTTCCTTGTGTCAGACTTCCCCCTCACCAGTCTATGCAAATTCTCAAATCCATGGCTCAGGGGCTCTCCTAACGTGGAAACCTCAAGTATGGCATCCTATAGCTGCCTGCGTTTTGTTCCGTTCCTCTTTTTCCCCCTCCCTGGCTGGCATGAGAGACCTCAGGAAGTGATAGTTGCCGAATTGTCTCTCTCAGCTTTCTGGGGTCTGCCACAGATCTGATTCTGAAAGATTCCAGAAAAATCTTTCTATTCCATCAGGTTTATCTGCCCTCTCTTCATCCTGTCAGAATTGGCCATAGTTTTTCGGTTGCTTAGATTGTTACCTGTTTACTTCCTACCTTCCAGAAGTCCACTGGCTTACCCAGAAGTTGTTCACCTACCCAGTCAACTTACCACTCAAGACATATATTTTGCCAAACTGCCTCTTCATTGTCACGGGGGACAGAGGATCTGTCTCCATTATCCATTACTCCAAACTATCTTAAAACAACAACCACTAATTTCTCACGATTCTGTGGATTCTCTGGCCTCGGTTGGGATGTTCTTCTGCTCCTCTCAGGGATCCCTCATGTGGCTGCATTCAGCTGGGAGCTCTGTTGGGCTGGAACATTCAGAATGGCTTCCTTCACACATCTGGGGCCTCGGCTGGTACTTGGAATGGATGCGACTTACAGGGTCTTTCTTTCTCCATATTGATAATCTACCTGAGCTTCTTTACCTGGCAGCTGGCATCTCAGACGAAGGCAGAAGGTCCAACACCTTTGAAAGCCCTGACTCAGAGGTCCCAGTGAAGTGAAGACTCATTACTTCCATTGCCTCCTCTTGGTCAAACCAACCCTGGTTTAAGGGGCAGAGAAATCAGTTCTACCTCTTGATGGAAGGAGTAGTAGGCTTCCTCCTAACACGAATGAGAGGAATGGTTGGTGGCCATCTTGGAAATGATTTGCCATTCGCACATTATTGCTTTCGCTAGTTTTTTCATCTTACTACTCCTCCTCTCCCAATGATTTAGCTTACCTTAGCTAGAGATTTTCTTCTCATTTTCCTTGGGTCTTCAATCTACCAATGCCCATCCATTCTATATAATATGCCTCTTTCGAACATATTCCATGATTCCAGAGTGGAGCCACTTGGTACAACCCCTGAGGTATCTCTTATGTAACAATGTTGGTAGTCTCCTTGGTAACTACTTCAGTAATTCTGTCTGTGCTTAAAACTTTTTTTTTTTAATTTTTATGTTAAGTGGGTTCTCTGCCCAGTAAGGGGCCTGAACTTGTGACCCCGAGATCAAGAGTCATACGCCCTACTGACTGAGAGATCCAGGAGCCCCTTGTGCTTAAAGGTTCAATTAGTTTTTTTAATTAGAAGTATAATGGACACACAATGTTACACTAGTTTCAGGTGTACAACACAGTCCTTCCACAAATCTGTAACTATGCTGTGCTCACTACAGCGTAGCTACCGTCTGTCACCATACAACCCTTCTTCAACACCGCTGACTATATTCCTTAGGCTGTACCTTTCGTCCCCAGGACTTACCCATTCCATCACTGGAAGCCTGTATCTAATTAATTATTTAAAAAGTTGCAAACATCTCAAGCTCTCTACTTACCAGATGAGTACCTAGAAAAACTGCCTTGGCTGTTTGAGTATTTTTGTCATATAATCCTCTGCTTGTCATTTTATGAGAGGCACATATAACAGGAAGTTAGAGCTGACTACTTGCAGAATTCGCTTCCTTTTCCTAGAATTTTAATGGGTGAGAAATCTGAGAAACTCAAAGTTGTACTTTCGCAACTGCCACTTGACGCAGCTTGTTGGCCTTGTCCTTGGGGAGACCTGTCAAGCATTTTTGTCTCATTATCTCCCAGAGTTCCTCGTGATGGAAAAGGGTGGTGGACCTTAGCAGTTTACGCTTCTTCCCACCCTCTTTCCTCAGAGAGTGCTCTTTGAATTAAAAACAAGCGTGAGACCAGTTTTTGGGCAAAAAGTATTTCTTCCTTGTCTTATCCTCCTTTTTTTGTTATTTTTTGGTTCTACTAAAAGATTTGTCCTAAAGCCAAGAGAATTTTTGGACGGTGTTTTAGAAAGTAATTAAAAAGAGACATCTATCTTCTGTATCTCTAGTATTCAATAAAATGAAATTATTTACTCTCTGCCCTTTTCTCAGCACTGAAATAATTAGTCAAATGACCGAAAGCTATGTCCTTTCACCTCATCTTACAGATACTTTGAAACCTTTTTTCTGCTTCTCTAAAGAGCCGTTCGAGAAGCAGAGGTCTTTGCATATTTAATCTGTCATGTTATAATTGTAAAATCAAGCCATCTAAAAAACTAAGAAGGTCTTCATCTTCGCCTTACTGTCATGTTACTCCACATGACTGGCTCTACCAGAACAAAACTAGTCCCATTCACCCGATGGGGCAGATCCAGGAAAATTCCATGTAGAGGCAGAATACACTATTCGGAGGGCCTCTCAGGCAACCAGGAGGCCAGCTATGAGTTCCAGGAGGTGTAGGGTGAAGTGGGGGAGTCTGGCAAAGTGCTATGTTACAGTGCTCCAAAAGCCTAGGCTGGCTTGGTGAGGGAGCAAACTGGCACAGAGTATTTTTGGAGTCCTAATTGTGAACCCTCAGTGTTAGAGAAACCTATTGTTTCTCTAACAATAGGTCTCTAGCCACAACTCAGGGGGTTAAGAAGAAAATTAGAATTTCCCAAGCAATTGATGAGTAACAGCAAGGCAGGACCTTAGTCCAAGAAGAGGGAAGATTTCTAGCAGGTTTTCCAGCTGGGAAATGAGGCAAAGACCATTTGTCAGATGTGGAACACAGACGTCAAAATGTTGTCTGTCGCAGGTGGAGCTAGAGCTCTTCCGATTCCTTTGAAGTGAGGTGGCTGCAGGGCGGGGGAGAGGGGGGTTCCTCGCCTTCATCCGTGGGGTTTAACACTCCACAGATTATGGGGCGCCTAGGTGGCTCCGTGGGTTAAAACCTCTGCCTTCGGCTTGGGTCATGATCTCAGGGGCCTGGGATCGAGCCCTGAATCAGGCTCTCTGCTCAGCAGGGAGCCTCCTTCTCTCTCTCTCTCTCTCTGCCTGCCTCTCTGCCTCCTTGTGATCTCTGCCAAATAAATAAATAAATAAATAAATAAATAAATAAATAAATAAATAAATCTTAAAAA
Organism: Nasua narica; assembly: GCA_028533885.1. Lineage (NCBI taxonomy): Eukaryota > Metazoa > Chordata > Mammalia > Carnivora > Procyonidae > Nasua > Nasua narica. The sequence continues at coordinate 18,019,201 of CM052807.1, forward strand.
AAAAAAAAGACTCCACAGGTTAGGAACCAAGCAAGGCTCACCACTTCGTGTCTTCTCTTCCACTAACTGTGACTAAGTAGGTGAGAAATTAGGGACAGGTTTTGTTTTTTTTTTTTTGAGATTTTATTTTATTTATTTGAGAGAGAGAGAATGAGATAGACAGCATGACGGGGGAAGATCAGAGGGAGAAGCAGACTCCCTGCTGAGCAGGGAGCCCAATGCAGGACTCGACCCCAGGACTCCAGGATCATGACCTGAGCTGAAGGCGGTTGCTTAACCAACTGAGCCACACAGGACCCCCAAGGAACTGTTTTAATTCAGGCTTTCAGGGTGATTTTATGAAAGTGGTTTTTACTTGTGATGCAAATATCCCCAAATTGGTGGGGACACCCCAACTCTTAAGGTGGGGTTTTGTCCCCAAGGAAAGAAAAGTTTTGAACACTTCAGGTACAAAAATTCCTTCCAATGTTTGACTGTCCATGATGAGATGTAGTGAGTTACAGTGGACAGAGGAGGATGGTTGCAGGGCTGGCGTGTGGAGAGGATTTGACAGTATGAAAGAGAAGACGAGGGGGAGGAAACCTCATTTACAGCTGCAGTGAAGATTGGGGCAGATGTGGGCTGCTGCAAAAGGTATGTCCCACATTTGCTAGTCAGGATCCCTCATTTCCCAAATTAACTACTGCTCCCTGATTCCAAGTACTTAGAGTTTTGTCACCTTAGACTTAGCTGAGAAGGTAGGATTAAATGAATTGCACAGTCTGATTTCTCACCAAGATAAAGTTTAGAATTCGTTAGACTGCTACCAGAAGGATCCAGTTTCTTTTCATAGCAACAGAAAATAAAAAAAAATCCTCTCAGGTCAGGAAAATGAAATTGTGATTCCTCTACAATCTCATCCTTTCTGTCCTCAAGTCTGTAATTACTTCAAGTCAACAATTATATATGAGGCATCTCTTGTATACCCCATCCTAACTATTTTGAATAGGAACAAGTAAGTGGAAGTTAGCCTTTGGTAAGTCCTGTTTACTGAGTGTTTATTTTCCCAAACACCAAGTTTGTTACTTACTGTATGTGTCTCATCTAATCCTCATAAAATAATTCTTGGGGGGGGGCATTGAACCAGTTATTATTGCCGTACAACAAATAACACCAAGACTTGGCAGCTTACAATGGCTCTTTTATTACGCTCACAGACTCTGGGTCAAAAATTTAGAGCACAGAGTAAATGGTTTATTTATGATTCCTGAAGTTTCAGGTCTCAGCAGTCACAATTTGAGAGCAGGATCTAGAACCATCTAGAAATGTTCTTATATACCTGGTAGATGATATTAGCTCTTGACTGGGCCTGCTGATTGGGGCACCTACACTTGTCCTCTCCATGTGGCCAGGGTCTCTTCATATCATAATGTCCTCAGGACCTCCCAAAGTGATTACTCCAGCTAACAGGGAGGAAAACTGCATCAGCTTTAATGAATAGCTTTGGATGTCATTTAATATTACTTCCAAACCACTCTATTGGTTTACAATAGAATTTCAAATCTGCCCTGAATTCACAGAGGGGACATAGATCCCTACCTTGTGAAGAAAGGTTGTCAAAGAATTTGCAGACATATTTTAAAACATACTGAATTTGCAGACATATTTTAAAACAGCCACAATCTGTCCTTGTATAAAACACATCTGCTTTCTCCCAAGATTCCCTAAAAGTGACATGTCATCAGACTTAAGCTTGAGATCTAGTATCTCATTGTCAAAATCAATCCATGTGTGGATGAGACCTCTCGGGGACAATTTCTCTCATATGGCTCTTCAAATTATGGTTCCTCTTCATCCAAGACCAGAGGATCCAAGAAACAAAGTATTTACCTTACACACACTCAACTTAGCACCACTCAGAGATGGGAAGGGATAACTGTTTATACACCCTGTTTCAAGGGTAGATAATGGGAGGCAAATGACAGTCAGTGGTCCATAGCAATTCTGAAATCTAGTCAGACATGGCAGCCATATCCTTGATGAGAGCTCAGTTCTATTTCTTAGGAGTTTGTCTTGGTGGTTTTGGACTCTACCGTGTGAACTCTTGGTTCAACCCTTTGAATCATCTTTTCTTTTCCCTAAGAACTGGTCCATGTTTGCAATTGAGTAAACTCCTCATCCTGCTTCCTATCCACAGTAATATGTGGGAAAGCCTCCCTTCATGTATTATCTCCATCCCTCTTAGTACAAATCAACATGTTTCCATCAGTTAAGTTTTCTTAAAACTTTGCGGGTTTTCTCTTGCTCTTATCCACAAGCATAGATATCTTTAAGCTATCTTCTTTATCCTGAGGTCCCTGAGTGGTTGCTGAGTGACGAGGCCCTTGGAAATTACTGGAAGCTCTTTAAAAGGGAGGATCTATGAGATATGCCTTTGATATCATTAGAGGTCTTTTTGTATGTCTGAAAGTTTCTATTAGAATCTTTGAGATCTTCCTAAGGCCTCAACAAATGATCTTACAGCTTCCCCTTTAGATGTTATCTTTGCCCTAGAAATACTTCTTAATTTGGAAATTATTTGCCATTTGAAGATGCCAGGAATGTGAAACAGTTTTACTTTTGAGCTCAGCAATGTCTGGCTTCTGTGTGTTTCCTCAAAATTTTGCTTGAAATCAAAAAGTTTGCCTTTTAACTTATTTCACTTGCATTTTTTCATAGGCAGCAGAAATCAGCCAGGTAGCTTTTAAAATATTCTGCAGGGAAATCTGCTTAGCTAGACCATCATATTCCCTAGGTGTATTTCCAATTCTTCACATTACCACATCTGATAGGCCAAACTTTGCACCACTAGGTAATAAGATTCACTTTCCTCTAGCAACTTATAACATTTTCCTTGATTTTCTTCAAATCCTTACCAACAGCCTCCTCTAGCCTTGTCAGGCTTCCATTAACTGTCTCCTTAAGATTTAGCTACAGCCAGACAGTGATCTTAAAGCCAAGGTTTCATGCTTTACTTTACTCCTAGTTGTTATTGCTATGTAAGTTAATTGCTTCCCAAATGAGCAGCTTAAAACAACCGTTTTATCATGCTCAGGAATCCTGTGGTTCAGGAAGTTGGACAGAGTCAACAGAAACGGCTTGCCTCTGCTCCATGATGGCTGGGTCTTCAACTGGAAAGACTCAATGAGCAGGCAGTGACTTGATAGTTGAGGGCTGGAGTCATCTGGACGGGTCTTCGCTCACATGTCAAGTAATTGAAGCTGGCTGGGACCTCAGCTGGGGTGCCCTACTGCAACACCTAACATATGGCCCCTTCCTATGCCCTAGACTTCCCCCACAGCAAGGTGGCTCAGGGTAGTTGGATTTCTTAAATGATTGCTCAAAGCTCCACCAGTGACTATCTCCATGAATAAGGCAGAAAGTGCACAACTTTTATGGACTTGGTCTTGGAAATCACCCGGTATCATTTCTTCTGTACTCTATTGATTACAAGCAAGTGATAAATGCATCTAGTTTTAAAAAGAGAATATGAAGGCTCTGACTCTTCATTGGAGAGTCTACAATTGGGGAATGTATTTTAAAACACCAAAGAACATTATTATCTTATTTTACAGATAAGGTTAAGTGGCTGAACCCAGAGTCAGTTGACTCCAAAACCAAATTTCTCCACCATTAAAATGTATTGCTTCCAAATATGCTAGCGAGCAAACATTAGTCACAGGAGATAATTTTGAGCTAAAAGATACATTTCTGGAGCTGAACTTGGGAAGAAGTGGTGAAACTAGAATTTTTGATGTTAATTAGAAAATAACAAAGCCAGTTTTTTATATATAAAATAAGATGCTCATAAAGAAATACATTGTACAAATTTCCTTGGGCACAGAGTACATTGGAGGTGAGCAGGGAGAAAAAGCTAGTCAGATAAGATGGTGGTATCTCATGAAGAACTTGAACTTTTTTCTATAGATAGTGCCATCTAGGGTATCTGAGCAGGAAAGTAATGACCTAATTTATGCTTGGGAGAGATCATTAATTTCAAGATGATAGATGGATTAGAATGTTGTAAGAACAGAGGCAAACAATTTGAGGATAATTATTAGGCATGATGTTATTTTATTTCAGATATAATTTTCTGAAGTCAGACAAGCTACGCTTGCACCAGAAGGTCCTTCGGATACAATTTTCTAAAGAGACATTAATCTTTTGTCTTCGTCATTGCCTCCCCCCACCAAAAAGACTCTGACTCTCTGAACTGCATTCAGTAACTGAAGTAATTATTTATGTATCTGTATGCTTGTTTCCCATATAAAGATTCTGATATGGTTTAAAAACAATATAAAATGTGAGAGTAAAAAAAAATCAGGACCAGAGAAAATGCAGGCAACTATCAAGATGAGATAAGCTGGAAAATGTTATGGAACAATGCAAAGAACAAGGCCCTTGAGTTTACTAAGTAGGGTTACAGATTTGACTCCGAGCATCCGAGAAGCCAAAACAAAAAGGTCACTCAAATGCTCCAAAATTCATATCCCTGGGACATGATCTGTATCACCCAATCACCATGCCATTGCCTAAGGAGAAACAGCACAACTGCTGGTTCTACCGATTTGAAGATAGTTGTTACACAGTAGTCAAATGAAATTAGTCGTTTGATTCTGGTTTTAGTACTAGAAGGAGCACCGCTGTGTAGATTTTGATGCGAAATTGTCCAATGAGAATAGTGAGGCAGCACTGTGATTCAAAGAGCAGAAGGGTGGTGAGGCAAATAAAGTACAGAGTAAGGAAATGGAGAATGAATCAGTCTGTCAGGGCTGGTGCTTTTCAGGGTACAGTGAGAGATCCAGCGAGACAAGGAGGGGTGTCATTCTCCTTGCGTACCTCACAGAAAGATTATATACATATTCTGCGAATCACCAGCTTTTAAGCACTGTAGCAGGCATTTCATGTGAGTTTGTAACTCTTTTATCATGTGCATATTTAATTACGTTGAAGAAATTAATGGCATTCTGGTTTCTTGGTTGACTTGTAGCATAAAACTCTACTGATGATGGTATCCTATCTGCAAATTTGACTTCATGGTAGAAATCATTCCAACGTCCATGGAAGGATAGGATTCCTACAAAACCCAGCTGTGCCACTGTGCCAATCCTGTGAATCTTTGCCAGTGAGACCCCTTTCATCAGGATACATTTCTTCTCCCTTTGGCTTTACTTTTTTCAGTAAAGATTTTATTTTTGAAATGTAACTACTCAAGGCAAATAGCCAGGGATAATTTTCAGGGAAACACTCTTAAAATAAGACCTTTGACAGCCCTGTACTGAGTGGTAATGATTATGTAGCACACAGTACTCTGAGTTTCTGGATAGACAGATTTCTCCCATCATAAAAGCAACACTAATCATCAGCATACAACCAGACCCTTCATTCGCGCTCTCCTTTAGTAGCAAGAACAATTTGATGCCCAAATTTATGTCTTGTATTAAAAGCTTAGGAGTCTAAGATCCATAATTTGAAGTATACTGTATCACTGTTAATATCTTTTTTTTTCCCCCAAAGGCTTCAAAGGAATGCATTTTTCTCCCTAAGCATCAGCTTTCTGGCACATAGAATACTTTTGGTTTGAGGTAGGAGAATTCGGTTATACATGCATTTCCTAGATTCCTGCCTACTAGGTTCAGGGAGCCATGGTATGTACTGCAGGGAGGTGAAGGTAACAAAGGCTTAATCCAGGAAGCGTGGAGTCTAAAAGAGCTGTGACCAGAATGCAAAAATCCACAACTCAAAGAGGGTAGGTAAAGAGAGCTATGGGCTGGGGGGAGGCGCGAGTCTAGGCAAGTTGCCATGTGATTGGGGTGGCGAGAACCAGGACAGTTTTACAAAGGTGAGGAGAAGTTTGATAGATAGAAACAGGAACAACAATGTTAGTAATATTAACTTGTCATACTTGTCAACACACTCAAAATGGATATCTAATATTTAGGAGACATCTTCAGCTGTACTGCAAACTTAATATCCAAGCAAATCTCAAGTGAACAAGAGAAAACATTATCTTGATAGAGTTATGGAAACCAATCAGTTGACTATTCCCTCTGAGTTGCTTTCAGGAAGAAAATGTCTTGTTCCTCTTCCTGGATTAACTAAGAGCTTTGCCTGGAAGAGAACTAAGTTGGAGTTGTACCCATACACTCAACTGGAACTCCCATTTAGTCATTTTTAAATACTAGAGAGATCAGCTCCATAAGTGTTGAAAAGTTAAAAAGACTGTTGAAATGTGTCCGTTAGTGCCCATCTTTCTCCTTTCCTCCACTTCCCAGAACATACCATCATGGCAGCTTCTAGGTTTTTCCCGATTATATGCAATTTGAGTAAAACCTAGTCTAGGAATGATCCTACTTCTACTGAACTGTCAAAGAAGATGTGCTCACAGTGCAAGATAGTATGACTTTTTATTTGAAATATGTCATCCAATTGAGGCAATTTCTAGTGGAAGCATTCCTGATTTCGTGAGAAATAGCTTATAAAGAAAGCTTTCACTCACAAACCCAAAGTAATGGAAGAATGACAGAGAAGAGACTATAGTGCACATAAAAATGATTAAAAAGACTTGCCGGTCATCATTCTAACAGGTCATTGACTGACAGGACATTCATAACCTTAATACTCCAAAAGAAGGCTTAGCATGAGAGAAATAGCTTCTGCATAAGATCGATCTGTTGCAGTAATGGGAAGAAAAAAAAACACAAAGGAAAAACTGAAATCTGAAGCTCTAAGAGGAACAAATCTGTACAAGTCCCCAGTCTGCATTAAGATTCCTTATTTGTTCAAAAGGAAGCTAAAGTAGTCTGAAGGGTATTGTGCGATGGGGGAAAGAAGGGACAGGCTGAACAGGAAGATGGGAAACCAAGTTCTTCCAGTCATTTCTGATGCCTCTTCTTTTGACTTCATGTTTTCTCATTTGTAAAACAGAAATAATAATCTGCCAGAAATATCATAAATCTCTCCCAGGACTTTTGTTGGAATAAAATCAGATATAAGATGTAGGAGCTTCTTTGAGAAGGGCAAAGTATAAGCTAATAATTATCACCATTTCTATACAGAATGCTGCGTGTATACTGACACAGGCTTTAAATATATAACCTTATTTGAGCCCCAAAACAATCTTGAGGTAGGTAAACTCGCTATTCTATAGATTAAGACGCTGAGGTTTAGAGACACCAAGAATTTGCATGTAATCATGGCGGTAATAAATAGCAAAGCCAAGATTCTCTGATTCAGCTGCTACCCCATTATAAAAGCACTAAGAACTGGAAGGATCCAATGGGTAGTTTTGCTCAATCCTTCCATTTTGCAGGTATGCCTCTCTCTTTTCTTACCTTCCCTCTTCATTCTAAATCATGCCTGTCTCTTTTATACCAGTTCCTTCCCTCAGCCTCACTGAATTTATTCCTTTGCTCAAACGATCCTGTCCCCCACTCTTCACTCCCACTGGCCTCCAGCCTCAATCCAGATACCACCAGGGGGTTGTGATATTGCATTTACTGCTGTATTCATTGCTTTAGCACAAAGCCCATCACTTAGTAGGTGTCTAATTAGTCATTCACTACAAGATTGAATGGAGGAAACTCATACACAGAGAAACGAAGGGAGTGGACCAATGCCATCTGGCGTAGCGGATCTCCAGACATTCAAATCCACTGTTCTTTCGACTATCACACTAGGTGTTAAGTTTATTTCCGTCCCAAATAATGGATTTTGAAGCCGAATACTTTAATCATAATCCATTAATTAAAACCTTAGCGATTCCCTAAATTAGTCATGCACTGTAAAAATAGAATGATACATTATTTTGGTTAAGGAAAAAAAAATCAGCTGACAGGAACACTGAGATAGCTAAAACAAGATCTGGGACCATTTAATGACAGGAGAATGAGAAGGCTAGAAGCAATATGCAGATATTAGAGAAGAGGCTCAACACTACTTCATATTAATTTTTGCAGCATATGGAACACTTGGTGTCAATCCAGTTTGAAGAATATAATGTAGAATAGAATGTAACTATGAATATAAGGAAGAATAGAATGTAACTATTCAGTTACATTCAGCTTCAGTTCTAGCTTCTTCCCAGCAGGTCTCAACCATGTTGAAATAAGCTGAAAGTTGGAAAAAAACGCAAAAATGAAAATGACTAGGTAAATAGAAGTTTTAATCAATTACATTTAGGTGAACTTGTAGTGTGGAGGCAGAATTGTAATTTTAAAATGAAAAAAGATATTTGCATCTATTAGGAGGTGGAGTCATTTCAACAGTGATGTCACCATGCCATAGCTTTGATAGATGGCATTTTGCTTGTCAGTGTGGGTAATCTGTTTTCTCTTTTGCCTGTTTAGTATAAAGTAATCACTGTGCCACCTAGTGTTTATTAAAATTCATTGACAATGATATACACCAACATCAGGGGAAGTGTGTCACACTTGTAGTATGATTTAGTCTTTCAACCTACAGTCCATTTTCACAAGGCTTGGTAACCTGGAAAGTTAATCTGATATGCTCGTTGTAGATGGACTGCTTGAGATCGATTTGGAAAGTAAAAAAACCAAAAAGGACCATGAGTCTTTTGAAACTCTTCATGATGGAAAATTTCAGACATATGCAGAAGTATAGAGAACAGTATAAGAAACTCCAGGTTTTATCACTCCGTAGTTTAAAGAATTATGCACTCAAGGCCAATATTGGCCTTTTAATACTCCTCTCCTTTATTAGATTATTTTGAGGCAAGTTCATGTTCTATTGAAGCAAATGTTATGATACTCTTCTTACTTTTTTTTTCTCCCCAAATTTGTTTATTTTAATCTTTCAGTGTTACAAGATTGATTGTTCATGCACCACACCCAGTGCTCCATGCAGTACGTGCCCCTCTCGATACCCACCACCAGACTCACCCCCCCACCCCCTCCCCTCCAAAACCCCAAATATTTATTTATTTATTTATTTATTTATTTGACAGAGAAATCACAAGTAGGCAGCGAGGCAGGCAGAGAGAGAGGGGAAACAGGCTCCCCACTGAGCAGATAGCCTGATGTGGGGCTCAATCCCAGGACCCTGAGATCATGACCTGAGCCGAAGGCAGAGGCTTTAACCCACTGAGCCACCTAGGCACTCTCTTCTTACTCTTTGATCCAAAATATGTTAATATGCATCCCTAAAGCATGAGGACTCTTTTAGAATACAAGCAGAACATCACTGTTAAACCTAAAAACATTAACAATAATTCCCGGACATTATCAGCTAGCTATTCAATTAGTGTTCAAATTTGTTTGATTTGTAATTTTTTTCTTACAATTGGTTTCTATGAAATAAGATCCAAACATTTCAATCTGGTTTATCTTTTTGCTGTTGTTGTTTTATCTTTTAAGTTTCATTTTATCTATAGATTCCTCCTTCCCTCCCTCTTTCATTTTTCATTATAATTAACTTGAGGAAACCAGAATGCTTGTCTGTTAAGCTTCCCATATTCTAAAATTTTCTAATTGCCTTCCTGTAGTATATGGCTTAACATGTTTTTCTTTCTTGCACTTCCTGCAAACTGGGTCATGAAATCTAGAGGCTTGATTATTTAAATTCATGCTTTTGATGGTCATATTTCATGAATATGTTTATTTCCATCAGGTGGCCCCTGTTATCTGATTGGCCGTCTGTGTTATCAACAGTCATTAATGATCATTGCCTAGACCGACAAGCATTATCTCATTAAGGTTTGCCAACATAGTGATGGTCTAATTTTTTCACTCTTTCTTCATTTGTTTGATAAAATGCTGTCCAAGTTTCTCTCATCAATTATTGTCCTGAGGTAAAGTCTAAGCATGTAAGGTAAGATAACTGCTTGACTTTATTTTACCCTCATCAGTTTTCAGATAACAGATGGATTCCCTACCATCTTCCAAATGTGACCAAAGAGATTTTTTTTAGTATCATTCGTGACTAATGGACTTAAACAGAATAGACATGTTTCAATTCATTGCAGTTAATATTGGTGCTCAAATTGTCTTGTTGTTGGCCAGTTAGAGACTCTTCAGTTTGGCTCTTAAGTTCTTTTGATGTGATGTTTTAGGCTTATTTTAGCATTACAAGACATTTTAGGCTCATCTTGTACACTTCTTGCCTGAGACTTGGAGTCAGCCATTTATCCAAGAAGCCTTGGCTTCACTGACGTATATGTGCATACGTATATATTCTATTTGGTTGGGGTTTTTTTGGTCTTAAGTAGGTTCTACAGCCAGCATGGAGCTCAGCATGGGGTTCAAACTCACAACCCGAGATCAAGACCTGCTCTAACATCAAGAGTCAGAGGTTTAATCAATTGAGCCACCCAGGCGCCCTATATATTTATATATTTTTCAATTATACTATTAGTTCAAATTTCTATTTCCAATTGAAATTTTAGATTATAGAGTTTTAACAATTCTTGGATTTTATCTTTTTTTCCCCTCTCATGCTGGAAGTCTTGGTTCATTCCCAAGAATATTCACAGAATTATTTGATTTTTTCCTATAGAATATATAATAGTTACAAATAGCAATGCCAATATTATTAGTAAAAATAGTTCAAAATTTATTTTGTTTGTTTGCAGGGTCCAGATCACTAGGGATGTGTCACTAGATTGGCCTATATTAAAGTCACTTGAACTTCCTCACTCTGTGCTTACGCCACCAAGTGGGTGAACAGTTAGGTTTCTTCATTTCATTTTGCCTTGATTTATAGGGATTGCTTTTTAAAGAAAATTTTGAATTATAATTATTTGTGGTTGTGCTGTATCATATAACAACTACATTGTATACTGGCTTCCTTATGCCCCTCACTTAGTTTTATGCATAAATACATATTCAGTGTTCTTAGCCAGACATTATGCCAATTCTTCAACCAAATGGTTGTCTGAATCATTTCTAGTGGATTCTTCAGAAAGGGCACATGAGAACAACACTCCCTGAGTTCTTACATATTCATTAGTTTTTATATGGCTTTCAAGTTGAATGTCTCTTTTCCTGGGTACAAAATCGTTGCCCACATTTCTTTACCTCGTAATAGAAATGTTACTCCATTGTCCTGTGGCATAAAATGTTGCTACTGAGAAGTCTAAAATCAGTCTATATTCTTCCTTTAATGAGAGGCTTGGTCATTTTTGCTTTATTGTCTAAAGGATGTTTGGGTTTCTTGTTTTTTTTTTCTTTTCATTTTATTTGAGTTCAATGGATTTATTAAAAAATGTGTCATATTGGCCACTCTGAGGTGGTTTTCCAGCTTGAATATGTAGATTCAGATCTTCTTTATATTGGCAACATTTTCTTAAATGTGTAGCTTCATATCTTCTTTATATTGGCAACATTTTCTTGAATAATCTATTACTTTCTAATACTTTTAATCTTTTTATTTTGTTTTTCTTTTTAAATTTTCTATCCATTCTCTTTTCTGTCTTATGATGTTAATTTGAACTGTGTCCTCATTTTTGTTCCTTTCTGAAATTATTATTATTATTATTATTTATTTATTTTTGCTTCCAATTCTCAAACTCTCTCAGCTCACTTTTCAAGCTTTTCTTTCATCCAATCATCTCATGTTCTCTTCCCATCTCATGCCATTTTTCCATAGCTCCTAACATTTCCTCAAATTCTCTTAGCTCATTTGGAACTCTTAAGTTAAGGTTTTCATTGTTTTATGGTCATATCCTTATTGTTGGCTATCCTTATTGTTGGCTTTCACTGTCTACAGGAATAATATTCTCTGTCGATTATTATCTTTTCCTTTTTTCTTTAAAACAACATCATATGGTTGCAAGCACAATCCTTGCTACTGCTCATGGGTTTTCGTGTTTTTAGAGGGGAGGGTGCCCCGAATATCCTTCCTCGCTTCAATGCCCAAGGGCTCCAATTTCTATTGTTATTGTAGTGAGTCTTTAAGGAAATTTCCCTTTTTGAGATATGCCACCTTTGACCCTCCTCCCATCGTGGTCTACCTCTTCTCTCTCTCCCTCTCCCTCTCTCTTCTGCCTTTAGCATCTCTGGTCTGTTCTGTATGCATCCAATGCACTCCAATTTCTTTTCAGTCTGGGGATGTCCTGTAGTGTCTGCTTTATGAAAATGATGTTGAATATTGACTGCGGGAATACTAACACCTGTCATAACTTCACTGTCATAACTTCATGGTGAATGTTAGCTCGTCCAGTTAACAAAGATTTCTTTATCCTTTTATTTTTAGAATGTTGTTTGTTTGTTTGTTTGTTTGTTTGTTTGTTTAAGAGCACAAGCAGGGGGAGGGGCAGAGGGAGAGGGAGAAGCAGGCTCCCCACTGAGCAGGGAGCCCGACATGGGACTCCATCCCAGGACCCAGGGATCATGACCTGAGCTGAAGGCAGATGCTTAACTACTAAGCCACCCAGGCGCCCTTCTTATTCCTTTTAAATGTGCTGTGGTCTGAGCAATCATAGAGTTTGCAGGGCATCTAGAGCTGGCAAAGTGCCTTCACTGGTTTGGTTGCTCCTGTGTGATTGGCCCAAAGAGCTCTCCGTGCTCAGAGTGGACCCTTCCTTTTGGGAGTGGCAAACTGTTGGTAATTCCATTTCTGAACTGTTCGCCGAAAATCCCTTGTCCTCTTGCTTCCTCCTGTACTTGTCACTACACGTCTCGATGCTGCTAGCGCTTTGACCCCTCCTGCTTATGGGAATAAGTTCCCTGTCACTTCTGTTGTAGACGTTGTCCATGGGTTTTTGCTTTGCTGTCTCATTGTTCCATTACTGCAGGGGTGATTTGGGGAGATTGAAAACCTGTGTTATTGCCACTGCTACCATCTTTCTGCCTCTGGGAGAAATGGGGAGCAAATGGACTGCTGTAGATATTTTTAAATATATAAAACCAAGGTGAGATTTTATTTGTTTTTCTTTGGAATGGCTTTGTCCTTTTTCTCCCTTTAAACATATGAGATAATAAACCTGATACTGTTTGGAGCCACAGTGAAAATCCTTGAGCGAGATCTGGAAAATATCAAGGGTCTCGGGAGAGAATGCCGTTTTGTCTCTCCATTCGTGATATTATGGAATGAATCATTCCAATCCCCTTCAAAATAAATACGGAGAATTATGACCTTTTTTTCTGTGATAAGCCTCTCAGAAACCCAAGCTTACAGAATGTATGAATAATCAGCCCAGCAACCAACTGGATGAATTGAAAGGAAATGAACTTCCACACTTCCAAGATCCCTCTATTGCCATTCTGTTACTGTAT
>CM052807.1:18038338-18091596 GCA_028533885.1 Nasua narica
TCGATCCCGGAACTCAAGGATCATGACCTGAGCCGAAGGCAGTTGCCCAATCAACTGAGCCACCCAGGCGCCCTCCTGGAGGAAGTCTTATTCCATCCTATAGTCTTCATTTTCCTTTTTATCGGTTACATTCTTTTCCTTTTATATTTTGCAGAACTTTTGCATCATTTTTTTCCCCTTTTGCTTACTCATCTTTGAAAGAAATCATGCCTGGTGTTTTTGTTTGTTTGATTGCTTGTTTGTTTTGCTACTTGCTAGGAATATTGTGAATGGAAAATTTGGGGCAGTGTTTCCTTTTCATCTGCCTACTTTTGAAACAGTTTTGCATTAAGGGCTTGCTATTGAATATTTTTTTATTTATGTGCTTATAGTTTAGGTTGTACACAATGAAGTGGTGGGGAAGAGAAGTTGAGGAGAGAATATGGCAGGTTTGGGTACATTGTCTTTGCACATGCAACCCCCTGTTGAAACAGCTGGAGTTCTGCCTGATATTACAAACTCTGGAATCAGCAAGGGTAGTCTGGGAGAGGCCAATTCAGCATAAAAACCAGTGGCTTGAGAGCCTGTTGTTTATTGAATTCATAGGCTAGGCACTAATTTTTTTTGGTAAATTGATTTTAATCAGTAGCTACAAAATTTTTTGTAGCATCTCTCTTCAAGAATAGCATTATATCTAGGTCATCATTCCTCTGACTAGAAAGCTGTATTCACTGGGAACAGAACAATTGGTTACCTTCTCTCTTTTAACTCTGTAGCTCTGGCCATTTATACTAATCGCTACTCATTTTTGATGTGACCTACTCCCAGACTTTGCTCTTCCAAATTGTGCATCAGTAGGGCCTTCAGAAAATTTTCCATTCCCCCCACCCTATAAATTTAAGTTCATAAATAGGGGCAATGAGTCTTGAACTTGGTATTCTTGTCCAATCGGTTCACCTTTCGCAGATATTCTTGGGAGTTTGTGGAATGGGATTGTGGCCATTTTATAGTTTCAAGATAAATAGTTTCCATTTTTCTTTTTTGGCCCTTGATGATTTTTTTTTTAAAGATTTTATTTATTTATTTGACAGAGAGAGATCACAATTAGGCAGGGAGGCAGGCAGAGAGAGAGGGCTCCCTGCTGAGCAGAGGACCCTGAGGATCATGACCCTGAGATCATGATCAGATCCGATGTCCCTGAGATCATGATCTGAGCTGAAGGCAGAGGCTTTAACCCACTGAGCCACCCAGGCGCCCCAGTCCTTGATGATCTTTTAAGTGGATTTCAGAGAGAGGAGTTTTTGAAGTTTGAATGTTTTATACATTAAAAATCTATTTTACACTGTGAATAATAACTCTAATTTTTTTGTTCTGTAATTTTAGTTATACCACAAATTGGATTTCTTATAAATGTAAGACCTGTGTAAAATTTGTATACCATCTTCGGTGTTCTATCTTTAAAGTGAAAACTACTTTCTGCACAGAATTGCATCAATTTTTTAAAATATTCAATTAGCAGAGGGAGAAATCGGTCATAAAACATATTTAGGAACATAGCCCCCCTCACCCAAGGTTGTTGATTTCTGGAAGTTATTTCTACTTTTATTTATATCTTATGACTTATGAAAATATGTAGCTTTGGTTATACTATCCTTATGAATTTCCTTCCCCAAGGGATAGTTTAATATTTATGAATGTGCTATTGTTCTATAGTCTTCATGAATCTCTAATATTACTCAAAAGCAATCAAGCAGCGTGAAGACATCAGGAACCATGCTTTCTTTCAGGGAGGTAAAAATGTCCCCCAAATGAAGGAATAGATTCTTGGGTGTATCAGTTTTTGTGTTTCTCTATATTGAGACTTGGTACTCATGTATACAAGTGGATACAATAGCCACTTCATACTTGAGATTCGAAAATGAGAAACCCCAACTTCCCAAAAGATTTTCAGTTATTTGGACATTTTTTATTTACCGGTACTTCCCAACGAGGTTTTAACGGTGATTTTCTGAAAGTAAGGGTCATAACTAAAGAGTACCAAAGGCAAATGAGAGGCACATGCTGGACAGGTTGGGTGAGTGAGATAGGTTCACACACCAGCTCTGACTTCTGCACAACAGCCACTTTTCTTTTTACATCCTGGGCCTCAGCAGATTTCTCGAATGACCCAAATGGATCTTTGTGGCTGTTGGTCAAACCCGCTAATCTTAATTTACCAAATACACAGTTTTCCAGTTTGAGTTCTGTGGCTGATAATATATAAGGACTCATGTTTTTGTCAGGTGTTTTTTTTTTTTTTTTAATCTCTCAAGGATAATTCATATTTAACCAACCCAAGTCTTCATTTACAAAGCTGGTGGTAAAGCTCCCTACTGTCAGATTTTAACACTGGGTTCAAAATTCCCATTGCAAATTTACACTTGGTTTTCCAATTAAAATGGGCTTTTGTGAGTCCCCTGCTGATAGCCATTGGCTGGATAAAAAGTAACTTCATTTACAGCAAGGGTGTTTAGGGAGCCCAGTGCAAGACTGACTCTTCTGCTGTTGCCTTGAGCCCAGCTGTGCTGAAATATTAAACTTTAGTAAATTAGGTGAAATTGCTGCTTCCTGGCTGATACAATAATGTTTTTTTTTTCCTGCAAACCATCTTCAGTATGAGTTGTCTGCACAATTCTGCTCTAAGAGAAATAAAATTCAGACTATCTCCCAAATCCAGACAACTTTTCATTTTCAAGATAATTGTGCCATATCCTACTTGTCTAACAGAATGCTTCTCTTTCAGACATGTAGAACTGGGTTGCTTTATTATTTTAGCAGCACCTGAATATAGTATTACTTTTTTGTGCCCTACTCAGATAAGCAGCCATATTCCTAAAAATGTCCTGATGTAAAAGGAGCAACTTTTTCTGCATTGATTAGTACATATTTTAACAGCAGGCGTGAGCTATGGAAGGATATCATATTTCCAGTCAAATCCATTTCCAGTTTTTTCCTCCTTCTCTTTAAGGAAAGTATTAGTTCCTAGGTGTTTCATTCATTGATCAAACATTTATTGATCAACCATACTATGCGCAAAGTTCTGGTTTGTTTTCAAGTGATTATTTTTAATTAGAGTAAGTGCAGGGTTAGCAAAAGGAACTAGGCAGCCATATTTCTCTTCTGGATATAAGTTATTTTTTCAGTGACAAAATCCCTGGCAACAGCTTTATTGTCATTCGGCCAACTTGCTCCCCCAAAAACTCTGGGGTGGGTCTTTTGAGTTAAGATCTTATGGCTCTAGGAGACTCCAAGTGAAATACAAATATTTTTGTCACTTGGGAATGCTAACTCATTAAAGCCTTTTCAGAGTTTAAGCCTTTCCAAAGTACCTTATCAAGGTATTTGCAAGATGGTAGAGTCCAAGTGCTGCTTTTGGAAAAATCTCGAATCTTTTCAAAAGTAGAGTGAATAGTCTAATGATTCCTCCGGCTAACAGTTAAGGCGGTTTATGGTTCACTGAGGCTCCTCAAGGGTTGAGTCGGGAGCAAAACTGAGGTTGTATGGCAGGAGACGTGCACAGTGAGTTGGGGGCACTGAGGACCAGGACCGAATCGCTTGGGGCTGAAGAGGAGAGCCAGACCGTATCACACTGTCATAGGGTCATTTTCCAGTATCTTAACTAATATGACCTAGACCAACATGATTTAAACCAATGGTCTGCTAAATTTTTCTGAAAAGGGATAGGTAAATGCCTTAGGCTCTGTGGCCCATATGATCTTTGTCACCACGACTCAACCCTGCCCTGGTAACCCAACAGCAGTCTCAGGTTAACACAGCTCCGTACAGCCATTGAGAAGACAAAGGAGGGAGCATGGAGGTGTTCCAAAAACACTATTTGCAAAATTAGGCTGGGGCCAAGCTCGGCCTTCAGGTGGTAGTATGTCAACCCCTAAAGATTCCCTGGCTCCTGGAAATCCTTTCTCTGTGCCTCTGAATCTGCGTTCAAGTAAGAGACAGTTCCTCCTCCTCTTGGGTGCCAGGATCTACCCAACATAACCCAGTTCCTAGCAGCCTTTGCGTGGGGCGATCCAGCCGAGCGACTACACAGTTTTTAAAAAGTTTTGAAGTGGGCTCTTTTCCTCTCTCCTCTTCCACCCCTCCGAGTCCTTGCTTTCCAACGCAGGGACGCGGAAGGAGTTGTGGTGTGCTTGGACGAGCTGCGTGGGCTCCGGGGAAGAGCCTGCGGGCACTCGGGAGAAGGCGAGGGCGCACAAAAGTTGGAGCCCAATCAGCACCGAGTCCAGCTCTCGAGTCCCAACCTTCAGGTGACCCCGCGCGGCAGCGGCGGCGGCGGCGGCGGCGGCAGCAGCGGCGGCGGCGGCGGCGGCGACTAGAGCCCGCAGCGGCTCGGAGCGCCTCCGGGAGGAGAGGAAGCGAGCTCGGCGAATCGTCACTGCCGAGCCGGGCGCCGAGCTCAGCGTTCCGGGGCTGAGCGCGAGAAGGCGAGAGCCGGCACGCGCCTTCCCCCTTCGCCCCCTGCACAGCGCGCGAGGCTGGGCCGGGGCGCCCGGGAGTGCGGGCCCGCGCCGCGCGCCGTCGTCGCCCCTCCCCGCCGCCTTTGAACACTGGAGGTGTGCGTGGCCGCGGCGGCGGCGGGAGCGGCGAGTCCGGCCGGCGGGGCTGCGCTTCGCCGGGGCGGCGGCGGTCGTGCGTGGGGCTCAGGATGCGGCCGGGGGGAGCGCTGCTCGCCCTGCTCGCCAGCCTGCTGCTGCTGCTGCTGCTGCGCCTGCTCTGGTGCTCCACCGACGCGCCCGCCCGCTCCAGGTAACCCGCCCGCCTTCCGCGCGCCCCCCGGGGCTCCGCCGCCGCCCGGCCGCCACGATCGGGGCGCCGACTTCGGGCCGCCGCGAAGGGAAGCCGACGGGCGGCGGTCGCGCGAGGGCGTCCAGGAGGCAGGACGGGCCGGGCGGGGGTGACCGAGGGGCGACGCGGGGACCGGGTGGGCACCGGCTGCGGCGGAGAGGGAGGCGAGGGCTCCGGCGGGCGTCTCTGCGGAGTGGGACCTGCCGTCGGGTCTCCCGCGGTCTCTCGGGCTCGCCGTTCTGGTCCGTGCTTTCCCTTCCTTTCCGCCCTAAGCGGCCTCAAACTCCGGGGTCTGGGAGCTGCCGGGGGACGAGGGTAGCCGGGGCGCGCGAGGACGCCCCGGCCAGGTGCGAGCGCGCTGCCGCCGCCGAGCCTGTCAGCGAGGTGTAGCAACTTAGTTTTCTTCCTGGCGGTGCAGGCTCTTGGTGGCGGAGAGCAGGGACACCAC
The DNA here is from genome assembly GCA_028533885.1 of Nasua narica. Lineage (NCBI taxonomy): Eukaryota > Metazoa > Chordata > Mammalia > Carnivora > Procyonidae > Nasua > Nasua narica. The sequence continues at coordinate 18,043,608 of CM052807.1, forward strand.
CCGCGGCACCCCCGCCGCGCTGAGGACGCTCCGGAGCCCGGCGACCCAGCTACCGCGCCCCACGAACAGGTACCCTCGGCGCGGAGGGCCGGCGGGAGGAGGCTCGGTGGCTGCGGGGCGCGGATGGGGCGCGGCTGCAACCGCAGGGCTCGCCTCGTGCTGTCTGGCTGGGACCGTATGATTGAGTGCGCTTGGGTGTCTGAGTGTGCGTTGTGGTGTGTGTGCCTGTGTGTGTGTAACTCTTCACACTGCCTCAACCTCCCCTGTTAAGCCAGGATCTCCACGTAGAGGTTCTTCGAACCAAGGGAGAGACTCAAACAGCGGCACTTTGCCAAAACGGGTGCTGAGGCCCCTTCTCGGTAACCGTGTGTTGAAAACCCCTGAGAGAGGCAGCTCAGCCTGTCTGTAGAGGGATTCGGTTGGCTTGCTTTTTGTCTTTATGCTTTTACAGGGCGCCCGTGTAAAGATTCACGTTTGGGAGAATTCTGTGCACCATGTTCAGACTGTTTTTGTCCTGAGTCAATGAAGGCTTAAAACTGTTCTTTTTCACTCATAGGAGTATTTATCCATGTGCAATAATTATTTGGTTTTTATCTTTCTGATTATAGAAGTAATACATGCTTGTTGCAGAAAGTTAGCTAATATGAGAAATGTATTAAAAAATATTCAGAGCTCTACCACCCACAGTTCATATTAAGACTTTGGTCTGTATTCTTCCAGGAGTTTTTTCTACCCACATATATTTTTAAAATATATTTAAGATTAGACTTTGTAATTTGTAGTCTACCTTTTTTCCTAAAAGATTAGACAAATATATGTCATTAACCCGCTCCCCTAAACATTGCTTTTAATTGTTGGATAATTCATCAGATGAATGTGCCATCTATTTAACTCTTTGTAGCTCTAGACATTTAGACTATTTCCTGTTTGCTTTTTGTTTTATTTGCTGTTAATAATTCTATTAAGTGCATCCTTGTATGTAAATCTTTATCTTCATATTAAATGAATTCTCCAGGACGGAGTGATAGAAGTCATATTATTAGGTTGAAGAGTATATACATTGTAGGTTCCAAACACATAAGGCCAATTACATCCTGAAAGAGTTGATTCAATTTACATTTTCACCAGAAGAATGTACCATTCTGTGCCTTAGCAATGCTATTATTACTGCAATTTTGTGTACTGTTTTTTTTTTCCTCTGCTTATCTCTTGTGAATCCCTTTTTCTGTGTTTCCTTCTGTATATTCTTGGCTCTGGGACCTTCTTAATCTTCCAGTTGCACGACCCCAGGCTCCTGTGTGGCATAGTCATAAAAGAAGGTTCTGGGGGAGTCTGGAGGAAGTCTTGAAGTGCAGGAACGATCTCCGACAGCCTTCCTATTGGGATTTTATAACATGTTAGAGACACTAAGAAATCCTAGAGAAACAAAGCTTTTGATAAAAATAGTGGCCTCTAGTTTTATGTGATACAGGTTTGTATACCATAGATAACATAGCTTTCCAGTGATCTGGGGAGCATTCCATCTTTTTGCAGGCCTTGGTACTGTTTGTTACTCATTTTGGCATTGCCCCTTGGGGAAATTTTGAAAGAATGCACTAATTGAATTACCCGGTCCTAGGCCTTTTCTGAGGTAATTCTTTGATGAATTTTTTAGCTTCTTTTGGCATACTTCTTTTCTACTTTGCATACTTCTTGAGCTAATATAGGTAGTTCATACGTTTTTCTGAATCTGATTCAAAGATTTTTTTTTAAATACCATTCTTTCATGTTTTTTAAAACCTGTCTGATTTATATCCCCTTTATCATTCATGATTTTAATTATGTAACAGGGGTACAAATTTTAATCTATACTACTTGATTATGGAGAGAAATTATAATTTTTTAAAAGATTTATTTATTTATTTTAGAGAAAGAGAGAGCATGAGTAGGAGGGGTAGAGGAAAAGGGAGAAAGATTCTTAAGCAGACTCCCCGCTGAGCTCAGAGCCAGAAGCCGGGCTTGATCCCATGACCCTGAGATCAAGACCTGAGCCAAAACCGAGAGTTGGACACTTAACTGATGGTACCATTCAGGCACCCCGAGAAATTATAATCTCTTAATTTTTCTGTAGCTGATCTGATCTTTCCTTCATGAACCCCACACTATAGGTAATAGGTAAAAGTAATAATAGTAATGCTAATAGCAATAAAGATAGCCAACACTTAGTGATTGTTTCTATAGGCCAGATACTGATCTATACTTTTATTAGCTCCTTAATCCTTAAAAACTACTAAGAGAAACTATGATTATCTTCATTTCATAACTGAGGAAACTGAGGCACAGAGATGAAGTAAATTGCCCAGAGTCACAGGGTTGGCAAATTGTGGACCCAGGAGTCAGACCTAGGCCATGTGGATCCAGATTCCCACACTCTTAATGTGTAGCCTTTCTGAGGTGCTGGGCAAGATGGGGTGTGTGCATATGTCTCCAGGTGAAAGCTTAGTCAGATAGGACAATTTAAGCAATTCTTTCTGATAATATTTATTCTTTCTGGGAGCAAATGCTCCATCTTTCATATTGTTTTCACCATTTCTTCTTACTTAAAGATGACACCCAGATACAAGGGGGAGGTGGGCCTAGCTGATGTGTTGATAGGGTTAAGAGTTGGGGTTCATGATCATGGTAACCTTTGACTCCTCTAATCTCCAGAGTGAGTTTGTCCATTTTCCACCTGATGGCTAGGTACCACCCAGCTGATAGCCAGTTAGGAAATTGCAGTTTGTGGCTCATTCTTTTTCCTTGGGTAGTCTACCTTATTGGTTCGCCCACTCTGTCTTCCTCACTGAGCACCTCACCTGGTGCTGCCTTTCTGGGATCTGGTGAAGACTCTCTCTTAGTCCTCTCCTGTGTTGTCACTCCGCCAACATTTGCTCCGATGCTGTCTCACCCAGGTCTAGCTAGCTAGCTCCACAGTCAGTCTCCCAGCTATTTCTGGGACCCATCTAAACATCTAAGAACCGAGGCTGGTTCAGGAAATTAAATATAGGGCCTCGCTCTACTTGCCCCATGAAGTACATGTGACCCTATTCTAAGTTAATTTCAGGATGGGAGGCTGCCAAGAAGTGATCTCTTTGCAGAATCCCTGCTGGGGGAGGAGGCAAGCCTCCCTTTACTCTTGTGGTTACTCTTACCTTTCTGTTCCCAAACCAGAGCTCTCCTCTTCCTTTCTTTGTCTTTCTATCTCTGCTCCCAGTTGGGAATGTGCAGTGTACCCCAGTCCCTCATATTTTCTTTTGTCCTGACTCAAACTCCCAGGCTGAATTCAAACCTAAGGCTTAATGGTAATTCGTGGGGACCAAGAGTGAAAAGACTGAGAAAGCTCCAGAAGCTGTTTCTTCCAATAAGATGCTTGATGTGCTAAAGAGGGAGAATGAAAAGAATCTGGAGATCTTTTCTTGAGGCCGTAGCATATCTTGTTTTGGTTGACTAAATCTGAATATCACCTTATCCTTTCTCTTTGCATTTTTTTAGTAACAAGTCTTTAGCTCTCCAGAATCCCCCAAAGGATACTTTAAAATGACTTTAAAATGAAGGAAAAGTCAAAGTTAGAAGACAAAAGAGAAAAATTTAATAATAATTTTCAAAATATAACTCCATTACAATGGATGCTTTCTCTATCTAATAAGCTTTGTCAAAGTCTGTCATAGTTTGTTTTTCATACAACCAGCTCTTGGATTTATTTCTCAATTCTGCTATGTTTTCCCTGTTGTTATTTCCTTTGTGTTACTTTTATCCTTAGAAATAATTCCTTTTTTTCCAACTTAATGCCTTGAAGTGAATGCCTTATTTATTTTTCTGTTTTTCTTTGTAAGAGAATGTTTACTACTATGAATTTTCCTTTGAATGCAGCTTTGGATCTGTTCCTTAAGTTTGGATACATAGCGTTCTGATTTTTAAAAATATAGTCTAAACTGTTTATAATTACATTAATTTTTTTAAAGATTTTTTTTTTTTAAGTACACCCAGAGTGGGGCTTGAACTCACAATCCTGAGATCAAGAGTTGCATGTTCCATGGACTGAGCCAGCCAGGTGCCTCTATAATTACACTAAAATTTTAAATAATTTTTATCTCCATAGTGATTTAGAAGAGTACTTTTAAATTTTCAGCTGGTTGGAATTAAAAAAATATTAATTGGATTTTCTTTCTTACTATTACTTTCATTTTTGATTCTAAAATCAGTAAAATCTGCTATAATGTCATAAGTTGGTTCTCAAATATTCAGTTATTAGAAGTGAGAGATTGGACTATCAATGATGTTGATCACGTGGCTGGAGCAAGTCTGTGTAAGTAGGTAGCTTGGAATTCCAGGGTCCTGGTTGTGACTTGGTGCCCATTGGGGGTGTCCATTCTGGCTTTAACATCCATGGTGATGATTCAGGATCTGTGGCCAGCTCAGATTTCCTGGATAGCAACAGCTATGCTTTGAATATTCTGGTACTTATTGCCCATATCATTGTATTTGAATGTGTACATTTACCATAATTTAGTCTTGCCTTTTATACAGTTGGGTTTTTTATTAGTTTTTATTTTGATTTATACTTTCATATGAACAATTTTATTTTTTAAAATATTTATTTAAGAAAGAGAGAGAGCATGAGAGGGGGGAGGATCAGAGGAGAAACGGATTCCCTGCTGAGCAGGGAGCCTGATGCGGGGCTCGATCCTGGGACTCCAGGATCATGACCTGAGTGGAAGGCAGTCATTTAACCAACTGAGCCACCCAGGTGCCCCATCATATGAACAACTTTGTACCTTTGCACATATTCCTCATTATTCAGATAAATTCATGGAAGTGGAGGGGTTAGATCAAATAATATAGGAAACTTTAAAATGTTGCTATGACTTGTTCAACAATGGTTATTTCAATTTATATTCCTGTTAGCAGTATAGGAGAGTGACCATTGACTCAAACTCCTGACAGTTCTGTGTATTAGAGTTTCTTTTCATTTTTTTAGTTTCACTCTCAGGACATAATATTTTATTGATGTCTTAATTTGTATTTGTACTATTGTGCTTAATTTTTAAGATATTTTTAAATTTTTCTTTCTAGGTTGGCTCTTAATACTTTTATCTATCTTTCTATCCAGATACTCTGTTTTCTGGGGTGCTTGGGTGGCTCAGTGGGTTAATTGTCTGAACTCTTGATTTCCACTCAGGTTATGATCTCAGAGTCCTGAGATTGAGTCCCCCCTTAGGCTCCAGGTGCTTTGCCAGCAGCCTGCTCGAGAGTCTCTCCCACTGCCCCTCCCCCTGCTTGTGCATGCGCATGTGCCCTTTCTCTCTGACAAATAAATAAAATCTTAAAAAAGGATACTCTATTTTCTTACAGATTTATAAGAGATTTAGAAATATCAAAAGTGTAAAACTTTTCTTTATCATGCATTTAAATTGATTTTCTAATTCAGTGAACATTTAATTATGTCTGTGGTTATTTAATCTGTGCAAGTTTTCAAACTTTTTGTATTCTATCACTTATATCTACTTTTATTTCCCAATTCTGCTTCTGAGTTGATAAACTTACAGTTCACTTAGTGGTATATTTGCTATGCTAAGTGTACATTTTAAGCGCATTTTAAAATATGCAAACCTTTACTCGTCCTAGAACTTATTTTGGCATGTGGTAAAAGGAGTGGGCTTTTATTAAGTTATTATTATTCTATCATGTACTTTTGCCTTTGAGAGTTCTTTTTCTTAAATTTGAATTATGCTCTTGCTTACAAATCTAGAAATACTGGGGCACCTGGGTAGCTCAGTTGGTTAAGCCTTTGCTTTTGGCTCAGGTCATGATCCCAGAGTCCTGGGATCCAGCCCCTGTCAGGCTCCCTACTCAGCTCAGCGGGGAGTCTGCTTCTCCCTTTTCCTCTGCCCCTCCCCTATTCTTGCTTTCTCTCAAGCTTATGGTCTCTCAAATAAATAAAGTCTTCAACAAATCTAGAAAGCTGTTTAGGTTTTTTCTGTTGTTCGATGCTCAATGCCATTGTAAACATTCAGTGCTCCATGCCATTGTAAACATTCAGTGCTCAATGCCATTGTAAATGAGCCCCTCCCCACACCTTCGGGTCTTTGTTTCCATTGCTTTCTTGGTCAGCTGGCATAAATCTTGGAACATTTTAGCCTTGGAAGGTGGATGCTGGTGTTTCTGAAACTTCAGATATTTAAGGATGCAATTCTTTTCACATACGAGTACAGAATTATTGCATCATGACTCCACTTTTTTTCTTTGTTAAGATCTTTGTTAAGATTTCTGTTCTCCTATTTTCTGCCTTTTAGGGCCCTGAAAAACAAATAAGAGTAATCCTAACTTTTATTTTTTCAAAAGTAACCTGTTTGATTTTTTTGTGTTATAGATCCTGAGAGGAATGTTCCTTCCTTTCTTTGTTGCTGTTAAATTTACAGCAGTATGTCTTTTCAGTGACCTCTTTTGGTTAACTTTGTCTGTAAGCCTTTTTAATCCACTGGCTCAGTTACTCTATTTTGTTTCTATTTATTCTATTTGGTATCCTATAATGGATTATGTGATGCGTTCCACACCTTCTGGTTGTATTCTGTGAAGTGAATCTTCATTTTCTGTCTTCCAGTGCTGAACCTCTTCCCCACCACTACCTTTCCATGTAAAGGATTTTATTTCTTTTTCTGACTCTGGTTTTCTCTTTGTCTCTTTCCTCTGCCCTCTGGGATGGCCTCTTGAATCTGTCCTCTTCATTTCGGAATGATTTTTCTGTAGTGTCAGTTCTCTGTTTTGCCCTGTCCAAAGCAGTACATCTCTTCCATTTTTATTCTTTACAATTTTTTTCTTGTCTCAGTCTGCATCTTATCACATCGGTTTATGTCTTAGGAAGCATCTAAGTGTGCTTTTAATACACCTCGCCCTTCATTTCTTACTTCCGGTTTTCTTGTATTTTATTGAGAACGCAAAGCAAATGCTTTCTAAAGATTTCTTCTGCTTCTTATAGTAAATTTTGTTCAAATATAGAAAAAAAAAGTATAATTTTTCCTCACACCTTAAGAACAGTGTTCTGACATGTTAGAGAATTTTTTTTTTTTAAGTTTTTATTTAAATTCCAGTTAGGTAACATACGGTGTCATATTAGTTTCAGGTGTACAATTTAGTGATTCAGCACTTCTATATACATCACCTGATGGTCAGTGATGTTGAGCATCTTTTCATGTGTCTGTTGGCCATCTGTATGTCACCTTTGGAAAAATGTCTCTTTGTGGCTTCTCTCCATTGTTTATTGGTTTTTGAGGTGTTGATTTTTTTTCTAAAGATTTTATTTATTTATTTGACACAGAGAGAGAGAGAGAGTACAAGAGCACAAGCAGGGGGGGAGTAGCAGGGAGAGAGAGAGGGACAGGCAGACTCCCCACTGAGCATAGATGCCGATGTGGGGCTCCATTCATCCCAGGACCCTGGGATCATGACCTGAGCTGACGTCAGTTGCTTAACCTACTGAGCCACCCAAGTGCCCCAGAGTGTTTAGTTTTTTAAGTTCTTTATATAGTTTGGATATTAACCCTTTATCAGATATGTCATTTGCAAATATTTCTCTCATTCCATGGGTTGCCTTTTAGTGTTGGGGATTATTTCCTTCATTGTGTAGAAGCTTTTTATGTTGATGTAGTTCCAATAGTTTATTTTTTATTTTGGTTCCATTGCCTCAGGAAACATATCTAGTAAGAATTTGCTACAGCCAGTGTTAGGTTACTGCCTATGTTCTCCTCTAGGATTTTAATGGTTTCATTGTCTCACATTTATATCTTTATTTTGAATTTATTTTTGTGTATGGTTTAAGAAAGTAGTCCAATTTCATTCTTTTGCATGTTGCTGTCTAGTCTCCTCAAAACCATTTTTTTGAAGAGACTATCTTTTTCCCATTGGGTATTCTTTCCTGCTTGGTCAAAGATTCATTGACTTTATAGGTGTGGATTCATTTCTGGGTTTTTCTATTCTGTTTTCTTGATCTGTGTGTCTGTCTTTTATGCCAATACTGTACTGTTTTTATCACTACAGCTTGTAATATAACTTGATGTCTGGAATTATGATGCCTTTAGCATTGCTTTTCTTTTTCAAGGTTGCTTTGGCCATTCAGGGTCTTTGTACCTACAGATTTTGTTCTAGTTCTGTGAAAAATGCTGTTAGTAATTTTGGTAGGGAATGTATTAAATGTGTAGATTGCTTTGGGTAGTATAGACATTTTAACAATATTTGTTCTTCTGGTCCATGAGCATGGAATGTCTTTCCATTTCTTCTCAGTCTCTTCACTTTCTTTCATCAGTGTTTTATGGTTTTCGGAGTACAGCGCTTTTACTTCTGGTTAGGTTTATTGCTATGTATCTTACGGTTTTTGGTGCACTTGTAAATGGGATCAATTCCTTAATTTATCTTTCTGCTGCTTCATAATGGGTGTGTAGAAATGGAACAGATTTCTGTACATTGATCTTGTATCCTGCAACTTTACTGGATTTGTGTATCAGTTCTAGCAATTTTTTGGTGGAGTCGTTCAGGTTCTCTGCATGTGGTATCATGTCATCTGCAAATAGTGAAAATTTTGCTTCTTCCTTGCCAATTTGGATGCTTTTTATTTCTTCTTTGTTGTCTCATTGCTGTGGCTAGGACTTCTAGTCCTATGTTAAATAGTGGGTAAGAGTGGACATTCCTGTTTTGTTTCTGACCATAGAGGAAAAGCTCTCAGTTTTTTCCCATTGAAGATGTTATTAGCTCTGGGTTTTTCTTATATTGATTTTATTGAGGTATGTTCCCTCTAAACCTACTTTGTTGAGGTTTCTTATCATGAATGGATGTTGTACTTCTTTTAAATGCTTTTTCCATATCTATTGAAAGGATCATATGGTTCTTATTTATTTTATTAATGTGGTATGTCATGTTGATTGATTTATGAATATTGAACCAAATTTGCAACCCAGGAATAAATCCCACTTGACTATGGGGGAATGATTCTTTTATTGTCTTACTCAGTTTGCTAGTATTTATTGAGAATTTTTGTGTCCATTTTTATCAGGGATATTGGCTTATAGTTTTCTTTTTTTAGTGGTGTCTCTGCCTAGTTTTGGTATCAGGGTAATGCTGGCCTCATAGAATGAATTTGGAAGAGTGCCTGGGTGGCTCAGTGGATTAAAGCCTCTGCCTTTGGCTCAGGTCATGATCTCAGGGTCCTGGGATCAAGCCCCACATCGGGCTCTCTGCTCAGTGTGGAGCCTGCTTCCCCCTTTCTCTCTGCCTGCCTCCCTGTCTACTTGTGATCTCTCTCTCTCTGTCAAATAAATAAATAAAATCTTTAAAAAAATGAATTTGGAAGTTTTCCTTCCTTTTCTGTTTTTTGGAATAGCTTGAGAAGAATAGGTATTAACTCTTCTTTAGATATTTGGTAGAATTTTCCTGTGAAGACATCTGGCCCTGGATTTTGTTTTTTGGGAGATTTTTTATTACTGATTCAATTTCTTTGCTGGTTATCAGTCTGTTCTTTTTCTTTGTATTTCCCTTTTGGTAGTTTGTATGTTTCTGGAAATTTATCCATTTCTTCTAGTTTGTCCAATTTGTTGGCATATAGTTTTTCACAGTCTCCGATAATTGTATTTCTGTGGTGTGGGTGTTATTTCTCCTCTCTTATTTGTGATTTTATTTATTTGGATCCCTTTTCTTTTCTTTTCTTTCTAGAATGTGAGTGGGAGAGGGGCAGAGAGCAAGGGAGGGAAGAGTGAGGGAGAGAGAAAATCTTAAGCAGGCTTCATACCCAGTGTGGAGCCTGATGTGGGGCTCATTCATGGCCCTGTGATCATGACTTGAGCTGAAACTAAGAGTCAGATGCTTAACCAACTGAGCCATCCAGGTGCCATGATCTCCTTTCTTTTTGATAAGTCTGGTTAAGGATTTATCAATTTTATTAACTTTTTCAAAGAACCAGCTCCTGGTTTCATTGATCTGTTCTATTGTTTTTTAGTTTCTATATCATGTATTTCTACTCTGATCCTCATTATTTAGTCTTTGCTTGCTTTCTTTGATGATGATGATGATGATTTAGTTCCGTTAGGTGTAAAGTTAGGTTGTTTGAGATTTTTCTTGCTTCTTGAGGTAGGCCTGTATTGCTATATAGTTCTCTCTTAGGACCACTTTGGCTGCATCCCAAGGGTTTTGAACTGTTGTGTTTCCATTTTCTTTTGTTGCCATGTATTTAAAAATTTTTTTTATTCTTATTTTTTTTAGAGAAAGAGTACATGTGAGGCAGTGGGGGTAGGGGAAGGACGGGGGAGAGAGAGAATCTTATGCAGGCTCCACACCCAGCATGAGCCCAACACAGGGCTCAATCTCAAGACCCTGACTCTGAGCTCATGACTTGAGCTTAAATCAAGAGTCAGATACTGACCTACTGAGCCACCCAGGTGCCCCTCCATGTACTTTTAATTTCTCCTTTGATTTCTTGTTTGACCCATTCATTGTTTAGTAGCACGTTATTTAACCTCTATGTATTTGTGGTCTTTCCAAATTTTTTCTTCTGGTTGACTTCAGGTTTCATAGCTTTGTGGTCAGAAAAGATGCATGGTATGATCTCCGTGTTTTTGAGGCTTGATTGTGACTTAATATATGATCTTTCCTGGGAATGTCCCATGTGCACTTGAAAAGAATGTATATTCTGCTGTTTTAGGATGGAATGTTCTGAATATATCTGTTAAGTCCATCTGGTTCAGTGTGTGATTCAAAGCCACTGTTTCCTTGATTTTTCTGTTTAGATGATCTGTCCATTGATGTAAGTGGGATGTTAAAGGCCCTTCCTATCATTGTATTATTTTCAGTTAGTTTCTTTATGTTTGTTATTATTTAATATATTTGTGTGCTCCCATGTTGGGTACATAAATAATTACAACTGTTACATCTTCTTGTTGGATTGTCCCCTGTATTATGAGATAGTGTCCTTCTTTGTTTGTTGTTACAGTCTTTGTTTTAAAGTCTATTTTTGTCTGATATAAATTTTGCTACTCTGGCTTTCTTTACAAAGCCATTTGTACAATAAATGTTTCTCCATCCCCTCACTTGCAATCTGTAGGTGTCTTTAGATCTAAAACCAATCTCTTATAGGCAGCATATAGATGGGTCTTGTTTTTGTGCAATCTGATACCCTGTGTTTTTTGATTAGAGCATTTTGTCCATTTACATTCAGAGTAATTATTGATAGCTATGTATTTCTTGTAATTTTATTTCTTGTTTGTCACTGTTTCCGGAGATTTTCTCCAATCCTTTCTTGTCTTAGTCACTTGTGGTCTTTCCATTCCACTCAAAGTCCTCTTTAATATTTCTTTTGAGGCTGATTTAGTTGTCATGAACGCCTTTAGTTTTGTCTGGGAAACTCTGTATCTCTCCTATTCTGAATGATAAGCTTGCTGGATAGAATATTCTTGGCTGCAGATTTTTTCTGTTCAGCTCTTTGAATATATCCTGCTTGCCAAGTTTCTGTTGAGAAATCTCCAGCTAGTCCTTTGTAAGTTAAGGACTTGTTTTGTCTTGTTGTTTCCTTTAAAAAAAAAAGTTATTTCTTTGAGAGAGAGAGAGAGAGAGAAAGAGAGAGAAAGCAAGGCGGGGGAGAGGGGCAGAGGGAGAGAGAGCGAGCATGTCCTGAAGCAGATTCCCTGCTGAGGAGGGAGCCTGACATGGGGCTCGATCCCATGACACTGACATGACCTGAGCCAAAATAAAGAGTTGGCTGCTTAACCAACTGTGCCACCCAGGGATCCCTGTCTTGCAGCTTTCAAGACTTTTTTCTTTATCATGATATTTTGCAAATTTAATTTCAATGTGTCTTGATGTTAGCCTGTTTTTGTTGAGTGCTCTCTGTGCCTCTTGGATCTGGATGTCTGATTTCTTCCCCAAATTAGGGAAGTTTTCAGCTATTCTTTCCTCAAATAGATTTTCTGTCCCTTTTTCTCTCTTCTTCTTCTGGGACTCCTATGATATGAATGTTATTATGTTTGATGGAGTCACTGAGTTCCCTAAGTCTGTTCTTGCATTCCGTAATCTTCGTTCTCTCTTTTGTTTGGCTTCATTATTTTCCATCATTTTGTCTTCTAGGTCACAAATTCATTACTTTGCTTCTTCCATCTGCTGTTCATTGCCTCAAACGTGTTTCCAATCTCATTTATTGCATTCTGCATTGCCGATTGATTCTCTTGATCTCTGTGGTAAGGGTCTCCTTGTCTTTCATTGTTTTCTCAATCCCAGTGAGTATTCTTATGATTGTTGCTTGAAATTCTCCGTCAGGCATGTTACTTCTATCTGTTTCACTTAGAACTCTGACCGTGGCCTTATCTTGTTCTTTCATTTGGGATGAATTCCTCTGTCTTGGTGTTTTGTCTTAAATCTCTGCCTTCTTCTCTGTATTAGAAAAGCTGGTTCTGTTTTTGGTTCCAAAAAGTAGTGGCTTTATGAAGAGGTCATAAAGGACCCAGGGCCTGGGTCTTTAGGGGGTGTCTCTGGGGTGGTCTGCGTGTTCTGCTGTTGTGTTTTGACGGCTCTGACCTTCAGGCCGGCCATCTGCAGAGGCTCTCCTGGCCTGCCGTGGGCTGTGTTTCGTCCTCGGCCTGAGCGTGGTGCGTTTTAGTTCGGCATACTCTGGTCTGCTTGTGAAATGAGCCCTGATGCTACTTCTCCTAGAACTGAGGCCCTACAGAACTCTGGTCGGGAGACATGGCGCAGGCCGGGGTTTCTGCTGCTCTTCTGGGGAAGGGGCCTGTCACGCTGGGGCTGAGGCACGCTTGGCTGAGAAGGGCACTCCCGCCAGAGTGTGAGGGCGTGTGGCTGGGTTTAAGCAAGTTAGGCAGCCAGTGTTGGCGCTGCGCTGTTTCCCGCAGGTGGCTCTCTGTTTCTGCTCAGGGGCAGGTGAGGGAAACGGTGCCAGTCAGCTCCTCTGTTGCTCCCCAGGGATGATCTCTGAGACGAGTGTCTAATCTCCTCACTGTGTTCCCCAGGCATTCTTCAGGTCACTGTTTCTATGCTGTCTGCCACTCCCCACCCCCAAAGACGTTCGCCTGCCTTCTCCCCAGGAGCAGTGCAGTGTCCTCTAGGCTCTATCCCAGCCAAGCCCGTTGACCTCTACAACCCTAGGCTGTAAGATGCAGTGGTTGCAAGAACCCATGAAATTCAGCCCTTCTCATTTTCTCCCTGACCTACGACTTTAGGGAAACATTCTCCTTGTGCGTTCGTTCCCCTTTGTGCATCCCTCTGTCTTTCCTTTCTCCATGACAATGGCTCCCTCCCCTCTGTAGAACCCGCTCTCCGTTTCTCTCCTAAACCACGTCTTCACACTTCCTCCCTTCTTCATGTGGCCTCTTCTCTCCCTTTAGCTGTGGCCTTTGCTCTGTCAGACTGCAGGCCGATTTCTGGGGTACTCAGAACGACTTGATAGTTACTAGTTGTGTTCGTGGGATGAGGCGAGCCTAGGGTCCTTCTCCTCTGCCCCCATCTTCCAGGTGGTAGGAGTTAGTTGCGCAGTTAGGTAGTGGGGCCAGGGTCCCCAGCAAGAAAATCTGGAGTCAGGACAGCTAACATAAAACAGCACTGACATCCTGTTCTGGAGTGTAGACAGGACCGCACTGGCATTCTGCTTTGCAGCCCTTGCAGAAATGACTTTTGCAAAACGTTCTAAAATAAGACAACCACAAAGCATTTGTCAATATCACAGGCAGGGGCAGTTAAGACATAAGCCCCCAAATGTCAGCAAAAAAAAAAAAAACCAAACCAAACAAAAAACCATCACCGTGATCTTAATGTAATAGGTGGACAGATATGTGACCAAAGCCTTGATCGGCATGACTGAGCCCACTCTGATTGCTGAAGATAGCTCCGCAAAAGAGCTCATAAAATCCCCTAAACTTACAGACCTTGAGGGCAACCCTCTCGGGCCCCCCTCCCTCTCCAGAGGCGTTGTACTCTTGCTCAATAAACTTTGCCTCGCTGCTCACCGCTCTTCGTCTGGTCTCCCCCTTCATTCTTCGGAGTGGCGCGACCAAGAACCATGGGCACTAAGGGTACAAAGATCCTATAACACAGAGTAACCCCTTTAGAGAATCCTTCAGCATGTTTTATGTGCTTTTATTTTTCTAAGCTTCTTTTAAATTTAGACAGCTCTACAGGAGGAGGCCTCTCTCTCGCCTTGTGCTCGTCAGACAGTCCTTGCAGCTCCCTCCAGGGGCCGAAATGCTCCCCTTCCCAGACCCCACACCAGAGGAGAGGCTGGGCCATGAAGCCCATCAACAAATACCTGACTTTCTAAAATTCGAATTAAAAAATTGTGATGAACTACAGGTAACATAAAATTTACTAATTTGAGTTTGTAAAGACCAGAACTCAAATCTGTCTCTTGCTCCCACATGTTGATCTCATGAGTGCCAGAAGGGGCACGTGTTCCTGGGTTGTCCAAATCGGCCTGGACTTGGCAAATGTCACCTGAAACCCAGGGCTGCGGCCCTGGGGCTCTCCCCATAGCTGCCGCCCCCTTACATCCCAGGGCATGAGAACTGATGCCCTTTCTTGTCCCCTTCCCTTCCTTCAGTGTTTTATGATATGATATGATATGACATAACCTAACCTAACCTAACATAACATACTGTGCACAGATAGAATCTCAGGAGAATGCAGACACAGAGCGTGAATGAGGACTTGGCTCAGCAGCGCCCAGACAGCCTCTGCTGCCTCGGGAAGCAGGTCCCTCCTGTGTGGGAACAGCCACCTGACTTTCTGGTTGGGGCAGGTGCTCTCTGTACTCTCTGCAGGCAGGCAGTGGGAGGAAGGTCAAAGCCACCCTAATTTTTTTCTCTCTGGACCCGCTGCTGGTGATTTCTCTGCGGGGTTCCGTATGTCCTCTTGGTAACAGCATTTCTTCCCTGCACCTGACACATTTCTGAAGCAGTCATCTGTCGCCATCGAAATGTGTGGCTGTTGTCTTGTGTAGACTTGTGTACTTTCCTGAGAATGTGAATAGTCTGGAGGGGAGAGAACCAGGTGCTGTTGTCTCTACTCTCTTAGACTGAAAGTTGTAATCATGTTTCACTGGACATTTTCTTGTTGTCTGTATTCACGATGGGATCATAATTGTGAGCTCTGGAAATTCAAGATGAGTGTGAACTAGAGCTTGTAAAAAGGCCACATAGCTAAGCTACCTCTGCAACAGGGGGCTCTTCTCTCTCTTTTACCCATTTCCTCTGCACCCCACCCTCCGAATACATGAAGACTATCGAACTGTATCTTTGAGGACAATATATTTTACTTTGGTATCTTTCCTCCTTTGCGTTTAGGAGTAAGGATACCGTCCGTGTCCTGATTTTAAACATTCAGTACGCTTTCAAGTTGCTTTGAGTCTGGTTTCTGAAATAATTTGAAACGAGGCTTTAAATCTTGCATTCTGCCTCTTTTTTTCTACTTCCTCATCCTGTGTCTTGATTGGAGCCCTCCTTTCTCAGGCTTGTAGGGAGTTCTCTGCGTCTGCTGTGATGGGGATCACCGGGGTCCTGGTTTTCCTCAGGTCCTGTGTAAGTGCAGGACCCACTTGTGGGGGGTAGGGAGCAGTCCCCGACATGGGCTGCAGGCCTTGCCGGTTTCCTGTGAGCTCTCAGAGATGTGGGCGGGCGAGCCTGCCTGGGCCTGCGGGACTCGCAGAAATGTCCTGCCATTTCCCTGGCTTGGAGGGGTGGGTGGATGAGGAGATCCGGCATTCAGGAAGAAATGGGGTCTCACTGTCCCACTGTCACCTCTGAGGTGGCCAGAGGTGGACTTTTGTGTCCTCTTAGAGGCTCCTACAACTCCACAACTTCCTTTGCAGGCCTCTCTCCACAAGCAGGTGGGTGCTTCTTCTCGTGACTGGAGGCGTGACGGGCCGCCGGCAGGACTGGTCACACATGGGTGTCGCAGCAAAGGGGGTTGTTTGGCGACACCCGTCAGGGCTGCCTGCGCGCTCTCTGGGCTTGTGTATCAATTCAGTGTGCCCTTAATAGACCGTTTCCTTCGAGCTGACAGGCATCAGGCTGAAAGTGAAACAGCAGAAGTCGTCTCCCTGCCTGGTCGTAGGAGTGAAGCTTTCCTTCAGGAGTTACGGAGAAGCACAAACGCTTCAAGAGATGAGGCGCTAACGGAGGCACAGAGGGAGGAGGGGCCTGCACACAGCAGAAGGGACATCAGGGGAAGAAAAAGAAATAAATATATTTCCTCCCTGGCCAGGTGCACGGATTCTTTTTAGAGCCACTAATATTAGCTGCTCGGCGGTTTGAGGGTGCAGAGGTCCCGCAGCCTCTCTTCGGGGGGCACACAAAGAATCCCTGGAAAGAGCTGCCGAGTGCCGTGAGTACACTTGAGAAGAGTGTTCTTGGGTCCCGTCGATGTCTGGATTTGCAGCTCCTTTTACTATTAAGGAGATGATTATTGCTGTAGTAGATTTGTCTGCACCCACTTAGGAAGTTTGCTAGGTCAGGTGTGACTCGAGGCGGCTAGGAAGGCCCATCCACGAGCTGCGTCCTTGGGCAACGTCAGCTGGAGTCAGTCATAAAGCACGGTTAGCATAATGGTAAAGCAGTGGACCATCTCCGCTGTGTTCAGAGATCAGTCGGACAGAGCCTTTGGTGGCAGTTGCCTTTTCAATGTGGTCAGACGTGAAAGGGTCCGTGTCTGAAGAGCCTGACCCCGGGTTGCATAAGTCCTCCCTCTTTGAAAGGAGTTTAGTCAGTCTTGGGTCTTTACAGGTTCTTCTGGTTCTGCTGGTTGTCAGTCCTGGGTGTTGTCAACCTGTGTTGGTGTCACGATACCTGGTCTTAGCCGTAACGCCCTTGGCTGCTTACGTCACTGCTTGACAGGAGTGACTTCATCTTGCTCTCTGTGAGGACACTTAGATCTGTCTTGTCTGTAACTTCAAGGGGAGCAATGGAAAAGTTCTCCTTTCTTCCAGTCTGGATTTTTTGGTTGGTCACATAATTAAATCGATATACAACAGGTTAACAGGGTAAAAAGCAAAAGTTTGGTAGCTCGTATAGGGCAGAGGCCCAAAAAGACTGAGTAACCCTCCCAAGTGGCCGAGGCCACTTTAAATACCCATACTTTTAAATACCGTCTTCAACTAAAGACAACAGAGGTCAGGGGTGGGGAGGCGGTTATGGGAGGGTCCCAGGAAAAGCACCTTAAACAAGGGTACGGTTGTGCAGATTTAAGATGCGGTCTTCTTCATTGGTAAGAATTTCTAGAGAAGGAGTTATCCCTCTTTTCCTGCTACAGGAAGGGAGACACCCTTAGAAAAGGACAGTTCTCTTATAAATGTAAATGTATCTTGCCAACGTAACTTGTATTCTGTTTTCAGAGCTTCCCCTGAGTCTGCCATTTCTTGAAAATAACCAGCTTAAAATAATCAATATGCCAATGAGGCATATCTTGGAGTGGCAAAATTTGCTCCCATTCACAGATTTTAAAAACCTTGTGTCCCAAAGTATGAAGAATGATTTGTGCATGCTAAAGATAATCAGTCAGTAATTCTTGAGAACATTCGTATCTGTGGGCTTAACTATTTCTAAAGACAATTTTATAGGGCATGACTTGGGCTTTTGAAATTATTGTAAAATCATTTCCATTATCTTGTTATTGTTATAAGTTATTATAAAAGTGCTAGGATTCTTCAGCATGTAATTTTTAAACTAGTATTCCAGAAAATTGGAATTACAGGTTGCAAAGACCATTCATTTTGAAAATGATTAAAATCTCTGACTGGAATCTCAGTTGGAATGAAGTGGTACCTTTGCACACTGCCTTTGGAGACTCTATTCAATGCGTTATATTCAGTCAGTTGATCCTTAAATATCATGGGTTTGAACTGTGTGGGTCCACTTATACGCAGGTTTTTTTCCCCAATAAATACAGTATAGTACTATAAATATATTTTCTCTTCCTTATGATTTTCTTAATAACATTTTCTTCTCTCTAGCTTGCTGTATTGTAAAAATACAGTTGGTAACCTTAAAATTTAAAGCCATCCGTTATTTTATCAGCAAAAATGGGTTTATTCAGGGGCGCTTAGGTGGCTTAGTGGGGTCATGATCTCAGGGTCGTGGGATCGAGACCCCCATCCAGCGCTCTGCTCAGCAGGGAGCCTGCTTCCCTCTGCTTCTCTACCTGCCTCTCTGCCTACTTGTGATCTCTCTCTCTGTGTCAAATAAATAAATAAAATCTTTTAAAAAAATTGGGTTTATTCAGGAATAGCAGAGAATTGCAATCAGCGACAGGCAAGCCAAGGCAAATCTTAGGCAAGTCCACTGAACAAAGGAGAAGAATGCCCTTTTGTAGAGGAGAGGGTAAAGTCCGGAATGCTGTTATAAACAAAAAGCCCATTGGAGTAAACTGGGAGTTGGAAATACAGTGGCTTTTCATTGGCTAAATTGTGATGGTCTCTCATTGGCTGGGATGTTGCCAGTGGGAGGAGTTAAAACTATCTTTCCCCAGCCAGCTAGTAAAGTGGTATCCAAGTTCAAGGTCCATCTCTTCTTGGGGGGCTGCAATTGAGGGCCAGTGGGAGGGTATGAGAGCTCCCCATCCTATCTCCATTCTGGTGTGGTTTCCCTTTGTTAATTTTTACACAGTATATAATACACATACAAAATATTTTTTACTTGACTTATCCATAAGACAGGGTCCATAAGATAGGGTCAGCCCTAGGCTATTAGTAGTTATGTTTTTGGAGAGTCAAAAGTTATACATGGATTTTTGAGTACACAGCTGGTGCCCCAACCCTTGTGTGGCTCAAGGGTCTGCTGTATTTTTTTTCTTAAAGATTTTTATTTGATTAATTTGGAAGAGAGTGAGTAAGAGAAAGAGAAAGAGAGAGCACGCAAACAGGGGAGAGGGAGAAGCAAACTCTCCACCAAACAGGGAGCCAGATGAGGGACTCCATCCCAAGACCCTGGAATCATGACCTGAGTTGAAGGCAGACACTTAACCGACTGAGCCACCCAGGCACCCAAGGTCAGCTGTGTTCTTTAAAAGAGATTATATCTCATCATTTCCTTACTCTGTGGGATATAATTTGTGATCCCAATGCTTTGTGTTTGGAATGTATCTTTTAATGCTTTGGTATATATTTTATAGTATATTTGCTACTTTATTATTTCAGGGAAACCACCCATATTTTATATGTTTATATTTGTCAGCATAGCTTTGCCATTTGCGCATTAAGTTTGTGGACAGATTTTGTTTTTGATTTGGCAATCCAACACTCCCCATTCCTTTTGGGGTTACCAAAGTACTCACGTTTTCTTGTCTGGGAATATTACTCGTGCAATGGATTGAAATTCAGTGAGGTCTGTGCTTTGTCTGTTTCTTTCACCATGGTATCCCCATCATAATGTGAAAGCCCAACATGTTGGGATTTGAGTCTTCTTGCCTGTCTAAATAGCAGTACTAGGTTTGGGGGGTATACTTGCATTGTGAGACATATAGAAGTTTTACATGGTAAAATGTCAGTGATAAAACTTAATTTTACAGTTGTGTGCTTGTGTGTAAGTAGATAAAATAAAATTTTTTGATTAGAGGAGGATAGATTGAGCCTGGAGGATTGAAAACTCAGATCTATAATCATTTTTTAAAGGGGAAATTGACATTAACATAGAATTGTAATAAACAGACATTGCCTTATGATATTAGTACTTAGAAAACTTTTTCTAATAAAAATTTAAACATTAGGAATCACGTATTTCTATAGTCCATTTTAGAACCCCTGCTTTTGTGGGGTTTTGAAAACTCTTTGTAAAGCCACAGAGCATTGGAAACTTTTTATAGAAATGTACATTTTGATACGTAATGATTTTTTAAAAATTCATGTTCAAAGCAAAAATTCAGCATTACTCATGTTTATACTGAGCTTTTGCTGAAAGATCCTTTTAAGCCAAGATTCTAAACTAGGAAGTTTCCACATAAGAAATTTGATTATTTGGTATGTTAATTACAAACAAATGTAAACTGTGAGCTGGTTTCTTAGAAAAAGTTCTAACAATCAGAAAAAAAATCTGGATTTTAAAAGATTTTGAACAGTGTAAGATTCCCTCTATTTTCCATAAAAGTGGTTGACAGTAAGACATGTATCACATTTAAAAGATTGTTTTATATCAGCTTTGCTCTGAAAAGAATAAAAATCTGAACAGAGCTGCTGTTTGGGGATAGTTTCAAGTGCGCAACTTTTATGTAAGTTTGTTTTTAAATATATGTAATTCTATTCAACATGACAAATTATATAAAATGAAACTTAATTTACAGATTTGGAGCATTGTAAATTATGCTATGGTATGGTATTGTAAATTATGCAGATGGTGAAGTGAGGATAGTTTCTATGTGTAATTAGATCTTTACACGTAAAAAGATAAGTTTAGATTCTCACCTCACACCATACACAAAAAATTATCTCAACATGGGTCATAGACTTAAGAGGTAAAGCTATAAGCCTTCTAGAAGGAAACAAAATTTTCATGGTCTTGGGTCAGGAAAAATGTGATTACATATTACAACATGAAATGTGTAATCGATAGAGGAAAAACTGATAAATTATACTTTATCAAAATTAAAAACTTTCCTGCTTCCACATACACCACTAAGATATGAAAAAGACTGGGAGAGAATATTTGTGAATTATGTATTTGGCAAAAGAGTTGTATTCAGAATATATAAAGAACTCTTACAAGTCAATAACAAGAAGACAAACAACCCAATTTAAAAATGGGCAGAAGATTGGAATAGACATTTTATTAAAAAAGATATAGAGATGGCTAATAAGCATTTGGAAAAAAAAATGTGTGACATCATTACTCATTAGGGAAAATCCCAGTGAGATAACCTTCCACACCTTCTATAATGGCCTTCATAGAAGCTCCAGCACAGCATGGGGTACAGCTCCCTCTCCTCCCAGGGTTTGGTTCTGTTATCGAAGCCTATGATGGCGGTCTTTTGGTATGACCAAAGAAACATTTATTAATGACAGAAGCAAGGTGGTTCCAAGTTGGAGGAGGAGAGGGTGGCTCTCCAGGGTAAGTTCTGGAACAAAGAGCATGAGTGGTGAGGACATGGGAGTTTTGTAGATGTCTTATGAGTCTGTGGGGAACCCTAAGACCATGAGGCAAGGTTTTACATTTGAGAAATTATTACAAGAATGACTGAAATGTAGTATCTTTCTGACTCTGGGAGTTGTGGATTCATGTTTTATTTTCTATTACTCTGAGAGCCTTGGGCATTGCAATCCTGAATCCTGCAGTAAGCCCTCATTCTAACTGCCATAATGGGTTGGAGTCAGATCAGGCAACCTGTTTAAGAGTGTTGACAGCAAGAACTAATTCATGTTTTCTACGCAGTTCAAGTCAGGTTTGAAATGCTGTTTATTTAAGATCGAGAATAATCACCCAAATGTGGGTGCCTGTGATGCCTAGGGCTCTGCGTCTAGCTCAGCAAAATCTGGGCGCTTTAGCCTGTGCCCTCCTTAGCAGCCCTGCCAGTCTGACCTCACTTAGTTCTCAGGGCGGCCTTGTTCTGCAGGGCTGTTGCTATTCCCTTTGTACAGAAGGAAAAACCAAGACCTTGAGGGTTTAGTCAGGTGTCCCAGGCCACCCAGCTGAAAGGGGCAGCTGACTCACTTCCAAGGCTGTCCTTCAGAAGGAGAAACAGGGTTAAGTCCCACTGTGTCCCTATTAATGCAGGTGATCTTTCCGGTCATTTAGGGGGCAGTGGGAGGGAATGGCAGGGAGAGGTCACGCATGATGGAGATTGCTGGTAGGATGAATGGCCTCGGGGACATGCGGGGGTGAGAGCCCCGGAGCCGACATAGTCCTGGCAGGCAGGGGACCAGCTCAGGGGACAGCTTTGAATTCTTGCAGACCACAGAGTCAGACTTGGTGAAGTCAGGTGTCCAGCAGCAAGGAGAATGCCCAGCAGACCCTGCCTGGAGAGGGAGGCCGCGGGGGCTCCCCAGGGGGCCCACATCCCTGTGCTGATTCTTGAAAACAGTCCCCTGGAGAGCTTTCCTCAGCCTGGAATGTTCGTGGTGGGGCTGGGGCCCAGCTGCCCCAGTCCGTTGGGCTGGCGGCCTATGCCCAGCCTCTAGGGCTGCGGCTGCCTCCGGAGGCCCGCCTCCAGAAAATCACTGCTTACAGGCAAACCACAGACCCGGCCCCAGGAAGTGCACTGAGACCCCATTATTTCCTTTACCCAAGCTGGAACTAACCAGCGTACTCAGCTTGGCTCTCCCCAGCGTTATTGAATGTGCGCGCGTGCCCGGATGGATGCGAGCGCATGCGCGTGTCCTCCCGCGGAGGCCCGCGTTCTTTCTTTATTCCCACTCTGTGGGCCAGGCTGGGGGAGATTGTGCTTACTGCGTGTTGGGGAAGGCCCGAGAAACAGAAACATATATCCACCACACTCGTCAAGAATTTCACTAAGAGCAAGTCCCCTAAGAAAGAAACATATATGTATCTAAATAATTTTATCCTGACTCACTCAAAAAGGTGATTTTCTTTTCTTTTGCAAATATTCTTCCTGGCAGTACCGATCCCGGCACACAGTCAAAGGTTATTAATGACTTCATTCATCCGTTCAGTGGATATTTATGCTGCAGGAAACCTGTGCTCTTATCTCCAAGCTGGGTGCCAGGAGGGTGGGTATGCAGGAGGTGCCTAATTTGATTTGGGTAGAAACAGCCTTCTTTCCTTAGGGAGGCAGTTGCGAAGTTCAGCTCAGTGTTTGCAGCCAAGCACATCAATCCTGTCATCTCCAGGCATTTTCTGAGGCCCCACTCTTGTCAGCCAGAGGTCCTGGATTGGTGACAGCCCCAAAGAAGCATCGGTCACTGCTCCCGAGGAGTCCCCAGCCTAGAGAGGGAGCAACAGGCACCCATGATGAGGGGCCTGTGCAAGTTGTCAAGGAAACGTGTCCAGCCTAGGGAAGGGGAGCCCAGGGGGGGCACCCCAGGGGAGGCGGGACAGGGGAGGGTGCAGAAGTAGAAATCCCGCCATTGGCAGAGGGAGGAAGACATTCACTATGTATACAAAGGCTCAGAAACGTATGTACAGGATAGGCTTGTGAAGCTGAGACTCTGTTTGAAGTGGCCAGAGCCCGGGGTGTGAGTACAGGACGCTGGACAGGTGACTGCCGAACAAAGGTGTGCGCCTCCCCAGGGAACACGGTGCCGGAGACCTGCTGAAGGGCTTTCAGGAAGAGCCATGTGCTAAGCTTTGTAATTTGGAAAGCCGACTCTGGGACAGACGTAAGGCAGGACTGAGGTTCAGCCCGGATGACCACATAAGCTAGGACGGTAGTGGGAGAGCGGCAGCCCTGGCCCTTGCCCCACCTCCCAGAGGTGGCGACCAGGTTGAGCAGGTACCTTGCCTGGCACCATGCACCCGGCATCTGTTTCTGTGAGGATGGGGTCTGTTGTGAACATCCCCCCGTGCAGATGATGGATGGAAGGAGAAAGGGGTACCTGGGTGGCTCAGTGGGTTAAGCGTCTGACTCTTGGTTTCAGCTCAGGTTGTAATGTCAGGGTCCTGGGATCGAGCCCCACGTTGGGCTGTGGTTCAACGAGTAGTCTGCTTGAGATCTCTCTCCTTCTTTTTCTACCCCTTCTGCTCATGCTCTCTCTCTCTTTCTCTCTCTCTCTCTCTCTCGTAAAATAAATAAGTCTTTAAAAAAGAAAGAAAGGGAAAGAGCTGTGAAACCAGTTAGGAGGCCATCATGGCGGGAAACTAGGCTGGGCCCGAGGTCAAACCCATGTGATGAGAGTGGACTGGAGTGTAAGGAGGAACACGAGGAGTCTGAATCCTCGAGTCTTTGTGATTGAGTGGAACTGGGGGTAGAAAGAGCCTGAGCGAGGTCACGGGTGAGTGCACTAACGGATTGTGTTGGTCTGCCTTGCCTGTTGTAACAAAGTAGCCCCGGTTGGAGAACTTGAACAGCAGAAATTTATTTCCTCGTTAATTTTTATTGAATTTACTTCTGGAGGCAGGACCTCTGAATCAAGGTGTGGGCGGGGTTGGTTCCTTCTGAGGCTGTGAGGGAAGGGTCTGTTCCAGGCGTCTCTCCTGGGCTTGTAGATGGTCCTCTTCTCCCTTTCTCTTCCCGCGGTCTTCCCTGTGTGCATGTCTGTGTCCATTTTAACTTAACAATCTCTTTAAAGGCTTTGTCCTCAAGTCAGGCAACAGTCTGAGGAACTAGGGGTTAGGACTTCAACATGGGAATTTGGGGGGGATGTGAGGACACAGTTCTGCCCACAGCATAGAGACATCAACAAAATTGATGAGCCGGTTAAAGTCGATCATTCTGAGGAATCATCTAATGAGGTTTGCCTGAATCGATGTGTGTTACTTATAAGGTGGGAAGGCAACTTTCATGGGAAAAAAATCCCACCATAGGCTCAGGCGGCAGAACATAGTTCTGGAAATTCACATTTTCTCAAGGTGTGTGCAGTTCCTTTGGATTCTCATAGCCGATGTCTGGGAGAGACTAGCTAAGTGTCAGTGGGTTCCCGTATGATATTTCTGGAGTGCTGGAGTGGTCACCACCCAGAGGTTGGAGCTCTGAATGGTCCGTGTGTGTGTGTGTGTGTGATGGATTATTTTGAGCAAGGAGATGAAGCTGCTTCTGAGGTAGGGTGCGGTCAGACAAACCTAGATTCTCATCTTGGCTCAGTCCATGGGTCTGTGGTCAGGCTCCCGTAACAAAATGCCACAGACTGGGTGGTTTACAAAACAAACATTTATTTCTTAATGTCCTGGAGGCTGGAAGTCCAAGAGCAGGGTGCCAGCGTGGTTGGGTTCTGGTCAAGGCTGTCTTCCTGGCTTGTAGACGGCTGCCTTCTTGCTATGTGCTCTCGTGGCGGAGAGAGAAAGAGAGGGAGGTGGAGAGAACAGAGACAGAACTAGAGATAGACGTATGGAGACGTGGAGCTCTCTGGTGTCTTTTCTTATAAGGGCACTAACCCCATCAGATCGGGGCCCCACTGGCGTGACCTCTTCTAAACCGAATTATCTCCCAAAGGCCCGTCTCCAAAGACCATCACATTGGGGCTTAGGGCTTCAGCATATGAGTTTTGGGGGGACCCAGACGTTCCGTCCGTAGCACCACCCTAACTGTGACCTTGGACCTTTGCCCACTTTCTCGCTGACAGCCTATGCCTGCCCCTTCAGGTGGTGGGAGGGTTACATGAGCTCATGTAAGGCACTCGGTTCATGCATTTATCCTTCCGTGTTTAATCAGAGCGCGGCACGGAGGAGATCCCCGACTCGGGAGGCCCGCAGCGAATCTCGTGTCACCGGAGGACTCTCAAAGCAAATGCTGCCTCGGGCAGTGCTGTCTGTCTGTCTCTGGTGCAGCAGGTCACGGATGGTGTGTGCTCAGTAAGCATTGAACTTTATAATTTGGAAGGACCTAAGTCTTGTAATTAAGTTTCATCATGCGAGAGTCAATGTGCCCTATTTTTAAGTCATTTTTTGTTGTTTTCTAAGTAGAGTATTAAATACTTAAAAAGCCAAAGAGTTTTGTTAAATATTTTCTTCTAGAAGAGTTATATATGTGGCTTAGAGTCATGTTAGAACCTGGCACCTCTGTAAATGTCATTGATTAGGACTCGAAGACATAATGAAAATTAGCAATTCCTGCTTTCTTGTCCTTTACCCCTGCGGTAGTAAATTCCAACCCCATTAGCTATTTTTCTATTTACCTCCATACTTCTTAATAATGTGCTTCTACTTCTGCCTCTTGATTTATAAAATTTAATTAATTTATAAACTTTGTGTAATTTAGCTTTACAATTGAATTTTTAAATTTAATTTTATGTTGAAGTCTGTTTATGGCAGAAATAGAATTAGTCCCCTTATTCTTTATCCCCCACCCCAAAAGACGGACATACACACACATCTCTTCACACCTCATTCCCCCTATCTTCCTCGCGTAGTTTTATTCATTTTTAAATTAATTCTATATGAAGTTCACATTATCAACAATTTGTATATGTTGATCACAGTTGAGCTTTATTCTCGATTGTGATTACATCTCCTTTTTCGTCTCCTTGTGTGTGTTTTTTTCCTTAAATATTTCCTTTTTTTTAGAGCAGTTTTAGAATCATAGCAAAATCGAGAGGAAGCTACAGCCTTCCCATTGTCAACACCCAGCCCCCGCCCCCACCAGAGTGGGAACCTACACGGATACATTATCATTCCCCAAAGTCCATAGTTTACATTAGGGTTTCCTCTTGGTGTTGTACGCTTGTCAGGTTTGGGTGAACGTATAGTGACACAGATTTGATGGGTGAAAATGCCATCTCCTTAATTTGAATCTCTTTGGTTATTAATAGTTGCGTATTACAGTCTATCTTCGAACATCCTCTGACTTAGGCATAAGTTAACAATGCCTGATAATATTTTTGCTTTGGCATTTAGGGATTAGTAAGGCAAGAGCACATGTGTCTGTGTGTTTGACAAATTGCTGTGGAATGTATTGTTGTCCTACCGAGGAAAGGCAGAGGATTTTATTGGTTTCCAGATGTTGAATGTTTGTTCGTTTCCCGAGTCCTGTGATGCCGCACAGGTTGGCATGTGTTCTGTCCGTAGTCTCACACATCTGCTTCCTTGGGCCGTTACGCAGGCTCTAAATAGGACACCGATCTGGTGGTGATGCCTCTACAAGCTGAAAAGTGTGTCTTTATCGTCGCCTGCAGGCTCAGATTACAAAACTCGATTTGCTGGCTGTATCTTTTCCCTCTAGCATGGTTTTAGCATAAAGGTCATAAGATGACAATAATCATAAGCCTTAAATGCATGCAGTGTTAGGAAACTTATCTTTATAGTCATGCCATCGTGGCCCGTCGGTGGGACAGAAGAGGCACGTATCCAGCTGCCCGCCGGGACTGTTGGAATGGCCTCCAAACTGGTGTCCTTCTAGAGGGGAGCCTCAAAATTTGCAAAACGATAAGCTGAGTGGTCCTTCTAAACGTAAACTCCGTCACATCACTCTCTTCTAGCAGCTTTCTGTCTCACTCGGAGCAAAAACCAGAGTCCTTTCAATGGCCTATGAGTCATTATCAACTCTGGCCCCACTGCCTCTCTGACTTCATCCCATTCAAGTCTCCTCCTTGCTCCCTTTTCTCCAGCTGCCCACAGCATCTACCCATTTCTGGAACACGCTATACTCTGGTGCCTTTCCCTCAGACCACTGACCCCCAACCCTCGCCCCAAATATCCATCTGTTGTTTCCTTCATGGAGGCCTTTTTCCCCAAGGTGTCAGGTCACTGGGATGTCCCTCTTTTTTTTGATTTAAAGATTTTGTTTATTTATTTGACAGAAAGAGAGAGAGAGAGATCACAAGTAGGCAGAGAGGCAGGCAGAGAGAGAGGGGGAAGCAGGCTCCCTGATGAGCAGAGAGCCCCATGCAGAGCTCGAGCCCAGGATCCTTGAGATCATGACCTGAGCCGAAGGCAGAGGCTTTAACCCAATGAGCCACCCAGGTACCCCTGGGGTATCCCTCTTCACTCCACTTCCTGTCCTATCTGGTTACCTTCTTCCCCCTCCCCAATTGTTCTCTATACCACTATTCTCCTTATGATCCAACATCTGTTTCACACCCGCCATTCTTGCCTGTCCCCTCTTGCTTGGAAGTCAGCTTCGTGTGGGTAGGGATTTTTGCCTGTTGCCCTTATGGCTGGAACAATAGCTCCCACAGAGTGGAAACGGAATAAACAAGTTCATTGCTGTTTTATAAATGAAGAAAATGTGGCACAAAGAATTGAAATGATTTGCTTGACATACAGGTAGCAGGTGTAAGACTTGGGACTTGAGCCAGGACCCCTTCCTCTGGGGATGATTTTGTGGCAGAAAGGGTCTCAGGTGCTGGCTCACTGAATTCCTCCTCTGTTTTTACCACGGGCTCTGCTATTCTTGTGGATTCTGTTTATGCTTTCTTCATTGCACTCTGGATAGCCTATCTTTTTCAAAAATCGAAAGAAATCACGATGACCAATCCCCTCCCCCCTTTAAACTTTCATTGCTTTACTAAAATGACCACGTCGAAATAAGCGTGTCATTATTCTGGTCACACCTTGAAGTGATGTGCTTAAAATACCTTTAAAACAGCACTGTGAAGAAATCCTTTTATGTAAAGGTTATAAATGTGGTTTAAGATAGATGCTCCTGACTTTTCTTTATCCCCCATCTCAGGATGGCGTCCACTTGACCTTCAGAACAAGGACCACAAAGAGTTCCCCTAATTTATGTGGCATTCTGTTAAGTCACATGTCTCCACCGGAATGAACTCAGGAGGCTACTTGGCCCGGAGATGCCGAGAGCCTGAGGCTTCCTCAGTGGAACGTGATGGATGGGGTAAGGGGGGATCAGGTGGCCCTGGGGTTTCCCACTCTGCTTCAGTCAGAGATACACCTTTTTCATTAATTTGATATATTCAGCATTCGTATTAAATCTTGGTAGTAAAAATAAGTGGGGATTCCATGGCAAGAGTTGGAGAACCATTTGTGATTTTATAGCTGAGGCCCAGAGAAGCTACTTAAGCTTCTCTAACTCTTAGTCCAGTCTTCCCTTCCCTGGCTCATGGTTTTAGAGCCTTTAGCAGAGTTTTAAAAACAGAGAATCCCATGCATAATTATCACTTGAGGTGCTCATTGAGAAATGAGAATTCCCGGGCCCCACTGCAGACCTGTGGCATCAGATTCCCTGCGGCTGGGTTCCAGGAACTTGCATTTCTAAAGGAAAGCCGTGTGGCATCTCATCCACCCTTGTACGTCCTGGTGCGTGATCTCAACACACACCCCCACCTCATGCACTCTCGGGCTGCTCCTCTGTGATCAGGCCTGATCTTCAGTGTCCCCTATTAGACCTTCTTTTCCTTGTCCCTCCCTCCTGCCCCACTTGTCCCCTCCTTCAGTAATATTATATCACTGGCCTGCTTACTTTATTACCAAGGCAAGTTTCCCGTCCTTCTGTGGGTTTTTTGTGTTTTTTTTTTTTTTTTTGTGGGTTTTTTTTTTTTTTTTTTTTTTTGGCCCAGGAATCAAGAGTATCCAGAAACCCATCAAATCAGACCTCAGGGTGTCCGATAGGAGGTCTTCCCGGCAGAAGCTGTGAAGCTGTGTGTGTACTAGAGGCAGCAAGCCATGAGGGCAAGTTTCATTTGTTTATACTTAGAGCTGCCAAATAATGGATCATTCCAGAGTAGCACGGAGGTGGGAGGGCTCTCCAGTTTCAAGGAGCCACACAGACAGTGGCCGCCAACCAAGTGCTTGCTTTGGATGCTTCCACCAGTGACTCACCTAGGAGTAAATCATCTTTAGCAATAAATAACAGAGGTTTATGCTTCTCGCTTAGCAAGAGTCCTTAGGTAGCAGACCAGACTGGTGTAGCAGCTCCCTAAGGTCATCAGAGTCCCAGGTTCCTTAATCTGTCCTCTCCATCATTCTCAGTGTGTGTGGTTCTTGTCTTCATGTCTGCGAATGGCAGCTGCTCCCTGGATGGTCTGCGTTACCGCTGGGTTCGGGGCAAAGAGCTTTTTCCTAATGAGGTTTTGCCTATACACTTGGAAAGAAAACTCCTACCCGGAGATTTCTGCCTAAGTCTTTTGGGGCATAATAGTCGCATGCCCAGCCTGGCTGCAAGGATGTCTAGAAAGGTAAACCCTCCTAGCTTTCCCACCTGAGTACTAGAGGAATGCAAAGGGGCTTCGGGAATGGCTTTGGGGCTGTCAATCCGCTCTCTGCCACAGGGGGGAGCCCTCAGTCCCATTGAGCAAGTGTTTTGTGTAATCCTCTTCTGAACATGGATACTTGGAAGAGGAGGGGCGAATGTACCAGAATAAAGTACAAGCTGCTAAATGAAGCCCCACACCACAAAATGTGAGGTCCAGATCAAAGTGGAGTGATCACGGAGGAGTGTATGGAGGTGTCGGTAGTGGGGTCAGCGGTGGTCGTGGAGTATATATCTCTAAAGGGAAAAAAAAATGGCTGTATCCATGTATAAGGGGTCCTAAACTGGAAGGGCCACACATGTACTTCAGAATATGAAATACGGATGTAGAGAGACTTTTTTTTTTTTTGCAAATACCATCTATAAGCCAGCAGCAGTACCCCCTTCTGCTTACTAAATTGGTGGAACCATGGACCCCCCCCCCCCCCAGCACAGCAGGTGTTGGTGGGTAGGTGGGGTGAGGTGGTTGCAACTCAGGCCCTAAAAGCCTTGTGGTGTGTTGACGTTCAACGCTGTCTCCCTTCCCAAGTTATGGCGGACTGACTTCCGCCAGCCCCTACCACCCCCCCCCCCCCACGCCCCGGGCTCTCCGACTCTTTGTGCTGAGATTATCTGCAACATAGCCAACCAACACTTAGTCCCCGCATTATTCGCATCCTCAGACTGGGCTACTCCGGTCTCCAAATGGTTGTCTCCCTTGACTCCTAGGGTGCCAGCGTTTAGGGTGTCCTTCTGGTCCTGGCATTCACTGTGGCCTTCCTGTCCTTCATTATTGCCTCTCCAGCCCCTCACGTTTGCTGTTTCTTTCACTCTCTTGTCTACCTGTCTGATGCCTCAGCTTTTCCCTGGAGATCTAGCTCAGCTTCCTCTCCCCTGGGGCTGCTCCCAACTGCCTTTCCTCCTGATTCTGACTTGCTCCCTCTGTGTTTCTCTGGAACAGCTCATTATCACACTCTGGCAAATTGACTCTTTATTTGCCCTCCCCTGGGGACACGGAGAGCTGTGTGTGAGAGGGACTGCCTGTCATTTTTGTATCTGCGACATTTACCGAGTGTCGTATCGCAAATAAAACCAAATATTTGTGGAACACATGAATGGAAGAATTAGGATTTATAACGCTTTCTGTGAACTCCAGAGAGAAAACAGTCATCATGACTGCTAATGAGGGGGACAGAGTGGGAGGGAAAGGACAGGAATGATGGCTCAGCCACGGGGAGACGGGCCCAGCTCGACATGCAATGGGTGCCGTTTGCTCTATCAACACAACTGTCTCCAGAATACGTGTTGGAGTTTTTGTGTTAGAGTGTTTCAAGAAATGGGCACTCGGAGAGGTTTAGTCACTCAGCTAGGAAGTGAGGAAAACTTGTAGGGATAATCCTAAAAGTTAATAGAGCTGAAAATCAAGTCAAAACAGTGCCTCGAAACACTGACAATAAACAAAATGACGTTGTTTCTTCTCCCCGTATAAGGAGAAGGCTGTTTCTCAGGTGTAGAGAAAACCCTTCCCGCTCATTCCATTCCTCTTTGGTTCTGCCTTTCCCTTAGACTGACCTTCTAGAAGGTGTCTGGCTGTGCCTCCGCAGGGATGAGCAGCAGGAAGGTACACATGTGGGTGCATAGCTTCACCCTCGATATGTAAGCAGAATCGTGAAACACACCATTCCAGAACCTTCCTTTCTTGCCGCCAGCTCCCAGGCCTCCGGGGCTCGCCCCACCACCTCTCAGTGTTACCGTTTCCCACTCATTTTTCAGGATCTTCGTGGAAGCACCTCCTCTCATGCTGACTCGTCTCTATTTCTTCTCATATTTTATACCCCATGCTCCCCACCACCAGATTTCCTTTTCCACGTCATACCCGTGTGGTTCTGGGCGGGGCCAGCCATCATTTGCCAAGCAGGATCATGTGTTAATTTCCACGGAGATGCTTCTGTAGGATTCTGGCTCAGTAGTGGGGTAGCTGTCGGTCATCAGAAGTCTCTTCCCTGTGTCTCACGAGGAAGGAAAGGATCTGACATTGTGGGATTTCCAACGTGGGATGGATCTACTTGGATACATAGGCCCTTGCGAGAGCCCCTAATACCTATCAGACTGCGTTCTGAATATGCTCTTGTAGAATGCATGTTACATATCACACAGAAGGCACCCAATAAGCATGTGGAAAATGAAAATTGTATGCATGATGAGCCTGGCCCTTGTAATCATGGTCATAGGGAAAGCTGATGGAAACTTCCTTTGGGGGTGGAATGCTGAGTTTCACTAGGGATTTGGGGGAGGAAAGACTTTCTTTTGCCTTTAATCAGTATGCTGTCTCACATGTCAGTGAGAATACTGTGATGGGCTTTCCTAAGTCACCTGATGGTGAGATGTCAGGGTTTTCCTCTTCTTTCCTTTCAAGTAATCATTGTTCTGGCAATAGCATCGTGAGCACTTGAATTCAGAGGAAAAGGTAAAGCGCTGGTCAGAGTGGTTCTCTTTTCTTGAGCAAGTGGATTTCCATGAATTCAAGACACTGGACTGTTTCCAAAGGCAAAACCAGACTCTTGTTGGACTCAAGGGATAAAGGAATAAAAGCACATGCAGGACATTCCTTCATCAACAGGTAAGTCCCCACTTGTTGCCTGGGGAAGAATGATCCTGACTCCTGATCTCAGTATCCTCTCCTTTGGACATAAGAGGTCCATGCATGCACACCAGCACCTGGAGTGAACATAGCCATGGCTGCCATCCTTCCCGCTCTTACCTGACTGTCTCCTTCACCTTGATCTCTATCAAGGAACTCCCCTTGTCTGCTCAAATTATAGTACCGCAAAGACAAAGCTACTGATTTTTCTTCTTTTATTATTTAACCTCATGCTTTGCTTGTCCCTCCCTCTGTTGAGGAGCCCTGCACTGACGCCATTTTGACTCCGGCGCATCCTTGTCACTAATTATGGGTCTTCTTAGCTCCATGTTGGAAGACCTCTGGTGGCAGAGCCTTAGCCTAGGACCACCAGCATCAGCACCCCATGGGGCTTATCAGAAACCTACATTCTTGGGCCTCAACTCTGGAGTTGAGACCCAGGCCTTCCATATGATTTGGATACATGCTGAGGTCTGAGAATCCACCCACCAAGAATAGCTCATTCCTAAATGCTAGAGGGCAGATAAATGAATTAGCAACTATTTATCAACATCTTTCTTTTTTTCCATTAACAATCCACTTTTCAGGGGCATCTGGGTGATCAGTCAGTGAGGCGTCCGACTCTTGATTGATTTCAGCTCAGGCCATGATCTCAGGGTCCCGAGATCAAGCCCTGTGTTGGGCTCTGTGCTCAGTATGGAGTTGGCTGTAGATTCTCTCCCTCTGCCCCTTCCCCTGCTCACTCGCGCTCTCTCAAATAAATAAATAAATAGATCTTTTAAAAAAATCCTCTTTTCATCCGTAGATAGAGCTTTATCAGTACTAGAAGATGGAGTCTTTTTGTATGCAAATGAGTGAATTTGGAGGGAAAACTTGGGAACTAGCGGGATTTTGGCAAGATGGACCCTTGCTCTTCTCCACGGTGGCAGGGGGGCTCTGCCCATGTTCCCTCAGGCCTCCCAGCTGTACTGTTTGCTGACTAGCCCCATCTGCTTGCCTCTGCATCTCTGCCTGAGGGCTGTCTCTGGCTGGCTGAGGCTCCTCGCCAGCTGTGGGAGAATAAAGGCTCCCAGCGGCGCCCCCCTCAGCTGGCGCCTGATGAGACTTAGCCCTTTTACTCCAGGAGACGGAGTTTCTACACAGGCCCGGAGAACTTAGCTCAGGGACCCAGGAGCCGTAGTGGTAACATGCCTGATAATGCATGTTTTATTAGATACATTTCGTTCTGTATCTGTTTTCCTTTTTTTTTCTCTTTGCCCCATTGGTGAGGGAGGGATTCCTGCCGCAGGGTTCTGGAGCTGCCCAGATGCACGGCGCTGGCATGGGTAATTAAGACCCACAGCAGTTCATGAGTTTCACAGACTTGGAGTGGGACGCTGCCTGTCATGGGGACCACGCCCACATCGCACTTGGGAACAGAGGCGCAGGCCTGTGGGAGGCGTGCTTTGTAGGATCAAGAGGGAGAGGTGCCCGTTGGATCTTGCAGGAGGATGGGATTTGTTTGTTTGAATAATTGTGTGGGCTGGTGGAGAGTTGAAGTCCACCACTGATGGATGGACAGGGACTGCGTCTGGTCCCGGGACCATGAGGCCTCTTTGGTCAGAGGCCCTGATCTGTGGGAGCAGAGCAGGGAGGGGAACGTGGGCTTTGGCCATTCAAGGCCCTCCTGATTTTCCCCATTAACATGGGGCCTTAACTGGGGGCCTTATGCCACAGTAGCTCACTCCCCTCCAGTCTTGCCTGAGGCCCTCCTTCTAGCAAGCTCTTCACATCTGAATCCTTGTCTCGGGATCTGCTTCTGGGCGAACCCAAGCTGAGACCACCAACCAAGCACTCCATAGTCATACAAGCCGGTCCCGCCACGGGTGCGCTTCCGTGCAGATCCGTACCTCGTGTAATTTCTGAGAGTCCTCCTGTTTTCATTCCCAGGTGCTTCCTCTAGTTTCGAACCTCAAATAACTGGTGACAAGGTGAGGGAATTCTTTAGATCACTGCACAGGTGATGTTTAGGTATTATTTCTGTGTAAAAGAAAAACAGAAAAAAATGATCCACGTTTGAGGAATACAAACCTACAAGTAAAAACTGGAGATATTGAAGGAACTATTAATAAATGGAATGAGAGGATATCTCTCTAAGACCTGTTGAAATATCTAATGGAAATGCGATTTTTCTGCTTCTATAATGGACGATAAGGCCAAAATCTTAAATACATTAGTAGATGACAGCCTTCTCACGTGCACACCATTTGGGGAGTACAGGCAGGGTTGAAATGTGGTACCTGTCACAGTGACAGGTCGGCAAAAGCAGAACTTGGGAATAATGCTGTCAAAGTTGTTCAAGGTCAGGCAGATGGAGGGAATGTGGTTTGAAAGCCGGGGGCTGAAAAGTGTGAGAATGACCACCGCTGGACAAAATCCTGTGCAAGGTGGTTACATCTCTATTCTCGATGTTGCACAATTTTTAAATAACTGGTACATGGTGTGAGTTAATTAGTACCTAGGGTTATAATATAATATTCAATCCCTGGGATTTCTGCTCTCTATAAAGGACTTGGTAGAATATATGGAGTATTATCATGAAGATGACTTCAGACCATGTAAAATTTCCCTTAAGATGATCGCTTATGTATCTTGGGACCCTTCACAAGTACCTAAATGCCCTTGAATGAGTGATCTCTTCTGGCGTGCCTAGAACAAAGGGGTAGGAGGAATGTGTCCTTTTCCCAGAAATGTCACATTGTCCTAGCGATGCTGTCTGCTCTTGTATTCTCATTAGAGTGGTAAAGGAAGAGAAAGTCACTGTGTCTAGGGAAATGCACGTAACAACCAAAACAAGAATGGAGAAAAATCACAGATGTGTCAACAATCTCATTTATTCATTTAAAAAGGATGCTTGGTGCACCTGTCAGGAATTCTACACAGTACCAGGCATGCAGGGAACCCGTCCTGGGGTCTCGTGGGGAGGGGAACATTAATCACAGAACCTGACAATATCAAGTTATATGAAGAAAACAGAAATAGGGTGCCATACGAACATATAAGGGGACCCATTCTGGAAGATTTGAAAAGGTTTCCCTGGAGAGATGATTATTAGGATTTGGAAAACAGGAATGAGCCATTGTAAATTCAGTACAGTTCACAAGCTTCCGCTTAAAATTTGTGGGATCGCTGCTGCTTCTGGTGCAGTTTCAATATTTCTATCTAATTACTTGCTAATTTAGCTGCATAATATATCAGACACTTTTTTTGTTGTTGTTACCAAACACTCTCCGAGTGTCTCCTTGGCTCTGGTACTACCAAATGAATGACGACAGTGTTCTATTAAGAATTGCTTCTGTGTGCATTTATTTCCTGTTGTGTTGAAAGGGATTTTCATCATTTTCCAGTCTGCTGTGTTTCAAAGGGAAATTAACACCGTCCATTGTCCTAGCTGGTCCATAGCATGAAACACCTTCTAATATTTTCTAGCATTCCTGTCTCTGTGTCTTAGCATGCTTCATATTGTTGGTTTAATGGTTTTGAAAATTTTGGCCAAATTCGGTGAACTTTAAATGATGTTGAATCCGCAAAGCCCAGGCATTTTCAGATGATGTTTAAGTACCACTGACTCCAAAGACATAGATACAGCACTGCCATTAAAGTTAGAGAAGATAAATCGTCGCCCCTGAGACTCAGTAAGATAGTTTTTTTTACAGTCCATTTCACTCAGTGTTTAGATTGTGTATTACCTGATTAATCAATGTGTCGAGAGCCATCACAATATCAATGCATTTTCCCTTGAGCCTGGGGATGGTGGTAAGGGAAGAGCAGAATTACTGAAGGCTGTGTTGGCCACAGAGCGCATTATCTGCTGTTACTGGTGAAAGTAGCTCTTGGCTGCCGTTTGGTAAAGAGGAGAGCAGTGTTGTAGGAAGACGAAAAGTGGTATCTAAATTCTGTCTTTCTGGATCAGGGTTATTGCTCCTGACTGCCTTAATTCTGGCCCGTAAAAAAAAACTCTTAATCACTGCTTGTGGCGCAACACGATAACCCAGAGCACAGATTGGAGGTTAAAAATGATACTTCACAGAAGTTGTAGAATAGTTGACTGCTTTTCTTTTCTTTTCTTTTCTTTTCTTTTCTTTTCTTTTCTTTTCTTTTCTTTTCTTTTCTTTTCTTTTCTTTTCTTTTCTTTTCAAGATTTATTTATTTGAGAGAGAACGTGTGTGAATGTGAGTGGGGAAGCAGGCAGAGAGGAGAGAGAGAGAGAGGATCTCAAGCAGCTCTGTGCCGAGTGTGGAGTCTGACATGGGGCTCGATCCCATGACCCGGAGATCATGACCTGAGCTGAAATCAAGAGTCAGATGCTTAACTGAGCCATTCCAGGTGCCCCTAGAATAGTTGAGCATTTCAAATGTAAGCTTTCTTCCAAACTGGTTTTTTGTTTAGTTTTGTTTTTTGTTTTTTTTTACATTCTGGCAGTCATACCTATGGAAAATATCCCAGAAAGGAAATAAAATCCAATTTAAGACTTGTTCTGACTTTGGGCACCTGGGTGGCTCAGTCAGTTAAGTGTCTGCCTTCAGCTCAGGTCATGATCTCAGTGTCCTGGAATCGAGCCCCACGTTGGGATCTGTGTTCAGTGGGGAGTCTGCTTGTCCCTCTCTTTCTCCCTCTGTCCCTCCCTGCTTCTCGTGTTCCCTCTCTCTTTCAAATAAATATTTTTTTAAAAAAAGTCTTGTTCTGATTTTGCATCTTTTTAATTCTTGGATCATGCTCATTTCAGCTCTAGTCAATTAGACAGTTTTTACATATGATTTTTTTTTTTTGCATACCAATTAGAAGCACCTGTGAATTAAAGTACATACACAATGATTTCTGGGGTGTATCAAGGATTGTTGGACACTGGGTTCCCCAACAGGTAGACTCTGGGATAGAGATTTGTGTGCAGGGAGTCTATGAGGAAGTGCTCCCAGCAAGCCCGTAGGGGAGGGAGTGAGGGAAGCAGAATGGAGCCGTGGGAGGAGTTGGGTCCTGATGCAATTGCCTCAGAGGCCTTGGCCACAAGCTGGCCCCTTGGCACTGAGGTTAAGGGTGGGGCACTGATCAGTCGTAGTAGACACCCGCCTTCCCGGGCATGTGACCTTGCAGGAGTCGCCCCTTCTCCTGAGTGCGGTTCCTGGGGAAGGATCCAGCTGGCCCCTCAGCAGACGCTGGTCCCAGCAGCTGGAGGGATGGATGCTGCCGTCCCAGAGGAGGGGATTGTGTGGCATTCTACAGCATCCTCCGTCCACTTGAGCACAAATTTCACGGCTCTCGAAAGTAGAAGCAGTTAAACTGGCTCAGAGAGGTAGTCATTGGAGTACCCGTGTTCTTGGGTTGACCCTAGGAGGATCAATTCTGGGGACAATCACCAGTGGCGTCGACATTCCCATCGTCGAAAAGCCTGCTCTCTCTTCTATAAAGGCTTTCAGAGTTCTCGGTCTTTGACGTAATAATTTTAAAAAATTATATCACAATTATTTTACCACCTCACACCTGTGTCTGTCTAAAGGGTGCCATGTGGGAATGCTACAAAAAATAAAAAATAAAATATTCTGAAGATGTGAACGCAAATGACAGAATTGGGAGGTGGGCTTAGAACACGCATGATGACACAGCGTCAGATTCAGGAAAGCTGGGTGGGGGGATGAAATCAAGGCATCCCGCGAGGATGCCATGAGGCAAGGTCCTGAGAAGGCTGGAGGACGGTGACCTCAGATGACCTCTGATGTGTTTGCATAGCCATATCCCCAGCAAAAAAGAGAAAGGGATATACTTGGTGCTTGGGGCCAACTGAATATTGTTTCCTGAAGGTAGGGCTCTATTCCACTGTTATTTCCCACTTCTTTCAAGAGCAACGATCTTCCAGTAGGAAACATCTCATGATAGAGAAGAGTGGGGACCTAGGACAGGTGAAGAGCTGGTCCAAGATCACCTTGCTTTTAATAATTCCCTTCTCTGGATGTAGGCAGATTATCCACCAAGAACTAAGTGTTCTTTACACGTGGAATTGAATACCCTCCCGCTACTGATAATGGTTCAGGAATCACAGAGAAGAGCAGAGGTGGTAGAAAGCAAAAAAATGGAACAAACACTATTTCGATATTTGGAGGGGGAGGGGATAAAGATGTTTTGGAAACCATGAATTGGAAAGCGTGACTTAAATTATGGGGAGCATTGAGAAGGAAGGTGGTAACAAAAGGAGGCCACATAGTGGATGAGGAACAAGACACATGCAGTTAACTGAGTCTCTCGTTAGGGAGGGACCGAGGTGATGTAGGCACAGAAACCCCGGCCAGGAGGCCGCAGCCCAGGCTTCCTCACTTTGCCACTGTTAACTAAATGACTGTGGTCATGTCACATGATCTGTCAGGACCTCGGTTGCTTCCCTCTGGAAGGGAAGAAACTTTCCTTTGGGCCGATGTAGTTCAACTCCCGGTATTTGAGGAAGTACAACTCAATAAGAAAAAAAAAATTGTGTTCTTATTTTCCTTCCTCTTGAAACACATAAAAAAGGATTCAATTCAGAATCCTCAGCTCTTGTCTCAGGTTTTTCTCTCCGACCCCCTCCAGAGACTCAGATTGGCCAAGTGCAGAAAGAACTCTGTCTTACATCTAGACATGGATTTTTTTTCCCCCTTCTTGGTGCTTCCTCCCCCCTGCCTCCTCACTCAGACCTCTCTTTTTTGTTATTTTTGACTGAGAGCCGATTTCTCCACGTCTTTCTCTTCCAAAGCCTTTCAGGGTCTATCTTCCCCTATTAATTCTCTGTCAACTTTCTGACTCTGATATGCGAAGAGCCCAGGACCAGTCTGGCTGAGACAGCTGACCTTAGGAGACGGATGGTGTGGGGGAAAATGGAGGAATGGGGAAGGCCACTGTGGGCTTCCTTTGGTATCCTGAAGGAGAGACAGAATGCACGCCGATTTCATTCTCTCAGTGAATTTTCATTATATGCCAGGTGTGTGGTTGCTGCTGGAGAGAGAACAGGGAGCACAGCCTGGAAGATCGAGCTCGCCCCTCTTGCAGTTCGCCGAGATAAGCTGTACAAAGGAAACAGAAAGTCCGCGCTGGGGACTGGTGAGGGTCTGCTTTAGACAGGAAGTGGGAAGTCACTCGAGAGGCCGACATTTGAGTGAAGACCTGCATGAGGAGAAAGATTTTCAAGGCAGGGGGAGCAGTGGGTACACAGACCCTGAGCTTGGCCTGTATGAGAAACAGAAAGAATGGGGCAATAAAGAGTGGGGGGCCAAGGGGAGCAGGGGCCAGAGTAGGGAGAGAGCTCTGGTCGGTGAGATAATGTAGGACGCAAGCCTTGGTGATGATTTTGAGTTTTGGTCTGATGATGAGTGAAACCACAGAGTGGTTTTGTGTAAGGGGAAGACAAAATATATGATTTAAGCTTTTAGAAGATTCTTCTGGGAGCTGCATAGAGAATGGATGGCAGTGGGGCAACAGTGGAAGCAGAAAGATGAGTGAGGAGGAGGACTGCCATCGTAGCAGTCCAGGGGAGAGAGATGAGGTGCCTTGGGCCGGAGAACTGGAAGGAGAGATGAAGACAAGTAGACGGATTTGAGGCAGACCTGCCAAAGGACTGGCTGTCGGAGATAAGACAAGGGGGGGACGTCAAGGATGATGAAAGTTTTGGTTTGAGCAGTTCATTGCCATCCACTGAGATGGGAGAGTCTGGAAGAGGGAGAGGAAGTCAAGGGTTATGCTTTGGATATGCTACATTTGACAAGACTATTAGACCCCCAAGAGGAGCTGTCAGGCGCTTGGATGGTATAAATGAGTCTGGAGATCAGGGGGTAGGTCCGAGCTGCACATATAAATTTGGGTGTCACCGCCAGAGAGACAGCAAAGCCGGGAAATGGGGTGAGATCACTTAGCTTGGAAATAGCCGGAGAAGGGAAGATGATGCCAGAAGATAGAGGGACAAGTTCTAGGGCATTCCAAGAGCTAGAGGTTTGAAAGAGGAGTAGAAGCAAGCAGAAAGACCCAGTAGAGTATGCCGTCATGACTCCAGGAAAAGGAGAATTTTCAGAAAAGAGAGTGGTGTCCTAGATCAAATGTGAAAGAAGCAGCAGCACCCATCGGATTTGGAGCATGTTGGGATGTTGAGGGGCTTTTTGGAGGCAAGCAGATTTGAGTGGTCTGATGAGTGAAAAAAATTGTTAAAGGGGAGACAGTTATTTTGATAGTGTTTTTGAGAACTGTTTTTTGAAGGGACATGGAGGAGGACTGTGGAGTCAGGGAGGAGCCCCTTTGAATGCTTGCAAGAATGACCCGGGGAAGAGAGGGACACTTGTAGAGAAGAAACCAACCCCAGTGGCCCTTTGATCTTGGACT
Organism: Nasua narica; assembly: GCA_028533885.1. Lineage (NCBI taxonomy): Eukaryota > Metazoa > Chordata > Mammalia > Carnivora > Procyonidae > Nasua > Nasua narica. The sequence goes on from CM052807.1 coordinate 18,084,391, forward strand.
TTCAGCTTCTGGGACTGCAAGAAAACAAATGCCTGTTGGTTAAGCCACCCAGGATGTGGCATTTTTGTGCTGCAGCCCAAGGGACTAAGAGAGGCACAGGAAACCCAGAGGTTTTTGATGTAGAGGAAGGTGTAAGGAACGAGTGGCCCTCTGTGGGCTTCTGTTCGCTTGGTAAAGTTTAAGGTAAGGCCCTCCGCTGATGGGAGGGTAGAAGACGGGGAGGTGGGAGCAGAGAAGAGAAGAAGTGAGGGAATGATTGGGAGAGAGATTGAAATTTATTTGGGAGACAGGAGGATTAAATGCCCATTTGAATGCCCATTAAATGCCCATTTGAAGTCCGTGGAGCCGAATTTAAAGCACAGTCATTCAGCAGAAGTGCGTGCTTTTTCTCCAGCAGTTTTTGGCCAATTGAGGGTAGGCCCAGATGGCAGAGGTTGGGTACTGCCAGAGCTCTGAATTTTCTGGGCAAGGGCAATGCGGAGAGAGGGGCCAGGGGGATTCAGGATATTTTGGGGGGCGGTCATGCACTGAGGACAGACAGAAATGAAGGCAGGTATGTGTATTGGAGGGAAGTCTCTGCACAATTAAAGAATTCTCGCAGGGAGAGTGCTAAGCTTCAGTGAGCAGGACACATGGAAGGTGTAAGTTAGCGGTAAGGAATTGTATTTTGGTGTGTGAGACACGTGATGGAAGTACTCATGTTACAGGGTTATTCCGAGTGTCAGATGGAAATGCTTGGTAAACTGTAAGTTGAGGTATCAGCCCCCTAAAATAATGCAGTAGATACAATGTATCTTGATTTCCTTAAGGTATTCCACTAGCGGACACCAGGAGCAAAGTTCATACTATGTAAATGACAGCACATAAAATAGGCTTATGAATGGCTGAATAATTGCATCAAAAAGGACAGGTTCCGCTTAGTTTTAGCTCTTTGGCCAACCCCCCTGGGAAAACGGTCACTATCTCTACTTCAAACAACCCCGTAAGGGCAAAGTTTCAGAGTAGGACGTTGGACAAATAAGGCTTCTGGTGTTTTCCTGATGCCAGCAATAACTAGATGGAAAAGATGGTCAAAATACCAAGATTTTTATTTCACAAATCTCAAGCAGAATGTTACAGGAACTCTGAAGAAATTACATGCAGTCTGTACTTTTTGTGTTCAGAATTGCTCAGGCAGAATCAGAATGTGATAAGACTTGTAAATCCCAAATTACATTCAATTGTGTCTAATAAAGAGATTTTAAAAGTTGAGAAAATACATGTTATTACTGGGAAAGAAATAGAGGAGTTGAGAAAAAAAAGATAATAAGCAGTTGAATTAGATGGAATCGTTCATTGCCTAAGGAAAAACCCACAGCTGTAATAAAAGTAATCATTCTGAATATTGTATTTCTGAATTTAAAAAAATGCGTTCAACGACTAGAAAGAACAGATTCCATTTTTGATAGAATTGAAAAAGAGGTGTGTTAGATAACAAAGTGCTAGCCCTGTGCGTGCCTTTATCTCAGCTTCTCCTTGGTTCTCTTATGTTAATATGCACTTCCATTGATTACCGACCCATTCCTGTAAAGTTCATGTAGACAAAGTACCTAAAAGGCCTGTGTATCAGGGACGTGCAGTTTCAGACTGACGCAGCCCATCTGGTGGAGCTGTGGATGGACTGATGCCCTAGACTCACGTGAGGGATTTGATGCAAACTGGTCTACGCTCAGGGTCATCCCCACGCGTGACCTTATCAGGCCTGTGGCTTGACACTAATTTGGAATGGGGGCGTGTCTTATGGCATGGCTTGAGCTGCTCTGTGCCCAACCTTTGTCCAATATTGGGGGCTGTTTTGAGCCTGAATCCCTACTTTGATTGGACTACTAAATTCTCTGAGCCCCAGTCAAGAGGGGCTAGGGCTGGCTTGGCCAGTGTTGGGTTGGTGGAATGAGGTGAGGCTCTGGGAAAGCAGAGCTCGGGGTAGGGTGAGGGCAGGTGTTGTCCAAGGCAGTGGGAGCCAGATATCAGCGATGTGAGGGTGGCCACAGTGATTGCTGTCCATGGCCGAGAGAGATCCCCAAGGTGAGAACTGGAAAAGGCAAATCTGTCCAGTGGGAGTGGGGCGGGCAGTTGAGACTTGGGTAGAGGAAGGCAGGGACTGCAGAGGCCTGACGGCAGGAGCACCCCCAGAGGCTCAGACTGATGCAGTACTCAGCTTAGACCAGAGGGGAGCTTTCTTTGCAAATGGGGCTATACAGGAGGACAGAAGAACGTCCTTAAAAGCATCTTTTTTTTAATGCAAATATGTTCATTTGAAGTGCAATACATTAAAAACTCATTAGAGCTCATTAACGTGTATGATCCCACTCCCAGAAACTAGTTTTTCAGATGAACAGGAAATGGGACTGGGAATTAGTTAAAGAGCAAAAAGGGATATCCTACAGAGGAAAGGCACTTTCAAGGAGAACCTCAGCCGTCCAGGGAAAGAGGTCCTGTCCCAAAAGAGCACATGGGGTGTGCCTGATTCCCACACAATGGAGCCAAATGAAAAGCAAGCATCCATAACCAGACGCAGGAACTCTGATTGAACCAGAGTCAGATTATTCCAAATTATAAGTGAAATAACAGCAGGACATTTGATCAGATAGGAAATTGTGGCTGGCAGAGAGGAGATTAATAGCCTTAAATGTAATCAGGAATCGAGTTGTGTTGAGTAGGGTTATTGCTCTGGAGTTGCATGAAATGAGACGTGATTGACTGTTGCTCAGAGCCCAGCACCCCATTCTAGTAATTGTGTTTCATCTTTTCAAGGATTATTATGTTGTGCTGTGTCCTTGTTGAATTTCATCTGTAATTATATCACTCCACTTTGAGATGGATAGGTCTCTTAGGATGCTCTCCTAACACTTCCTAATTACGGTTTACCTAAGCTCAGTCAATTCGGTTAGCCAATTCTCTTATACTTTCATTCAGTATGAATAAGGACATTTGGACAACATCACTTTAAATACAGTAAAATCGCAGATAAAATGAACAGGGAGTGGGTTCTTCTGGGTAATTAAATCTTTTTTTTTTTTTTTGAAGATTTTATTTATTTTTTTGTCAGAGAGAGAGAGAGAGAGAGCACAAGCAGGGGGGAGTGGCAGGCAGAGGGAGAAGCAGGCTTCCCACAGTGCAAGGAGCCTGACGCGGGACTCGATCCCAGGGTGTTGGGATCATGACCTGAGCCAAAGGTAGATGCCCAACCAACTGAGCCACCCAGGCATCCCCTGGGTAATTAAATCTTAGAATTAGCTGGGGATTAATCAGAACACCCTTTTGGTTCTAATTCTTCCCGTTAATTTTTTTTCTAGCATTTTCTCTGACTTTTCAGGCTGAGTGACTCCAAAATCTCCCCCACCCCCACCCGCCCACTGAATGAGTTACAGTCTTGCACCACCTTAGGTTTAGTTACCATTTACCCATTTGCCTATTTATCCCTAAGAGATGAGGAAGACATAATCATGTAGAAATGTTTAACAGCAAAGCAAGGGCAAATTCTAGAAGTTGTTATTTGAAAAAATCCTAGTCTGTGGTTTTTTCATTGCTGTCTTACATTACATGGGTGACAGAAAACAGATTTCACAGATAGGGAGCATCTGGGATACTTCCTGTTAAACTGAATGAAGGAGCCTCAGAATTTTGAAAATCATCATCATTCTGTGACAGAACCTTTTGCCTCATTTCCCATTGATAAAATTGCCACAGTGAGAGGAAAGGTTCCACTGGCTACTTTTATTTTATTATGACATAATCACTTTATTTCATACTTAAGGTGCCCCCCCCCCAATGTTTAGACATGATTCGTGACAGATTCTTTGCACCGATTTTTCGTTCTGGTGACGCTAGCCTCCATTTCACAAGTCAATGCAAATGGCCTTTATGGGATAGATCACCATCCACTACTTACAAATGTGAAGCCAGTAAATTAGGATTTTGCTCACTGCTCAAATGTGTTCAATGCCTAGCTTTTGGATTGTTTATGTTTTAATAGCATATAATTTCCCTGGAGCTTCCACACTGATTAGGCAGCTTTCCCACACGGGCTCCTACTCTTGGCGGCAGTCTGCGTTGCTCTGACTTTTCCTTGCTCTGACGATCAGAAACTATTGTGCAGCCCTGTTTAACTCTGTTCATTTTTGTTTTTAAAGAAGAGTGCATGAAATCCCAGTGTTTGACCTGAATGCTTTCCTGAAAATGAGTATGAAATATGATTATATAAAAAGTGAACTATGGACTTACAGGTTATAAGACCATTTCACTCTTTGATGACCAAGCTTATTTTAAAATTGTAGTTATAGTTCAGATATTTACATGGTTTTAAATTTGTGTTATCCAGGGGCGCCTGGGTGGCTTGGTCGGTTAAGCATCAGACTCTTGATTTCAGCTCAGGTCATGATCTTAGGGCCGTGGGTTGGAGCCCTGTGTTAGGCTCCCCGCTGGGTATGGAGTCTGCTTAAGGTTCTCTCCCTCCTCCTGCCCCTCCCCTTACATCCCACTCCCCACCTCTGTGGGCAAGGGCTCACTGTCTTTCTCAAAAAAAAAGAAAAAATTCTTAAAAGTTATCCAGTAGCTCTAGGGCTGCCTCAAACTCCACTAAAGGCTCAGCATGAAATATAGAGAAAGTTATTTTCTTATTTAAATTTTTCTCTCAGGATTCGCTTCTCTACATTTTATTGAGGAAATATTTAGTTGACAGAGAAGTTTCTCTTTTTTCCCCCCATTTTTGGAGGGGGGGTTGGGATGAAGAACCTTGATAAGGCTTGCATAGCTAATGTGGACACTTCAACATGGATTTTAACTGACAGTTTAGAGACATTTCCAACTCTTGTCCTTTAGGCCACATCCTTCCATTGCCATCCAGTTTGCTGGAACAATCCCCGTCGGAGGGTTGTGTTTGCCGGGCTGCTGGGGCTGAGTGGAGGATTTAGTGACGCCGGAGGCTGGTTGTGAGGTTCTCCATAGCAGAGCTCCTGGCAAGCTGAGCGCTACGTCTGGACTCAGGAAAGCAATTCCGTCAAATGTTCTCAGTACCATAAATCTCCCCTTATATTATTTCTTTTCTCGAGCTTTTCAAATGAAAATCTAAAAACAGCAACATACTCCCGTTAGTGACGTGGTCACTTAACTCATTGTACTCAGGGAATTTTTCTAGTTGTTTCATTGTTCTTCCCACAACTGCTTCTGGCCGTAAGACAGGCCTACATTTCTTGAAAGTCGGACTCTAGGCTGTTCGGAAAAGCTCTGAGGGGAGATGATCGATGATGGGGCTGACCAATGATCAAGTTCTTTTAGTAGGATTGGCATCGCTGGGGAGCTTGGTGGCAATGCTCACTATTAGGCCAGATCCCAGACCTCCTGACCCAGAATCTGCATCTTAGTAAATCTCAGAGGTGAGTCAGAGGCACACTGTCGTCGGAGAAGGGTTGCTCCAAGAGGCAAGCCCTATAGTGACAGGCACCTTGAGGACCCCTGCGAGCCCTTCTCAAGTGAGCTTTCTGTTCCAGCCGCTGTGCTGCCCACGTCCTTGCATCGTCTCTTGCAAACGGCATCAAATCTGTCGAAGAGGGAGTATTATCTCCATTTTGCACACGAAGCTGAAAGCACAGAGGCGTTCAATAACTTTCTTGGAGCTCAGCCTCTAATGTGCAACAGGTCTGGACTAGGGTCAGCTTGCCACCGCCAGTGTTTGTCTTCTTGATCAGGGTGCTAAAAAGATAAAAGCGTGCCTCTCCTACAGATGTGAAAATGAACACTTTTGAGATATTTTGTTTAACTCATCCGTAAAGAAACTGGTAAGGCGCTAACAAGCCGTTCAAAGGAGCGAACAAACACTTCTAGATCAGGAATATTGAGATGAATGTGCAAATGGAGGCAAACCTAATTTCCCTACTGTGGGGGAGAGTTCTCTCTCCACTGGACATAATTCATTTGTACGCCTCTCGACAAGAATTATTTTGCGTTGCTGTCAGCTAGCTACAATTTATAGAATCACAAAATAGCTCTGTTAAAGAAAAAATTATTCATGACCCATGCTAAAATGGGAAGGCAGACTTTATTCAGTTCTGTCGAGATAGGGTTGGGGACCACTGCAATGGAGTGTTTAAGCAGGGGAGAGAGATTGGGCTCAACTCTGACGCCCACCAGGAAGTGGGGGAATTTAAGGCCAAGGAGCACGAGGGGACAGGGGTTAGTAAGAGGAGGCATTGGGATAAGGGAGCACTCTGGCCGAACTGGCCTGGCAGGATTCTCTCTGAGGGCAGGCCGGGGTGTTCAGATACCACCTGGGGGACAGGGAGGAATGAGAGATGTGGTTGGATATTCAAGATGATCACATGTGGAGGATGAAGATTTCTGGCTAAATTGACTTAGCGGAAGTCTTGCTAAAATCAAACCCTGAAGGACATGCCCAACGATGGGGTCTAGTTGAAAAAGCTCAGAGGAACCAGACTAGAGTTTGGTCAAGGACAAGGTCTTCGTCCAACCCCATAGATTCAGAATCAGGTCACCTGGAGATCGGGACAGGTGTTGCTATAGACAGGGAGTGGCTCTCCACTGTAGGACAGATTTTCCTGCCTATTAGTGGATGCAGAATAGCATGGTGGTTAAGAACACAGAACCATAGTGTCCGGACTCAAACCATAGGGAACCCCCTCCAGTTCTAACTAGCAGAGCGATTTTACGTATATTCTCTCACCTTACCGGGCTCTGGGTTCCTCATCTGGAAAATGGACGCAGGGCCTACTTTGTATATTCATTGCAAGGAGTAAACGAGGCGACACATGTAAAAAGTGTTTCAAAGAGCACCTGGCCCCTAGTGACCACACAGTAGATGCTGCTCTTATGACCTTCATGCTTAACCAGGAGGGCAGCTCAGAATTTTTGCATCAAGGAATATGCATATTTGCATTAAAAGGACACTCAGTTTCTCTGAGAATTTCGAACTCAAACCACATTGAAGAGAAGTCAAAACAATTTTGGCTATATCGAGCAAGAAAATATTGCTGGAGGTGGGTTAAAAAAAATACTTAGAAAGTCTGCACCCTGACCCTACATATTTGAGTTTATCCAGAGTCCCCAAGGATCTCTCACTGGGGACAGTGAGATGAGACCCTGATGCTCCAAGGCTTGTCACTTGTCTTCTGTTTATTCCCATTGTGCTATTTTCTCTCCTGTTGCTCATCT
>CM052807.1:18092096-18118775 GCA_028533885.1 Nasua narica
CCGTGTTCACGGATAAAAGAGTGAAGTTCTGTGTGGTCGTTTTAAAAGCACTCTCTGTTATTTTGAATTAAATGGCATCCACCAAAACACAGATTCATGGTTCCTCGAAATTAATGTGATTGTAGAAAATAGCCGGCATTCGTTTGGCTAAGTCGGCACGGCAAGCGTGTGCTTACCTGTGTGACACTCTCCTGTTTCCTGTCCCGTCTCCAGTGGCCACTGGCCTCAGTGGCACGAGCTTTGGGCTCCATGGATCCCATGGTGAATGACTGAATGAACAGGCAGGCCAGGGTCTGCCCCTCATCTCTCTCTGGGCACCAAGACCTGGTTTTGCTAGTTCCTGTGTGTGATTGGTATTTGAAAGGCAGACTTGGGTTAACCCAACTCAGAGAACAATCCTACCCTGTAGTGGGCGGGGTGCTTGCCTTTGTCCCTCAGGGAGACTATGGGGGGTGGCACAATTGTAAGGAGAATTTTGCTTGACGATTTCGACAAGTCAGAGCCCCGGCGGTTACTGTCACCTCTTACCCCTCTCTGCAGGGGGGTTTCAGCAGGTGGTCCGGAGGCCCTGCTGGTTCATCCGGCTCCTCTTCCAGGAGTGGGGAAGGAGCATGAGAAATCAACCGAAGAGTTGGTGCAGCCACTTTGGAAAGCAGTGTGGAGATTCCTCAAGAAATTAAAAATAGAGCTACCCTATGACCCTGCAATTGCACTACTGGGTATTTACCCCAAAGAAGCAGATGCAGTACAAAGAAGGGCCACATGGACCCCAATGTTCATAGCAGCAATGGCCACAATCGCCAAACTGTGGAAAGAACCAAGATGCCCTTCAACAGATGAATGGATAAAGAAGATATGGTCCATCTATACAATGGAATATTTTGCCTCCATCAGAAAGGATGGATATCCAACTTTTGTATCAACATGGACGGGACTAGAAGAGATTATGTGGAGTGAAATAAGTCAAGAGGAGAGAGTCAACTATCTTATGGTCTCAGCTACATGTGGAGCATAAGGAAAATCATGGAGGGCATTGTGAGAAGGAAGGGAAGGGTGAATGGGGGGAAATCAGAGGGGGAGATGAACCAGGAGAGACTGTGGACTCTGAGCAACAAACTGAGGGGTTTGGAGGGGAGGGGGTTGGGCGAGCCTGGTGGTGGGTATTGAGGGCACGTATTGCATGGAGCACTGGGTGTGGTGCATGAACAATCAATCTTGTAACACTGAAAAATTAAAATAAACATATTTGGGAAAAAAAAAAGAAATCCACAGAAGAATCCTTAGTCTTGGGCTTTTTATGATTAGGCTGCATTCGCCACCTGTTAAAACGTTGTTTTTTTTTTTTTAATTTTTTTTTTAAAGATTTTATTTATTTATTTATTAGGAAAGAGAGAGAGTGAGAGAGAAGCGGACTCCCCATGGAGCTGGGAGCCCGATGTGGGACTCGATCCCGGGACTCCAGGATCATGACCTGAGCCGAAGGCAGTCGCTCAACCAACTGCGCCACCCAGGGGCCCTAAAACGTTGTTTCTTTAGAGAGACTACAATTGATTAGGTTTTAAGCTTCTCATTTAGACTCACACTCCAGTTTTGCCTCCTTTATGGCCACTGTAAATAGAATTTGGGTGTTCTTGAAAGTCCTCAGGGGCCGTCTGGGTGGCTAAGTAGATTAAAATCTCTGCCTTTGGCTCAGGTCATGATCTCAGGGTCCTGGGATCGAGCCCGGCATCGGGCTCTCTGCTCAGTGGGGAGCCTGCTTCCCCCTCTCTCTCTGCCTGCCTCTCTGCCTACTTGTGATCTCTCTCTTTCTCTGTGTCAAATAAATAAATAAAATCTTTAAAAAAAAAGTCCTCAGTCACCTGCAGGCAGATCACTCTTCTCCAGGGGACTGATGGCATGATGGCCTGAATTCCAAGTCTTGCTCAGAAGGTGATGTCAAGTCTGTTTTAGAGGTCCTTGCTCATGCCCACTAAGTACTGGTGACATTATCTTGTAGGGATTGAATCCCTTGTTTTTGTTTTTAAAGATATTCTTTGCATCATCAGAGGCTTAATTTTTACCCTTTTGCAGGAGCTGTGTAGTCCTTAAGCTTCTCGCTTTTCTGCAAAATTTTGCCAGGTGGCTTTGTAAAGTGATCGCTTTCAACTCAAGACTGACTTACAAAGACAGTATTTCTAAAAAGGAGATCAACCACACAGATAATGATAGCAGAAATGCTTGTTTTTGTGTATGTTTTTCCCCCAAATCTTATTAAAGACTTTTTTTCTCCCCTGACACAATGAAGTGAGGAAAATGTGCCCGAAGCCTTGCTTGCCTGTACCACACAAATAAATTCTATAATTAAATAATAAAAGCAGTCAGAATCCATAATACAAGATTTACAAGGAATGGAGACAGAGGAATTTGTAGCATTTAGCAGTTAGTAAACTGTCAGTGAAAGATGAGAGTGGAATCTTAGGGGCCGGGTCCTAGATAGCTGTGTATGTCCAGTCAAGGAGCAGGGAGCGTGTCCCGAGGGTGATGGGGGTCAAAGAAGGGCTTTGCACAGGGAAATGACACCATCAAATGTGCATGTGCAACAACCCCCATGGGCCAGTGAGGATGGGTAGGGAGGTTGGTGGAGATGTTTAGAGAAAACAGGCAGGCTGAGAAGGCGAGATCTGAAGGAAGTCCTGGGGAATGCTGTCACTGAACACCAGCCAGTTACATAAAAGTAATAGGCAGAACAAGAAGAACCCTGGGGAACAGGGTGGAAGACCGGGGAAAGAGGGCTGTGATGGGTACCAGGTGCAGAGAGGGGAGTCTGCCATTCAGCAACTGGGAGGTAAAGTAGGAGAACTAAAATATCCCCCGGCTTTGGTGATGCTTTCCAAGAATAGCTGAGTGGATTTGTAGGAAAAGAAAAGCGACAGTAGCAGGGTACAATCTGACACACAAGGCAATAGGTAAAGGAGAAGAGCAGAATGAGCTTTGTTTGGTTTCGACCTTGAGTTGGTAGAGAATTGAGCATGAGGAGGAGGACGGGACCATGGGAGGGAAAGGGAACAAAATGAAGGGATGGGCCCAGATCTCAGAGGAGACAGGGAGGGATCGGATGGCAGGTGGATTATCCTTTTTTTGGGCAGTGAGACTGTTTTCCTCTGAGATGTAAAGTAAGGATGGATGATCCCTAAAGATCAGTTCACACCTGACAGTATTGCTTTTCTCTGAGACAGGACACGTGATTAAGTGAGAAGTCTGGAGGGCAGATCCGGGTGAATGGGTAGGTAACCACTGAAGAAAGCAGGAGGGGAGGTTAGCTGGCGACGTGTCACGGAGTCATCAAGGTGGACCAAAGGCCAAGCACACTGGACACCACTGATGTATCAAGGCACCAACCTCCTACCTGTGTGATTGTTTTTTCCAGCAGTCCTCAGGGATCAGGTATAGCAATGGTTAAGGCCAGGAGCTGTCTTTCTCCATTATTGCAGCTTTGCAAGGAGGAAGTGACAGAATGCAAAGAGAGAAGGGAATTGAGAGCACTCTGAAGATAACGTAAACGTCCCAAATGAGCAGGTGGGCAGTCTTGCGCGGCGACCCGTGAGCAGAGACTGTGCCCTATAATGGAGTGACTACAGAGGCACTAGCTGGGTAGTTAGAGCCATCTCTGCTCTCTGGTCTGGGAAGCTTCAAACACTCTGTGGGTCCAAGGTCTCGTGCCTCTCCAAGGGGATGGTCACTCTCTCTTCTGTGACTCGTCTTGGGAGCACTCTCAGCTGTGTAGCCCGGTGGATCATATGTCGATCCTTAGGATCATACCTGATCCTTTTCTTTACCTAATTCTCGTAAGAAGTATTTTAGAAGGGCCTTCACCAGAAATTGAAATGAAATTAAAAAAAAAAAAATCTCAGAGTTGACAGAAACATTCTTATTTGAAGCCCGAGAGAGTCTGGGTCCACAGTGTTTGGTTATTAGAGCTTCTCTGGCAGCCTTCTTGATTCTTGTGCTTTTTCTCTCCCTAGACCCAACTGCTCAGACCACCAACTTGAGTTGTTTTTGGAGGGTCCCCCTCCATTGATATCCTGGACTTCCGCTGGACCGTGAGCTCCCCAGTGGCAGGCTGTGATGTGCTTCACCTCTGTAGCTGCCTTTACCATTTCAGGTTCTCCCTGACCCCTGGTCCCTACAGATGGGCCATTCCAACCTGATCCCAGAGAGTCCTTTGTGGGTTAGAAATCAGCCCACGCCTGACTTGTGGCAAACTCTTGTTCCACCAGCTTGCCTCTGACTCCAGGTCTTTAGAATTCTTGCTTGCATCTTGATTATTTCCTACTTTATCTATTTTGACCCATCTGGGAGATGTCCCCAAATCAGTAGTTAGGGAGGACTCAAACGTCTTCATCGGCGGTGGGTGCCATTTTCTCAAGTAGAATCTGTCCATGGGTCATGTCTTCTCTCCAATTAGAATTGGCAGGGTTTCTTCTTTTCCTCTTCCAAGAACAAGTAACTCCTTCACGGTCCTCTAAAAGAGCTCAGATCCAAGCAACATCTAATTCTCACTTACTTGCATGCAGAGAGGTCTGACGAGCTAACCTAGCCAGGCCATCTCGCCTTCTCCCCTGAAGGCCTAATGCTCCCATGTCTCTTGGGACTCCTGGTATCTCTCAGGCTCTCAGGTATTCCAGCATTTTAAAACATGGCAGTTACAGGGACGCCTGGGTGATGCAGTCACTTAAGTGTCTGCCTTTGGCTCAGGTCATGATCCCAGTGTCCTGGGATCGAGTCCCGCATTGGGCTCTCTGCTGAGCAGGGAGCCTGCTTCTCCCTCTGCCTGCTGCTCCTCCTGCTTGTGATCTCTCTCTCTGACAAATAAATAAATGATCTAAAAAATATATTTATTTTAAAAAAACATAGCAGTTACATTGTTAATATGTATTTCTGTCACTTTAAATAACCACCATGGTTGAAAACAGCATGAATGGTGAGACTTCTGTGGAGGGCAGTGAAAGGGTCTATATTGATCAGATGCCTAATGTAAACAGATGTCTGAAGTTTACAGGTTCTGCGTGTGAGTATCTTACTATTTTCCTTGGCAGGTTTTAAGGATATTAGATGAAAGGAAGAAAAGTAGGAAGGCTCTGTATGAAAGGAGACAGGAGAGAAACAGAAAGCAAAAAGAAATCAAGGGGCTTCCCTTTCTCTCCCTTTCATGGTGAAGTAGCTTCTAGGGGTGGGACAAGTTTCTGACCCATGCGTGTTAATAACCATGACAGGTTTGAGGAAGGAATACAGTGATGCATTAGGAGAATAAAAACCTAACATGGATTTAGTGACTTCTGTGTGCCAAGTGTTTTTGTACACATCCTGTGTATCCCTTTGTCTTAGTGCCTTCGGGCCGCTGGAGTAGAATACTGTAGATTGAGTAGCTTATAAACAACCATAAACACATTTCCCCTTTCTGGAGGTTGGAAGTCCAAGATGGCGGCAAGTTCAGATCTGGTGAGGGTTCACTTCCTCTCTCACTATAACCTCACATGGCAGAAGGGGGTGGGAACTTCCAGACTGATTTTATAAGGGCACTAATTGCATTCATGCCCCACCCTGGCATGTCTTTATCATCTCCCAAGCATCTCACCTCTGCATGTCAGCGCCTTGGAGGTTGGAATTTCAACCTATGAATTCTGAGGGGGGCGGGGGGTATAAACATTCAACTATATCATCCATTTAACTACTTTACTGAGTGAAGATTTTATAAAGGAAACCCTAAAGGCTGGCCCTACTGATCCCTCAGACCCTGTTTTTCCCCCTGACTTCATGCTCTCATCTTCACTTTACACCCGATACTCTCATCTGCTTTCCATGGATCTTCTGTGATTTCAGTTGGGCAAAACCGTTCTGACTTTTTATTAACAAAGATACTCTCCAATTTAAGGAAAGTTGTGGGACTCTAAATCCTATTGGTGCCTGCTTGCCACAGTTGCACAATTCAGTATTGCAAAGCCATCATAATTCAAAGCACTGTTGGCTTGGTAATTCACTTCATTAACGGTGCTGCCTGAATAAAATACACAGCAAATTAGAAATAAACAAATCCTTGGAAGGTATGATAATATATTCGGAAAGCACAGAAGGTCAGGCCTAAAGACAGAGGAGGGAGAAGGAGGAAGGAGATGGCGGGGGGGACGGGATGGGGGGGGGACACACAATCAGATCAGGATAAAGAGAGATTTTTGTGAGCCTGTAGGTGCTCCGTGGACAGTGTTTTTAGAAAGCATTTCCGAGAAACATCGGAGAACTAATTACGACGCTGTCTTGTGTATATCTTTACCTTCACACCTCTTGTTCCCCTCACTCCCTGGATCCAATTTATTGTGAAGTCCTGTCAGTCTTACTTGTGGAATGGATCTCACTGCCTGGAGGCTTCTGACTCCCACTCTGCAGTCGAGGGGGACCTGTGCATGGTTCTGGCCGGGCCAACGCATGCAGACATGGGGATCGCGCTTTCCAGCACTTTCTTGTCCTACCGTGCAGGTATAGAAGCAGGTTGTTGGAAGGAAGGTGCCATGAGACCGAAGCTGTCTGGATCCCTGAACTGCAGGGAGCACAACTGCCTGGGAAAGCCAGCCAGCTGTGCAGCGGGGGTCTCCCGAGCAGGGTGCAGGCCCTGTTCCAGAAGGCACCCGCCGGCTTGGTGTCCCATATCGTGTTCCATTGTCACCCGGCTAGGAAGACAAACTGCCTTCCTCTGCCTCCTAACTGGCCCACCTTTTCGGCAGCCCTGCCTCCCCTCGGTTCATTTCTCAGCAAAGCGAAGCTCTGAGATGTACATAAGGGTCGCATGACCGTCCTGCTTCCCCTTGTTACTGAATTTTCCACATGCGTCAGTAGGCCCGTGGGCTTGCGCCTCCTTCTTTCAGTGCCTCACACGCTCTGGGCTTCCCATCCCCCAATCCGGGGCCTTTGCACCTGCTTTTTCCTCTGCCCGGAACCTTCCCCCCACTTCCCAAAGTTCACCAGGCTCCCTCACATTCTCCTCGAAGTCTCCAACCTGCACGACACTGTCTGAGGGGCCCCCTGAGGATGCAGGGGTCTCCCTGTTATGCACCCCGCCATGGCACCCACTCTTGTTTTCATGATCCCAATCACAGCTCATCATTCTGTATTCGTTCGCGTGGCTCTTTGTTTGAGCACGGGCTTTCTCCCCGCCTAGACTGCAGGCTTCTCCAGGGAAAGGACCTGTGGCTCTTCCGTCCACCAAAGCAGCCTGTGCCCGGTCCCCAGTCCCTACTAGTTTCTCAGCAATTTGCTGAGGATTCAGGATGATTAAATCAATGCATTTAATGCTAGGTCAGAATTGTATGCATATTTTTGGAATCTAAGGAAAGCGAGAGTGGATACCGTTTTGAGGATTTATGGTGTCAGCCAAGGCACCAAGTGCTTTCCATTGTTTTCTCTATTGTGTCTCTATCACGACAATAGTAGTATGAGGTCAGACTCAGGGTGTGGAAGCTGATCTGGAGATGGAGCCCACGTGTGTCCTGGAGGCTCAGGAGGCTGCCCGACCCCATGATCCACTTCCTTAACTTCCTTTTCCATTTGGCTTCTTTCCATCTCCAGTTTCCCAAGTTCATGAAACAAAAGCAACGAGCTCCCATATCATCGCTGTTACAGCAATCAAGGGCCGGATTGACCGTGCTGTCTTTTGGGGAGACATACTGATCTCTTGCGTCTGTAGGCTTCCTGCCGGAGACAGGAAGTCTCTTTAACATGACGTGTTATGTGTGGTATGATTACAACTGTTCAATGATAGTTCATTGTAAATACTAGCAAAATATGAAAACCTGAAAATACGAAGTCTTCCCTCAGGAGTTCTTTCCTGTTTGACTTTATAGTGCAAACTTTTTTCCCCTCTCTAATTTAGACCTGTCAGAGGTGAAAATATCAATTTCCTTGTTCATGGAGAAATCCAGTAATGGGATGAAAATCACACTTCATTTGGGCACAGTTTTATCAATTAAATCTGAATGTTGTTGCCGTTATCTTATGCCTCTCCTTTTTAAATCAATCTTTTTAAAATCTCTTTCATGGAACAGCACATATCTGAGTGAGAAGTCCCTCCAGCTGACAGAAACATGCAAAAGACTGCAAGACGGCTTCCACACTTTATCTAGCAAACTAAAAAGGTAAGTTCTACTGTTTACATTTAATTGGATTTTTAGAAGAGGTGTTTTGCATTAAAAATATTTTACTTTGAAACCTTATGGAAAATGAGACTGTGTTCATGTTCAAGCTTCTCCTTGGGCTCTGAAGAGCTCTCTCTGGTGAGGAAGGTAGACGAGGGGTGGACGGGGCAGGCTAGCATCAGATGCCAGAGGACTCAATTTATCTGTCCCTGGATCCCCATTCCCCAAAAACTCTGTGTAGTTTTACTGGCTAGACTCTTATAGGCTTTCAGTCTTTTTGAGGGGCCTGGAAGCATTCTGGACGCTATCACAGAAAAATGTACACTTGTACGGAATGGCTTATAATTCCAAAAGGTTAGCAGGTTTACTCCTAAGTCCTAGTGGTGGTTCACCTTCCACTCCCCACCCCCACCAACCCCCACCTGCTTCCAATCCTGTATTTTAGAGAGATCCCTGTGCCATCTTCTTCATACCCGGAAGGGAGATCTAAAAGCTCCAAGCTTCACACATAGAAGAGCCCCTGGTGGCCTAAGAGTCTGATGAGAGTGGTACTGCCTCGACTTACCTGGGAGGGCAGAGTCTTGACAGTGCTGGATGAAGGGTGTGCATGTGGGGCAGGGGGCCTGTGTTTATACCTGTCATCTTCCTCAAAGGAACTAAGCTAAGTTGCATTTAGTATTAACTATACTCAGACCCAGGATCTGCGAGGCAGGGCTCCCCGGAGAGGGGCACATAGATTATCTGATTTGGGAGCATAAAAGGGAAATGTTTTATGGTATAAATGTTCCTGCTCTCACTTGGAGACCTCCGCTGCTGTTCTGGGCCAGAGAGGCATGTTCAGTGCAAGAAGACAATACCAGGGTGACCACCCATGATGTCCTGGGCATCCCTGCTTTGTCTGAGCCTCTTGACTGCCTGGATCCTTGAAATTATTAGGAAAGTCCGAGACTGAGTACGATCTCTGATTTGTGTTCATCTGGTTTGACCATCCAGTCCTTCATGTTAGCTCAGTTTATTACAAAAGGATAGCCCTAATACATTTTTGGTTTTCTTTTCCTTAAATGCCAACCGATGGACCCTTATGCTTCCTGGAGAAGTCTGCCGTGCTGTGCGCCTTCCATCCGCCACACCCGATCTACTTTTCTCTCTTCACTACAGTTCAGTCTGTGCCTTTCTTTGCCCTGGAATGTTGACCCACAAAGACTTGATCAGTATACCCCTTGCTCCTTTGTCATCTAGTTTTCTTTGGATTTGAGTCAGAAGGGAACACCAGAAGGAGAATAGAAAGAGAGGGGAAGGAAAAGGATCTTTCTTTGTGGTGGTGCTGTAGGTTAACTACCTCCTTGACCAAAGGAAAGTGCCACATCTCGAATGAAGGTTATGACTTTTGTTAGGCATCTCTTTCTCTCCTTTCCTCTGCCTTCATTCTCTCCTTGGACCCTTTAAGTCAGGAATAAGCCATTAACAATCCCCTGCCATTGTGCTTGGATTTTCCTACATCCAGCCCAGGCCGTTTGAAAAAGTCCTTTTCTGAAGCTTTTCTTAAAAGACAACAGTCGAGTGGGCTATCATTGCTGCCAGGACCCTCACTTACCATAGACTGGCTAGAAGAAACTCTTGCAAATGCGTCTGTCTGTGCATGATGAATTCATTGAATTTTGGGGTGGACTTAAAGTAGCTCATGCGTTACAGATGGTGCAACGCATCTATTTTGATGATGGTGTAGCTGTTGTTTTGTTTGTTGGGTGTGGGGGCTACAGGTCTTTCTCAGAAACTTTCCCCAGGGATCTCAAATCCTAAACCCACCGCAGGCTCCCTGCATCAGCCATGGCACAATGACACGTGGAAAGTAGAACTTGGAAAAATCGATCCTTGCTCCACCAGACCGTGTGACAAGCTGGTGGGACTCCTTGCCTGATGTGTGACTCCGCACGTGGAAGTTGCCTTTGACTTTCTTCAGCTTTCTCCCTGACATGAGCTGTTTTTGCTTCCTGAAGTGACAAAAGTCCTCAATGTAAGGATGACCCATAGCTGTACGTTGGAGCAAAGCACTTGAGTCAGCATGGGAGAAAATTCTTTAATCGTAGAAGGTGTTTTTCTTTTTTTTCAAGGACAGAATTTAACAACTTTATTATGTGCATCAACAAAAATGGTCAGCGGTCGTGTACTAATGAGGATGTCTGTGCCTATGCCCTCATGTTTGCTCTCGCATTTTTCTATTGTTTTGGATTTGGTGCTGAGACCTCTTCTTGGCTCTTTTTCCGGGGGATGCATTTCCATTATGCACACAATTTTCAACTAGCTCACATAATTAGCCTGTGCACTGGTATTCTGTTTGGCAAAGGTCTAGAGAGAGCAAGCACGAATTGCCCATTGTTATGAAAGTGTTATTTTGCACACAGGAGACTAATTTTTTCAGTTGTATCATCTATTGTCAGGAATTGTGTGTTCTGTGACTCAGTGCTATTACAGACTTACAGGGGACAATCGGGAAAGCCATTCAATATGGGGTGATAAAAAGGAATTTCATTTTCTTAGAAATAATTATTTAGCTCTGTTTTCGTCATGGTCTGGTAAAGACAGAATTTTCTCTTTCTTTAGCCAATTTGTCCCTTTCGGTTTGCGAAAATACAACCTAGGAAGACACAGTTACAGTGGGAGGGAAACTGCTCTTTTTCTCCATTGGTCTTTAGTACATCTTTGAATAAAAGAAAATTAAACAGTTACCATTTGGAGGACAGCAGGATAGGGTTCTGGGATCACAGTTCTTTATTGTCTGAGACTCTGAGCTCCATGGATGTGGCCCTACCTGTCCTTGCTGCAGCCAGAGAGTGTGGGCGGTTGCAACACTCTACTGCCCCTGGTGGGGGCAGGTGAACCTGAGTGGTCACCATATTCTCCTGCACCCAGCCAGAAGCCAGCACACACGCACAGACAAGGCACTGTACCTCTATTCCTGAAACTCGGGGGCACACATTGTCAAAACATCTTCTCATTGCCTTTCTGAAGTCAGCGAGCATGCCCCACCCCTGACACTAGCTCTCCAGTGGGCATGTGCAAGCCACACAGGAACACCCTCTGATTGCCTGGTCACGGCGGCTAAGGGGGTTGGAGTTCCTAAACATCTCTGAAAGGTAACAATTCAAAGGACAGTTATTGGCAGGCCACCATGCCCAGGGCACTTCACAGGCAAGAGAAGGAAACACAACCTGTCTTCCTCTGAAAAAGGCCTTTTTACTTAGCCTGGAGCTTCAGCATGAGGGGCAGGCTTTCAGTTTTCCAGCATCTGGAGGCTGAGGACTCCAGGGAATGTAAGCGGGGACACACTATTCTTGAGGAGCACTTTGGCCTCACTACAGCTTGATGAGACCTCCCAGAGAAGAGGTTATACATTTATCTGGAGCCCCGATTTTTACACTCTTGTTCACAGGGTACCTCTGGATCTCCTGGTCCGGAGCCCAGCAGGGATGACGACTGTGGCCCTACAGGAGCGTATATATTTGCATACTTTAGCAGCTGCTTCCTGAGGGCCTGGCTTCCAATCAACCTGAAAGTAAGTCCTAAATGAGATTCCTCCCCTCAGAACACTCACAGTTGTTGGCACACTTTTAAAAATAGGGACATATCAAAAATGAAGTGTTTGGTTTAGACAATCACAAAGGCTCAAGAGACAAGCAAGAGGTAGGGCAAGGTCAAACAAGAATGTTCATCCCCCACATAAGACCACTTCAAGACGGAGAGGTAGTTGCTTCACCTAATACACAGAAACAAACACAGAGAGTGAAGCAAACTGAGGAAACAAAGAAGTATGTTCCTAATGAATGAAGAAGACAAAACCTCAAAAAAAGACCTTAATGATATGCAGATAAGTAATTTACCTGAGAAAGGATTCAAAGTCATGGTCATAAAGTTGCTCACTGAACTTGGGATGAACACACTGAGAAGTCCAACAAAGAGTCTTAAAATATGAGACTACTGTATCAAACAGTAGTCATGGAGCTAAAAAAGACAATAACTGAACTGAAAAATACACCAGAGGGGTTCAACAGTAGAGGGATGCAGCAGAAGAACAGATTAGTAAGCTGGAAGACAAAGCAGTGGAATTCACCCAGACAGAGCAGCAGAAAGAAATGAAGAAGACGTAAGAGACCTATGATACAACATCCAGTGGAATAGCATTGACATTATAGGGGTCCCAGAAGGAGAAGAGAGAGATAAAGGGGCAGAGGAAATTTAAGGAAATAATGGCTGATAATTTTCCTAACCCGGTGAAGGAACAGACATCCAGGATTAAGAATCCAGAAATTCCAAAATAAGATGACTCCAAAGAGCACCACACCAAGACACATTATAATTAAAATGTCAAAAGTTAAAGAGAAAATCTTAAAAGGAGCAAGAGAAAAGCAATTTCCCATTGTTACATACAAGGGATATCTCATAAGGGTATCAAAGATTTCTCGGCAGAAATTTTGCCAGGCCAGAAGGGAGTGGCAGGATGTATTCAAAGTGCTGAAAGGAAAAAAAAATCTTCCAACCAAGAATACTCTACCCAACAAGGTTGTTATTCAGAATTGAAGGAGAGGTAGAGTTTTCTAGAACACAGAAGCTAAAGGCCTACTACTATTAAAGCAGCCTTGGAAGAAATGTTAAAGAAATGTTAATGTTAAAACATTAACATTAATGTTAAAGATGAAAGAAATAGTACTAGTTAATAAGAAGAAAATATGAAAGTAAAAAATCTCACTGGAAAAAATATTTTTATTATATATTTAATAAGTTTACAGTAAAGGTAGTGGGTTAATCACTTAAAAGCAACTATGAAGGTTAAAAGCTAAGCATTGTAAAAAATTAACTAAAAGTTCAATAGCTAGTTAAGGGATACATAAAAGTAAGTAAAATGTGACATCAAAAACATAAAACACAATGATGGAATAAAAATGTAGAGTTTTAGAATGTGTTCAATTTAAGTTGCTATCAACTTTAAAACACACACATAAGATGATATATACGTAAGATGTTATATATAAGATGATGCATATGAACCTAATGGTAATCACAAAGCCAAAAATATAGTTAAGTATATAAAAGAAAATGAGAAAGAATTTAAATGTAACTTAAAAAAGTCATCAAATCACAGGGGAAGAGAGAAAGAGAAGAAGAAAGGAAAGGGAGGAACCACAAAATAACCAGAAGACAATGAATAAAATGATAAGTACAACCTACCAACAATTACTTTAAATGTAAATGGTTTAGGTTCACTGATCAAAAGACATAGAGTGGCTAAGGGGACAAGGAAAAAAAAAGACACACGTGCATAGTGCCTACAAGAGACTCATTTCAGAAGGAAAGGCATACATAGACTTAAAGTGAAGGGGTAGAAAAAGATATTTCATGCAAATGGAAATGGAAAGAAATCTAGTATAGCTATATTTGTATCAGACAAAGTAGACTTTACACCAAAGGCTATAATAAAAGACAGACACTACATAATGCTAAAGGGGTCAATTCAGCAAGAAGATACCACATACAGAAATACGTATATACCCAATATAGGAGCACCAAAATGTATAAAGCAAATGCTAGCAGACCTATATGGAGAAATTGACAGTAATACAATAAAAATATGGAACTTTAGCACCCCATTTACATCAATGGATAGATTGTCCTGAAAGAAAATCATAAGGAAACGGTGGCCTTAAATGACACATCACACTAGATGAACTTAATAGATATATACAGAATAATCCATCCCAAATCAGCAATATACACTTTCTTCTCAGTTGTACTCAAACATTATTCAGGATAGATTACATGTTAGGACACAAAACAAGTCTTAACAAACTCAAAAGGGTTGAAATAATATCAAGCATCTTTTCGGACAACAAGTGGTATGAAACTAGGAATCAGTTACAAAAAGAAAACTTCAAACAATACAAATACATGGAGATAATCATGTTGCTAAACAACTATTGGGTCATAGAAGAAATCAAAGAAAAAATTTTAAAAATTACCTAAAAAATAAAAATAAAATAGAAACACGGCATACCAAAATCTGTGGAATACACAAAAGTGGTTCTAAGAGGGAAGTTCTTAGCAAAATAGCCCTACCTCAAGAAACAAGAGAAATCTCAAACAATTGAACTTTACATGTAAAGGAACAAAGAAAAGAAGAACTAATGAAGCCCAAAGTTAATAGAAGGATGGAAATAATTAAAGATCAAACTGGAAATAAATGAAATAGAGACTAAAAAGACAGTTTTTAAAGATTTTATTTATTTATTTGACAGAGAGAGAGATCACAAGTAGGCAGAGAGGCAGTCAGAGAGATGGAGGGAAGCAGGCTCCCTGCTGAGCAGAGAGCCCTCTATCCCAGGACCCTGAGATCATTATCTGAGCCGAAGGCAGAGGCTTTAACCTAGGTGCCCCTAAAAAGACAGTTAAAAAGATCAATGAAATCAAGAGCTGATTCTTTGAAAAGATAAAAAAGATAAAGCTTTAGGTAGTCTCATAAAGAACAAAGAAAGAAGGCTCTAATAAAATCAGAAATTAAAGAGAAGTTACAACTGATACTGCATAAATACACAGTATTTTAAGAGACTACTGTGAACAATTATATGCCAACAAACAAGACAATCTAGAAGAAATGGATAAATTTCTAGAACCGTGCTGTCTTCTAAAAGTGCATGATGAAAAAACAGAAAATCTGAATACACCAATCACTAGTAAGAAGATTGAATCAGTAATCTAAAACCTTACAACAAATGTCCAGGCCCAGACAGCTTCACTGGTGAATTCTATCAAACATTTAAAGAAGATTTAATACCTATCCTTCTTGGACTCTTCCAAAAAATTGAGGAGGAGGGAAGACTTCCAAACTCATTTTATGAGATCTTAATACCAGACCAGGCAAGGACAACCCCAAAACAGATAAAGGAAAATTACAAGCAACATCCCTGATGAAGTTGGATGCAGAAATCCACAACAAAATATTAGCAAACCAAATTCAGAAATACATTAAGAGGATTTTACACCATGATTAAGTGGGATTTATTCAAGGGATGCAAGAATGGTTCAACATCTGCAAATCAATCAATGTGATACACTACATTAACAAAAAGAACAAACCCCCCCCCAAAAAAACAAAAAAGAACAATAAAAATCATATGATATCTCAGTAAATGTGAGAAAAGCTTTTAATAAAATTCAATATCCGTTTATGTTAAAAACTCTTAGCAGAGAGGGTATATAGCGAATGTACCTCAACATAACAAAAGCCATATATGACAAGCCCATAGCTTTTATCATACTCAACGGTGAAACCATGAAAGCTTTTCCTCTAAGATCAGTAGCAAAATAAGGATACCTGTTTTACCTACTTCTGTTCAGCATAGTATTAGGAGTTCTAGCCACAGCAATTAGGCCAAAAAAAAAAAAAAAAAAAGCATCTAAATTGGAAAGGAAGAGTTAGTTAAAACTGTCACTGTGCAAATGATGTGATAGTATATATAGAAAACCCTAAGGACTTCACCAAAAAAACTATTAGAACTAATAAATAAATCCAGTAAAGTGGCAGCATACAAGATTCATATGCAAAAATCTTGCGTTTCTATACACTAATGATGAACAATCAGAAAGAGATACCAAGAAAACAGTCCCGTTTACAGTTGCACCAAAAAGAGTGATACACAGGAATAAATTTAACTATGGAGGTGAAAGACCTTTACTCTGAAAACTATAAGACATTAGTGAAACAAATTGAAGAAAACGCAAACAAATGGAAAGATATTTTGTGTCCCTGGATTGGAAGAGTTAATATTTAAGATGTCCGTACTACCCAAAGCAATGTATGGGATTCACCATAATCTTTATCAAAGTTTCAATGGCATTTTTTCACGGAACGAGAACATGTAATGCTAGAAATAATAGGGAAGTACAAAATACCACAAATAGCCAACACAATCTAGGGAAAGAATAACAAGGCCAGAGGTATCATGCTCCCTGATTTCAAACTATACTACAGAGCTTTAGTAATTAAAACATTATGGTTTTGGTATAAAAACAGACACATAAATCAATGGAATAGACTAGAGAACCTAGAAATAAATCGATGTGTACATAGTCAATCAGTTTCCACAAAGAAGGCAATAATATACAACGGGGAAAGGATTGTCTCTTCAACAAATGGTGTTGAGAAAACTGCACAGCTTACGTGCAAGAATGAAGTTGGCTACTACCTAACACCATACAAAAAATGGACTCAAGTAGATTGAAGTGTTGAATTTAAGACCTGAAACCAAAACCTCCTACAGGAAAACAAGTGGTAAGCTTTTTAAATTATTCTTTGCAATGTTTTTTGGATCTGACTTTAAAAGCAAGGAAAACAAAAGCAAAAATAAATGGGACAACATTAAGCTTCTGTATAGCAAAGGAAGTCCTCATCAAAATAAAAAAGTGACCTATTGAACAGGAGAAGATATTTGCAAATCATATATCCAATAAGGGTATCTTTATCTGCTTTATTCAAAGCAGATAAAGAACTCATACAACTCAGTAATAAAAAAATACAATTTAAAAATGTACAGAAGATCTGAATAGACATTTTTTCAAAAAAAGATGTATAGATGGCTAATAGGTACAGGAAAATATGCTTAACATCACTAATCAGAAAAATGCAGATCAAAGCCACAAGGAGATATCACCTTACACTTTCAGAATGTCTATGATCAAAAAGACAAGAAAGAAGCATTGGCCAGGATATGTAGAAAAGGGAACCCTTGTGTACTATTGATGGAAATGTATATTGGTCCAGCCACCATGGAAAACAGTATGGAGAGTCCTCAAAAAATGAAAAATAGAACTACCATATGATCCAGCAATTATGCTATTGGGCATGTATCTGAAGAAAATGAAAACACTAATTCTAAAAGATACATGCATACCTATGTACCTTACAGCATTATTTCTAGTAGGCAAGACATGGAAACAACCCAAGTCATACACGTGTGTGTGCACGCGCGCGCGCGCACACACACACACACACACACACACACTGGATACTACGCAGCCATAAAAAGAAATGAAATGTTGCCATTTTCAAAAACATGGGTGGGCCTTGAGGTTATTATGCTCTACAATAAGTCAGACAAAGACAAATACTGCATGATTTCACTTACACTTGAAAAACAAAACAGAAGAAAAGCCAGAGACATAGATACAGAGAACAGATTGGCAGTTGTCAGAGGGGAGGGGGTTAGGAAATGGGTGAAGGGATCAAGAAGTACAAAGCTTCAGTTATAAAATAAGTAAGACACAGAGCATAGTGTATGATATGGGGAAAACAGTAAGTAGTATTATAAGTAATATAGTAAAGTAATATTAATATATACAGTAAGTAATGTAATATTAATATATTATTACTGTATTCTGATAGATGGTATCTAGACTTATTGTAGTGATCACTTCTCAGTGTGTACAAGCGCTGAACCTCTATGTTGTACACCTGCAACTGACATCATATTATATGTCAGTTATACTTCAATAAAAAAAAAATACTAAGCTCCAGAGAGCTTATTTACAGTTTTGTCTCTAGTGCCTGTCACAGGCCTCAGCACATAGTAGTTGCTCAGTAAATATTTGGTGACTAAATGAATGAATGAATATATTTCTTAGGTCTTCAAAGCATTTTGTGTACCACCTTTAATTTGTAGCTCTGAAAAAATTAGCCATAGATCCATACACTTCAACTCCTTTTGAAACCAATAGTTATTTTTCTCTTTTAATTCGAATCTCTGGTATTCTCCATTTTTCCTTACCTCATCCTTTGCCCTTGCATATTTCTCTGTGTTTTTTCAGGTCAATCCTTCTCCTCAGGTTATTTCCCAGGTAAAATATACTGTACTAAAAATGCTATGTAGATACCTTATCAGTGCTAGTTTGCTGTTTTTCAGTATAGCAAGATTATATGGAATGCTTTCTGCTTATACTTTTAGAAAACGTGATTTTCATGAATATCCAAGTTTTCTGTCTTAGTTTACATTGCTTCAGACAAACGAACTGATTTTTCTAAGAGCAGAAGCTTGAGAGCAGCTGACCCAAGAAATGAACTCATTTTTCTCCCTCTCAAGTGTTTCTGACTCTGTTGCTGCACCCATGTTTTTCCCTTGTGCTTCTCTTCCATTTTGTCAGATGATCCTGGACTGCAAGAAAATGTGCATTTATATTTCCTGCCTTTAGTAGATGAACTGTTCTAACAAAACCACCCAAAAGGCAATGCTACAACACAAACTTTTATTTTCTTTTATACAGTGTTCAGTGTAGATATTCCTTCTTAATCAGGCAACTTTCCTTTGAGTATTGATGCAGGGATTCTGGCTCCTTCCATCTGATGATGTAGCCATCTTCAGTAGATGATCCCAGGCTTGCTGTTGAAGAAGATGCTATGGAAGAAGCACCCATGGCTTGGAGGGGAGAGATGTCACTTCTAGTCTGATCTTATTGGCTGGAACTGGCACACCTCCAAATTTGGGGTCATGCAACTAGTTTTGACTGGTGAGTGGAGTTGGCACATGGTGGGCATCAAGGTCTGTAGTACTTGGCAGGGAAACTCTTGCAGCACCAATTGTAAGCTGTAGAAAGGAAATACCCATCAGTGGTGGTCAACCAGATGTTTCTGCCATGTATATTTTAAATTTTAAATGACTCTATTATTCTCATCCTTCTGTTGACCCTTGGCCTCTAAGGTGTTTCTTAAAGGCAGAAGAAATAATTTTTTTTAAACAACAGCAATATGTGCCCTCCTCAATACCCACTACCAGGCAGTCTCTTACATCTTTTGAACCCTTGAATAGTTTATATAGTGTCTTTACTGAAAGGAGAGATTCAGAGACCTTTTCAGAAACTGAATGTAAGCCATTGCCCTGCAACTTCCTGTGCCAGTCACTGAGGCATGAAATATTCACTTGCATTTAGAATGGGAGGCTAAGATTCAAATTCTCTGAATAAAGATTTGGAACAACACTTTCTTGTGTAGGTTAAGCGTGGCTTAAACCCTACACTACTTGGTGAGTGTGTATGTTTGATGAGCTATATCATGCAATACCAGTAACTGGCAACAATAGAATTTTCTGAAAGGTATCATCTAAGTGGGGCACCATAAAGATGCTATTTAGAAAGCACCGTTTTGCAGGGTGAACGGCAAAGTGAGTTGAAGACTGGCCCAGAACGTTCTTCATTATTTATTACTTTGGAGAGTACAACATGACCTGAATTGCAGTTTGAAAAGAAGAGGTATAAATTATGGTAGATCAAACCTCAAAAAACCTGATGTGAGCATATCACTTGACAGCTTGCTAACAAAGCAAGTATTCCTAAGTTTCAAGTTGTCTATCAGGAAAAATGATTTTTGGTCATGTGCAGGATTCTCTTGGCATAGGATGATGTATGACTGGTTTCTACTTAGCTTTAAGTATGTGGTGCTTTCATTGCTTCTTAAAGTTATACTCACACTTTTGTATGTCTTCTTACCTTTGACCCTTTAACTTGTCTTTTTAGATCAGATTTAAGGGCTCTAAAACCTAGCACTTTTTTCTTTCATTGGTATGAAGATCAGAAAGAAGAAGTTAACACAAAACAGTCATTTGTAACAACATGGTACATTCTTAATATCTTGGGAAATTTCTCTTGGTAACTAAAGCAGTGCTATGTTGATATAAGATTTTAAGTTGGGGCAGATGAGCTAATAGTGAGGCTATGAAAGAAGCCTGTGAAACTTCTTTTGCATTTATGCCAAACAATTATGCTAGTCTATTAAAAAGTGATTTAACCATTATTCTGTACCTCAAAGAGTGTATAAGAAGTCACAATCGTACAGTTTAAAAAATTGAAGGAATAGTCCCAAATTCTTCATATCCGTACACTTTTTTCTGTTCTTACCAAAAACATGAATGACTCTTATTTCTCTACAAAATCTGTTGCCTCACTCTAAAGATTAAGCAGTGGGACAATGACTTGTCTAATGTGTTAGGCAACCAGTTAATGAAAGGGTAGGAAAGTAAAAGATTGTGTTGGGGGGGAGGTGTTGTTGATCCTGGAAGATAATTAGCATAATCCTAATCTGAATTCCTTAATTAATACTTGGTAAGAGTTGCTTAGTAAATCTTTTTTTGCCAAACTGAAGATTGAAATAGTGTATTGTTTTATTGTATTTATCAGTGGAAACAAAGCTGAATTTGCCCTCAGAGGAAAATTAAAATGCTGACTCTCTAGTTATGCTACAATGTTGATTACGTATTCACATCAGAAGACTTCATTACACTTGCTCAAATAACTAGTCATTTGAAAGGAATCTTTAATAGACAATGACAATAAAATAATCAAACTTATTTAAGGGCATTAAGAACTAATTGAGATTATTTCTAACTTTAGAAGTGGTCAGAGAAAGAAAGCAAATCTATTGCTGTTGTCCAACATTTTCAAAAGTATAGCAGGTAATGTTAAAAGTATAGTTTATTTACTATTTACAGTAGCCAGACTCCCAAAATGGTGCCCAATGATTCTCTCATTGATATCCACACACTTTCCCCTACCTCATGGAAGAGGGGTTGCCCTTTGTAACCAGTTAACAGTGTGACAATATAGCAGAAGTAACAAAGTCTGACTTTCAAGGACAGGTCATAAAAGAATTTGATAGTTTTGCTTTACTGTCTAAGATCGTTTGCTGTGGGGGAAGCCAGCTACTGTGTCATGAGGATATGGAGAGGTTCATGTGGCAAGGAACTAAGGTCTGCCAATAACTAGCATCACATGACCGTAGTCATGTGAGGTGAGCCTTCTTAGAAGTAGATCCTTCAGTCCTGACCAACCTCTTGACTTTGCAACTTAGTGAGGACTGCTGGGCCAAAACCACTTAGCTAACCTGTGGATGAATTCCTCACCTTTGGAAACTATTTAATAATAAATGTGGATTAGTATTTTTAAGTCAGTAAGTTTTGGAGTAACTTACTGTGTGTCCATGGATAACTTATGTACTATTCAATTCATAATCCTTTGCATTATTATATTTTATCATAATGACTGTTATCACCAAAGTTATTAAATAGTGATAATTTAACAACTACGACTTCTGTGAGCCTTCTATATGTAAGGTAATTTAAATGCATCCATAGTCCTTGCAGTATTTTTTCAGAGTAGGTTTCATTATTCTAATTACACAAGTGAAAGAAATGAGCCCAGAGGGTTTAAAGGGCTTATAGCACATCGGACAGTTACAGATGGCAGAACTAGGATTTGGATGAAATTCTACTTTGTTTTCCGTACTCTATGGTACTACTCTTAATGAGAGCAGGATTAACAGTCACGAATATAAGACTTTATAATATAAAACATTTGACTTTATAACAAGTGGCTCCTCAAAAGCAATCCATCTCAAAACTACTGTACATTTTCTTCACCTTTTGATACTTATTTTACTTAAGTTTCTGAAAGGTAAATAGTATTAACATGGCATTATCTTGCACAGCAGGTACCCTAATTGCAAGTTTGAGATCAGTCTGGCTTGGTAAGAGCATGGCTGATGGCTCATTATTGGCATAGTTCAGAATTAATATCTGAAACCTTTGGGTGTTTTTATGTTCTAATCACATATTAAATTTTAGTTTCAGAAACACACAACAGCTTCTTTGTGCTCAGCACTGGGACAGGAAGAATGACAGTTTTTCTCAACCTAGAGGTGAACAGTTTCAAAGGATGTGTTGTTGAGAACTCTTGCACAAGAAACATGATGATAATAGTAGCTCACAGTATATTAAGAAAGTCAGACATGTTAAGAAAGTCAGAATACTCTGGTTTCTCCTCATTCTTCTTTGCAGATTCCTCATCTTCTTTCACTTTTGACACTGGAGTCCTTAAGCCTCATTTCTCTTCATGCTCAGTCCTCAAAGACCACATTTAGTTTCTTGGATTTGAATGCCATGTACATACTGATGATTTTCAAGTTTATATTTCCTGCCTGATTCTCTTCCCAGTTTTGAATGTCCCTTTGTCCAATCAACACTTCCCTGGGATGTCTATAAGTTATCTCAAACCTTAGACATCTTGCAGGATCTCCTGGACTTTCTCCGAAAGAGAAATGTTTTGTATTCCAGCATTTTTCCCAGCTTCGGTTAATGCCAAATTTATTCTTCCAGTGTGTAGGCATAAATGCTCAGAGTTATTCTTGAGTCCTCTCTTTTTATCTATCTCATTATCTGTCGTTAAGTCTCATTGGCTACCTTCAAATTGTTTATAGAAGCCAATCATTTCTTACAAATTCTACCAACTCCACCATGGTCCAAGCCAACTTTATTCCATTCCTGGATTGTGGCAAACATCTCTTAATTGGTTTCTCACTCTCTAAGAGGCTATTCTCAGTATCTGAGAATAGAAAAGAAACCTTTTTAAAATGTAAATCAGATCAAGTCACTTCTCTATCCGAGTGTCTTCCTATTTCACTCAGAATTAAAGGAAAAATTCTTACAGTAGCCTATAAGATATTAAAAGAACTTCTCACACAGACATGTATTATATTTGCCAATAACAGCACTAAGGAAGTAAAAGGGAGCAAAGCTGTTATTGGGCTGCGGAAATGATTACAGATACTAAATTAATAATTATAACAATGTGCAGGTGGGTTTATAACATGAACAGATGTAATATTGTATATCAAAATTTCCACAAAAAGTGGGGAAAGGGAATAGAGCTATAAACTATAAGTAATATTTTATATATCAGTGCAGTTAGGGTAGTATAAACTGGAAGCTGATTCTAACAAGGTAAGATGTGTATGGTAAGCCCTAGAACAAGCACTAAAAGACAAAGTCAAAACTTGTTAAAACATTATAAAATATTCACTTAAGGCAGAAGAATGCTATAAAGAAGAAGTAAAGGAACCAAAAATACATAAAAAATAAAAACAAAGAATTAAATGGCAGCAGTGTCTAACTATTATCAACAATAGCATTAAATATGAATGGGTTAAACCATGTAATCAAAAGGCAGAGATTATCAGACTAGATTCAAAAACAGGATTCAACCATATAGAAGATACACTTTGGATTCAAATTTACAAATAGATTGAAAGTAAAAGGATGGAGAAATATATAGCATGCAAAGAGCATTCACAAGAAAGCTGGAGTGACTAAAATGATATCAGACAAAATAAACTTTTTTTAAAGATTTTATTTATTTGACAGAGAGAGAGAGACAGCAAGAGAGGGAACACAAGCAGAGGGAGTGGGAGAGGGAGAAGCAGGCTTCCTGCTGAGCAGGGAGTCCAATGTGGGGCTCGCCCCCAGGACCCTGGGATCATGACCTGAGCCGAAGACAAATGCCTAGCGACTGAGCCACCCAGGTGCCCCCAAAATAGAGTTTTAAAATAAAAGATGTTAATAGAAAAAAGAAGACTCTGTAATCCTAAAATCAAATCAGCAGGAAGATTCAATAATTACAAATTTAATAATAGAGCACCAAAATACAGAGAGCAAAAACTGACAGAAATAAAGGGAGAAATAAACAAATCAATAATAATTGTAGACTTTAGTACCCTATTTTTTAAAACGATTTTTTATTTATTTATTAGAGAGAGAGAGACTGAGAATGAGAGGGGAGAAGGTCAGAGGGAGAAGCAGACTTCCCGCAGAGCCGGGAGTCCGATATGGGACTTGATCCCGGGACTCCGGGATCATGACCTGAGCCGAAGGCAGTCGCTTAACCAACTGAGCCACCCAGGTGCCCTAGTACCCTATTTTTTAATAGTGAATAGAACAACCAGACAGAATATCAGCAAGGAAATGGAAGATTTGAATGATACTATACACCAATGAGACCTAACAGACTTCTATTGAATACACCACCCAACAACAACAGAATATACATTCTTCTCAATACAAAATATTCTCCAGGATAAATCATATTCTAGGCTATAAAATAAACCTCAAATAAATTTAAAAATGTAGAATTAATACAAAGTATGTTATATGACTACATTGTAATGTAATTTTAAATCAATATTCAGGAAAAATATGAGAAACACCTGCATATTTTCAGACCAAAATGCTTTGAAACTGGAACTCAACCACAAGAAAAAGTTTGGAAGGAATTCAAACACTTGGAGGCTAAAGACTAACCTGCTCAAGAATGTTTGGATCAACTAGGAAATCAAAGAAGAACTTAAACAATTCATGGAAACCAATGAGAATGAAGACACATCAGTCCAAAACCTATGGGATATGGCAAAGGTGGTCCTAAGGGGGAAATACATAGCCATCCAAGCCTCATTCAAAAAAATTGAAAAATCACAAATACACCAGCTCCCTTTACACCTTAAAGAATTGGAAAATCAACAACAAATTAAGCCAACCCTATTCACAATAAGGGAAATAATCAAGATTAGAGCAGAGATCAATGAGTTAGAAATTAGAGAAACAGGAGAATGTATCAAAGAAACCAGAAGTTGGTTTTTTGAAAGAATCAATAAGATCAATAAGCCACTGGCCAAACTAATCCAAAAGAAAAGAGAAAGGACACTAATTAACAAAATTATGAGTGAAAGGAGAGAGATCACGACTAATCCAAAGGAAATAGAAACAATCATCAAAAATTATTATCAACAGCTATATGCCAATAAGTTAAGCAGCCTAGAAGAAATGGATGCATTCCTGGAAACCCATGAACTTCCAAGACTGGAACAGGAAGACTTTGACAACCTGAATAGACCAATATCTAGTAATGAGATTGAAGCAGTGACCAAAAAATTCCCAAAAAACAAGAGTCCAGGACCTGATGGATTCCCTGGGGAATTTTACCAGACATCCAAGGAAGAAATAATACCTATTCTCCTGAAACTGTTACAAAAAAATAGAAACAATGGGAAAACTTCCAGATTCTTTCTATGAAGCCGGCATTACTCTGATCCCCAAACCAGGCGAAGACCCCATCAAAAAGGAGAATTTCAGACCAATATCCCTGATGAATATGGATGCCGTGATTCCCAATAAGATCCTAACTAATAGGATCCAACAGTACATTAAAAAGATTATTCACTATGACCAGGTGGGATTTATCCCTGGGATGCAAGGGTGGTTCAATATTTGCAAATCAATCAATGTGATAGAACAAATCAAGAGAAGAGAGAAGAACCACATGGTCCTCTCAATTGATGCAGAAAAAGCATTTGACAAAATACAGCATCTGTTCCTGATTAAAACTCTTCAAGGTATAGGGATAGAAGGAACATTCCTCAACTTCGTAAAATCTATCTATGAAAAGCCTACAGCAAATATTCATCCTCAATGGGGAAAAGCTGACAGCTTTCCCTTTGATATCAGGAACACGACAAGGATGCCCACTCTCACCACTCTTGTTCAACATAGTACTAGAAGTCCTAGCAACAGCAATCAGACAACGAAAAGAAAAGGTATTCAAATTGGCAAAGAAGTTAAACTCTCTCTCTTTGCAGATGATATGATACTTTATATGGAAAACCCAAAAGACTCCACCCCCAAACTACTAGAACTCATACAGCAATTCAGTAATGTGGCAGGATACAAAATCAATGCACAGAAATCAGTTACTTTCCTATACACTAACAATGAAAATATGGAAAGGGAAATTAGAGAATCGATTCCATTTACTGTAGGACCAAGAACCAAAAAATACCTGGAAATAAACCTAACCAAAGAGGTAAAGAATCTGTACTTGAGGAACTACAGAACGGTTGTGAAAAAAATTTAAGAAGACACAAAAAGGTGGAAAAGCATTCCATGCACATGGATTGGAAGAATAAACATTGTTAAAATGTCTGTACTGCCCAGAGCGATCTATACTTTCAATGCCATCCCAATCAAAATTCCACCGGCATTTTTCAAAGGGCTGGAACAAATAATCCTAAAATTTGTATGGAACCAGAAAAGACCCAAATTGCTAAGGAAATGTTGAAAAAGAAAAACAAAGCTGGGGCCATCACATTGCCTGATTTCAAGCTTTACTACAAAGCTGTGATCACTAAGACAGAATGGTATTGGCACAAAAACCGACACATAGACCAGTGTGAAACAGAGTAGAGAGCCCAGATATGGACCTGCAACTCTATGGTCAAATAATCTTCAACAAAGCAGGAAAAAATATCCAATGGAAAAAAGTCTCTTCAATATATGGTGCTGGGAAAAATGGACAGCTATGTATAGAAGAATGAAACTTGACCATTCTCTTACATCATACACAAAGATAAACTCAAAATGGATAAAAGACCTCAACATGAGGCAGGAATCTATCAAAATCCTAGAGGAGAACATAGGCAGTAACCTCTTCGACATCAACCACAGCAACTTCTTTCAGGACATGTCTCCAAAGGCAAAGGAAACAAAAGCGAAAATGAACTTTTGAGACTTCATCAAGATAAAAAGCTTCTGCACAGCTAAGGAAATAGTCAACAAAACAAACAGGCAACCCACAGAATGGGAGAAGATATTTGCAAATAACACTG
>CM052807.1:18118875-18152013 GCA_028533885.1 Nasua narica
CAAATGACTAACAGACACATGAAAAAATGTTCATCATCTTTAGCCATCAGGGAGATTCAAATCAAAACCACACTGAGATACCACCTTACACCAGTTAAAATGGCCAAAATCAACAAGGCAGTAAACAACAAATGTTGGAGAGGATGTGGAGAGAGGGGAACCCTCTTCCACTGTTGGTGGGAATGCAAGTTGGTGCAGCCACTTTGGAAAACAGTGTGGAGATCCCTGAAGAAATTAAAAATAGAGGTATCCTATGATCCTGCAATTGCACTACTGGGTATTTACTCCAAAGATGCAGATGTAGTGAAAAGAAGGGCCACATGTACCCCAATGTTCATAGCAGCAATGGCCACAATTGCCAAACTGTGGAAAAAGCTACGAGGCCCTTCAACAGACAAATGAATAAGGAAGATGTGGTCCATATATACAATGGAATATTGTGCCTCCATCAGAAAAGATGAATACCCAACTTTTATATCAACATGGATGGGACAGGAAGAGATTATGCTGAGTAAAATAAGTCAAGCAGAGGGAGTCAGTTCTCATATGGTTTCACTTATGTGTGGCACATAAGGAAAAATATAGAGGACATTAGGGGAAGGAAAGGAAGGATGAATTGGGGGAAATCAGAGGGGGAGATGAACCAGGAAAGACTGTGGACTCTGAGCAACAAACTGAGGGTTTTGGAAGGGAGAGGGATGAGGGGTTGGCTGAGCCTGGTGGTGGGTGTTGAGGAGGGCACATATTGCATGGAACACTGGATGTGGTACATGAACAGTGACTCTTGGAACACTGAAAAAATGAAATAAAATTAATTAAAAAAAATTTATTTGACAGAGAGAGAGAGATCACAAGTGGGCAGTAAGGCAGGCATAGAGAGAGAGGGGGAAGCAGGCTTCCTGCTGAGCAGAGAGCCCGATGTGGGGCTTGATCCAAAGATCCCGAGATCATGACCTGAGCCGAAGGCAGAGGTTTTAACCCACTGAGCCACCCAGTTGCCCTAAAATTAATTAATTAAAAAAATTAGAAAAATATGAGAAACTCATAAATATGTGGAAATTAGGAAATTCTCTTAACTTTGCAGTGAATCTACAAAATAATATAAAGCAAAATCAGAAAATACTTCAAGATGAATAAGAATACACAGTATATCAAATCGATGAGTTATAGGGGTGATAACCAGAGTGTGCCAAATTTCATTTTGAGGTGATAATATGTTCTAAAATTGACGGTAGTGATGGGTTGTTCATATCTGTAAATACTCTTCAAAAACCAATGGCTTGTACCCTTTCCGTGGGCCAATTATATGGTATATAAATTGCAGTCGACCCTTAAACAGCATGGGATTAGGAGCACTGATCCCCCTCCCAGTGCAGTTGAAAATCCATGGATAACTTTTGACCCCCCAAAACTTAACTACTAGTAGACTAACATTGACCAGAAGCCTTACTAATACTATAAACAGTTGGTTAACATATATATTATGTGTTATATACTGTGTTCTTACAATACGGTAAGCTAGACAAAAGAAAGTGTTAAGAAAATCCCAAGAAAGAGAAAATCCACCTACAGTATTTTTCCGTATTTAAAACGAGCCCAGGTGTATGTGGACCTGCATAATTCAAACTCATGTTGTTTAGGGGTCAACTGTGTATCTCCATAAAGCTGCTAAAAACTTTAATGTGCCTACAAATCACTTGTGGATTTTATTTTAATGCCTATTTGATTCTGTAGGTCTGGGACAGGGCC
The DNA here is from genome assembly GCA_028533885.1 of Nasua narica. Taxonomy (NCBI): domain Eukaryota; kingdom Metazoa; phylum Chordata; class Mammalia; order Carnivora; family Procyonidae; genus Nasua; species Nasua narica. The sequence goes on from CM052807.1 coordinate 18,120,625, forward strand.
TGAGATTCTGCATTTCTAACAGTCTTAACCATATAATGCCAGTCTTGCTAGTGAGAGGTCCATACTTTGAATAGCAAGGGCTCTACCATCAGATTTCTTGTTACCTTTCTGACCTCATCTCTTGCCAGCCATGAGTGGATTCTTGCATGACTCATGGATGATTTCCAGCCATCCTGTCCATCTTGTTCCTCCAACATACCACGTCTGCCTCTTTCTCAGGTCTTGGCACTTGTCATTCCCTTTGCCTAGAATATTCTTCCCATTTCCACACCCTGTATGCGCATTGCTTCCCTTATCACTTCTTGAAGTCTTTGCTTAACTCTTACCTCCCAATGAGGTCTTCCCTGACCACCCTACCTAAATTGCAACCCTATTTCACACACTTTCCCTCCTTTCCTGCAGTATTTTTCTTCATGGTACTGAGTACGGAGTTCTTTGACATGCTGTTAATTTACATATTATTTGGTGTGTTAGTTTGGTAGGGCTGACGTAACAAATGCCACACACTGGGGCTTCAATATATTACAGAAATGAATTTTTGTACAGTTCCAGAGGCTGGAAGTCCAAGATCAAGATGTCAGCAGGTTTGTTTTTTTTTCTCCTGAGGCTTCTTTCCTTGCCTAGCTGACAACTACCTTCTTGCAGTGTCCTCATGTGGTCTTTTCACTATGCGTGTCACAATTCTGGATATCCAAGTTTCCTTTTCTGGTAAGAACACCAGTCAGATTGGGTTAGGGCCCCCCTCATAGCTTCATTTTAATTTAATCCCCCATGTAAAGGCTTTCTCTCCAAATACAGTCCAATACAATACCCCAGGTACTGGGTGTTAGGGTTTCCACATATGGATTTTGGGGAATATATTGCAGCTCATACATTTGGTTTATTATCTGTCATCCCCTATTATAATATAAATTTCCTGAGAATATAGATTTTGTTAAAAACTATCTTGGGGCGCCTGGGTGGCTCAGTGGGTTAAAGCCTCTGCCTTCGGCTCAGGTCATGATCTCAGGGTCCTGGGATTGAGCCCCACATCGGGCTTTCTGCTCAGCAGGGACCCTGCTTCCCCCCTCTCTGCCTGCCTCTCTGCCTACTTGTGATCAGTCTCTCTCTCTCTCTCTCTCTCTCTCTCTGTGTGTGTCAAATAAATAAATAAATAAATCTTTTTTAAAAAACTATCTTATTTTGTTCACTCTCGTATTATCGGTCCCCAGAACAGTACCTCACAGATAGCAGATTCCTAATAGGTATTTTACTGAATAAATATGTGAAAATAAAAGAAGTGCAGTAGACATATGTACTGGATCCAGGATGGTTGCTTATATGAGTCCGAAGAATTTAAAGGCAAAATGTTAGTCAATATATGGCTTAAAAATCTTAAACCAGGTACACTACCTGTGCTAGCTCCTTCGCTGTTGTAACTCATTCTAACTATAGAATGGAACTCTTCAGGAAATGGAGACACTGACTTCATTGGTTCTCTTAGATCCCTTGCAATATATGGAATCCTAGTTCTAAAAATTGATAGTATAAAAATCACTAAATTGTTATTTTCATCTTTGGTAATTCCTGTATATGTCTGGAGATTTCTTTCTATGAACTTGGAAAGTAGATCATCATTTTTTTTTTCATCTTCAGAAATCTTGTGATTGTGTTTTGAGAGGAAATAGGGAAATTTTAAAGAGCACTTCCCTCTTTCTATCCTGGTGATGTGTTTGCATGTAGCAGATGTTCATGAAGGAGGTTCTGAAAACTATGATTTTTGTTTTGCTTTGAGGTACTGCTTGATTTGGGCATTATATCCAACTAGAGTGGCAAAGTAAATTCACTTATCCTCAAGTAATTCTGAAAATAGCATCATGAATGAATTTTCATTTGTGCTATAAAATTCCTTTTTAGTCTTCCAGATCTACTCTCTACTCTTTTTTTTTTTTTTTTCTTGCTGCATGCTCCACAAGGCTGCATTAGTTGGACTCTCATAATCTTTGGGTTCTGATTAGGGTCAGTCTATGGGAATCATTGGCAGGAAAGCGGGAGGAGAAAAAGTTTGGAATATTTACTCCCCTAGATGCTCTCTGTGGGCTTGGTTTAGGGAAGACGCATCCACTATCAAAGGCCGTCACTCCTGTCCAGTGGCCCTCTTCTGTACCTCCAATGACAGCTCTTCCGGGCAGCCTAGAAACTTGGAGTGGTGACAGCTTCCCTACGCCACCCCTGTTGCTGGCCTTGGAGTGGGCTTCACCAAACCGTGTCACTTTTCCTATGCCATGCCCCACCCCTTTGTAAATAGACACCCCATTCTCTCTTGGTTGTCTAACGTCAGTCACTGTTGCAGACTTTCCTAGCATGTGTCTTACACATGTAAGGAATATCAAAACTCTAAAAGTTAATTGCCTAGAGTGGAGAAAGTGTTCTTTTCTAAAAAATCAATATCTGATTTTTTTACATATGGCAGTTTGGAGATTTCACTGGGGCCGTGAAGAAGAACATTGGCATCTTTAGGAATTCATTCCTGAGGCTTTTTAGAATGTTTAAATTGTCTGTGTATGGAATGTATGAAGAAAATGAAGGTTTAAGATCCCTTTCTCCTATGCCAATTGACAGTAGCCACAGCATTCTAAATAGAAGCTACTATCACGTAGAGTTGAAACCAATGTAAATTGAATTCTTCTACCTTTAGGGGATGAAATGTCAGTACAATATCTCTGTACTATTTACAGCTCAACTGAATCCACCTTCTATATACCTTTTTTTGTTAGCTGTCATACATTTATCAGCTCTTTCTTTAAAAAGTTTTGCTGCATAAAAATGATTAGCTGTATTAACTGAATATCTTAGAGCATTATACTTATTTGTAGCATTTGGTTTCTTGCAGACCTGTGCTCTTCAAGGGTTTGGTAGAAACTATCTACAAAAACTGATATATTCAGGAACACCACTTAGAAACCTACTGACTTAGGGGCACCTCGGTAGCTTAGTCGGTTAAATGACTGACTCTTGATTTCAGGGTCGTGAGATCAAGCCCTGCATTGGGCTTCCTGCACAGTGGGGAGTCTACTTGAGATTCTCTCTCTCTCTCTCTCTCTCTCTGTCTCTACCCCTACTTGTGTGCACTCTCTCTCTATCTAAAATAAATAATTAAATCTTAAAAAAAAAGAAACCTACTGACTTAATAGTATTGGGGTTTCTCCATGCATTTCTGTAGACAAAAAGGTTGGCTTTCACCATAAAGTGATGTTATGGGCAACTGAATGTCTCAGCAGCTTAAATGGGACTAATAGATGAATATCTTCAGAATAATTTCTAGGCATGTAATAAGTACGCAATAAGCATTTAAAGATTACATGACTTAACTGGAAGTTATAGAGGGCTTTTAAGAAGCCCTATTTATATCTTAATTGAGGTAAACTAATTATAATGTGTGGGTCTTAATCTCCAAAGAGAAGTTTCTAGAAGAATATTTTCAAGTTTGATATATTTACTCAGTGTCATTTCAAATGTTACTTTTAATTTGTATTTTAAGTATTATTGATAATGATTTAAATAGACATTATTTATTTTTTTGAAAATAACTTGCTGCATTATTTAGTATGATTTATTGTATGTCCTGGGACCAGAAAACGTTTCTGATGGGATAAATTTCAGTTTCATTATGAAAATAGATGAGATGCAGTGTGATACATTGGAAAGAGAGCCAGATTGTGAATCAAAAGTCATGTTTAATTCTTAGCTCATCCACTTACAATACAATATTGAGCAAGCTGTTCATCTTCTCAGAACTTTTAGTTGTGCCATCCATAAAAATGGGATAATATCATAGGGACAGTTGTCTTTCAAGGTTGTGGGGTGCAGGATATACTTTATAACTGAAAACCAACTATAAATATAAATTTTCAGAAAGTATGATGTGATTTAGAGTATTTTACTTAACAAGAAAAGTTTACAAAGACACATTTCTCCCATAAATTAGCTCACATTTGTGGCATACATGTGATTTTACCTTCTCAGATGGTTTTTCCACTCCAGTCCAGCTCCCATTTGACGAATCATGTTGGCAATTTAAATTTTCTAAAAAAAAAAAGCTGATTGGTGATTTATTTTTCAGTAGCAAAGGGCAAGTATGTAAAAAAAAAATGCTTCTTTTGGTATTCCTTCTTTGATCTTCCCTTTGTAATGTTAGAGGATAATGCTTCATTTCTGGAGTAAACATGCAAAAGATTCCCTGAACACAGCAACCTCAGGAGGGAAATAGCTTGAGTACTGTCTTCTGATTATAAAATGGCCAGGAAGATTTCTTCCTTTGTAATAGGTAGGTCTGCTATAATGTGTTGACTTTGTTTTAAATACAGTTTGTTGGGGGATGTATGTCACTAAGACAAAAGTGTTTTAAAGACACTTCATATTTTATAATGCACCTTTATTCTAATTGGCAGTGGATGGTAATTTTAATGTTCTGGCTTAAGCTTGATAGAAAAGCAAGACCGATTTCAAAATGATACAAACTCTGTTTTTCAAGGAAGTCGAAATAAAAGTGTAGTGTACTTTTTTTTTCCCTTAAGCATTTGCTCAAAATCTTGGTGGAGATAAAATCACCTTTAATTTCCAAGGTAGGAGTTGCTATTTGGATTGAACGTGATAGTTTTGTTTCCCTGAGGCTTGGGACCATTGTGGGTCTGTCTTGCTTGAAGAGTCAGGTGTGGCATCCAAGTTTCACTTGGCCTTCTTGACAGGCCTCCATAAAGCTCAAACTCGGGTGGCGGTGGGGGGTAGGGGCAGTGCAAAATTTTGAGTCAGGCCAACAGGTTGTCCAACTGGGGTGAAGTGTAGGAGCACTCGTGCACTCATTCATATTTAACAACTCGTGGAAGAGGAAACCCTTATTTGTCACATATGCCAATGCCTATCGTGTAAATACTCCCACCTTGGTCAGTTGCAAGCTCCTAATGGTTTAACAATTTAGAACAAATGATCCTATCAAGCATCTTTTCTGATTACAGTGGTATAAAACATGATACCAATTGCATGAAGAAACCTGTAAAATTTACAGATATGTGAATATTAATCAGTATGCTACTAAGCAACCAATGGGTCAAAGAAGAAATCAGATTTATTAAGACTTGGTTTTTTGGCCTAACATTAACTATCTTGGAAAATGTTCTATTTGTCCTTGAGAAGAATGTATATTCTGCTACTTTTGGATGGAATGTTCTGTAAATTTCAGTTAAGACCATCTGATCTAATGTGTCATTTAATGCTGTTTCCTTAATGATTTTCCATCTGGATGATCTATCCATTGATCTATCCATTATTAAAGTACTCTACTATTATTGTATTGCTATTTATGTCTCCTTTTAGGTGTGTTATTATTTGCTTTAGACAGGTGCTTCTATGTTAGATGTATAAATATTTAGAAATGTTTTATCTTCTTTTGGATTCACCCCTTTATCATTATGTAATGCTCTTGTTCATCTCTTATTATAGTCTTTTTTTTAAAGTCCACTTTTTCTGATATAAGCATAGCTGTTCTAGCTTTCTTTTGGTTCACATTTGCATGGAATACCTTTTTCCATTCTTTCACTTTCAGTTTGTGTGGTTCCTTGTCTCTAAAGTGAGTCTCCTGTAGACAACATATAGCTAGCTCTTGGTTTTTTTAAATACATTCAGCCACTCTGTCTTTTAACTGGAGAATTTAGTCCATTTACATTTAAACTATTTATTTGCAGATGTGTACTTATTGCCATTTTGTTCATTATTTTTTGGCTGTTTTTAATAGTTTCTCTCTGCTTCTTTCTTTTGCTCTCTTCCTTTGTGGTTTGATGAATTTCTTTAGTGGTATGCTTTAATTCTGTCTCTTTATGTGTGTTTACTGTAGGTTTTTGTTTTATGGTTACCATGAGGCTTGTGTATAAAAACCTAAATCTATAAGTCTATTTTAAGTTGATAACAACTTGAGTTTTATCCCATTATAAAGCTCAATATTGTTATTCTCCACCCTCCATGTTTTATGTTTCTTATGTCACATTTAATATTTTTTATATTATGTATCTTTTAATTATTATAATCTTAATTTATTTTCTCTTTTAACCTTCATACTAGTTTCATAGGTGATTAATCTACTACCTTGACTATATATTTACCTTTCCAGTGAGATTTGTTATTCTTTATTTGTTTTTATTACTAATTCATGCTCCTTTTTTCAATGTTTAGTCCCTTTAACATTTCTTTTAACACTGACTTAATGGTGATGAACTTCTTTAGCTTTTGCTTTTCTGTAAAACTGTCTCTTTTTCAAGTTTGAACAATAACTTTGCTGGGTAGAATATTCTTGGTTGGAAGTTCTTCTTTCAGCGCTTTGTATCTTGCCACCTTCTGATCTGCAAAGTTTCTGCTAAAAAATCTGCTTGTAGTCTTATGTGGGTTCCCTTGTACATAAAAAGTGTTCTTTCTTTGCTGCTTTTTTTTAAAAGATGTTTATTTATTTGAGATAGAGATAGTGAGAGAGAGCATGAGAGGGGAGAAGGTCAGAGGGAGAAGCAGACTCCCCATGGAGTCGGGAGCCCTATGCGGGACTCAATCCCAGGACCCTGGGATCATGACCTGAGCCGAAGGCAGTTTCATAACCAACTGAGCCACCCAGGTGCCCTCTTTGCTGCTTTTTATATTCTTTCCTTCTTTAACTTCTGACACTTTAATTATAATATGTCTCAATATGGATTTCGTTAGGTTCCTCTTTTGGAAGTCTCTAGACATCTTGGATCTGTATATTTGTTTCATTCCCCAGGTTAGGGAAGTTTTTAACCATTTTTTTTTTTAATAAGATTTTTGCCCTTTTGTCTATTTTTCTTCTGGGATCTAAATGATATGAACTGTAGTCCATTTGATGTTGTTGCATCCTTCCCTTAAGCTGTGTTCACTTTTTTTTTAATCCTTTATTCTTTTTTGTTGCTCTGATTGGGTAAAATCCACTGTCTTGTCTCTGAGTTGAATGATCCTTTCTTCTGCTTCATCCAGTCTGTTGTGGAACCCATCTAGTATATTTTTGAGTCGTTATTGTATTCTACAGCTCTGTGACTTCTGCTTAGTACTTTCTTATATTTTCTCTTTTTTTTTTGACGTTCTTCCTATGCCTATCCATTCATTTCCCCAGTTCTTAGAGCATCTTTATGACCATTACTTTCAACTCTTTATCAGATAAATTACTTATCTCCATTTCATTCAAGTTTTTTTCTGAGGTTTTTTTTTTTTGTTTGTTTGTTGTTTTTTATGTGGAACACATTCCTCTGTTTCTTAGTTTTGCTTGACCAACCTGGTTTCTGTAAAGTAGATGTAACAACCACCTTGCCAGGTCTTAAAGGAGTGGCCTTGTGTAGGATATGAACCTTGTGATTCAACCTTGCCCCAGCTCTTGGTTGTATCTCAAACTTTTGTGCTTGTCCACACAGACCATTACATTTTTCATCACCTCTAGTGGTTAAGTATGTGCCAGTACTTGTCAATGTCGCAAAGGGGAGGATTTCAGCCCCTAGGTTCTCACTGGAAGCCAGAACCTCAGGTATCAGCTTTTTAAAGTATGCCAATGTATAAGGTCCTGTGGGGACTGTAAGCCTAAGCCACAAGAATCAGGTGATCTGGAGGTGTGCCATGGATGGCAGTAGCAAAAATCAAAGCCTCAGATGAATGTAAACCTCTTTTCTAGATGACACAGTCAGGCTAGAGCAAAGAGGAGAGAAAACACCAAAATGATGTCCACATAAGTGTGTGCCAAGTCTGAAGCCTACCCCTCAGACCATAGCTCCAGGACAAGCAAAGAGGCCTCCTGCACAGAAAGACTGTGTGGTGTGCTTCAGTTCACTGTCTGGGCAGCGTCCTGAAGGTGGTAGCCTGGCAAGAACTGTCTGACTAGTTGCCCACAGTCCCATGAGACCCAGAAAGGCAAGGCCTTGCAGTCACCAGAGCCAGGTGATTAAGAGGTGTCACCTGGGTGGCATCCACAAATACCAGGGGTACCAGACTTATTAACCAGGGTACCAGACATGCAAATTTGCCCTCCAAAAGATGCTGGCAATCTGGAGCACAGGAAAGTATGAGTGTAAAGACAGCACCCTGCCCTCCAGGACTCTGGAAAGGATTACAGTCAGCTCCCAGTGCATGTTCAGTTAGAAGCCTGCCTCTCAGGCCACAGTTATGATGATTAGCTAATAGGTCTCTCCCACTAATGTCCATGGTTTCTGGGCCTGTTGTCTCTTGTGTCCTGAGGATAGTCACTGCTTACGAATTCTTTTTCTGTTGGTTAGAGTCCAGCAGAAAGTAGAGTCCTACTTATGGTAGGATCCATAAGTGACCCCATTTGTCACCAGAGCCAGGTTGTGTAAAGGTACCCCCAAACAGCAATCACAAACATTGGGGTGCCAGACAGGGATATGAGCTCCTTTCTGGCTGATACTTATTACAGTCCCATGGAACCAGGACTGTAAGTTCCCCTGGCTCTTAGAGCTGGACAGTCAAGGTGGCAGCTGCAGAAATCAGGGCACCAGATGTATGAAAGCTCCTTCTGGAATATACTGCTGCTCTGGAGCACAGCAGAGGGAGGATGAAGATGGCATCCATCAGTCTCCATCCCTGGAGAATGGTCCTGCAGACTCCCAGATGTGTGTGTTCAATTAGATGCCTGCCTCCTTAGCCCAGTGCTTCTATATACATAGGTGGGCCTCCTTCCCTTTAAGCCTGAGGCACTCAGTTGCCATTGAGCTGGGTCCTGCGGTGGGTGAGTCAAGCACTCAAAGAACAGTTTCTCTGGTTTCTTCCATCTTGTGAGTCTTGGAATGTGAGCCCCACTGGTTTTCAAAGCTAAATGTTTTAAGGGCTCCTCTGTCAAGGGTATGCCTTGAAAGTTGAAATGCACCACATGGGATTCAAACCCTTTGCTCCTCAGGGAGAATCTCTGGGTTTTGTGTTCCCTGCTAGGTGTGGCTCACTGTGTTGGGAATGGAGTTTATGGTGAGATTGCGTCCCAGACTTTCCTACCTACTTTGACGTGGCTTCCCTCTTGTTTGCTCAATGAGTAGTTGGTGGTGGTGGTGGTGATGTTTTAAAGATTCCATCCATCTATTAGAGAGAAAGAGAGAGAGAGAAAGCATGAGCAGGGGGATCAGCAGAGGGAGAATCAGGCTCCCTGCTGAGCAGAGAGGCTGATGGAGGGCTCTGTCCTCTGGAATTACGACCTGAGCTGAAGGTAGATGCCCAACGGACTGAGCCACCCAGGCAGCCCAAAATGTGTAGTTGTTACTCAGCCAGCTTTTAGTTTAGTTTAGTTTTATTTTGAGAGGAATTTGTTGCATATGTAGTTGTAGACTCTGTGTCCGAGCTGAGTTCAGGATCTTTCTGTGTCACCATCTTGAACCAGAACTGTTCTCTCTCTCTCTCTCTCTCTCTCTCTATATATATATATATATTTTTTTTTTATTAGAGAGAGAGACTGAGAATGAGAGGGGAGAAGGTCAGAGGGAGAAGCAGACTTCCCGCAGAGGCGGGAGCCCAATATGGGACTCGATCCCGGGACTCCAGGATCATGACCTGAGCCGAAGGCAGTCGCTTAACCAACTGAGCCACCCAGGCGCCCCAGAACTGTTCTATATTTTAACTCCACCTCCAAAGCTAGCAATGTTGCATCTCTCCAAACACTTTTCTATGATTACTTACATCTTCCTCTGATTCTGACCTCTGTTTCTTCTTGAGAGAGCTTTTGTAGTATGTGTCTTTCAAAAAGTATGTCCATTGTGTCTAAGTTTTCAAATTTTTTGCCATAGAGTTGTTATTACACTTCTATATCTGTAGGACCATTAGTACTGCAATCTCTGACGTTGTTCTCATCTTGGTCATTTGTGTCTGTTTTTCACCTGAGCAATGTGACAGTAAGTTTATCAACTTTATTTTTAAAATAAAATAGCTTTTGATTTCATTCATTTCTTTGTCTTATCAATTCCTGCTCATACCCTATTTTTTTCATGGTAGTATTTCTAGCTCAGAAAAATACTTTGTCTGGTGTGAGTATAGCACTCTAGCTTTGTTTTAATTAGTTCTACTATGGTATATCTTTTCTCACTTTTTTACTTTTAACCTGTTTACTTATATGAAATGCTTATTTTGTAAATAACATGTGATTGGTTCCTGCTTATTTAAAATCCAAGATGACATTCTCTGCCTTTTAGTTGGTATGTTTACATTATTTACATTTAATGGGATTATTCATATGGCTGGCTTTAAATCTACTATCATGTTATTTGTTTTTTATTTGCCTGCTCTTTGTTCCTTTTCTTTTTCCCGCCTTCTTTTGGTTGAGTATTTTATGATTACATCTTCCCTCTTTATGGCTTTATTTTTACTGATTGCTTTAAGTGAACAGTACAGTTTTCCCTTCAACAAAATGGGTTTGAACTGCATGGGTCCACTTATATGTGGATTTTTTATAGTATAGTACTATCAATGTATTTTCTCTTCCTTATGACTTTCTGAAAACCTTTGTCTTTTCTCTACCTTACTTACCTTATTGTAATACAGCATATAATACATACAAATTAAAGTACAAAATATGTGTTCATTGGTTGTTTTTGTCATTAGTAAGGCTTCTGGTCAATAGTTGGCTATTGGTAATTAAATTTTTTCAGAGTCAAAAGTTATATGTGGATTTTTGACTGCACAAGGGGTCAGGACCACTAACCACTGTGTTGTTTAAAGGTCAACTGTATACGTCTTTTTGTCATCACAGTCTGCTTTCAAAGTGATTTATATCATTCCCCTTTCTGACCTTTGTTCTATAGTTCTCAGGCATTGATTTCTACATATGTTATAAACTCCCCAATATGTTATTATTTCATTTACTTTAAACAGCCAATTATTTATTAAAGAGATATAGGAAAATAAGAAAAAGTTTTTTGTATATATTTATGAATTTACCATTTCTAGTATTCTTCATTACTTTGTATCAAGCCATCCTTTTTCTTCCACCGGAAGGACTCCATTAGCATTCCTTCTACCGCAGGTCTGCTGGTATGAATTCTTTCAGCCTTCGTATGTCTGAAAATGTCCCTGTTTTGCCCTCATTTTTTGAAAGGTTTGTTGACTGTAGAAATCTAGGTTGAAAATCCCCCTAAATGATTTTCTTTATTTTAATGGTATTATTCCATGCCTTCTGATTTGCATTGTTTCTGACAAGTCTGCTGTAATCTTACTTTGTTTCTATATATGTAATATGTTTCTTTTCTCTAACTCCTTTTTTTAAAAAATGATTTATATTTATTTGAGAGAGAAAGAGTGAACATGAGCTGGGGAGCGGAGTGCAGAGGGAGTGGGGAGAAACAGACTTCTCACTTAGCAGGGAGCCCTACATGGGGCTCAATCCCAGGATCCCAGGATCATGACCTGAGCTGCAGGCAGACACTTAATTGACTCAGCCCCTCAGGCACTCCTTTTTTCTCGGACTACTTTTAAGATTTTCTCTTTATCACTGGTTTAAAGAAATTTTATTATTGTTTGTCTTGTGTAGTTTTTAAAAATATTTATTTATGCATGTATTTAGAGCGCAGACTTGCACAAGCAGAGAGAGAGGGAGAGAGAGCGAAATCCTAAAGCAGATTCTCAGCTGAACATGGAGTTCTACTTGGGGCTCAGTCTCCCGACCCTGAGATCATGACCCGAGCAGAAGTCATGAGTCAGGTGCTTAACTGACTGAGCCATCCAGGCACCCCTAGTTGTTGTTGTTGTTGTTGTTTTTAATGTATCTTATATTTTCAGTTTGTTGAGCTTTTTGGATCTGTGGGTTTATAGTTCTCATTTGGAAAATTTGTCTATAATTTTTTGAAAAAAATCATTTGTCTTTTCTATCTTTCTGTTGTCATAATTTCCGATATATTAAGCCATTCAGGGTTGTCTCACAGCTGCATGATTATAACTTTTTCACTCAATCTTTTATTTCCTTTTATGTCTCATTTTCAATAGTTTCTACTGCTCTGTCTTCAAGTTCACTAATCTATCTTAGCTATACATCATGAGAAATTTAATTTCTTTTCTGCCTCATAAATGGCATTTAAAGAAAACTATGATACATTTAGTTTTTGGGAGAGGATAGTAATTTCATACTTACTGTACTTTTTATGTTATGTTTTATCCCAATGACTTCAAATATGGTTGCAGTTCTCATTGATTTAATGAGAAGATATTTGTATTTGGCTTCTCTTTTCGTTCTCTCTTTCATTGAGCTTTGTGAGGTAGCAGTTCTTTTGTTACTTTGCCTGATAGACTGTGGTACACATAGTGTCCTGTTTTAAATATGATGAAATGACTAAAACCATGTCATGGTGGTAGGTAAGACTCTATATACAGGAGAGCTTAGGCACCGCATCATGTGTCTGGTGAAGAGCCGGAAATTGAGAGAGCCTTGGGTAGGTTGCTAAATGTGTATTTCTCTTCCTTCCTTCCTTCCTTCCTTTTTCCCTGCACTTAACATTGTCTTGCAGAGTCTCTGGCTTTCTCTTACCTTGTGGAGACAGGTAATATTTACTCCAGCTAGGAAGTGTCACATTTAGACAAAGCTTTGGGAGTAGAATATATAGATCTCTCAGGCTCCCCGGCATACTAAGACAAGTCTTAGGACCCGTGGGAATGAGGTAAATCTGTTAAGGTTGGAAGCCTGTATACAAGTAAAACTATTTTTAACCTTTCCTGTGATGATTTTTTACTTTGCTTCTCCTTTAGTATAAAACAGTCTTTCAAGATTTTCAGATTTTCTTAGCTGTGCCAACAGCAGCCAAGGGAAAAATATATATATATTTTTTATTTTTGGTGGCACCATTGAAGACAGAGATATCCAAAAGGTAGGTAAACTTCAGAGGGAGAGGAGTTGCTTGGTTGGTGACCTTCCCCAACTATAACAAATACCTCTTTCAGAGCGAAGCTTTGGAGACTCTGCATTTTGCTGGATGGCGATGGGGTAGTGGTTTCTAACAGGATTTTTCATGGCCTTCTCCCTTCTCCACCCACCCACCATGCATACTCTGGCTCCTTAATGCAGCACCTCATCTCAAGTGGCAGGCAACTAATGACTAAGATATTAATTTAAAGAAAATTTAAGGGTTTTTTTTCCCACACAAAGGGATACTGGTATTTTATTTTATTTTATTTTTTTATTATTTAAAAAAAATTTTTTTAAAGATTTTATTTATTTGAGAGAGAGCAAGAGTGAGAAATCATAAGCTTTGGGGGTGGGGAACAGAGGGAGAGGGAGAAGCAGGCTCTCTGCTGAGCAGGGAGCCTGATGTAGTACTCAATTCCAGGACTCTGGGATCATGACCTGAACTGAAGGCAGACAGACGCTTAACCAGCTAAGCCATCTAGGGGCCCCAGTACTTGTACTGAAATGATAACTCTTAAAGACTAACAGCTATTCTGTGGTTAAAGGAATTAATACTTATGAAATTCCAGGTAGAAGGAGATTTATTGGGGACTGGAATCCTGCGAAACTGTATTGCTGAGCCTATAGATTTGTTTATGCCAATATATATACATCCCTCTTAACTTAGCTTAATCTGCTTTTTTTTTTAGTGTACTATTCAGAATTAAAATTTAAGATGATTATTTTAGGGAAATTTTATCTATATTTCCCAAGGTAAATCAATCAACTTGGAGTATAAAAAATGATAAACTATATATTTATGGTAAACATCTATAAAATGTATTTGTCAGTGAGTTATAGTGAAATGAGATGGCTTTAAGATATGAATGGGAATTGAGGTGCTGTCATGGTTTATTTGTAATACTAGACTTATGATATGTGCACATCACACGTTCCTAAATCACCATAATGATTCTTTCCAAATTTATGTTCCTAGCAGCTTGGAAATAGGTATGATATTAACTTATTTCTATATTACCTTATTTCAAAAAAGACTTAGAGAGCTAAAATGAGCAGATTCTCAAAATATCCTTAGGGTACTCATATGTGTGTTTAGCAATATATGGGATCTCTGTTTTCTAATTTCACTGACATTTGACTTTTAGGTATTTAGAGAGTGACTTTCTGCAGATTATTAGAAATATACAGAGCTGTCCGTGGAAACGACGAGAAGAAGAATATGAGAATTTCAGGTAAAGAATTTTTTCATAAGTATTATGAGATTTAAAGATGTCTTGGGTATTTGCTTTGCATGGGAAATAACATGTTGTTTGAAGGAAAATAGAAGGGGCTAGTTGACAATCAGATTGATTTAATCGTCAGACCCCCTCCTGAGGCACATGGGACTCCGTTCCCATTTCTTATATAGAAATTTAATTCTGTTATTGGGATTTCTTACAGAAATCTTAAGTTGAAAAAAAATTTAGAGGACATTGCTTCTTCTTTATACCATTTGTATTTGCTGTTTATTAATTTTGTAAATAAAATATGGTCACGTTCGGGACTGTTTGGAAAACATAGAGGGGAAAATGTCATCCAAGATCCCATTGCTTCCAAACAAAAACAGTGTTGCTTCCTGTGTTTTCCCATTCAGTGTTTCTTTCTTTTATTTTTAAAAATATTTTATTTATTTATTTGACAGAGAGACAGTAGGAGAGGGAACACAAGCAGAGGAAGCGGGAGAGGAAGAAGCAGGCGTCCCACTCAACATAGAGCCTGATGCGGGACTTGATCCCAGGGTCCTGGGATCATGACCTGAGCTGAATGAAGGCAGTCGCTTAACGACTGAGCCACCCAGGTGCCCCACTTCCAGGGTTTTTTGTTAGGTTTTAAACAGCAGCCACATTCAGGAGTGTGAGTTGGCTACAGCTAATAACCTGGGAAGGAGTCATCAACCTGACAAGACCAGGTTATCAGTTGATGATCATGGAGTTGTCCTGTCCTCGTCCTGTCCGTGCATACCGTAGGGGTCCACCCAGACAGAAAGAAATTGTGTCCCAACACTGTGCTACAGGAGGGCATGGAAACTTCTCGGGGACCCCTTGCTCCCAGTCGTATCGTACAACGGGCCACACTGTGTGCTTGTCTCTGCGCTTGCATGGTCCACACTGCTCTGCTTCCCTTGGCCCTCGTTCTCATTCTTTGCTAGGCATTCAACACAGGTTTTGTCCAGTGCCAAGTTATTTTATGATGTTACAGTCCAGAAATATGTTTTTATCTTTATTGGTTCAGATTTTCAGACCTTAAGCCTAAAGTCTTTTGAAGACCTTCTTAAAGAGTCTCCTTTCCTCAGAGATTCTCTAGAAAGAATTTGCTCCTTGTCTTTCTTTCCTGTGGAAAGGCAGCTCTTATTTACACAGCACTGTGGCTCTGCCTGTCCTACCTCTAGTCTGTTAATGCTTTGGTCATTGGACCAGCTGCCTTTTAATTCTGCAGCCAATTTGAGAGGGGTTCGGGCTGGCTCCCAGTGAGTGAAAGAGGAATTTCCTGACTGGGTTAGAGCTCAAAGTGAGTGTTTTCCCCCTGTCCGGTAGACGCATGGATATGTTGACTTCCTGTAATCATCTTTCCTAACTGACCTTTCAGGGTGAGGGGCAAGAAAAGGGATTCTTGTGTATTTACTTCCAGGATATTTTATGCCACATAGTCTGATATAGATGGAATGTGCTCCCCCAGAAGTCATAAATTCAAAAGCTGATTCCCAATGCGATGCGTTTTGGAGGTGGAGCCTTTGGAGGTGAGTAGGTTATGAGGGCTGAGCCCTCATGAATGGGACGGATGACCTTGTAAGAGATCCCAGACTCCCCTCGTGCACTTTCCACCATGTGAGGACACAGCAAGAGACCACCATCTAAGAACCAGAAAGTGGGCTCTTACCAGACAGCTAATTAGCCGGCACCTTGATCTTGGGCTTCCCAGCCTGCAGAACTGTGAAAAGAAACTTGTTTATAACACTCCTGGTTGATACTGTTTTGTTGTGGCAGCTCAGATGGACTAAGACATAGTCCTACTCACAACTAGACTTGAGAGTTCCCCATGACTGGGAGACTGGGTAGAAAGTTCCATGGGTAATTGTAACTTAAATGATCACAGGGTCAACAAGTGGCCAAAGAGTCTGGTTTAGAGAGACTTTTCTACATGCACAGAAGAGACAAAAGAGGAAGAGGGAGATATTGAAGTATTGAGCTATTAAAGATTAGTCCAAGATAATCAGCTAGAAAGTGTATGTGTTGTGACACCAATCACCAAAGTAGGGGTAAAGGAGCTTCTCCTTCCAGCTGTGAAATTGCCTTAGCTCAGACCTCCTGCAAGTAATACAAGGAAAACAGAGTATATAAATAAGCAAAGTATACTAAGCAAAGTGCACTGTTTGAGGGCACTGGCAAGCTACCAAGGCAAGGAGAATTTTCAGGACTAAAATCCAGAAGAAGAAGGAAGCCGGGGCGGGGGTGGTGGGGAGCCCTGTATTTGAGGCTGCTTTTTCTCACAAGAAACTTGCTGAATGCAAAAGCATGGCTGACAGGTGAGAGGCTGAGCAGAGCTTCCAGCAATCCCTAGAAAAGATGAGTTCTCTAAATGAGTGAAGACCAGATTTGAATCATTTCTATCCTCAATTGGATTCAGATCTACCATAAGCCCAGAAGTCTGATAGAAGCAAAAGCAAATCCTCTCTTGAAGAAGGTAACCTCATTCTCAGCCTTACATGATCTCTGCAAATGTTCGTACAGCATTGGTTCAATTAAAAAAAAATTCTCTTTAAAGTCTTTTTTTTCTTTTTTTTCTTTTCTTTTTCTTTCTTTTTGTGATAAAAATCACAAATCCAAAGCTGCTTGAGAGTCATTGCTGCAAATTATACTGCATAGAAGCCATAGAGATGGATGAGATGCAGACAGAATGGCCATTTTCTCCTTAGTACCATCCCAGTATAAAAAGTACATCAGTAACCATGTTGATTACCCATGGCCTACCTATCCCTCCAGGGCCAATTTAAGTAAACATCTGGAACTATAACACTTACTGTTTGTTGTCACGGAAGAGAACAGTCATGGTGACATATATTTATTGACTTGACTATTTATTATGTTGGAATGTTTTTTCTATGGGCATATTTGTGAACTAAATTATGTACGCTCTCAACAGAAGTCTGCGCAATTAAATAATAATAAACTGCCCAGTTTCCTAAATTTTTACTAATTCAGCTAGCTAAATCTGTGGAGTTTCTGGCTTGTTTATAAAACCAGTAGTATGGAAACATCTTCTGTTATTAAAGATGTCAAATTGTCCATTTTCTTTACATGAGCACTTTATACCAAGTTGAAGAAGAGCAAAATGTGACCCTTAAAAAGGTGATTATATCCTTTTAACAGGAATTACAAAAGGTGCATTAAATTCTGAGGAATATGAGCAAGTGAGTATATTCTAAATCCGCCCGCCAACCTGACTGTTGAAACTCCCAACAGTTGACACTGAGGGGCTATTGGGAAATTATGGGATTTCTTTGGCCACATGATCTAAAAATAAAACAGCTTTTAAGAGTTATTTTCCTTAAATAAATATGACGTTTGCTAGCAGAGGGGATAAATTTTGTTTATCAGCAAATATCTTTTAGGGCTTAGTGTTTTACTGTGTTAAAGCACAGTAGACCCTCTCAGCCCGGTATAGTGCAGAGCACAAAAGTAGGACCTCAATAAATATATTTCAAATGAATGGACACCTGAAAGTACATGAGAAAAGTACAAGATTTTCTTACAAACCTCAAAGAAATTGTAATCAGTTTGGAAAGACAGAAAATAAAGCAGAATACTTATGATTTAGTGTCAAAATGAGTAGTTTATACAAATACCATAATACATCAATGCACAGTCAGGGTGGGATATAAAATTTCTTGAAATATTTTGTGGAAAGAGACAGGACCTGAACCGTGACTCAGAGGATGAGTAGAAATGAAAGGGTGATGGGGACTGGAATAAATATCAGGCGGTTTCAGGACCAGCCTCACTGGAGCAGAGAATGTGTACTGAGGGTACTTGGGTTAAAGGGAAGACCTGCAGAGTGAGCCCAGGATCCACAGAGCTCTGATGATCTGAGTAGAGTCCACAGATTTCCTATAGATACCAGAACCACGTGGAGATATTCCTCTCAAGGGTATTACATGATGAATTTATTATTTTAGGGAACATATCTGGTCAGAAAAATGATATGTGAATTGGAGTCTTAGGAGGGAGTGATTAGACTGAAGAAAGCCAGAGCAGTCAGGGACTGGCTGTAGAAAGGTGCTGTAGAATGATGAACATCTAGAACATCAGTGGTCGCTATAAAAATATCAAGGAAGACACCCTTGACAGTGAGCTCTGTGGCTGCATGATGTGTCTTACTTATCTTCGTATCTCCAGTGCCCATCACGAAGAGGGAGCCCAATAAATGGATGCAGTGGGCATAACAGAAGAATTGACAGGGCTTGGTTGCTTATTGATTCCTAGGTTTCAAATGGAAGAAGAAAAAGAGAATTGAAGACAAATGTGAGACTTTGAGTCTGTTTGATTGGGATGATAGTAGTGCTAGTGAAAAGCAGACAGACTTCAGAGGGAAATTGCTTTGGAGAAAACAAACCCACAGTGAGCAGACTGTGTTTGAGCAGACACTCAGACAGCCAGATGTAGAAGACATTTCCTTACTTATAAGTGGTAAGAGAAATTGGACTCTCCTGAAGAAGAAAGGCGAGCATAGCATAGAACTGGCTTCTATAAGAACTATGGTCCTGTATGGAAGGAGGTGGTGTGATGTATTTCAAGTGCTAACGGGAAAAAATCTGCAGCCAAGAATATTCTATCCAGCAAAGCTATCATTCAGCATAGAAGGAGAGATAGAGTTTCCCAGACAAAGTTAAAAGAATTCATGACCACTAAACTAACCTTACAAGAAATGTTAAAGGGGACTTTTTGAGTGAAAAGGAAAGACCACAAGCAAGAGTAAGGGACGTAGGAAGCATAAAAGCAGTAAGAACTATATAAAGATCAGTCAGGGGACTCACACAATAAAAAGATGTGGAGTATGACACTTTATACCTAGTGTGGGGAGAGACGAGTAAATGATGAGTTCAAACATAAGTGACCATCAGCTTAGTATAGACTGCTATATACAGAACATGTTATATAGAAACCAAATGGTAATCAGAACTCAAAAACGAGTAGGAGATATGCAAAAAATAAAGAGAAAGGGATCCAAGTATATCACTAAAGAAAGCCAACCATAAAAAAGCAAGTAACAAAATGGCAATAAATAGATACCTATCAATACTTACTCTGAATTTATGTGGACTAAATGCTCCAATGAAAAGGCAAAGGGTAACGAAATAGAAAAACAAGACCTATCTATAATGCTGCCTACAAGAGACTAATTTCAGACCTAAAGACACATGCACATTGAAAGTGAAGGGATAGGGAAGCATTAATATACAAATGGATTTGAAAAGAGCCAAGTTACCAATACTTATATTGGATAAAATGATTTTAAAACAGAGACTATAACAAGAGACAAACAAGGACACTATATAATTATTAAGGGGATAGACAATCCAACAAGAAGATATAACAGTTGTAAATATGTGTGAACCCAACATGGGAGCACACAAATACTTAAAGCAGTTAGTAAGAAACACAGAGGAAATAATTGATAGTAACACAATAATAGTAGGGGACTTTAACACCCCACTTACATCAATGGACAAATAATCCAAACAGAAAATGAACAAGGAAACAGTGCCTTTGAGTGACACACTGGACCAGATGGATTTAACAGATATATTCAGAAGATGCCTTCCTAAAACAGTAGAATGTACATTCTTTTTCATGTGCATATGGAATATTCTCCAGAAAAGGTAACATATTAGGCCACAAAACAAACCTCATAAAATTCAAAAAAGATTGAAGTCACACTGTGCATCTTTTCTGAGCACACTGCTATGAAACTAGAAATATACATGAAGGTTAAATAACATGCTACTAAACAATGAATGGTGCAACCAAGAAGTCAAAAAGGAAATAAAAAAATACATGGAGACAAATGAAAATGAAAACACAATAGTTCGGAATCTTTGGGATGCAGAAAAACTGCTCCAAGAGGGAAACTTATAACACTACAGGCCTACTTTAAGGAGCAAGAGAAATCTCAAACAATCTAACCTTACACCTAAAGGATCTAGAAAGGGAACAACAAACAAAACCCAAAGGCAGTAGAAGAAGGAAGGAAATCATAAAAATAGAGCAGAAATATATGAAATAGAAACTCAAACAAATGAACAAACGAACAAACAAAAAACCACACACACAGTAGAACAGATCAATAAAACCAGGAGCTGATTCTTTGAAAAGATGAACAAAACTGATAAACTTTTAGCCAGACTCATAAAACAAACAAAAAAAGAAAGAGAAATCAAATAGAATCAGAAATGAAAGAAGAGAAACAACTATCATACCACAAAAATACAAAGAATTGTAAGAGAATATTATAAAAAATAAATGCGAACAAATTGGGCAACCTAGAACAATGAATACATTTCTAGAAACATGTAACCTCCCAAAATGGAATCAGAAGAAATAGAAAATTTGAACAGACCAGTTACCAACAATGAAATTGAATCAGTAATCAAAAACTTCCGATAAACAAAAGTCCAGGACCTGATGGATTCACAGGTGAATTCTAAACATTTAAAGAACAGTTAATACCTATTCTTCTTAAGGTTTTCTAAAAAACAGTAGAGTAAGGTAAACTTCCAAATTCACTCTATGAGGCCAGCATTACCCTAACACCAGTATCAGATGAAAACACTAAAAGGGAGAGAGAGAGAGAACTACAGGCCAGTATCTCTGAGGAACACAGATGCAAAAATCCACAACAAAGTATTGAACCGAATCCAAAAATACATTAAAAAAAAATCATTCACCACAATCAAGTGGGATTTATTCCTGGGTTACAAGGGTGGTTCAAAAAATAAACAAGAGTGGTTCAATATTTGCAAATCAATTAGTGTGACATGATACATCACATCGATAAGAGAAAGTACAAAAACCATATGATCATTTCAGTAGATGCAGAAAAAGCATTTGACAAAGTACAACATCCATTCATGATAAAAAAAAACCTCAACAAAGTAGGTTTAGAGAGAACATGCCTCAACATAATAAAGGCCATGTATGAAAAACCCACAGCAGACATCATGCTCAGTGGTAAAAAACAAAACAAAACAAAACAAAAACAAAAAAACAAAACTGAGAGATTTTCCTCCAAGGTCACGAATAAAACAAGAATGTCCACTCTCACCACTTTTATTCAACATAGTACTGGAAGCCCTAGCTGTAGCAATCAGACAACAAAAAGAAATAGGAGGCGGGATGCCTGCATTGCACAGTCATTAAGTATCTGCCTTCAGCTCCAGTTGTGATCCCAGGATCCTGGGATGGAGCCCCACATCAGGCTCCTTGCTCAGCAGGAAGCCTGCTTCGCCCTCTCCCACTCCCCCTGCTTGTGTTCCTTCTCTTGCTGTGTCTCTCTCTGTCAAATGACTAAATAAGAAAATCTTAAGAAAAAAAGAAAAGGCATCCAGATTTACTAATTTGGAAGAGGTAAAACTTTCACTATTTGCAGATGACATGATACTATATATGGAAAATGCTGAAGACTTTACCAAAATACTAATAGAACTAGTAAACAATTTCAGTAAGGTCACAGGATACAAAATCAATGTATAAAAATCCATTGCATTTCTCTACACTAATAAGAAACAGAATGAGAAATTAAGAAAGTTCCATTTACAGTTCCACCAAAAAAAAATAAGATACCTGGGAATAAACCTAACCAAAGAGGTGAAAAACCTGTACTCTGAAAACTATAAAACACTGACGAAAGAAATTGAAGATGACACAAGCAAATGGAAAGATATTCCATGTTCATGGATTAGAAGAATATTTTTACTTTAAATATCTTAAATATTAAATATTTTAAGATATTTAATATTAAATCTTTAAATTTTTATTTTAAATATTATATTAAATATTTTAAATATTTTAAAAATGTCCATGTTACCCAAAGCAATCTATAGATTCAATGCAATCCTAAGAGCATTTTCACAGAACTAGAACAAATAATCCTAAAATTTTTATGGAACCACAAAAGACCCTAAATAGGCAAAACAATCTTGAAAAAGAAAAACAAAGCTGGAGATATCATGATCCCAGATTTTAAGATATACTAAAAAGCTGTAGCAACCAAAACAGTAAGGTACTGGCATAAAAATAGACACACACATCAATGGAACAAGATACAAAGCCCAGAAATGAACTCACAACTATACGGTCAGTTGATTTTCAACAAAAGGGGCAAGAATATGCATGGAGAAAAGTCTCTTCAATTAATGGTGTTGGGAAAACTGTACACTGCACGCAAAAGAATGAACTGAACCATTTTCTTACACCACACACAAAAATAAGCTGAAAATGGACTAAAGACTTAAATGTGAGACCTGAAACCATGAAATTCCTAGAGGAGAACACCAGCAGTAACCTGTTTGACAGTGGTGGTAACAACTTCACAACTTCTTTTTGGATATTGTCTCCTGAGGCAAAGGAAACAAAATAAAAAAATAAACTACTGGGACTTCATCAAAGTAAAAAGCTTGTGTGTGGGAAAGTAAATAATCAACAAAACTGAAAGGCAACCTACAGAATGGGAAAAGATATTTTCAAATCACACATTCAGTAAGTGGTTACTATCCAAAATATATAAGGAACTGATACAACTCAACACCCCAAAAATGAACAATCCAGATAAAAATGGGCAGAAGACATGAACAGACATTTCTCCAAAGAAGACATAGAGATGACCAGAGATATGAAAAGATGCTCAACATCGCTCACCATCAGGGAAATGCAAATCAAAACTACAGAGATACCATCTCACACCTGTCAAAATGGCAAAAATAAAAAAACAAGAGAATGTGGAGAAAAAGGAACCCTCCTACAGTTGGTGGGAATCCAAACTGGTGTAGCCACTGTGCAATACAGTAAGGAGGTTCCTCAAAAAGTTAAAAATAGAACTACCTTGCAATCCAGTAATGACGCCAAAGAATATGAAAACACTAATTGGAAAGGATATATACAACCCTATGTTTATTGCAGCGTTCTTTACAATAGCCAAATTATGGAAACAACCCAAGTCTCTGTAAACTGATGAACTGATATTTTATTGTGAGGAGCAGTGAGTAATGTGTAGGATTACTGCATCATTATGTTGTACACCCAAAACAAATATAACACTGTATTTTAACTATAGTGGATTAAAAAACTTAAAAAAAAATGTGGCCCTTGAAAAGCCTATATTCTCAGCATCTTCTTCCCCCCATCCCGCTCACTTGCTGGTGTTTGTCCTCTTTTTCTGATTTCTAAGCCTTTTTTCACTCAGTACTTCATCTTGAGTCTAAGAACTTGTAGCCTCAGGTTTGGGTGCCTGACTTCTCTCTGACTTTCTTAGAAAAACATCTGAGGTCCATGTGAGTGGTTCCATGAAATTCTTGAAACTATATCTGAAATTTTGTACATATTTCCAGGAAAAAAAGATCCCTGATTTCCATCTGCTTCTCAAGGAGCCTAGGGCGCCCAGAGTAGACTACAGTATTTCTAAGAACACTTCCAGACCTGAGGCTCTGTTTGCTTCGGGATTGTATTGCTTGTTTCATCTTCCCTGTAAGTGTGATGACCTTAAGCTTCGGTGTGGCCCTAGCTCAGATGTATTGCTCTCTGTCGTGTGGACGTTCTCAGTTTCAGTTAGGAATTGGCATTTCTGTGAGATTCTAGGTGAACCTAAAGAGGGATTTCCTAAGCAAGAGTTGAAGATGTCCTACCTTCCCTTTTTCTTTTGGCATCTAAATTCATTTACATATAGCTGTACAAAGTTAAGAATGTTGAGCTGTCTGCCTTCTGCTTTTAAAAATCAGATGAATATCCAACTTTTGTATCAACATGGACAGGACTGGAAGAGATTATGCAGAGTGAAATAAGTCAAGCGGAGAGAGTCAATTATTTTATGGTCTCACTTACGTGTGGAGTATAAAGAAAATCATGGAGGGCATCATGAGAAGGAAGGGAAGGGCGAATGGGGGGGAATCAGAGGGGGTGATGAACCGGGAGAGACTGTGGACTCTGAGCAACAAACAGGGTTTTGGAGGGGAGGGGGTGGGGGGGTGGGCGAGCCTGGTGGTGGGTATCGAGAAGGGCACGTATTGCATGGAGCACTGGGTGTGGTGCATGAACAATCAATCTTGTAACACCGAAAAATTAAAATAAACAAATTTGGGGAGGAAAAAGAAGTGACATAGAATTAAGATAACAGAAAAAGTTTTTTAGCTGAAATAAATAAATAAATAAATAAAAATCAGTTGGTTCTCTCTTACAGTTTGTCCCCCAAGCACTAGCCGATACATGTATAATAAATTTGTGGAAACTCAAACCTGGATTTCAGTTTGAGGAATTACTGCTCTTCACATTCTCTCCCTGGCATTTTTAGAGACTAATGAGTAATCATGTCTTTCAGCAGGATACTCATGTATTTGAGACTCATAGCAACATGCTTAAATCTAAACTAAACATGATAGTATGAAACTCTCTCTACTCCTCTTTCTCTACTTCCTCTACTTCATCCTTGAAAACTCCTATGCAAAACTCTGGAAACATTTGGTAGGCAGGTTTTATCCCAGCAGAAGACCTTTGAGCTTCAGTAATTAGTCTTAGATTTCCTGGGAACTGGCATGGGAATTACTGCTTTAGCTTTCATGAATTGTCTTCTCACTTAAAAGAACTGTATTCATTTGTGTAATCAGTTATGGAAAACTAAGAGGTACACAAAGCAACAGTGCTGAATTTTCATTTTACTTCCCTTTTTTCCCCTGTAAAAACTCATGCTATTATTTGCTGTTATTTTGTTTTTAGTTCTTTCGGATCCTCTAATATCCTTTGATTTCTTTAAGCATCCCTGGGTTTCATGGATGTGAGTTAGAAAACAAATCGACTGAATATTATCAGTCACATATTTACTGAAAATTAAGTGGCAGAAAACAGTGCTATTATGTAAATGCACACGTTTATTTTAAGACTCATGCAAATGAGATGCCTTTCAAATTACGTGTAAAACAGGTATTTTGTGTCTGATTGCTTTGTTACAGATAACTATGGCATGGTAGCAATTTTCTTAAATCTGGAATTATCCCCTTTGGTTTGATTAGATTAAAATTTCCTGAAAGTTACACCTTTGTTTTTCTTGTGTGGGATATATAAGAGAAAGGTTCCAGTGTTGTATCAGTAGATTTATTGAGTCTTCTAAAATATCAGCCAATGTGTTGCTTTTGTTTTTATTAGAGTTCCTTGAACAAAAATAGAGCGATGAACAAAATTAACTCATACACCTTATATCACATATGTTAATATTATCTTCTTACCACATGATAATTTCATGACTGAAACAGTGCCATTTAAAGAGTCAGTTTTGGGGCGCCTGGGTGGCTCAGTCAGTTAAGTATCTGCCTTCAGCTCGGGTAATGGTCCCAGAGTCCTGGGATTGAGCCCCGCATCGGCCTCCCTGCTCAATGGAGAGCCTGCTTCTCCTTCTCCCTCTGCTGCTTGCTTCCCCTGCTTGTGCTCTCAGTCTCTCTCATTGTGCCTCTCTGTCAAATAAATAAATAAAATCTTAAAAGTAAAAATAAATAAAGATTCAGTTTTGTGAAAAGATATAAATTTTCAGATAAATAGATGGATAAATCAATCAATGTTTTTCGAGAAATCACAGGACTGAGCAACCAGACTTCATTTCACCAACAAAGCTTCCAGCTAATTTCTGAAATATTTCTCCAAAAGCAGAGCTTAATGTTTGATTTCTGTCAGTATGTCCTGAGCTTACACTTTCCCCCTTCCCATTTAGGCTTTTTTTTTTTTCCCATTGGCTGAATGTTATTCTATCCCAGGCATTTTGTTTTGTAGTGCAAATTTCTTGGAGAGAAGCAGGAGCCTTCTCTATCAGGGGGTTCTTTTGATTATACCAAACTGTGTTCATTTTTCTGAGCCACTGTTCCCCTTTCCTCATGCCCCTCAAATATGTGCTGTTTAAGATTCATACGGGGCGACCGTGATGACAACTCAAAGCCATACATATTTTATTCTTTTGTTTTGAATTTAAGAAGATGTGTACACTTTATGATAGGTGTTTTGGGTCAGGTGTCAGATTGAAAAAGCTTCTTTTCCTCGTTTCCTCTGCATCGGGAACATTTTTCACTGTTAATATCCTGTCATAGCATCTTCTGTTTGTCATACCGTAAGCATGCCCGTGCATTTAGAGAAGCAACAAAAACCACACTGTGTCATCACATCTGCCGTATTTAATAACAGACACTGGCTCTTGTACATTTAGGGAGTAGCCCCTCTCTTAGTTTTCAGAATATAAACCTTGCCGTAAAAAGGCATCAAACCCACATAAGATTCACTGATCCTTCTACATTTTACTTCAAAACTTATCTTTCAAATTGTACTCAATATCAACCTTATCGCTTTATGAACCTGAGCCAGATAAGCATCCTTTTAAGCTGCCCTGCCTTTCAAAGCCTCTGTTCCTTACTACACGGGTCACACTGTCTTCGTTGGTTCTTTACATTGTTGAAACTCCGGTCTAATGACCCAGGAGATATGTATTTCCCCAGTGTTTCCACAGAACTCCTTTACTTCTGAGTTTCAGTTGTCTTCCTGTCA
The DNA here is from genome assembly GCA_028533885.1 of Nasua narica. NCBI lineage: Eukaryota > Metazoa > Chordata > Mammalia > Carnivora > Procyonidae > Nasua > Nasua narica. The sequence continues at coordinate 18,147,352 of CM052807.1, forward strand.
TGAGCTTTGATAATCATATTCTTTTATATATTTTTTAAAGATTTTATTTATCTATCAGAGAGAGAGAGAGAGTGAGAGAGAGCATGAGAGGTGAGAAGGGAGAAGGTCAAAGGGAGAAGCAGACTCCTCATTGAGCTGGGAGCCCAATGCAGGACTCGATCCTGGGACTCCGGGATCATGACCTGAGCCGAAGGCAGTTGCCTAACCAACTGAGCCACCCAGGTGCCCTCTTTTATATTTCATCTTACCTTGGTTTGGTTCTTATATTCTTCTCAGATGCATGGGCTGGTCTTTCATCAGCTTAAACATATCAGTGCATATCTTAGTTATTAAGAGAAAAACTCAGTCATCTGTGTTGCTGATTGAATTTTGTCTTTATTCTCTTCCTTAGCCTGAGACTCGTATTGATTCCATATTGAACATTGGATCACATACCCTATTGGCTTTTTCTCTGGCTGCCAGGTTATGACGCAGCACTTTGAGAGGGTTGCGGCAGAGCCGGGATAAAACTTGAGCAAAATGGCCAAGTATGGGAAGCGTTCATTCATTTTACATTTCATATATATTTCAGAATGTATTTGAACCTCTGCTCTGCGTCAGGGGCCTGGGTTTCCCCCTACCTGGTATTCTCTATTTTCTGGTATTCTGTAAAGCTTCTTTCTTGCTTCTCAGTGCAGTGCCTTCAGGGTTTGGACGCACTGTACCATAGCAAGTTTCCATGTCCCCAGATCATTTTTCCCTCGTCCTTCCTCAAAACTCCAGTTACTCTGTGCAAGATTGCCACTGAAATGTCAGGTACTAATTCATGTTAAGATGTGAATGATTAGTGGATGGGCTTTTCTGAACCACTTGCCTTCTATTCTGCACCTAACTGGATTCATTAAGGACGACCACCAATGTCTGATTTTCTAATTCCAAATGGAGAGTCCGTTGCGCCTTTCTCACTGTGTAAGAGAGCTGGGAATTTGAAGGCAAAACTCCTCTGAGATTAGTGTCCATCTAAACCAGGGAAAACTATCAATATCCCCATCATACCTTTCAGTCTGATAATCACACTGATACCCTCTGGGCTTCTGGAATTTCTCCCAGTGCTCCAGGCAGCTAGTTCAATCTCATGGATCGCTCTGTTTTAATTCACATATAGACATGTTGCTAAAAAGAAGGATTGTCCATTTGAAGCCCTTAATTCTTCTGATCTGCTGGGGCTGAAATTGAATATTTTAATGCCTTTGGAAGCCCTGTAAGTCACTGGAATTCTTATATCATTGTATTTTAATGATACAAACTATTCTTTTCATTTGAAACCTACATTCATCATGAGCCAATTGATTCTAAAATCACGGGATTTTAGTGAGTCATCTCAATTTTATTTTTCATTTCCCTCTGACACAAACTCTTTCTCCTCCAAATCCTGAAAAGCGTGGTCTGTAGTCAATCTGTCTTCTACCTACCTGTTTAACTACCCCATCTCACCTGAGATCAGCAGCAACCCCACAGTGCTAAATCCAGAAGGCATTTTCCATTCCCATTTTGCATGACCTCTCACCTCTTACAATCTTCTGACATTCTAGACCATTCCTCATTCCTGGAAAGATTCTCATATTTGATTTCTTTGGCGCTCCATTTGTCCTCTCAGCTCCTTCCTCCTCATCCCCCTACCAATCCAGCTTCAAGTCCTGATTGTATTTTGGGAATCTCTCTCTAGAACGTGGGCGCCCCTTCTGGCCGATGGCTGGCATTGCAGCACTGATCAGGGCTTCATGGTTGCCCCCCGTGGGGACCGCTGTCATGACCTGCACCCTGGTCATCGTGCACCAGCCAGTATCCTTCTCATCCACTCTCTACACAAGAGCTAGATGGAGTCTTTTGAATGCAACTAGGGTCTGTGGTCACAACTTGCTTCTGCCACACCCACCACTGCCCCAACCGGTTTGGAATCTGTTGGTGATTTTTTTTTTTTTATTGTTTTCAGAACAAAAACTAAACTCCCTCAAGGCCCTGTGTTGCTGGACCATTATCCAGTCGTCCAGCCGCACTGCATGCCATATTCCGTCTGACCCATTTTGTTCCACTGTCCTTGGTCTTCTACTACCTCACACGTATCTTCAGCCACAGAGGCCTTCCAGCACCATCCCTCTGCCTCCCCCGCCTCCCCCAGTTAATGTGCACTCACCATTCAGATTCCCCCATCAGTCATCCCTTCCTCGGGAAGATCCTTCCCTGAACAAGCTGATGAGGTCATTGCTGCTGTCAGTCCTATAATGCATCCTCCTCCATAGCATTGATCCCAAGTAGGAGTTTCTATTGCGTGTGTGTGTGTGTGATTACTTTGTAGACCTGCCTAATCTGTCATCTGTGTATTTTATAAAGTGCAAAATAACGATCGGAAAAATATTTTCATCAGGAGGAACCAAGAGGCTTTCTAGATGATTCTAAAAATGGGTACAAGGCTCAGTACAGGAAGTAGGGGTTGGAAAACATTGTCACGTTTCTGAGCTCGGAAGTTCATGCTCAGCGTCAGGCTGGCTCCCTGCATCTTATCATTGACCTTTCCTGTTTGTTTCCCATAGCCTTTTTTTTTTTTTTTTTTGCCTTTCATTTTATTTTAAACCTGGCCTCCCCTGTGAATAGCGGAGTTCCCACTAGAATATCTTAAAGGCACCTTGGATTGGAAGCATTAGAGCCGTTTGTTTCCTCTGACATCACTATTACTCCTAGGCTAAGCCATGTCCCCCATCCAGTCTCTTTATCAGTGAAATGGAGAAAATACCTTCCTCTGTAAGTTTTTGTGACTATTCAATATGCAAAATACAGAGTCGGTTAGATGTTAAAGTCTCAATACGTGATAGCTATTATTATTTTCCATTTAATATCTTTCTAGCTTGCAATTAATATTTGACTACAAATAAATGAAACTCTTGCTATTTGTAATACCTTTAACAAGCATGCAAGTAGCAGTAAAGCGGGAATAGTTCCAGTTCGAACCTTGGCCTACGGAGACATGTAAACATTTCTAAGCCTCGGTTTTGCTCTTGTGATGTATTTCTTGTGGATTATCCCATGCATTTGATAAGGACCAGCATTGCCTATTTAGTTTATTCTGTTTGAACTTTCTTTGGTCTTTTCATGATGGAAAATAGGTCACACAGAGCAGAAAATATTAAGCTTCAACTTTCTAGGTTATAATCTTCCTGTGCATTATTTGCAGCAGAAAAGGACTTACTTTTTGTGTGAACAGTCCGTGGCTTGTCTTCCTCTCCTCAGTGACGTGGTAACATCCTCTGATGTCTCACCAGGAAGGACTCGGAGTTGCTTGAGAATTAATCAGCCTGAGGACAAGCAAAGCAGAATTACACATTCTGCCCTTCCTCCAGAGTATTTAGCCCCCCGATTGGGCCTGAATAAGGGTCACAAACTCAGGGTGGGACCTGATAATTCTTATCTTTTGGGTGAAGCCAGAGGGCAGAGATGAAAAGTCAAGACGAGGGGAAAAGCCACAAAAAAAGCAAGAAAATGAGTGCACAGTTGCCAGAGGCCAGGCAGAAACAGAAGCTGAGTTTAGGGCTGAAGCCAGAAAGCAGAGGAGGATGGAGTCCACCGCGAGCCTTAAGTGCTGTCCTGGAAGGGCGCCCGAGATGTGGGCTGGCTTTTCGTGGCTTTCCAGGAGCACTTCGGGCCCATCTGTGTGTCTGAATGAGGCTCGTTACAGGACCGGGAGCCCAGCTGGCCTCTTAGGCCTCTTACCTCCCCTTCCATCTCCGTCCTGCACCCGGAAGGAGCCCTTTGTGATACACGTGTGCTGCTTTCCACTGAATCATACAATTAGGATGTGGCTTCCTAAGTTAAAGGTTATGAAATCCTGAGACCTTTCAGGAAAGAAAGTGGTGTGAACAGCCGACTGAGAATGCTTTCCTGAGGAAGTCCTTCACTTCACATCGCACGTGAGTGCGCTTATGCGTAAGATTGCTTCCCGTTTTGATGATAAAACTCGGTTTTCATGAGGTTCGGAGTATACATTCAGGATCTTCACTCTGTTGCCAGAAAGCATCAGAAGAAGGAAAAGAAAGAGGTTTCTCAACCCCCTTTTTTTTTTCTCACTCTCACCGAAGGAGAAGTATAAATTCTGTCAACAAAGGTTTGGGTTAAATAACTTCTTTACATTCTCCTCACGTTCAGAACCATAAGGGCAGTGACCTGGTATTTTTTTTTTTCTTCTTTTTTTTGCCTGCAATGTAAAATATATTCAGAAATCTTAACATGCATCTTAACAGTTGATTTCGTATTTTTAGAACTTGTGTTCTCCACACTTACGTAATTCGCAATTTACTTTGAACCTGATGATTTAAAGAAGGCAGGAGCCAGTCATGCGACTAACGTCCTTTCAGGGGCCTTGGAAGGTCAGTTGGGTCACTGCTTTGCCCCCATCCAGTAGGGCAGCAGAAGCCAGCCGGATGCTTGAAGGTCTCTCCTGTTTTCATAGACTTCACAACCCTGCTTCTTTCACGATCTAACTTCTAGATTCGTCCTACCAGTTCTGTGGCTGCGGTGCAATCCCATCTTGTCATAATGGGCCCGGGGATGAATGAACACAATGAAAGGTCGCAGCTTCACTAGGAGAAGGCCAGTGTCCTCTCCGCATCGGCGGGGGGGGGGGGGGGGCGG